>JAMGYT010000019.1:0-1200000 GCA_024713595.1 Morchella rufobrunnea | reverse complement strand
TTTTGGGATGGCTAGTAGTGCCTAACCCAAGACTTGGTGGGAATACGCTGAGGGAAAAGGAGGCATTTTTTGAAAAAATGCCTTTTGGAGAATATGGGCTGGAGAAAAAAAAAATCTAATTAAAGATATATATATATATACACACACTCAATAGTACACTTTGGGCAGGACGCACGCACATAATAGGCTTTCGCCTTTATCCCTCGAGATCTTCGCACAGCCAGCGTGCGCTTTACGTGCCCAATATGCCACTGATCGAGTGATCATGGCGGGAGGATCAAAAACAAAAACAAAAAAAGCACGGGGAAAAAAAAGCCCGAATGGCAAGATTCAATCCCAGACTTTGTCAACAGTACTAAAACACGCGTGCGGAGACAGATGAACACGGAGCGGAAAAACCTTAATGCGGTGCTGGCATAGCCGTCCCCGCGTATGTAAGTACAGCCGTTCAGAGGGAAAGATTGGCGACTTTTGCCTTGATTACGGTATATCTATCGAAGGTTCTGTAGCAATCGCCCGAAACCAGCATAGTTACTCGTAGGGGTAGAGATCTACTCAGGCAAGTCGGCCAAGAGATCGTGTGTACGTATGTACCGAGGTACTTACAGGTACCACATTTCGAATATGATATCCGAGAAGTTGCAATGGCCGGCAGTTGAAGATGGAGGCGTAGGAAGGATTGGGGATGAAGCAGTCGATTCTAGATTTGAGGGCTAAGCAGGCGTGGTGATACTACTTGAGTGGAGTTTTAGATACCTCAACCTGCGGTCAATTGTATACGATACTGGCCTCTTGTTGGAACTGTCAATGATCTATGGCCCATGATTGACATGCCAAGAAGAGGGCTGTGAAAACTATGAGAAACCTCACCATATGAGTGCTCAGAGCCAGGGGGGTATGAGGCATGACAACGGTAGTAACAGGATTTTGTATTGGGCAGTGAAAAAAAAAAAAAAAAAGTAATCAAGCATTTTTTGAACACAGCGCGAAAACCTACCTAATTTTGAATAGTATTTCCCATCTAGCAGCTTTCATAGGTAGCAATTCTACATAGGCCCCCCCCCCCTCTTTTCTTTTGTGGGTTCGTGGGGGAGTTATGAGTTTCCTGACGCTTGACCCCACCTCCATGCCCCATGTTCTGAACCCCAAGATTCCTGTTTTAGAATTGGGCACCTTGTTCCGTCCATAATCAAGCCGATATATTATCCCGCGATCGGTTTCTTATTTGTTTATTAAACGATCGTAGATGTCATGAAACAACTCAGTGTTTCTTGTAAACAAACACACCTAGACTGTTCTGGCGCTAGGTTTCTTATCTGTGGCACACAAAAAGAGGTGCCTGATAATGCATGTCTCGGCGCGATAGACACATTCGTTTTAAAACACCAAGTTAACGCCAACCGAAAAGCTGAGTGGGAAGCAATCAAATAAGCATTGCTGGCGGAGAACATTCTGCAAGGGCTTTCTCGAAATGGGGGTGCTTGGCCATCGCTGATCCAGCAGGTAGCTGACGATATGTAGGGCTGCTATGGTTTGGTTTACAATGCATCCATCACTCGGCGCGTATGGGCAGCTTTAGAATAATCGTTTTATGGTACGCCGCCGACATTTCGCTCGGACGCTGTAAACCTCTTCCCTTCATGCACTGTAACTCTTCACGATTTATGCCATCTCAAAAGCAGGCCGGTTTGCAAGTACGCGCATCCGTCATTTACATTTCCGCCTGCCGTCGGGAACGTTGTTGTCGTGTGTCCATTGCAGAGAATATTCTGTGTCTTTCTTAAACCTTCTTCTGGGCGCTCAAGTAGCTAGATCACGCCCAAAGGCTCGATCGGTAAATCCTTAAAAAGAACTCCCTTTTCCTTTTTAGAGAGCTCGATCTTGTGCTTTCGTTCATAGCTCTCCAAGCTATCATAAACGATCTTCAATGTAAGTACTCTAGAGTAAAGTACCTACTGTAGCTAGCATACGATTAATTGCGGGCTTTCAAGCTTTCTTGGGACAGGCAATTACCACCTCTCACATAAAAGATCGCCAAAATCATCAAAGTGAGAAAGCTCATCATGCTTTGGTTCAGGGTCCCGGGAGCAGGGAAGAGTTGGGGCATACCCAGAACCTGCTTAGAGATTTATCTGCTTTAACGAAACGGAAAAAAGTACTTCCCCTCATCATCACCCCGCTCAGTCCCAGGAGTGAACTGAGCCTTTCTGCGGAGGATCTAACTAGTCCTGTATCCTGTAGAATGAGACCACTACTGCGTGAGTATATCTGCACAATGATTGGTTCGGGAAAATAAGGTCTTCTCTATTAGCTTAGATTAGCAAGAGCTGAGTGAAGCACTAATACATGAGACATTCTGCGACGATCTCCATCTAGTCTATAAATCAAAGATTTATTACAGAGTAGACATGTAGATACTGCCCTAAGTTGTCACCGACGGCTACTCGTAACCTATGATATTGTGAGATTATTATCCCTCACAGCTTCTCACTCCCTTCCGGCAGATGGATTCTGTGAGTAGGTACTCTTACGTCCCAAAGATATAGTAATCCTGGTAAGACTGTATTTCCGCCGTAAAATAAGTATTTGCTGCAGACCGCAACGGCTGTCCGAGGCTGACTCGTATAAAGTTGATTCGACGACGAGGAGCTCAAAACTTAATGGATGGGGTATAATAGCCACAATCGGAAGTAAATATCCCCGCTGACTTCTCCCGGTACCCGGAATAAGAAATTTCATAATATCGGCTACAGAGTAGAACCCCCCTTCAGGAATAAATGTATGTGCCTTCGTACATAGATTCAGCACCTCAGAGGAGACATCTCAGGCTTTATTGTAAGGCCAATGATTCTTGGCTCTTTTCCCGGTGTCGGTGAGAGATTGAGTTCGATGTTCTCGACCTATCGATAAGAAGGTGCTCCGCTTTATCGACCTATAGATAAGGAATTGGTGTTCAAAAAGAAACAAAAGGGTTGGATTTTATGTTCATCCCAATGCATAAATGACGTGTGATATTTGGATAGAACAACCCGTCAAGGTCGAAACTTGGCTCGTTGGCGCTTGAGTGAGTTAATATTAGGGCTGTAAGTAGTGGCATTAGTAACTTTCAAGTTCTGCTAGATCCATATTGTAGCGCGATGTATGAAACATATCCACCACTCACTGCAGATTCATATACATACATAGAACAGTTCGGCCTTTCCACGGTTGCAATTGCAGTAGCATTTCACGTGGAAAATGATGATCCTAGCCGCGTATCCATTCGTAATAAATGCAGGTGCTAAAATCCACCGATAGAATTCCCTTACCTTGATGTCCTGCACAAATATTTTGGCTGTCGCGGAGGAAGGGGTACAACAAATTCCGGTGAACTTAAGGAGGCTTACGCCGGATGAGTGCCACTGAGGCGGGCGTGGTGAGATGGCCGAGCTCTCTTTCCCTCAAGCGGCTTGCATGCAATATTCTTGGAGGGGCCGCATGAAATGCCGTTGCCAAAAAAACAACAGTTACGGGCCAATTTCCAATTGGTTTCATCCCAAGGAATGCGTCAGGGCTAGGGTTTGATGTAGATGGACCAGTCGGGCCAGAGGATCTACCCAGAAGAGCATCAACATTCAGATTTCACTAATGTTTGTTATTGGTGGTGCCTGTCCCTTTTTCCCCTGCGCCAATTTTATGCTTTTTCTACACGTTTTCAACAGCTATTGCATTTCCGCTGCGCAGTCTCGAAGTATCCTCCAAGATCGCTCGTGCTTGATCTTCTGAGCCGTTTTTTCTTGTTAAACATCGAAATCATTGTTCGTGCTTGTGACTTCCCAGAGAGGAAAATCTCCAACCTCCACAAAAGCGAGGGGGATTCCCACATTGTAGGGAAGTTTTAGTCCAGGTAAGAACTTTAGCGACGGAAGAGGTTCGGTGTGTGTAATAAGGTGGATAAGCTCGTAGGATAGGGTATAATTTTTTTTTTTTTTTTTTTTTTTTTTTTTTGATATGTAGAGGACGCCTCAAGGACCAATTCTAGTATATCTAGGGAATATCCTATCACTCCCTAGAGTTTAAAGCCAAAAGAAATTAAGACATGGATCCATAATCTAATGTGAGACCGGTTCTATTCTTGGGGTAGTTAAAAACTCGATTTTCCGATACTGCTCCACTCTCCCGATACCGAGTGAAGCTTCTCGCCAAAGCTGTTATTTTTACGGCCCGAGCCGGGGCAATTCCGTTATGAGAGTCTTTTCCAATTCAAAATTCGTTCGGTGTGGCTAAAGGGCTCTCTCGATCGATCGTTCACTTCGCGGTTAATTGATAGGTTCTTATATCCGGAATGGAGAGCAATAATGTTTCCCTGTCCAGGGTTTTGATAGGTATTAGCCGGGAGAGACGGTCATTGTTTCCGAAGATGTTGGAGGCCCAGTGAGATTCAATGATGCGGAGGGATTCTCACTGGCCTGGTATTCGCAGAGCGGAGAAATTTACTGGTGGTGGTACGTTCCAAAACCGGTATTTTTTTTTTGTTGTTGTTAGACTAGACGGGAGGGTTCCACTCCAACGCTTTCAATGCTCGCTCGCTTGCTTGTGTGTAGGCTCTCAGCGCTGCACGTGCGTAACGTCAGACACATTTCATGCCGCCTCTCATGGGGGAGGATCTGCGGGTTTCGACGTCAAAAAAAATGCTGTGGACGTTAGGACTTGGGCTGTACTTCTTGTCCGTTTCTCGTTTCGAGCAGGCTTAGTGGCCTGGTTTGAAGTCCGTGTTTCCTTGACCCCCACCAACAGATCTGCACTAGGAGGGAGGATATCGCGCACCAAGCAGAAAAAAAAAAAAAAAAAAGCAGGCAGCAGGCAGGCAAGCAAGAAGTCTGCCACAGTAATCTATCTATCTCAAGTAGGAACTGCACGCATAGCCAGCAAATAATAGCGGGGAATAATTACTATGTATCGTTGTTCACGCAGTGCATAGCGAGGAGGTCGATACAGCGATACAGCGACGGTGGAGTGAAGCAACACGCATAGAGAGCCTCCCCGCAGAATCGCCGAGGGCTGTTTGGCTCGTCCCGTATCGTTTGTGCTTCCCGCCCTTCTATTCGCTCCCCATCTACCACTGCTAGTCGCCCCTCAAACCCCTTTTATCTATCTCTTCTCCTCCGTTCCTCTCATCGTTTTTTTTTTTATTCATTCAGAAAGCAAGTGTCCATCAGTGAGCATCAGAAGTCTAATTACTCACCATGGCTGAAGAGGACGTCTATTGCACTGTGAGAATTCCATTTTATTTTATTTTATTTTATTTATTACTATCTTCATAATCAATTATCGAATCCTTCCTATAGAAATTGCATTCCTCTTGTATCTTTACTGACCGTGAGCTGTCTTATTTCCAGTTGCTTCTGAACGATAATTACCTCCCAGGTTTGTGTTTCTTGCTCCTGTTCAAGACTATACAGTAGCTCACCTTATTACTCTGTCATAGGTGCCCAAGTATTAGCACACTCACTCCGTGATGGCGGCACTAGAAAGAAGCTGGCCGTAATGGTCACTTTATCAGGTGTGAAACCTATTACAGTGACAGAGCTAAAGGTGAATAGCAAATCAAATATCGCTCTTCCCGTCTCGCTCTCACTAACTCGAACCCCTTATCACAGCGTCTTTATGACTACGTAATACCTGTAGATCCTATTTTCAACGAGACTCCAGCAAACCTAGATCTCATGGATCGTCTGGACCTCAATGCAGCTTTTACAAAGATCAATGTTTGGAAGCAGACTCAATTTAGGAAGGTCGTATTCGTTGACGCCGATGTTGTTTCTTTGAGAGCTCCAGACGAGCTATTCGATATCGACACTGACTTTGCTGTACGGCCTGGCCCTATTTCAAAGGCTTGAGTATCCAAACGCTAACGCCCTCTTAGGCTGCTCCTGATATCGGCTGGCCAGACTGTTTCAACAGTGTACGCTTTGCCCCACTTAATATCCCGAGTTTTTATGGCTAATTATAGATTAGGGTGTTATGCTTCTCAAGCCAGATGCTGGAACTTACTTTTCTCTCCTGCAGCTGGCCGGACGTGGTGTTTCATTTGATGGTATGTATTGCATCTGCGGGCCACTACTTTCATAGCTGACACCCTCAAAGGCGCCGACCAAGGACTTTTCAACTCATACTTTAGGAATTTCCATCGTCTTTCGTTCGCATACAACTGCACGCCCTCAGCATCTTATCAGTACTTGTCCTCTTCATTACCCCATCAGCGAATGCATATACTAACCAACATGCGACAGATATATTCCCGCATTCCGCCACTATGGTTCTCAGGTCAGCCTGGCCCACTTCATCGGATCTGCCAAGCCATGGACGACAGGAAGGTCTTCTTCGCCTCAGAAAACTGGTTCACCTTACGACCAGCTTGTGGGACAATGGTGGGCAGTATGGGACAAACATTTCAGACCAATAATTCAAGATGTCAGAACCGGCCAACCACTTCACAACGTAAATGGAAGCTCTAACCACTTCCAACAAGTTTACTCTGGAGCTCCATATATTCCTGGAGAACAGCAAGAAGTAGGGGAGCACCCAGAGATTGCATCTCACCCCGGAAGTTACCAGCAGCAACAGCAACCGCAGCAATATAGTGCCCAACCTTTCCAACGACACCAACACCAGGAACAGGAACACTACCAGCAACACGAACACAAGCATCAGGAGCAGCAGCACATTCATCATTTCCACCAACCGCAGCACCAACACCAACAACAGCACCAGCACCAGCACCAGCACCAGCACCAGCACCAGCAGCATCAACATCAACATCAACATCAACACCAGCATCAGCATCAGCAGCATCAGGAGCAGCAGCAGGAGCAGGAGCAACAGCAGCAACCGCAAACACCTATTGAGCCAGTAATTTCAGCCCCTATTCCTCAGTCAAAGGTCGCCGCTACTCGTGTGTGGCCTGGTGAAAGCGATTATGATCAAGGTTCTCTGTTTACCTCACGTAAAGATTCTAGATATGCAACTGCTCCACCAAAGTCAAAGTTAGTTTCTGTTAGGTCCATTGCTCCGTCATCTAAACACCAGCGCCCAGAAGCACCTCTGGTCAATGCCCAACCTCAGCCCCAACAGAAGCCATATTATGGGGCTTTCCCAGCCTCTGTCATGACACCAACAGGACCAGTGCCGCAAGCACAATACTTTGAGACTGGCCCCCAAAGCTTCTTAGTTCAGCAATTTACTGATGGCGGTGCACCTATTTCTGAGCATTTACCTCACAATTACGATGGACGAATGGAGGGAACTCAACGAGGATCAGTCGTTTACGAACCGGCACATAGCTGGGATCCCGCCAAGTGGGTACTAATTTATTATGTTAAGATTTGTGATGCTGATTCTTCTCTAGGTCTGCACCACCAGCACACTCTGCACCGGAAGCTCGTCACTTGCCTTTCATGAATTATACGAATGAATGGGACAAACAACCCGAACAACGCAGGTCTGGACAACGCAAGGTCGTCTCTGCTCCAACACCACCTCCGGCCCCCCAGGCCGAGGTCCAGGGTCCAGGGGATGATGACATGAAGCCGATCTTTCCTTGGGAAAAGAAGCCAAGAAGGACTAGCCGTGTCTTTGCAGATGAGATCCCGGATTTGGATGAGGAAGAGGATAACGAGGAGCCACCAGAAGAAGATGACGATGAAGAAACTGTGCAGGAGTCTGTCGAGGATCACGAAGATTGGAAAGACTACACTAGGAGGAACGAGTGGGATTCGGTTCCGGGTATCCAGGATTATGTCTCTGATTTGAAGCGTCATCGTAAAGATTTCCAACTCCCAGAAAATTCCCCTCGTATTGGGACCAAGTATAACTCAGACGTTGTGAATGAGCGCCCACCTTTGCCAGTTACTCCAGCTCCCATCAGGAGGACCGGGCCACATTGGTTGTCTGGCAGCGATGAGAAGTTCCCAAGCGCCGCTGGAATTCCATCGCAGGAAGATTGGGTATGTTGCGCGGATTCTTGAACTGACACTGCAAGCAGCCTTGTGCGGTATACTGACTATCTACAAAGGACCCACACGCAAAACTAGAGGAACTCAGAGGCCTTCCACCAGCTTTCATTGCGAACATTCTTTCCAAGGGCACGAGTACTAATGAAACTCAAACGGATAATGGTAACTCAGCAGTGGTTGATGTCAATAGGATCGAGCCAAAGCCCGTTGAGCGCCAAGCGGCACCTGTAGTAGCGCCAGTAGCAACGCCAGTGGCGCCAGTGGCACCTGTTGTCGCCTACAGCACTACCACAGCGCAGACTGAGCCCGAGCCGAAAGTTGCCTACAGCACTACTACAGCGCAGACTGAACCTGAGCCGACAGTCGTCTACAGCACTACACAGGCACAAACCGAAGCTCCCCAGATGAGAGATTCTGGTACACAGTGGGAAAACGAGGATTGGGACCAAGATACAGTAGCGCCATCACCGTCATCGACCCAACCACAGACGCCCACCCAGGAGATGCCGGCTATGACGTTACAACCCGTACCAGCACCTGTCGCCAAGAAGGTTGAGACCCCAGCGCCCGTCGCCACAAAGGCCAATACTCCAACAACAATAGCAAAGAAGGTTAACGAAAATAAGTCGAGGGAGATTCTCGAAGAGACAGTTCTAAATAAATCCCCAGAGTCGAAGGTGGCATTTGTTCTTCATAGAGAGAAAGCTCAAAACAATGGATCTGGAGATGCTGACATTGGTACCTCTGCCAAAGGAAAAGCGGACGATTAGTCTACGGAGGCTGTTCCCGAGAATGCGATCGAGGACCCTGGGTCAGACTGTCTCAGTCCGATAAGAAGGCTATCTACGATGCGGACGGTTTACGGTTTACGACTTTATACGGACGACTTGCGAGCGATAAATGTTATAGGGGTATAGTTTCTAGCATTTTTTTTTTTTTTTTCCCTTTCAAATACATTCTTCGGGTTTCTATATTTGGGTTTAGGGAAAGATTTTGCTTTTAAAGAGGTTTTCTGAATTCCATGTTCATTACTTTTCTTGTTCTTTTTTATTTTTATTCTTTTTTTATTTTATTTTTACTTGGCTTTCTTTTGCTGTTTTCGGCTTTCCGTCTTCACGGCGCTTTCACTTCTTCTTTGTTAAAATTAGTACCGAAAAGAAATACTTATTCAAAATCATGAGCGAGTCATCTGGTCCTGTGCATATATGCAGTGATTTCTGTGCATACGAGCTAAGCAGGGCCGCCTGGGAACTTGATCAGAAATTCACACTGCATCTTGTAGGTACAGCGCATGCACGGCAGGTATGGGATTTTCATATGCACATACTGCAAGCCTCAAAGGCATTTCCCTAGTGATTTTCTCTCTCATGCAATTGATTCTCTTTCTCGAAGGTTTTAATTGAGACTTGGAGCCAGTCAAGCCAGCACAGCAGCAAGTCGGGTCCGATTTATAATTGATGTTCAGGAGCATGAGCGAGACAATTTACAGTGAGAAGAAGCAAGGAGTGGGGAGTTTGTGTTTGTACTCAAGCACTCTCGCCTCTTTCAAGAAACCTAGGGATATATTATGTATAGTACCGCTAGTACCTATATCTATGGGTAAAAAATTAATTTCTCGTCTGCATCTGGTTGGCTATTGGCGTTAATTGGCGTATTATGTTTCTAGAGCCAATGATTTAAGATGAGGAAGAGAAGAGGATTTGCTTTTTTGTAGATATATACGGGTGTATGTATGGTCAATCACCAATGCGGTGCTTAGCTGATTGTCGTGGTACGGATAAAGTCCGGCCTACTTTACCAAAGGTCGTCGTCGTCCTCGCGAAGCGGCTCATGATCAGCCAACCGCGAATCAGTCTTCCCTATGATATATATTAAAAACCATAAGAATTCCCCGCACTTCTCAATGGGCATTGCTCTTTTAGCGTATTATGCGCGTTCTTCCCTTTCTTGTAAGTATAAGTGCTCAGCGCTCAAGTAGAGTATATTTCTCAGTGATATTAAACTCCAATGTTTTAACTCTTGATCGCCGCCTGAATTCCACTTATGAAATAATGTTTTCAGCCCTGTCTATGTTTACCCTTTTGTCTGCGTCATATGCCGGACTTACCCATTGTGTTAAGGCTCTCCCTCCTCTTCAGCTTTTGATGCAGAGCAACACATAAGAAAAGAAAAGAAAAAAAATTCTTGTTATCACGACTGCTTTAACGCTGATTTGGCGTTCCTTTATCCGCACCACGTCAGGCCTTATCATGAACACAACCAGAGCAGTTTCCACTTCAATTCTTGTATTGGCTCCATCCTAAAGTAGTGGTCCTTTGGCACAACGCTCGGATGTCAGCACTCATAAGCAGCAGGGCTACTCCTGCCCTAAGAGGTAGCCTGCCTAGAATTTAGTTACATATGTAGGCTTTGGAGGACAATGGCCAGTTGAGTAGCAGCGGGATCATTGCCGAGTGCCCATCCATGATTGACAACGAATCAACGTGAGCTTAACGCTCTAGCTCGGCGAAAAAAACTCGAAAGAAGCTCAACCAACAGCAAGGACGAAGATACTTTACCTGGAAATCCTGGTTTCCTCAAGTTTCCTCAAATCCCTCCAGTAGTGGCAAGCTCAATGACTGGTCGGAATAGCGGCCAGGATTTTTGAGCAACATCCTTCGTGAGCAGCCTATCTATGGCGACGTAAGCACCAAGAACCCACTGGTGGCAAAAAAAAAAATATATGCCCTCCTGTTGTACTAGCTCTCTTACGTCCTGTCCCTCGCTTGATTTGGAGGACTTCAAGTCTTGGCGCCCGGGCATACAGCGGCTATTCGGAGCGGGTTCATCCAGACCCTTTCCTCCAATTTCACTCTACTTGCTCTGCTTTGTAGTACCACGGCCAAAAAAAAAACACTGGTACATTGCTTGCATAAACCACCAAGCTCTCTTTAATGGAACCCCCCCCCCCCCCTAGTCAACACACGGACTTCTTGCTGGCCGTGTCATATCCGTCCCTGGCTTGGTGAAATTGCACTAACAAATCACAGACGAGAAATAAATACCGCAAAGGTTACCCACCCACGCCTCCCACTCGAAAATTCTGGATATTTTCCAGAGTCAATCTCATAGGGCGAGCTTTCTTGCGGGGTACATATATGCATGGTGCATACCGGGTGGTGATACTTTGCTGATTTCTTCCAATTCACGTTAAATAACATTGAAAATGATTCAGGCCCGAGCTAGAAGAGAACCTAATTTATGTAGAGACTTCCATGGCAAGAAAAAAAAAGGGCATGAAAAACGCAATGAACGAACTACTGAGGAAGCCACTTGGAAATTGTGGCTTCTACTATTTTCTTTTCCCCCCAGTTAGGTACTAAGACATGCCGATTAGTCAGTACCGCAATATTCTACATAAGCCTACATGGCTACTAACTTCTGATTCGTAGCCAACGAGACGCTGACAGCACTTTGGAAAACAGCATCTTCCTCCCCTCCCATCTTTCAACCCAAGCTCTTCTCCCCCCCACCCCGATGCCCACCGCGTACTTTTTTTCTTTTTTCTTTCTTCTCTCTCTCTACTCATCCCACCACGTACGTACTCCAAAGTAACGTAGGTACTGTACCTCCCATATCCTGCAGACAGAACCAAAGAACCTCTAGCCACCAATCTTGTGATCCAGTCACCAGCCAAGAAAAAAAGTGTACATGTATAATTGATGCATGGTAGAAGTGCAATACTCGATTGTAGCTTCTCGTAAAGATTCCTAGGTCTTGATACATATATTTCCATGCATTCAGTCGTCACCACGGAAGTAACACGACATCTCAACAGGGCCATCGACCTAATCAAAATCCTGAAAATCCAAAAAAGCCAATGGATGAAATTTATGGCTTTCCTCAGTGAGTGCCTATCTGTACCTTAACAGGGCCTTCTTCCCTTCGAAGCGCTCCAGAACTTTAGATAGCGTTTCAAAATTAAAATATGAGCTGGAGGTCAGGACTGTAGAGCACTGTACATGATACTTCCATCCAGGGGCAGCTGATCGATCACTATATGAAGCGTCTCGCGGTTTCATAGGCCTCAAATGAATGCCGTCCCCTTAGGAGGCCGGCAGTTATCGTGAAACCATCTAATTACTTATGTGACCAGTTCAACTACTCTACACACTCCCCTTTTCTTTTTCGGGACGAGAACACATCAGCGTTGCTCAGGTCGAGTCGTTTGGTAGTCAGAAGGGAGGGTTGATTTAAGAGAGTACCACGAAGCCCATGAATTAGACGTTGAAATAAAGAATTGTATATCAGACCAAGTTATCTTCAGATTGAAGAAATTCGCCGTCAAAGCTGAGTAATTAATCCAGCTATATTTCTAACCAGGCTGAAGAAGCTCCTAGTTAGGGGAGGGAGCTCGAGCCAACTTGCTTCCACATGCGAGCAAAGGCTTGTTGTCTTACACCTTAATTCAACGTCGTAGTATAGAGAAGGGTTCTCTATATGAACAGTGCGCAGTCCCGGAAGGATGGAGTGTGGGGGTATTCGAAGGGAGGAGGGAACTTTTGGTGGAAACATAGCACCTTGGATCTCGAAACACCAATGAAGTTCTACTAGGGTTCCGATTCGATGGGATAATGAAACCTGGGGAAGCTTCGTATGGCAGTTTCGTCTATATTATGGGGCTTTTCCAGTTGTGGCTGTAATTCCGGTACAACTCGTCGAGACTGTAGCATAGTAAGCACAGTACCACAGTGATGTACATAATGTAATTGGTTCTTCTGATCGATAGGGATTCAAAAATGACGGGATGAGAGTGTCATCATACCAGATGGCACAATGTCTGGCTTAACCGTGGACATGGGTAGAATTTGCTAGAATTGGTGAAGCCTGCTTAAGAATTGTACAATAGTGGGCATCAATGGTGTATTGTTGATGAGTTCTCGTCGAGGAACGCCCGGTGATACGCCTACCCCCCCCCCTCCCCACTCTTTTTCTTTTCCCTCGTCCCCTCTCATCCACAAGCTCATTTGATATTCCACCAGATCGAGATGTACATGTATTAATGCCCTGAGGAGGTTAGTAACACTAACCGGCGTGTGTTGAGCGTGAGAGGTAAAGACGTGTCATTCTACAAACTCGGAGATTTACACCTCCGAAACGTGTCAACCCGCGTATTTACCGTTTTTAGGGTGGAAATAAGCGACCCGGAGCCTCGCTTACTTATCCGCCTGCTCTGAGTTTCGGGTTAGGTAAAGAAGGCCCCAACTCCACCAGATAGACGCATAAGCTTTTAGTGACATGATGTATCACTCGAATCACTCAAATCCCGAAAGTTCTTGTTTCACAAGGCTTGTTGAACTACATATCACAAAAGCCCGATCGTGTTCCACAAAGGACCCTTGATCAGTAGGGGGGTTTTGGTCAATTTGAATCTTCAATTGTTCGATTTTGTAGGTTGCAATCGGCTTGTGTTGGTGTTCAACAATGTATACATCCATTAACTTGATTCTTGTAGTTTATTGTGTAATCAAGTACACAATGCAATAAATTGTTCAAGACGAAATGATGATTTGACCAGTTTCGTCCACGTGCTGGAAAATAAACATGTATTCAATTGATCAAAGTGATGTCACGAGTTTGAAGGATTGCTTTTTCCTCACTGAATTCGCCGGCCGGCCTGGGTGTATGTATCAATGGATTTCTAGCACCAATGAGAACGTAGTTCTATAGCCCCAACTCAATGATGTAACCTTTCACCACCGGTAGAGTTGAATTGTTGTAGATCCACGTAGTTTGGGGTGGTATCGGCCGGGAAATTCCTCCAGATGCTCGACTTCCTTAAGACCCTGAAGAGGTTGGGTATGAATTTAATCAATCGTGATCAGATTGACCGACTGAGCCGAGGCTAGATGGCCTGAAGATCTAGATCTGGGCTGACCGACGAATGTGAATCGACGTTCAAGAACATGCAGAAGAGGAAGAAGTAAATACATGTATGTCTGTAGTTGCCCTTATGTGGCCGGAATTAACCGAAGATGGTCACCAAGAGAACCCGATTTACGTACCTTTGTGGTTTTGAGCTTGAGTAAACATCAATTATTGCATGTATTCCCTAACCCTCCTCCATTAACTAACTTTTTTTTTTTTTTTTTTAATTCATTTCTATTCTGATTTCTGGGTACAGAAAGATCGCGTGCAGTTATAAACTATGGCGTACTCCATTAACTAACTACACATATGTATTTATATACACACGTGCACGACACAGTACGTTATTTGGCATTTGAAACACCGTACACGGCTTGTACGTATGTGATATTTTTACTGGTTCCCAACGTATCGTGCCATTCTTATAGAGACCAATATGATATGTTAGATTCTGTGGTAACGCTTATCGTTCCACATACACTCTCGTCAGGCCAGAAATCGCTTCTATACCCGAACCAACAGAAATGTATCGTAAACGTTATATAGTGATTACTAGTTACATGCCTAATTTCAAATCCTCTCAGGGAGGCTTACAAAGTATCGAATTGTATTGGGATATAATGATGATAGGTCCCCCCTTCGTCAATATAGCGATTGAGAACTCAAGAAACATATTATTCCATTCGGTAAATTTGTATGTCCTGAAAGGAAAGGTCTATGTATCAAATGGGAACTTTTAGCGCTTCCCGATCCAATGTTCTGGACTGGGCCGTTCAACAACGCGCTGGCCGAAACATTAATATATCTTTGGGCTGCGACCGAAATGCCGACCTTAATCTTTTCCAAGAACTGGAAATTGCAATTGGCTTTTATTCGCATATACTGCCATCTACGGCCCTATCAATAACAAAAATTTTGACTCCATTTGAAGAAGCCCATCATTGATTAACAGCCGCTATGGATAAGTGTAATTGCATATCGCTATCTTTAGATTGGAATATGGGCATGTTGTACTCGTTATCCAGCTGATTATATCGGTCAATAGGCGAGTGATATATATGCTAATTCCATTCGGCTGAGTTAAATCAAGGGTAAAGGTACGATTGAAAATTCAACCAGATTATCAACCAGTGAGCGATATTTAGTCATAGACTATCACTCGGATAGTGGCTTGGCAGATGAAGCCGGGTGTTTCTTTGTTTTTGTTTTTATTCATTATGTGCATGCGAAAGCCAAGGATTAACTATCAACCCAAAGCTCAAATTGCCATCGAGGGATAAAAGTCGCATATTGAGAATCTAGTTATATCAGCTCACAGGACCATGAGTAAAGATAATCAGATCATAGTTATGCTGGGAAATTCAATGTTCGGGCTTTTTGTTAGGCATTAGTTGAGTTAGAGCTAGATAAACAATTAAGCCTAGTCTATTGGCTCGTTTACTTACAGTTGATCCAAATACACTAACTAATCTTAACTCACTTGCATGAAAAATTTAGAAATCTGGGTTCCTTGAGAATAAACGATCATGGTCGGGGCTGTTTAGCTAGACAATCGCTTATTAGTTTTCAATGCTCTGTACTCGTTATTTCATGACCTTTCAGTTTAGGACGCGGTAAAGACTGTATATTATATACAACCACCCTGCAGAAGTCTTCGTGATTTGGCCTCAACAAAGAATGAAGGTGCCCTACGAGATGTTCAAAACACCAACCATGAATCAATCAATCGTGCCAAAACTGATATTAGACTTCTACAATGTTGGTGTTTCGCCCCACCAACTTTATAAAGTTATTTGGATACACTTTAGCTCCTGAAATTGACCTCAAGGCCATATTGCGCATTGACCGAGTTTGTGTGAATCACGAACATTTGTGGAGGGCGGTTGTATATAAACCGGAGACAGATCTGGCTTAATTCTTGGTATATTCAGCGAGAAGCAGTCGTGTTTGGAAATTCTATGGGAAAATACGTACAGTCACCCTCCAGAAGTGTCCGTGATTCACTCCTAACTTAGTCAATGCGTTATATGGCTTTAAGGTCGATTTCAGGAACTGAAATGTATCTAAATAATTTTGTAGAGTCGGTGAGCAAAAACATTAATATCATAGAAGTTTAATATTAATTTTGGGCGCCATTGACTGATTCATGGTTGATATTTTGAGCATATCAGTGTGCACCTTCATTCTTAGTTTGAGCCGGACATGCCACACTAAATCCGAATCACGAACACTTTTGTAGAGCAGCTGTAAGTGTCAATTCTTTACGCACTGAATATTTTGCCCTAAGCTAAGATACAGCTCGATCTACACCTATGTGAGAAGTCCTATTTTTTAATTATTTATCAAGTTCATCCGAATCGGCCGTTAACAACATCTCCCTCTTTTCCGGACTCCCCACATCCCGTCGAGGAATTTGCCTTCTCCTTCTTACTGTGCATAAGTGTTCTAGTAATTTACTGACATTGTATCAGAACTTAGAATCTACTATCGCAATCACCAGTTCATGGCAGCACCAACTATTTCATATGCTTTATCAACAGATCCACCAACTTTACTCGGTCCGAATTCTATCACATGCGCGTGCATACCGGCAGACACATGCGAAAGATACAGAGCTTGGCTGAATCGAATAATACGTTCGTTTAGGGATAGATATCGACTCGGCCCCTAGTCATGTATCTACCCATCCATCCCTGAATAACCATGTGGTTGCCCTACCTTCTTAATCAAAAACGAGTGCTTCCGTACAGGCCCGAATGCAAGCCGTTGAAGAATCACACGGACAAACCGAGGTATTCCTTCCGGTTCTCTGGATCCTCAAGTGTCTGGGTCAGGCAGCGAGCTGCAGCTGTGTGAACTGAGACTCGACGCAATTAGTTGTTACAGTCTCGTACCACGCACTCGAGTAATATGTGAGCTATAACCTGTAAGATCATGCTACAGTCTCAGATTCCTCCTGGTTCTAGGAAAATCCGGCGCAGCAGCGCACAGCCCTGAATATTACTAACTTATGCGAGTGATACCTTGTGACCCTTCGGCTCCCAAGTTACCGGATCGCCGAGAGGACTAAGACTAACCACATGCACAGAGCTATAGCTCTGGTCTTATCAGGTGAGAACAAGCATTTGGGTCAGACTATTCATAACCCACTATATATAGGAAAGTGGTTGGCTGTGACCTTGGTAAATATGAACGTGGTTCTGAGAAAAACCTGACAGATGGTCTAAACCTAACAAGCCCGAACCACAAAACCAATCAGGCGAAGCGTTTCTTAGAGTGATAGAGAAGATCTTTATGGATGTACACGATATTTTTCAGAAGTTACTTAGCTAGTAGGAGGCTATGTTAAGATGATTGAAACAGATGCCCTTAATATGCTCAGTGAAGACATTAAACCCTTTGTTTTGAAAGAGCCATCAAAACTGTCATCCTTGATATGGGATAAATGCATATTTCTACTTGTATTGACTGCCTAGTATTTACTACAACTTCGCCTTGGCACCCATAAGGCAAGTTTTAGTTTATATATTATTATTACCATATAGCAGGACGGGTTCCGAGATCCGAGTCCGAGGGTATTTACCGGTCTCGCAACAACAAGCGCCGGAAAGTAGGCTATAGAAATCGAACGATTGCCTAAGATACCCCCTTCTTTTATCATTAGGCATTTATGGGGTTACAATCAGCCAATACACCCAATTTATCTGTTATATTATGATTTATCTGTTATATTATGATTTACATCTATATGCACTTTACTTGACGTGAGAAAAAGTACTCGGGATCGTTGTCACTTGGGTATCCATCTGACAGAGGACCTTTTCTCAAGGCAAGTATGTATGTACATATATCCATTTTTTTTTTAATCATATCTATTCATGTTTCTAGGTGCAGAAAGTTCGCATGCAGTATAAACTATGGCGTAAAGAGACCTATACATATATCCATTGTATTTGTTTATTGATATATGCCCCTGGGCCCTACCCTATCCCGTCACCAAATGCTACTCTTCAGGAAGCTAGAACCTTCCCAAACAATAAATATCCGATGCAAATCTCAACCCTCTATCACAGGAGCCTGATGAAGTCCACTGGACCAGTCAGCTCGAGCCTCTGAACTTGACCAGGTAAATCTTGCATGGGAGATTGGTATCTTTGCCCGGAGGTACAAATTCTAATAACCCTAACCCTGGAGTCTCAAGCAGGCGGGTGTAACCTTTGGTGTCTTACGCTGTAAATATCTCTATGTCCGTTTGACCAGTCGAGAAGGTATTTCTAATGGAGACCATACTGTAGCTAGATCAAGGTCAAAAATGAACAAACTAGACCAAAGAATAAAATTTAGTCTAGAAACTCGGAATTCAAACAATTACAAAACTCAAAACATCAACTCTTATTTTATAAAATCGTAAACAAATTCGAGTCCACATCCACCAAGTCCTTACAATTTGCTGCTTCTCAAATATATCTGTGCCCAGACGCACACTTGCCTATTCTCTATTGATATGTTTGGAATGAGCCTGGCCCGCACCCCCCTTAACTTATACCTTCGCACCACTAGGTCGACAAGATATTCTACCTTGGATTTTCGACCTTTAACAATTGAGTGATTGACGTATCGTGATTTTTTAACACAGCCACCTGATACGCTGTTTGCCCTCTATTGTCGACAGCTGAAGTGTTGCTACCCTTCTCTATCAAAAGCTTGACTACAGAGTTGTGGCCCTCAAAAGCAGCGTAATGTAGTGCTGTACGCCCATCGTCATCTACGTAATAAGGATTCGCACCGTTATCTAGGAGCAGCGCAACAGTGTCCAAAACCCCTAAAGAGCACGCCCAGTGGAGAACCGTCCGCCCCCGGCTGTCTCTACTTGCGATGTCGGCGCCGTTCTTTAACAATAATTTGACTATTGGCCCATACGGCGCTGCTCTATGAAGTATTGGGGTTCCACCATTATCTATAGAGAACGGTTTGGCGTTGTGATCAAGGAGGACTCGAACTACAGCCTCGTGCCCGTTTTTTGCCGCATAATATAGTGCTGTCCAGCCTGAAGTATCTTTGCTCATGATCAAGACGCCGGCGCCGAGCTTAATGAGTGTCTTTACTACTTCACGATTCCCTGAGGATGCTGCTAGATGCAACGATGTGCACTCTTCCTTATTTCTAACGAAAATCGCCTTGTTATCATTTTCAAGAAGCATATGCACAACTTCTAACTCCCCTCCGTACGCCGCAAGATGTAACGCCGTGTTGCCTTTATGGTTTTGAGCAGTGATATCGGCGCCTTTCTCCAGGAGTAATTGGACTACACTCTGATAACCATATTCTACCGCGATGTGCAGTGGTGTATTCCCGATGTTATTAGGAGGTGAGATCGCGGCGCCTTTCCCGCCCTCACTCAGAACGTCGGTTTTCAACTTAAATCCTCGAGAAGCAGCCCAATGGAGAGGGGTAGAATCTCTCATGTCTACAACAGACTGATTGGGGTTATTCTCAAGCAAAAACTTAAGTATTCGTCCTGTTTCATCCTCTAAGGATACTGACGCATGGAGCGGGGTGATACCCCGCTTATCTGAGATCGAGGGGTCAGCCCCTTTTTCAAAGAGCATTCTTACAATCTTCTCATGACCCTCTTCGACAGCTACGAGTATTGGCGTTTTCCCCTCTTCATCGAGGGTGTTTTCACCAGCTTTACTTTTCTTTAATAACTTCTGGGTAACAGAGAGATGTCCGAGGCTTGCTGCGGTATGAAGTGGTGTTCGCCCCTTAGGATATCGATCATGGTATTCTATTTCCTTCGCAATATTGGGTGGCGGCGCCTCACAATGGAGAGCCTGGAGATATGATTTCACGCACCCTGGCTTTTTGAGAAAATCAAGAACAACGTTTGTAGTGCTAGTTTCGTCGCAGGACTTGAGATGGCGAGGGAGGTTTTCAGAAGCATAGTTGTGAAAAGGGTGCATCTTCCGACGTGATTCCAAAGCGCCATTGGTGGCGCATGGGCCTTGCATAAATACTTCAAGTGAGAGATAGGAGATACACGTCAGTGCGACCTCCAAATCCGCATTATTGGGGAGCATCGAACACCTGAGCAAGAACTCTTGAACCGTATAGTGGATAAGCTTTATGGTATCATCGACGCCCTCACCGCTCTCTTCAATCATAACGAAATTAGCGCAAACATTGAGTATCATGTCCTTATCAAGCGGGTTCGTTCCGTAAAGATTTCCGCCCTTTCGACTTCTCATATGCATGGACACTGCATCCTGTAGTTCACACACCCGTAGTGGCCGTCGGGATTTGACAAGCCAGGTGAGAATTTTGAGCCCTAGATCGATAGATTCCTGCCGTTGTCGGTAGAAAGCGGTCTTATAATCATTGTAGATGAGATCAAGAGGACTATTTCGATCTTTGGCTGGGCCTTTGGTGACTGAATCCTTGAGGGTCTTGAGTTGTCCCAAGATCTGGCCTCTCCCATTCAGTTCACACAGGCGTTTTGTGTATAAATGGGCCCACAGAAATCTAGGGGGTTATGAGCATGTGGATACAGGAATTAGTTCCTTCGAAGGCTGCTTACATTTCGTCGGTACGACCCGTAAGTTCAACAGCAATCTCATGCCTGTCTTCTTTCGATATATCGAGGTCGCTTATGCTTTGTTCAATGTAGCTTCTTATAGCATTGTCGGTTGCACAAAATTGCACTTTCTCGGAATCCCGAAAAATGTTATTCAGGTTATCGCAATCCTGGCGGCTAGTTAATAACAACCTAATACCATCACTTTTCATTCGATGAAAAAGAGGTAAAAATTGCCCTAGCGGGTCTTGATATTCATCCAAAGCGTCACAGACAACAAAGGTTTTATCAAAGAGCCGTGTAAACTTTAAAAGAACTCGATATAGTTGCTCTATGGAGGGACGTTTTTGTTGATACGAAAGCTCGTCGTATACATATTCAAGTTCTTTAGGTAGTGTCTGTGTTCTTTGTAAGGCCAACTGTTTTACTAGGCTTGCAAGCACAAACGTAGGTTTCTGTCGGTCTTGATCTTTGTAGTCGAAGTAGGTATAGGCCACCCCATAAGCACCTTTGGATAGATAGTCGATTACAAAAGACCTGGAGCCCATCCTCACAATTAACTCGGATGCTTCTACACTTGGGTCTTGCTAGACAACATACGTCATGAAGGTTTTGCCAGCCCCAGCTGTACTAGGTTAGTATAGAAAATGTAAGTAGCCGAAAAATCTTTTACATTGAGAGTCACTTACGTAGGCCATAAACCCAGAGGATGGAGGCAGTACCATTACCCGCCCAATTCTTGAACTCCGGAGCCTCTATTACCGGCTGACCGGTGTCTATTCGCCTTTTTTTAACAATTTCGTCATGTCTTCGATCCACTGACTGTGAATATAACCAGTGAAGAATCAATTTGCGCTTTTCGTCTGGTGTTGTTAGCTACACTGTAACTGAGAATACCTTTTATGATCAGTGTCTCAAGGCCTGACTCCCAGATCTCAAGAGTCAGAGAAGAATCGGAGCCCAGTGTAATCTGCGGCAGGGAATATTCCATATGTTGATAACACCTTAAAGAAATCCTTACCAATCAGGACTTTCGCCTCTACAAGGCTGCCGCTTTCGGGCTCATCCAAATAATGCAACCCCTGCCCAGTTCCGCGTACAAGTTGCGCTTGTGGACTTTTTTTTTTTTTTGCGAGTGGTTAGTATAAGTAAAGCCGTAATAGCTATAGCGGAAAAACTTACAGCTTTGCTATGGATATAGCTAACTGAGCCGTCGATTTAAACCGTTCGATCCTAGCCAAACATTCAGACATTTCCCTATCGTCCAGCGGCCATTTCAACCTGATAATAAACCTTTTCCAACTCCTAGCCTCATTAACCCTTGATTCGAGGGTTTTTGCAAGCGTTTTCATTTCCAATAGGCATTCATTCAATGGCCTCTCAAGTTTTTGGATTACATCTAAATGCGGACTTTTCTCACGGCACTCCTCGAGAGTGTTAAGGATAACAAGGAGTGACTTGATCTCGTCCAGAAGGGCTCTAATATATTTGGGTGCCTTTTGAATATCGTTCGTGTACTTATAGGCTAGCGTCGTTATTTTTGTTGTGATTTGAATAATCGCGATGATCGACGATGCAAGTCCGACAACCTCCGCCATATCGCGCCTTATATAATGGGCTTTTATATTGTAAAATATGATTGGCCGTCGACTCGCGGTTCTTATGATGGTGACCAGTAAGTTGGTTGGTTTGATCTATGTCGTGCCTACTTATGTCAGCGGCGCAGCAGATAGACGCAGGAACAATTAGCTACATATAATATATCTTGTTAGACGCGTGGCGAACAAATACAGAGGCATTCAAAACGTACTGCAGTCCTAGTCTCAACAGCGGGGCACCTTTTATATATAATGATTGGCATGCTATCTTACAAAACCGGAGTCACCTATGCCTGACATCATACGACCCACTAAAGCTCGTCTGAGCGAGTGGCGATGATCTCTCATATGTATGTATGGCGCGGTGTATCTTAAAGGTGACAGCAAATTCCATTGCTAATAACTTTTGAGTAGGACAAGATACCGTAAAAACTCTATGGATATGAGATCGGAGTTGCTGTTAGTAGACATGATCTGCGCCCTTCAACCAATCATTGAGGAGGTAATCCCTGGCCGGAGATAGCCAGTCTCAAAAATTCCGTCTGATAGAAGTATAGGTTTAGTGATGATGAACACTTTTATCAGATATTTTGTCTTTTTAAAAAGTTATTAGAGATTTAATTTGCCTGTTTTTGTATGTAAAAAGCGCTAAGACATGGTGGAATAGTACCGTCTTATTCCACTAGAAGAGACTACTCGCTTCACGGCGTAAGCCACAGAATCTAGCGTTCATTTGAGTGGCTCACGCCGTAATTTTCTCTGCATCCATCAGAAGAGACCGGCCTCTACCAGTGGAATAAGACGGTATTACCCCTTAGCCTGTCAGTAAAATGCTGACCCCCCAAGAAGAAGCAAATTTTGTGTGGCTTTACTAGCAGATCCTGTTATCTCCCTTATCAAATAATAGATCTCCCATACAAATTTAATTCCTTTATTATAGGGGGGTCAGCATTTTTTTTTTTCTTTTAATTCATACTTGCATGCAACCTCACGGTTATGGCAGCGTACTATTTTATCCGATTTCAGTACAGTTCAGTACAAGCACAGGGTTTCACCCCGCAGGATGTGGAATACCCCAACCGGCTCGAAGCCAATACTCATACCTCCCCATACCTACTCACACTCCATCACTAGTCCGTATGTCCCATTTGGGCGCCAGGTGCATGGAAAACTCTCCCCCATAGGAGCAGAAACCATCCCACATGCCAAGCCAGGAAAGGAAGCCATGATTAATATCCCTTGAGTCCTCGCCCTGGCAGGATTTCGAACCTGCAACCTTGCCCACTCTCGGAAATTTCCTCATTGGGAGAACATGGCTACCTGGACACCTACCCACTCGGCCATCCAGGAGCAGGGGGGTCAGCATTGACAGCTTAAGGCATACCCATTTATACCTCTTACGGTCAAGACTTAGTTTTCAGCCATAACATGGCTGGAATCTAAGGTTCTTATTGGTTCACAAACAGTCAGAGTGGCCAAGATTCATCTTTAAGACGCGCCGCGCCATACTCTACCTACATACTACGCATGTAGGGGTAAGTCTCATCCTTCTTCCCCTCTATTCACTCGGTTTTTGAAAACTCAACACCACAACCCTGAGTGGCAACACCATCACCACACCAAAATCCGGCCACCACAATGGCTTCACTACCAAGCGATCTTGACTTTGACTCAGCTGAAAATCCCTCAGCCTTCAAGCTGAGCAAATAGACTAACGCCTCACAAACTCAGGACCGTGATCCCGAGAACCCCACTACAAACCCATCCCGAACGCAATAAAAGAAACTCGGAAAGCTCACCAGATCTGGCCAGCGACACCTTCACGCCGCCGCATCCTCAGACAAAACAATCTCATGTTTGAATACCTGAACGACATCAGACAAATAGCAGACCACAGACACTATCACGCCTACAACCTCAGACACCCATCATCCCTCCTCCCCAACACACGCATAAACAGTTTGAAAACCCAAGGCTGATCAAAGCAATCTCCAAACAAACTGCCACCGTCACCACAACCGCACCCCCCCCCCACGACCAAAAAAATCTGCCTTCCGCCACGCCTAAATCCATGCAGACGCAGCCAAGACCCCAACACCCAACAACCCCGCAGCCAAGAAAAAGACAACAAAGAACACATTAAAGCAGACCAAGAAGGAGGTCCTCCCAACCGCCAACGCCGCTTCTTCTGCACCCGGTCCTCGCTCATCCCTCGGCGAGAGAACGCCTCCACCAGACTCTAATCCTGTGGCCAGTTCCTTAAGAAGACGCTCTACCGCACTTACTTTCCTTCACCACTAACGACAGAGGCACCATTACCGCCACAGCCCCACCTTTCTGTCCCCACCACCACTACGCCTTTCTTCGCCTCCTCACCGCCATCATCAACCAAGAAGACCCTCAATCCCCACTCCCAACTCACACCCGCCCTAACGGACACCAACTTTGTCATCCACAGATCCCCTGTTTGACCTCCCAAACCAGGAAGTTCGACACCCTCCTCCTGGCCATCGTGACTAGCCACCCAGACTTCCGCATTCCACACGCCTTCGACATCGACAACACGATCCGCAATCAAAAGAAACCTCGCCAGTGGTCATCTCAGTCAGACGGGAAGATCTCTATTCAAAAACCCCATCCGCTTTTCTCCGCATCACGCCATCATGTAAAATGTGAAGTCCACACCATCAACCCAACGCCGCAACTGTTGCAAAGACGGCCACAACACTAAAGCGCCGCAGGCGAACCCCTACTGCTCCATCTGCACACTCCTCACAGTGACTAGCGGTGTCGTCATCACCTGCAAAGCGCCACGCCACCATCCCCAACTGTCTAAGTCTCAACGCGCCAACCGCGGCGCCCCACCATGCGTTCCTCCCGCCCGCGATCCCGCCCCACCAACCGCCCCCCACAAACACCCACTCACGCCATGGACACCGGCTACTAAAACACTTCACCCAAGAACGCGTGTCTCATCAGAAAGTCGTTGATAATGCGCCGACAAGACTGCGGAAAACAAGAAATTCGGCCCTCCACCCCACCCCCACCTCACGCGCCCAAAAACCGCCCCCGCCTCAAAACACCAACAGCCAGTCTCACCGCTTCAGTTGAGACTCTCTTTAGAACAGATGTGACCCAGAGAATGGGATACAGGTGGCATTGCAAGTAAGCAAACGGTGGAAATGTTTTTCTCTTTCTCTTTTGTTTTTTCATTATGGCGTCTGTGTGGCCAGCGGTGCCGGTCGGGGAAAGGTCTGTTTACGCCATAGTTTATACTGCATGCGAACTTTCTGTACCTAGAAACATGAATAGATATGAATTAAAAAAAAAAAAAAAAATGTAGGGGTAAGTCTGTAGACAGTGACTACATACTTGCCGAAAAATAAAGTACGGTCTCAACCCGAACATCCCCGGTTGCTATCTGGCTCACCATTGGGACAATACTTTATTTTTCGGCAAGTAGTCACTGTCTACGAGTACAGACTTACCCCTACCCCCGTAATACATACAAATCATCCCGGGTATGACCCATGGTCGGCCTAATTAAACAAGGGCTATAACAATTGTAGTCTAGTAAACCAATTCTTATAAGCTCCTAAGCTAGCACAAGCTCTTCGATATCTTGAGTCAGAATGATTAAGAAACATCAAGGCGATATTTACTCATTACATAGCGTGCTACATAGTATTTATAATATATAACACGTTTTGAATCAGGGACCCTTGTGGACCTCGTATCGGGATTAATTGGTCATTGATCCGAAACTAACCAAGATCACTTAAAAACCGATGAGGGAAATACAATATGAGCATTGGGGATTATATAATCCGATGAATACTGAGATGAGGTTTCCTATACGTGGGATTTGTTTTCTGAAAGCTCCGGAGTAATTATCACATAGGATTTTTGTGACTCTGTAGACAGCAGAAATCCCATACAAATTTGTGTGTAAGTGACCCATTTCCCAGTCTGACGCGGTTTTCGGTCAAAAACGTTATTTATTACCCACGTAGAGTCTAGACAGATATTAGGCGTCCCGCACAAGAATTCTAATGCCTTCGATCTCTGCCGGGATCCTCCTAACACATACCCGCACCTACTAGTACAAGCAGTTGCTATTATCCTATAAACTAGACCCATAATTCTAGGCCTCTAATCCTCTAAACGCCAAAGGGTATATATTCAAACCCAGTCATCATTTTAGACCTAGACAATCCAGCCGGTGATATGGTACGTGTTGGGATTGGGGCCAGCTAGAAACAGTTTCTGTATCAGTCAGAGCTCTTGAGGTGACCAGCCCAACCGAAAATATCATTAATTAATATTTGTGGTGCCGAAGGTATGGTGCGAGAAGGCATAGAGGGCGTGGGTGTCAACTTCAGAAGCACTTTTTTTATATGGGAATTAGAGAAAATACCACCGTTAGGCTAGGCACTAGTACATACCATTATGGGAGTAGATCTCCCAAATTCTGTACTGATTGGCTGCAAACGCAGAAGTTTACACCTACCCTCCATAGCTTCTCGAGCCATACACTGAGCAAGAAAGTGTACTACGCGTTCCGGGGTAAGTCTGTAGAGCGACTAGAATCTTTTTAGGTCACATGACGTCGGGCCTACGCTCTATGAGGACATTGAGGCCCCACGTGACCTGAAAAGATTCCGGTTGCTCGAGTACAGACTTACCCCTATACGCGTAGTACTAGTACTACAGACTAGAAAGAGCGACTTCCCGAGACCTCACCCTTGTCGGATCTAACCATCAAACAACACCCCAGATAAGATCAGAAAATTTACCAAGATCTAAAAACATGAGCGGGTTGCTACAGCTCATATGAATCTAGACCTAGAATCAGTTTGATCAATCTGCATCCAAGGGATCGAATAAACGCAAAAAGAAAAGAAAAGAAAAAAAAGGAAAGAAAAAAACGAAAAGAAACCCATGGATCATCCTTGAAATTCACAAACTAGTACTTAAATTTTTTCTAACTCCACGCCCACATCCCTATATCACTCCCAGTAGACTGTCTAAACGCATGCCCATCCAATAATACATCACCAAATCCGCGGACCCTTTCTCAGAAAAAATGATGTGATGAAAGTGGATCAAAGGAAATCAAGAAATCGAAGAATTGAGTGGCGCTTAGTTGGCTTAATGGTAGCTGAGGGAAAAAAAGGTTATGTCACATTTATATACAGAAAAATAAGCCAGTCAATGTTGAAAAAGGGTAAAATACAACGAAATAATGCTGAGTAGGGTTTATTTATGATGGTGGCGTAGGGGTGTTGTTGCCATTGCCGTTGGCTACAGGTGGGGGAACTAGATCTTCTGGGAATGGACTGTATTTGAGTATTAGCACCACCTAATACCCTAGCAGATTTGTATTATTGAATATCACTTACGGTGGAGAGCTGACTTGATGTGCCTTATTGAAAAACTTCTCAAAATCTTTGTTCTCCTCAAACGGTCTCTTACCCAAAATCCGGATCATGTCTTCTCTACCCAATACCTCTTTTCTCAGAAGCTCCTCCGCAATCAATCCCACAAGCTCTTTCTTCTCAGTCAAGAGGGTTTTACACTTGACGTAGGCTTCGTCAATAAGTTTCTTGACCTCATTATCTATCCGGCGAGCTGTCTCCTCTGAAAACGGCTTCTGAAGTCTCTGGCCCTCATCATCGTCATAGTAGACAAAGCCGATATCCTTACTCATTCCCCATTTTGTAACCATTGCAGACGCCATACGGTTGACCTTGTTGAAGTCGTCGGAGGCCCCAGATGTTACTGTGTCGAAATGGATCTCCTCTGAGACACGGCCTCCCAAGGTCATTGCCATGCGGTCCATTAGTTGAGACATGGACATAAGGTACTGTTCTCCTGGAGGAAGGTATTGCGCATAACCAAGTGCACCCTGACCACGAGGAATGATAGAAACTTTGAGAAGTGGATCGGCATATTTCAGGAACCAACCACATACAGCATGTCCGGCCTGTCAAGTCAGCAATTCATAAAGTATATAAAAATTTAGCACCCGCGAAAAGGGTCACACCTCGTGGTAAGCAACAGTCTTCTTCTCCTCTGGATTAAGAACAAGTGACTTCTTCTCTAAACCACCAATGACACGTTCAATTGCCTGTTCGAAGTGCGTCATGGCAACAGTCTCAGCATTTCCTCGAGCGCCTGTGAGAGTATTAATACATAAAACCATTGACTAAAAGGAGATTGGTAACATACCAATGAGTGCGGCTTCGTTGACACAGTTGGCAATATCTGCTCCAGAGAACCCTGGTGTAAGCGCTGCTAACCTTCCACTGAGGTAATCCATGTCCTCCGAGGTCACGATCTTTTTTAAATGAACGAGAAAGATTTGTTTCCTCCCATCCATGGTAGGGCGATCTATGGTGATATGTCTATCAAATCGTCCAGGTCTCATTAAAGCCTTGTCAAGCACGTCAGCGCGATTAGTGCCGGCCAAAACAACAACTTGTTCAGTGGTGTTAAATCCATCCATTTCTGTAAGAAGCTGGTTAAGTGTTGATTCCCTTTCGTCATTACCACCGCCAAAATTTGATTTTGCACGGGACTTTCCGATTGCATCGATCTCATCGACGAAAATGATGCAGGGCGCGTTCTTCCTTGCCTTTGCAAACAGGTCGCGGACACGAGAAGGGCCAACTCCGACAAACATCTCAACAAACTCAGAGCCGGATACGGAAAAAAAAGGAACCTGGGCCTCTCCAGCAGTTGCCTTAGCAAGAAGCGTCTTACCAGTACCGGGAGGTCCCGATAAGATAGCTCCACGGGGAATCTTGGCGCCGAGTTTCTGGAAACGCTCAGGTTGCTTAAGGAATGAGACAAACTCCATAATCTCCACCTTTGCCTCATCCATACCAGCTACATCCTTAAATTTAGTCTTAATATCGGTTTCCTGATTGAAAAGTTTGGCTCTGGATTTGCCGATTCCAAAAATTCCACTCTGCCCACCAGCACCCCCGGAAGCACGGCGAGATAACCAAAAGATGGATCCAATTACAAGAAGCGTTGGGGCAAAGGAGAGAACAGTTCCAGTCCAAGAGATCTCATCTTTATAAGCCACAGGTATCCTCTCGGAACTTGGAATACCCAGCTCCTTCTGTGCATCATCCAATCGTCGTTCGAAAGCCTCCACGGAACCAATGCTGAAGTAGTAGTAAAATTGCGGGTTCCCGGCGGCGGGTGAGTCGGGGTACATCTGAGCGGTGGCCGCCCGATGGAGATTGACCTTTACCCGACTGCGGTTCACGACAGTTAACTTTTCGACAAGACCCTTGTCAAAGAAGGTGTTCCGGAATTCCTGCCAAGTGATCTCACGAGCTTCTTGACCAGGAACAAGAAACTGATATACAAATAATGAGACGACAGCTGTTACAATGAGGTTTGTTATATCAAGCTTGAAGTCTTTAGGTCCACCTTTTCCGTCACTATGAAGCCCAAAAGGTATTTTTCCATCAGGACCCTTTCCTTCAGGCTCTCCCTGCTTCCCTTGCTGTTCCTGCTTCTCTTGCTGTTCCTGCTTCACTTTGCCGCTCTCTTCTTGCGTTTTGTTTTTCAATTCCTCTTGGCCCTGCTTCTGACCTGCTTCCTTCTTAGACTGCGTGTTCTGGGGTCCCGCGCTCAATCCAAAAATAGACGCGATATCCTTAATAATCCTCGGCATGAACGGTAGGTTAGCGAGTTTCTCCGCCTTCTTGCTCGCATCTTCGACCATTTGAATGAATGCCTTCCTCTGATCCACGGGCCAGCTGTTCCATGTTGCTTCGGGATCGCGAACAATTAGGGCAACCAACTTCTGGTGCTCCGGATGAAGTTTATCCCACTGTTCCGGTTTGAATTCCGAGATCGGAGGTACTTTTGAGGAAGCACCGGGAATCTTCTTGTCCTTGTCATCGCCACCCTTCCCAGGCCCTTTGTTCGCAGTAGCATACGTCCTCCGCGCTGCAACACTGCCGGAGACACTCAAGGGAGTTATCAACCTCGGTGTACGAAGACAAAGCTTTGAGGACCGCTGGCATAATAGTCGAGTCGGCGCCGTCAAATGCCTCGCGAGAATTCGGGATCGCGGAAGCATTGCTGTGACGAACTGAGCCCTGCAAGGGGCGGATTGATTCAGTACTGGGGGATATAGGCGGGGGTGGTGGTCGTGAGGATGAGATGAGATGATGGATGAGATGTGGATGATGGAAGTCCTTGTGTGTGTGGGGGGGGTGGCGGTGTTGGAGGCTGCAGCGGAAATCCGGTGTCATTTTTCGTCACTCCATGCATTAGTAAGCGAGCTCGCCCCGCAATCCAATAGAGCCTAGTGCGAAGCGGTGTTAAGGATAACTCCATAATAATAGATAAATGCATCATTGATACCATCGTGACTGGGCAATGGGCATCGGGAATCGCCTTGAATCGTCTCAAATGCCAGAATTCTTGTTTGAATTTAACCTCAGGCCCAATACGTCGAGTGATAGTCAATGACCGAAACGCCTAGACCACTGAGGGGGAAGCGAGGATGACTACTCCCCTATTTAAGGTCTCTATCGCCCGAGAACCACCCAACCCCACTAGAGGGTTCCGGCAAACCAAAATCCCCCTGCAAATTCTGTGGTTCCCACAGTAACATCGATAAAAGTAGAAAGGCTGGAAATCATGAACAAATTCTGCTGGGATGTAGGGGTGTTTTTTAATCCCTATGAAAAATGTCTAATCAAGTTAAATCAAAACAAAGCTAAGAGATGTAAACATCTGTAACTGGCAGTCACCATTCCCATTCTGCCCCCAAACAATGGATCACATAAGTTACTTAGCAGGTCATCACAGAATTTCTTGGGCTTGCCGGAACACTTATTCTCCGAAGCAGATTTCTCACAAAAAGATAAATCTGGGCAAAATCCCTTGGCAGTTGCCGGAACCCTCTACTACACAGCCCCTGTCATCCGTATCGCCCGAGAAACTTGTAAAGAATTCACAGGGAACGAAAATGAGAGAATGAGGGTTGATAATAATTTACACTAGAGTAGAGTATTTATGCCTTAAAAAGATGACCCCAATAAACTCCACCAGTTTATATCACTATAAAGCGTACATAAATACATCGCAGCCGTTTATGCACCACATGCCATTAATAACAAAAGAGAGTAAAGTGAAGGAGAGAAAATAATTGAAGTATCGTACCCAACCGCCTAAACCTGCCTGATATGATATAAATAGCATCAATCGTTGTAAAGAACCGTCGCTTTGTAGAACTATTTGCGCATTACCTAAGTAGAGTTTATTGCTCCAAATGAGTGGGGTAAAGTTGTGTCTCATGCGTGCAAGCAAGCCTTATCGACTAAAGTGGAACGGAAGAAGGAGGGAAGAGAAAGATGTAAAGAAAAACAAAAGATGTTTGGAAAACATGCCCAAAGCCCGATACTCCGATGCAAATCAAATAAACTCGCGGAAATTTTGGGTGATATCGCTCTACCCACCTAACAAATCCCTTAATCGAATCCCCATATATACTACAATCCACTAGAACCATCATGTCCCCAAGGAACCTGCGTATTCACATCGGCCCAATCCCATTCAAACGTCATCGGCATCTGCCATAAGTCTTGTGGCACGAACGGTTGTTGAAACGAATTCCCCGGAACTTGCGCCATGCCTTGTGGGTCCAGTCCTACATGACTGGCACTTGGAGAAACGGGAAAGGTTGACGCCGGAGTATTCATTTCATTGAGCCAGGAGAGAGGGTTCGAGGGAGAAAACGCGGTTGGATAATCTCCAAAAAGCTATTTTTTATCAGCGGGATATTAATACTAAAATTAAGGCAACGATCCGGGATAAGTAAAAGTACCTGAGAATTTATCTCCGGATTTAATACACTAGTAGGTGGCGACGCAGCCTCTGTCCTTGGTGATGTGGCTGGCGGCATATTTGTTCTTGGGGAACTGGATGCATCGTGCTTATTCGGGTATGAAGTGCCATGTCTGGAATCATCATTTTTTCTCTTCCTCCTGCTAACATTCTCATTCTCCGCTTTGTCTAGCACTAGCTTAGCGATTCGATGGAACTCGCCACATACTGCGAGCATCCGTTGTACGGATGCAGTATCTTGCTTATTGCTGTCGTCTTCCCTCTGCACAGTTTGTAAAAACTCCACAACCACATTCATGAGTCTGAGATCGCTCCTTGCACGGGCATCTTGTGGGTTCTGAAGAACATTTGCAAAAAGTGTTACGAGCGCTGATACAGGATAGTACATAATCAACCTACATAACATCCTATATGTATAAGTGAATCAAGATTATAACGATATACTCTCTTGCATGAAGACGAGCTGAGAAGATAAAGACACTTACCATATACATGGATAATCCCGTCTGTTAATGTACTTTATCAGGTGGATCGACGACCTTGCAGCAGCTACACAAAGCGCTGCGCTTGAGAAGACACGCGGGTTGAGCGGCCGTGCACTCAGTCCAGCAATGGCGTAATTCGAAAGTCTGCTGGACCAATAACCGTGATGTATCGACATACGGTGAATTGTTGTGAGACAATTGTAGTAGGCAAAGTGTAACATAACTAGGTGAAGCACCAACGGCCCTTGGTTAAGATCAATCTCGCTATCGGGCCTATACTCCAGCGGCACTGTTTCCTTCCATTCTTCAAGTTCTTTATCAAGATCTCCAATCGTGTTTAGTAGCTCGCCGTCGGATTGCCTGGCAGCCTTTGCAGAATAGAGCTGCATATAGACCTTGCTCTCGATTACCGAGAATGTGGCCATAAGTCTAAAGAGATTGCATTTATCTTTGCCATTCTTAAGCATAATATTGCCAATATCATCGGCAGGATCCTCATCGGGTAACTCAACAGAAATATCGTCGTCGTTGATACACGGAGGACGTCCAGAGCGGAGTGCCATGTCCTTATCGAGGAGATACATGATCCAAAAAACTCGTCGTCTTTGTTCGACTTCAACGGAATTTAGTCCGAACGAGTTGCCCCTTCGGTGCATACCAATGCTATTCGATATCCTCACTGCGGCAGCAATGAGGAAATAGGAAGGCTGTGGGTTCGCAGTCCCCTGCAAATAGAGCGCCTAGAAAGTACAAGGTCATAGTTAATATTAATATCGATATAATGATAAAAAGTTTTACAATGCTAACAAGAAAAATTGAACAATACCATCCCTAAAATTGCCTGTATGCTGATCAAATCGGTATTCTTCAAGAGCAATTCCGTAAGAACTGATGCTGCATTCTGAAAGAATTGCCATGACTCTTGTACATTGGAAGTGGTAGCGTCCTCGTCTGGTAGTCCGGGATGCGAAATCTGTATTCTTAATGCAATCGCGAGAACCATATTGAAAGCCGCGTACCACCCAGAGTCTTTTGGTGGGGGGGTCTCCGAATAGTGCCGCTCAAACAAGGCATCGAAAGTGGGTTTATGGAAAAGCGGAAAGCAAACATTGAAATACCGGAAAAAATCTGGAGGATAAAACAAGCAATGAGGATTGAATTCCCAAAACAAAAGGCAAATACATTTAAAAGAATAACAAAATAAAAAAAAACCGTCTCACCTTGTACAAGAACAGACGCTACCTCTTTAGTCGGCAGCGGATTCTCTCCTCGATGCTCGAATAGAGGGCCAAATATGTCTTGTTTCCACATAGACCATTTCGACTCTGCCGATGTAGCTTCCATTATCATTTGCTGGAAGCTCTTATCGCCTGTTTTTTCATTTACCCATTGAATTCCTTTTGGCGAAAATATTGAAAATCCAGACGAGGAACCTTGAACAAGACCTTGGTTAGAGAATTCCTTCAGCCGTCTTAAGCACGAAAAATAGCAGCATTTGGTGGTAAGTACCAATGAATCTTGTCTCCCCGCAGTTATTTGTAACCAAAGAGCACATTTGATCCGACAAGGCCTCCACTTCATCCCCCTCTCTCGAAATTGCAGGAGAGTTTGTAACTGAATGGATCGACGACGAAGTCGGGGTCTCCCTCATCGATTCTGACGATGACCTTCCAACTGTAGGTGTACATACGGATCCATTCTGACTAGCCGCCTGTTGTTGCTGTACCTGATCCTGTAAACGGCGCTCCAAATCCCCCAGATCCGTCTTTCCATCACCCTCTGGCAACAAACCAGACAACTTGAGAAGAGACTCCATCCTTCCCAATCGGTTTTCTAATCCTTCAATGTATTTTGCACTATGCCATTTGTCAGCGGTCGAGCTCAAAAGAGAAACTCAAGACTTGACCAACCCTTTGGGGGGATTTCTTTTCTTCTCAACCAAGGTAAAGACACATTCCGTCTTGTAGTTCACACAATGTGTACATGATGGTAGTTTACCATCACATTTAATCTATTCCAGAACATGACAATAAGCTTGAGTAATTGAAGGTTTGCCATCACTATTTGATGATGTGGAATTTAGGACAAGAGAATATGCGAACTTTCTTCTTCCTACACATATCACAAGCTCTCGCGATCCTCCTGCGTTTCGGGTCAGTCCCTCCATCGTCGGACGAAGCGTGTCCAGGATTAAACATAGCAGCCGGGATGGGTGCACCTCCGTTGCCGAGAAAGGTGGGAGACGTGGTTGGTGATGGGGAGAGGTTCATAATGCTGTGAGCCATTTGGGATTATTATTATTATTTTCCCTTTTCCGTCTGAATGTAGTAGAAACTGTTCTATGGGGTGGCGGCGGATAGTGTTAAGAATCTGATCCGATGATGATATGTAAGTAAAGAAGAGTGGTAACTAATCCGAATAGGAGTGTGATTGATATGTACTGCAATGGCAGCGGCACATGTGAGCGGCGATACCAGGAATGTACCGTCGCAACAAAAGTGAAGACAAAAAAAAAAGAAAAAGAAAAATGGCGGTAGAGCTTCTATGGTATTCTAGTCTGTTTGCGGGGAGGAGATTAGACAAGTGAGTGGGTGGGGGGATGGGAGGTATAGGGCTTTTGACGACTCGGAGATAATTAGAAATAGAAGAATAGATCACAAAGAGGGTTTTTTTTTTTAGGGAGGAAGGGTACCTGCAAGTGTGATGCAGTTAGGAGTGATTGTAAAAGCGGAAGGCTTCCTCTAACGAGGTAGAGGTAGATGCTTGCTCTTTGGCTGGCTGAAAGCTAATGAAGTCACAGGCTTAGTGGCTCGCAACTCTATAGGCAAAAAGTGCAAGTATGGTGGTCGGTCCTGACTAATGGTATGTGGGCTAGTAGACTGCTGCAGGCTGTTAACTGTTGCAGACCTGTCGTGTGAGTCCGGTCCCCGGAGCCTCGGAGTCCCTTGTCTGCGCGCCGGAACAACTACAATCCCGCCTTTTTCTTTACCACACACCCTGTGATACCTCTGCAAGGGATAAACTCGATCAAGGAAGCTGATAATCCAATGGCGACTCGCTAGTAAAGAAAGTTCGGTGGGGGGGTGTTCAGAAAAGGTGAGGCGAGTTAAATACATGTATTCCCATCCCTCTTTTTTCTCTCAAACACCCTCGAGATTGTCCTTTAAGAAGTTGACACCTCCGCTCCTGGAAGAAACATGCCAAGTCCACGGACTGAGCTTTGACCTAGGCAGACTGCGATCGTTATTGGAACTCTTTCTCTTTAATCCCCCCCCCCCCTTCCCCCAAACAACTCTACCTGAGCTGGTTACAGACTCTCCACTCTCCACTCTCCCCTCAGCCTCAATTCATAAATACGTTCTGGAGATTAGCTTACGCGTTCAGAATAGCAGTAGCTTGGGTTACTGCATTCGGACTGTCTCAGTAGAAACACTGGACTCCCTCCCCACCTCATTCAGTGTTTACTGTTTATGTAACACATTCGAGATACAATCTACTGCATAAAACTCCGTACCTAGTCGCTTTCACTAGATCTATGGAATGCGATGGAGAGCCCGGTCAAAGACGTCACATATGCACATTGGGTGACACTGTTTTAAGCGTTTTATTCCCCGCATCTCTACCGCTCTAATAGCATATCCCCATCGTTCAATGAAGGCATACCCCCAATCCACGCGTGAGATGACTCTTATAAATCCGTATTTTATAACTGTAAGCGTTGTCATACATATAGAATTATGTATGTGGTAGAGAAGGGTGAGTAGAGTTGGTCCCGCAGCAGTGGCCACGCAGAAAATCCAAGGCATTGATTCGCGATACGCGAGCGAGCGATATTCTTTCGGCCGATTAGGCTTCTCACCTTCGGACGAAAAAAGTAGAGGGTAAATATTGGTACTACATAGCTTAGTCAGTGAAATATTCCTCAAGCACCTTTTATCGACTGCTCGTATTCGTTTTCGGCTTCGTCGCCGAATTGACTATTCTCACCGACGGGCTGCGGTTGAGCCTTCTTCGACTCTGCGTACCTCACCCCTGACAAGCCTCCCGATATCATCCATCAAAAATAGGTTCTGTCTTTCCCGGGTTCCTAGCTTACTACCGCATTTGTTGGTTCCTGAGTGCTGCTGCTGTTCTCTCTGGATATTTCACCTTGAATCATCCCTTCCCTTTGTAGCATCGAAATACTAGATTCTACTCAACGCTACAATCAAAGCTAGATTTAAGCACGATGAGCAAACCGTTGACTATCGAGGAGATTTTGGCCCATCCGGCCTTCCCCACGGTCTTGGAATTCCACACCCCAGATCGTCAAGGGAATGCACCAGTTGCGATCAACAGGGCTGGCGGTCCGATGGCAATTGCGTATGAAGTCCACGGGACGGGACCCGTTCATCTCGTGGTACGTACACGCTCGAAAGTATAATCATGTTTGATGATAGCGGGAATAATTAGTGGGCTGTGCCCCTCCTTTGTCTCGTCGATTGTGTTGATTGGGGGTCCTTTGCTGATTGCTTGTGTAGTGGATAATGGGGCTAAACGCCCCCAAAATTGCGTGGTATCGTGTAAGAGAATTCTTGATTGGGCAGCCAACTTATTTAGATTGAAACGGAACACTATCTAACTGTTCCCATCCTGGTTGCTTTTTCCTCGCTACTGCAGCAAATAAAATATTTGTAAGTTTATCATGCCTTATTTTGCTTGTGTTCTTGTGAAACTGTGAGTAATATAGTACTAATACTTAAACAAGTGGACACAAACATGGTGACAAATACACATCATTGGTATTTGATAATCGGGGTCAGTAGAATAACATTATCAATCCTTTCACTCCAGGCTGCAGTTTTTTCTTTCGCATGACAGCTGCAGCCGTCTCTATTTACCTATGTTAGGAAATAAAGTGCCTAAGGAACAATCATCTAAAATGGTCAATGCAATCCTTAGGTGTTGGCGACAGTGACAAACCACTTGTCAAATACTCCACCAGTGAAATGGCCAAAGATGTTATCGATATTCTAGAGCACATAGGCTGGACTCAAGCTCATCAGCTTCATGTAGTCGGTGTATCCATGGGGGGTGAGTAGTAAATATTCTTTTTCCCTTAATTGGGCCTATCAATATACATTGAACACGCAAGCTTATTTCTACCCGTCCCTCTCGCAGGAATGATATCCCAAGAATTGTATGCTTCCTTGTATATTGCCCCCAGGGACCGTATCTCTGGGACTGGCTTAAGTTCTTTCAATTTAACGAGAGGTGGGGCTAGGGCGTATCTAATACCACAGCGCATCGCCTCTCTCACCCTCCAGAGCACCGCCTCAAGCCTAGTCTCTACACTTGTAAGTCGAAAACGCTCCTCATACGATGGTGATGCAAAATTTCTTCTAGATTGAGTCTCTGTGCTGAACCAATTCCGCCAATTCTCTCCACTAGCCATGGCTCACGCACATTTCGCGCCGTATCGAGATGATACGGCCTAAACCACTGGTTGAGCGCCTTGAGGCTGCAAAAGCAAATCTCTTCTCACCCGAGTGGCTGCTCTCTCCTGATGTACGCGGTGAATTTCCTACTAATGGCGACCGCTTTGTTGCTGAGGACCTGTGGCGTCTGGAGAAGATGCAAGCTCCTGTCTATACCGGAACACTTCTTCAAGGGCTTGCGGTGAGCTGGCATTACTTCGGCCCCGAACGACTCAAGGTACTCGGGGAAAAGATTCCGGATATATTAGTGGCCACAGGAACCAAGGATGCACTGATTGAGCATAGGCATTCAAATGTAATTGTGGATAGTATCAAGGGGGGCGTCCAGAAAAGAGTCTTTGAGGGTGCGGGTCATTGTCTGCAGTTTGAGGCAGTAGACGAGTATCACCAGATGCTAGAAGAATTTTGGGGGCGCGCGATTGAAAGGCACCAGAAGGTAGGTCATCATCCCTAAGCATAGGGAATAATAGTACAGAAATGGCTAAAGGCTTAATTTTCCCAGGAATCTGCATGAATTTCTAGCCGGCCTTGCATAACTTGGTGCAGCATGTAGGTGTATTCCATACTTGGCCTTCCAAGAATGCTGTCTGGGCTTTTTTTTCCCCCTTCCTTTTTTTCCGTTCATCGACTAGTTAATTCCCATGATGTTTTGTATCTCCTTTCAGCCCAACTTCTACCTAAATTATACTTAAGCTTACTTTCACTGTAATACTGAATTATTTTGTTTCCCGCTGTACCCTACCAATAATAGCACAGATCAGCATGGCATTGTTTGCCTTGCGTATTGCACTCTCCAATACAGTGTGACCTGCATCACTGCATAGACTGGCTCGCATGACTCATAGGATTGTTATGGATACGGACTTCCGATTCAATCGCCGTAAAATCCCGGAGATATTGTAACACCTGCCTTACCTCCAGGTCAGAGTGTGGTGTTTGAGCCTATCCATTATCTGATCTATAGCCCCGCGACAGGTCATTTTGAGAATCTACCATACACTCGTATCGAACAGCTGTAATCAAATAATCTACTAATCTGCTAATGTATGAATGAGGGAATATCTACCAGGTATGGAGAACGAAATGTGTCATCTCGATTGGCATTAAGTAACCAATGGAGTTAAGATCTGCACGCGCTTGAGACCAATTGCTTTTAGTCATGGTCTGAGCGTTTTCTGACTCATTTTACCCAGCCTGTGATGGGCCTGTTTCATGGCCTATCACTCGTTCATCTAAATTGCAATCTATTGTATATGTAAAGGCGGATATAGGCCCATGAAGGGCGATATTGCGAAGCATGTCTAAGAAGCGCATATATATCAGGCTCTGGTAATTTTCATCTGTCTAATCGCTCTTTTCGGGCTCCCACCATCACGTACTAGTACAATTTGAAAAGATATTGGCCTATCACTCAGACGGATGAAATTTGTCAAATTCGCGACCTGGTCCGTGCACCTACTGAAGTTGGTAACTTTCTATAATTTATAAATATTAAGAGATTTACAGCCAGCCACCAGGCGCCAGTTATTTCCTAAGGCGGCTATGAAATGATAACTCAGGTAGGTCGCGAATTTGACAAGTTTCATCCGTCTGAGTGATAATACGCATTCGGATCAAATAAATAAACAATATAGCCGGTCCAAAGAATAACTTGACTACCCACCGGCGCCGACGAAGAAATCCCTGAACAATTTCCCTGAATGACTAGATTTAGCTCGTATCCGTGTTACCTCTCGGTACTGGGGGAGATCGGTAATATAAGCCTACGTAAGCCGCCCATTTAGGTGATATCCAGACTCAAACCGGTATGAAAATGTCTTGGAGTTAGGAATATAGGAGTCATTCTCGCATTTGGATATGATCCCGCGCTGATTCTGCCGACTCGCCTATCGGTTCCTCAACGACCTTAATATCACTTGAAATTCGGGGCTACGGCCTCCGCTCTCCGAATATTGATCGAACTTTTGTACCTTAAGCCAATTGCAGTGTTGGAGACATACTCTCTCCCAAGATATTATTACATAATATGTCGCTTCTGACGGTTGTGTTTTTTTGATACCCGTAGCAATCGCTAGCGTGAGCCTCGTTATCTCCTATCAGATTTCGCTGGGTCAATGATCGATATTCCAGTAACTAGACACCTCACCTCCAGCAGAGTACCCGTTAGAAGCTGTCACTCAATAGGGTATTCCTAGTGCTTCTCGAAGACGAAACGCCTTTCGAAACGACTGACACATGGTGGATACCGGTGGGGCATTAGTACCGTTAGACTTTTCACTTCAACACAATGACATCACCATTAAAGCAGTCTGATATATCGTTCATTCTTCTCTTTATACTGAGACTCCTACAACTCACACGGAATGCAACGACCTCGGATCGACTCCTGGTTGAGATTCTACGTCTCCCGCAGAATGTCAACTATCGAAAAACAGACTCGAAGCTCCGCTTTCGACGATCTCTACGCGCAAACGCTCTCTTTCAGACCCCCTCTTTTGCACCCGCCCAAACCGCATACGGCCTCGCTCGCAGACCCGATATCATCTCTTCGTGTGCACCCTGCCCTTGAAGCTGCCCTCCATATCCTCAACTATGATCTCCCATCCGCACACTTTCTCCTGCGCAAAATGCAGTCCTTACCCGCTGCAGAGGGAATGTTTCTTCACGGGGTGTTACATCGTATCGAGGGAGACTACGATAATGCTCGAGCATGGTACAAGGATGTGAGTGACACCGATGTGATGGAGAAGGTTTGGGGGAAAGGAGAGGGGGTCAAGGGCGGGAAGGCGGAGAAGTTCATATCAGAGATCCAGAGCTTAGATGAGCGGCTAAAAAAAGGAGATAAGGGAGAAGAGGTGAAAAGTGAGCAGACAAGACTGGAAAATGAGAGTAAGAGGGAATTGAAGGGAATCGTGGATTACTGTCTGAACACTATGGGAACAGGTGTGTGGCAGGATGCAAGAGGCGCTTATGTGGAGAGCAGTGAGAAGATTAAGAAGGTGGGGCAAAATCAGACGACGGGACCAGGGGGGATGAGAAAGTTTTAGAAGTTTGGTGGGTTCAACTCTCCAGCGATACAGCTCACGTACCTACAAAGAAAGACCTGTTTTCAATGGAATGTAGTTCACAATAATCTTTGTAACACTATCCCAGGATCTTTATCCATAGGAATGTAAAGGGAGAATTTTGTATGGTCAATATAAGTGATTTTTTTTTTTAGCTACAGTGCTATGTGTTGTACCTGCTGCGAAGGCACAACCATTGGAAGATTCTCACTGGGTTCACTGATTCGCACTCGTTGTGTCGTGTGTCGTGTCGACGTCACCACCAACCCATTCTAAAGCCACCGCAAGCCAAGAGCTAACGCACAGGCCACGTGCAAACAACTCTAACACAACGTCTTTCTTTGACCTCTCCATCCCACCGTGTAAGTTAATCCTCATTCCGATCACAATTCTACAAACTGTTTAAACCCTCCCCCTCACCAGATATTGATAATGACAATTCTTGAAATATCCCAACGAATAGCCTCTCTAACCGATGCCCACCGAGAAGTCAGTTCTCTATCCCCAATATTGAAACGTGGCTTTAGTAGTAAGAGCTAACAGGTAAATAGTGCATGCTCCTCATATCTCGCCTCTCCAAACTTGGAGGTACTGGAACTGATGCTGCACGTCTCGAACTATCAAACATTATCCATCAATCCCTGAAGGATGCCGACCAGGAACTTGAACTGCTCTCAACGCAGGTTGATGACGAAATCAGTGATGGCAATTCGTCAAACTCAGCAGCATTAAGCTCAAAAATTCACAAGCTAACAGAAGATATGAAGATGTAAGCGCAACTTAGTTCGGGAATAAGCCCTAGGGATGAACAGATTTAATTCAAGGTGGTCGTAGTGCACGCCTCCAATACCGGAAGGCCCAGCTCGCATCAAAACGACTTTCTGAAACGACGGCGCAGCGCGAGCGGGAACGGCTACTTAGTGGCGGTGGATCGGGCCGCTCAACGCCAGAGGGTAAGCGCCGGAATAAAAGCTTGACACAGGCAGACCTACTGGTTGGTGCGTCTACCGATGTTACCATTGCCCTGCGACGCACACATACGTTGCTGCAGTCGGAGCTTTCGCGCTCGGCGTTTGCGACAGAAACATTACATGCTTCTACTGCTGCGCTGACCGATTTGACGTCGCGCTATAGCGCTTTCGACGATATTGTTGCATCATCAAGAGTACTGATTTCAGACTTGATCAAGAAAAACAAAAGTGACAGATGGTACTTTGAACATGCGATCTATATTCTTGTCAGCATACTTGTTTGGATTCTAATCCGCCGACTCTTGTGGGGACCAATCTATCTGTTCTTTGGCATGCCATTGAGGCTGGTGTGGTGGGGGCTATCATCTGTGGCATTGGCTATTGGGTTGGGCGGCGATGGTGGGGTTGCGGAGATACGGCGGGGTGCCGGGCTTGATGAGAGCGGATTTTTGGGTGCAACGCCCACTGTAGAGATTAAAGGAATTCCGGAGAGCTTAATGAGGCGTGTACCGTCTTCAACAGCATCACCATTACCGGAAGCTTCTGAGGCTACGCGAGAGTCTATGAGAGAAGAATCAATGAGAGAGAAGGTCGAGAGGATGATAGACCTTGAGGATGTTCCACCTGATAGCGCTGATATGGATTCTCATGATGTCCCGAAATCAGAACAAATGAAGGACGAAATTCACGAGGAGGCTTTCCCGAATGGTGGTTCAGAAAAACAGGTGCCGCGGAACATGAACTCGAGAAGGATGGACTACGAGCCAGAAGAAACAGTCGTGGCGCAACCCACCAAAGATCTACCTCGCCAGGACAAAAACCCTAAATCGAGGAGGATGGAATATGACCCAGAGGAAGAAAGACGCGCCAATTCCCAAGAGGAAGATAGGAATCCCAACTCACGGCGAATGGACTACGATCCCGAACAAGCCATTCTATCTCAAGAGGGGGAACGGAATCCAAAATCGCGGGAAATGGAGTATGACCCTGTGGAAGAGGATGGTTTCAGGGAGGAGGCAGGTATTGAGGTTGAGAGGGCCCAAGCCCACGACGAATTATAGGCCTTGCATTGATTTTTCATTTGTTTTGTTTCTCTTTTTGAATGTTTATTAGCGCGTACAACTATCTATATAGGGTTTTTTCATAATAAATGAAGGTTGCGCATGGCTTGATAGTGGTGAAGGGTATCAAGCTCATTGGGTCTCGCTGCTATACTACAGCAAAACCTATCATAATTCCACCCTCTCGAAATTCCATCCCTACTAAACTTCTAGCGGTTGGAGGGAATAATACCTGTAGATTTCTAGCAAAATACCTCTCTCTAAATTCAATCCCTACGATAATTCTAGCAAAATTTGGCCACTACGGGCTGGAATTATGATAGATTTTGCTGTATTTACATTTAATAATGTATCCATGACTCTTGGTTTGTCGGGATGTAAAATACGATCATAGTAAACACAGGGATATAATATAATAACCCTGGCCCTTTCCTTCATCTTCTTTCCTCGACCTCCCTCCAACTCCCAGGTACCCTAATGTCCACAAGTATAGTTCTAAGACAAGTTACTATCTTGAGGCTACATCCTATGCTCTCGTTGTTCAGCTTTCTACAAGTACAGACTTGTAAAGACCGACATATCTTCAACATGGTACCCCGCAGTCGTCTATGAATCACATCACATACATATATACATATCCCGAAAAAAGAACCTCGAAGATCAGTTATGTAACTGTACTCGTAGCTTCCTGGCGTTTTTGGACGCGACTGATATTGTATATCATACAAAAATACGCCAAGGTCCTGATTTTGGGTGTATGCAATAGCGGCCCAGTTCAGAAACGTCAGGAAGCTACGAGTAGGTACTTATGTGAATTGCCCCCACTCCTGACTTTTTGCACATACGGGCGTAGCACTTACTTAGACAGTCAGTTGATGTAGCGTGGGGTCTTGTTGCATCGCTTCGCCAACCATTTTCGGGAAGCACTACTAATCAATGGCAATTAGTAGCGAAAATCATGCCTGATGAAGTGTGTGTCACGACTCGCTCTCAAACCCCGGCACACAGGAAGACAGTTGAAATAGTTGCAATATCATGCGATAACTACCGGGTACAGAAAATCACGAACCAGGCAATGGAATGGAATGAAAGTGATGGGAATGAGGACGAACAATATACAGCCAAAGACTGGGCCTGGTTCAAACACAGCGATGACCAAGCGATTTTAATTTTGCCGGCACCATAGTGGTTTGCGAAAGTTATGAGATTGGGTATGATTGAAAGTAGGGATAAGGACTACGAGATAGACAGAAGATGCTTTAACTTTAAACTGCTGAGATATCAAACGAGGGAGCTAGAAGAACAAACTCTATATGGGATGGAGGCAAGGTTCAGGTTCATTAGATGACAAGATGAAGTGTGTTTTCTTGTTTGCTTTTCTTTTCTGGGGAGGGGGTAGTGTAGGTAGTAGTTGTACTGTGCCATAACTGTGAGGTTACATGCATGTAATGAATAAAAGAAAAAGAAGAAGAAAAAGTGTGTCACGCTCAACGATTTCCCTTATTACTACTACTGATACCACGGAAGGCCGATGCATCATCCTGACATAGGTTGGTCTATAAGGGAAAATAAGATTCATTTTTTGCGGCTCTGGTTTTTACCCTTTATGTCCTTTGATTAAGCTCAAGTATACAATGTTTCAAGCTAACCATTCTGAGATTTCTCGTATTTGAAGCTTGCCGTAAAAGCTTGACATGATAATGAAGAAAAAAACCCCTGGGCGCTATCATAAGAGCGCTCAGCAACCAAAACACTCTCGCCATGAGTTAAAAAGCAAAGAAAAGCCTCAGTTTTTATACGAGTACGAGATGCGAGGTCTTTGTATGTAAGACGAACCACACACACACCTGCACCCAATGCTCTGGCTGCGACAACCCCTTCGGGAAGACTGAAGACATACTCTGGCGAATATGAGCCCCAACCTTAAGTTACCTGCATGCACCGAGTTCTTCCTCAGACATTTAGACCGACATGCGTCTCTGCGGATTCAGCAGTTGGCATCTTTGGATTGAGTCTCACCTCGGTATCTCGGCACCTGGTCTTGGCCATAGATATCGTTTTCGCCTGCCCAAGCAGGGATCTGGTCTCTGATAACAGCCGCAGCGGCGCGGGGTAATAACCTTAATAACTTGGTACCTATTCTGGGCATGACCTGGATCTGACCCAAAGTCCGAGTGATGATCTATGAATCGGATATTTCGGATGCAAAAAAACCTGCCACCTGCAGTCAGAGTACCTTACACAGGCAAGCCCGAGGCGATCGGCCGATGAAATCTAGATAAAGGGGTAGTTGGGTAAGATATCTACTACCGAAGGGGCAGGAAGGGGGGGGGGGGGGTAACTGGAGCTGAAGTGCCGTGGAGGGAATTAAGGATATTTGATAGATATCCGCAGAAATGAGAAAATAATAAGGTTGACTTCCTCCTCATAGGAAACTTTCCTTTCGACCTAAGGTTAGCAGATACAATTCAAGTCGAGCCTGTGACCTTGGACCTGGTTATACAAACTATGCAGCCTTGGCCTGTCTTTAAGCCTCGGATTCCGAGACATTGGGGCTTGACAGATATATGTAGGTACCACTCTAAACCGCGTTTAACTAGAGGGCGCTCGGCCTGATTTATCATGGCTGACAGGCTTAATATCAAACAACGCCCCCTCATAACTATCCCCAGGCAGCTATGAACGGGCCACATAGCTCTTATCACTCAAGAGTGCGTTATTATTCTGTGGCCCAATGATGCCTCGCGGTCTTTTATGGGATCAAGCTCCTCAATTTTATTTTATTCAACATGGATGCTGCAGCTCTAAGGTTACCTTCTCTAGTCATATCCATGGTGTGAAAACAAATGAGAGTCGCACGGGGGTTTACTGCGCCCAGCGCTAGTTCTATCTAGACATCAAGATTGTGTACATCTCGTCAGAGGACATACATAGATTCAGATGTCATAAAATCTTTCCTCAAAAGAGAACGTTGATCCTGGAGATGTGTCGGCCACGTAGGTACGGACAGACTCCCTAATAGATGCGCAGTATTGGGCGTCTCATAAGCCAGCTTCCTGGAGCGCCATGTCGCGATATAGATTGATTGGAACGCTAACAAAACAAGCCTGGCAGATGGATTCTGGTTGTCAAAAGTTGCAAATTGACCTGGCCTGTTTTGCACCGTTGCGATCTACCGTACCAGTCCGGCGTTTATTTATGGGGAAAGCCCGCGAAATCTGAATGTCTGCGCATGTCTTGGCCTTCAAATGCAGAATCGTGCTTGGGCTGCATGTCAGGATATATATTCCCCGACCACATATAGTACATACAGCACGTGGCTATATCTCACTCCTGGAGGCAGAGGAGCAGATGCCAGGGACAATCCATATGTCACGGACAAATGCAAAGAGGAGGAAACATTTACGCCAAGAACAAGAATTTTGAATTCTGCCTGTAGAAACGGGCCCCCTTCGGAACTCCGGGAAATATCTCGAATTTTTCGCAACCGGGCCGTGTCAAAACAGTCGGTCCGGACCCAATCAACCTTTGCTGGGCTCTTGACCGTGTTGATTTTCTTTTAATGTTTTGTTTTATTCAAGTTTGGGAGATATACTGACGAAAAAAGCTCATTTGTTGATACCATGGGCACATCCATGGGTCGGTTTACTTCTATCATCAATCGCGGATAGGTTTTGATGAATGAAGGGACTCCCATTAAAACTCGACAAACCCACTATCTCCGCTTCGTTGAACCTTAATTACGGGTGAGGGAATGTGTGCACCTGCGCGAACCCGTGAAGTTTGATCTGCGAGTTCGGACTTACCACATACAAATGCGGGGATAGTGGATTTAACGGTCTTGCCGGAAAAAACGCCAAGCCATAGACCTAGCGGACTGCTAGCTCGAACACAACTAGTTGAGAACGAAGCTGAAGGGTCCAGAGAATTGAAGATAATTTTTTATAACTAGCTTATTCGGGTTAAGCCTGCTACTCCTTCAGCTTTGACAATCGAAAGTGCTTTTTTCCATGACCCGTCCAAATAATCGAGTGATATATCGTGATCAAAACTATTTATTGGACTGGACAAAATAGATGAAAGAGCGCTAAGGCATCTCTTATTCAAGCTTAAAAGAAGCACATATCAGTATTACTACCTATAATAATAATAGGCCTGTCTGCTGGACTTACGGACTGGCTTCAACCAGTTAACTGCATATCTAGTCCAGTTCTACACCTCTGCATAGCCCGGACGCTAGGTCTTCCATCTCCTTATTGGTTTAGCCAGATACACATGACCACTCCACTCCATATTCTCAGTTATGGAACGGCCTAGACTAGTATGTCGCTAGTTTAACCTCCATATGCTACGCGTACTACAATCAGCTATATTATCTACCGTGAGCCCATAATGAGATCATTGAATAAACACTCTGCGCATCATACTCGACTCGCTGCAATTCATGTTGTTGGTTGGTTGGGGTCTGCAGCGAGTTGTGGTGCTGGTTCCTAAGTAAGAGTTCCGTGCCATTCTTGAGTTTTGGTTGAAAGGGGCCGGACGACGTAAGTAGACCTACCCAGGGCTAGCTAGCTGACCAGAGTAAAAATTTCGAGTGATGTTGCGTGGTTTGGTATTATACATAATGCTAGCCTGAGCATTTGCATAAACGTGTTGGAATCTCCTCTTGAGATGTAAGCATATCTATCTATGTATGCGTTTCAGGTTAGATTCAATCAATCCACTAGGACTTTACTAGTTCGTTAACTCGCAGATCTCACGATGTATATTTGCCGTTTAGATCTATCATGGACCTGCTTTATCGACCGTACCTCATAACTAATGATATTAATTATTCATTGTGGGCGTTACCATTATCAGTCCGCTAACCTTTATCTATCTACCTATTGCCTTTTACCTCCACACAACCCTATTTCCCCAACCCCAACCTTGCCACCCATTCCTCCAGCCCAATAACACCCCACTTACTCTCCCTCCCCAGGAGCCCCGTCCAAGCCAATATACCCTGACTCGCGGCCGCCCTGACCACCGCTCCCGCGCCAGCCAGCCCCGCAGCCCATACATAGTCGACCCCGAGGAGTATCCTCAGCGCCTCCACATTATTGACCACCACGGCCCAACCAACAGACTTGGCTGCGGCAGGGACATCATATTCCCAGATGACCATGAGGATCGGGAAGAGCTTTGTACACGACGAGACGAGCAGCGCGGTGGAGACGGAGTTGGGGCGGTTGAAGCCGAGGAGGAAGCGGGAGAGGAGACGGATGGTGAGGTGGAAGAGGAGTGATTCGGTTAGGCAGAGGAGCACTGTGGTGGGTATTAGCTTATTTGGTTTCTTGGTACTTTTTTAGAGGGGGACGACAGTACGGAAGAACATGTATTGGACGACGATGGGCTGCTTTGTGAGGATGCCGAAGGTGTTGAAGGGGTCTTGAGGGATCTCTTTTTCGATGCGCGCCCACGTCAAGTAGACGTCGAAGAGGAGGAGTAGTATTCCGAGACGGATTATGGACGGCTTTTTTTTTTTTTTTTTTTAGTTTTTGGGAATTCAATTTTAGCATTGTGGTTGTGGCATTAGTATTAGAAAGCGACTACATACTTCGAACTTGTCGTCCTGCCTGCCGAGACGATTAAACAGCAGATGCCTATATACCTACACCACACACGCGCCCACCATCAATCAGCGTCTGTCTACTTTCTGTCTCTTCTTCTTCTCATCCTCCCCACACTCTACAAGAATACCATACCTGCGGCTTGATCAACACCAGATCAATAAACAGCACGACAAAGTCATGCTCCACATACTTATCCGCGAAGCGCTTACACTTTGGACACTGCGTCAAGCGCACCCCACGCCCCAGGGATTTGTCGTCTGCGGACGAATAGGCCGTGTACAGTGACTGCACGGGGTTCGAGCATTCTATACAGATGTACAGGTGAGTTGGTGGTGTTGCCGCCGCGTTTGTGGTCGACATTCTTTGAATTTGGGTGGTGAGATGTGGTCGGATTAGAGTTGGCGGGAAGTTCCGTGGATAAGGGGGTTGGGAGGGAGGGGGATGAGGTGTGAGGGAGGTTCTTTGAAGCTTCGGTAGGCTGCAGATGGGTCGGTCGGTACCTACCACCTACCTACCTACCCTACTCTACTCTACACTGGGGGAGAGGGTCGGATCGGGTGGGTATAGCCGGTTGGTTTCCCACGTGATGAGTGCTGTCAATGATTGTGCTGAGGGGGTTGACCTGTTGTGTGTAGTTACTTGAGGGCTCTGGAATTCAGTGCATCTTAAGCCCATACATAACCACCAAAGTACCGGGGGTTAACCATAAATACCGAGAATCAGATAAGATAAACGCACCTATTTCACAGCAAGATTCCTTTATCAGATTCTTCGTATTTACCGTTAACACCCGGTACATGTAGGTACATATTCTCCTACCGGTTTTAGTAGTGAGTGAGTGGACTAACTTGAGCGAGATGTGTGAAATGTCACCAAAAGTGGTGACCCGTTATCACATGCTGATAGAGATACGACCCTCTCTCCTACGGTGTGAGAATCGGAATCGATTGTGGTAAAGATACATGTAGTCGATGATGGGACCCCCGGGATAAAGTTAATATCGTTTCAGCCACCTATACACACAACACTTTTCCGGCTGTTTCATTGGTTTCACACGCGATAACTAAAAAGATCTATAGCGGACGGCTTCAATTACCCTCTACCACAAACCCTCGAGGCCCGTTGATTTGGATACTTTTACTCTTCAAGGCTATCCAATGTTGCCAGTAAATATACTATACTATATCAGGGCGGAATTACGTCTCTAGACTACATATCTACCTACCTATTTGAGCCAGCGACAGTACATACAATTTTCGAGAACTACATACCTCATTTTTTTTTTTTTTTAAATAAAAAAAAAAACATATCGGTACGTATCTGAACATCCCTATATAAAGAGAGACCGATATGTATCACTCTCCCGGCCCCACTACTACTACCAAAAAAAAATCGTACTTTCGAAAATTGATTTAGACATCAACACATGCACACAACCAACCAACTACCCAAGTTTCCCCCTACAAGATTCGTATTCCTGCTTCCGGCCCAAGGTTCCGAAGAATATGTCCGGAACGCAAGATAAGCAGCGGAGTACTAGTACATGAACCGTTTTTACCCATAAACATGGTTGACTTTCGTTCTACTGGAATACCCCTTCAGTCCCACAAAACGAAACGTGCAAGTCCTAAGAAGAAGAAAAATAGAAAAAAAAAATTAATCTCATCAAAACTAACCCAACCAACCAATCCATATTTCAGGGAAAATAAAATAAAAAAAAGAGGGATATCTACGGTGGATGCGGACAGCAACGGACACCTGTTTCAATGGCTAATTCAGGTCCAACATCACAGATATGAAAAGGACCCGTGACCATAGTGAGGTGGAGCTTGAATATATCAGCGCACATTTCTATGGTTATCTTTTGTAAGAAAACATGTTTCCTGCAGAGTAATTAGCGAAATTCAATGTCGGAACTGTTTCACTGTGGTGTCCATACCAGCGCGCACATCCCCAACCCCCCAACCCCCAACTCCCCGCACCACCCACCCACACAAAATTCAAAAACACAACCCACTCCCACAACCCGACACAACCCCCCCCCACAAACGCAAACGGCCAAGACCCCGCCCCCAACACAAACCTTAAAACCTCACAACTCAACTACCCAGCTACCTACCTACCGAGTGATATCCCATGACACAAACCTACTTACTGCACGCACCCCCCCCCCCCCAATTAATAAAAACCATCACGATAATAAAACTGAGATAGAAGAAGAAGAAGAAGCACACCCAAATCACGCGTGTAGCGTAGGCGAGAACGCCGGCGGTGCAGTCCCGCTGATATAGTAGACGGGCGGAACACTGCATCGTGCGGGATTGCGCCTTGACGATACGATACGATACGATACGATACGATACGGTACGAGGGTGGCTACGGTCGGTCGGTCGGTCGGTCGGTCAGTGGAAGACTAAACTAAACCAAACCATTGCTGTGGGAAAGCAAGCAAGACATTTAACCGCACGCATCATATATATCATCCGGGACTAGACTAGAGGAATAAATGGTATGTACGCTATAGCACTATTCACGGGCCGGAGCTCGAGTTTCGAGGTGCCGGTGGGAGTGGTGGAGCTAGAGTGGTTGGTGTTGGGTGTGTTCCTATTCTCTCTTTTTCTTTTCTTTTTACCAATGGTACAGTACAGTACGCACGGCCAGCTCTTTAGTCTACTGTCGAATAGCTAGTGGTATAGATGCTGGGAACATTATTGATGGAAGCGTCAATTTGTGCATCTGTAGTGCTATATACTTACTCCTCCACTGTAGTGACTATTAGTTAACTAGTTAGTGAGCACCACCCCCTATAACATATCAAATCCACCCACCTACATGTATCCCGCTCGATTCCACCCCACACGCAACCTCCTCTATCCCACCAGTCCATGAACTCACTATCTGCCCCATCCGGTCTATCCACTCCCTCCGTCCGTCCAGCAATTTCAGCAGTAAAGACATACCACAGATCTCTAGTCATTTCTCCCGCCTACGTATGGTCCTACATACTACACCACACCCCCAAGACCACTACCAGTACGTCTCCAGAGGCGCTTAGATTAAGGAATGTTTGCTTCAAACGGGAGAGGTCGCTTCAAGGTAGGGGAAAAAAAAATGAGTTATACAGGGTCCACAGAACTGGGTTGGTACCAGGCCCTATTTCTTGGTTGCTGGTCATAGAAAGAGCGTAAATGTTCATGATCATAAATAATTTTGTATTGTAGATCACTTCATATCAGCGAATGTGCATTACTTTCCGACACCCTGAGTACAATCCTCATCATTATCCACCACCACCACCGCAAGTGAGAGAGAGAGAGCAACGTAACAGAACCACAGTACCAGTTCTCAATAACATAGGCTATAGGCTATAGGCCAAAGCAAACTTACATATTCTTAGTCAACGTAAATTTACAAAAACGCACTGTTACATGTTGAGACTCGTCCCCTCATGATAAATATCATATCAACCCCCCCCCCCCCCAATAACAAATGAAACCCAGAAAGAAAAGAAAAAGAGCCCGGATGCCAAAAAAGCCAAATCCTATTTCACTCCGCCCCCCATCTATAAAATAAGATCTCCATACATCCTACCAACGCGCCCAGGTTCTCGCTAGTTTCCCCAACCCCTAATAGATAATAGCTAGACAGCCAGCCAGAAAAAAAAAACACACCCACCTACTCAAATATATATAAAAACTCAAATCCCTAACTTTTAGTTTTTTTAGTTCAAGAGAATTTCTAAAAGTCGACCATGGTGGCGGTTTCAAGGACACAATGGTTGAAGAAATGTCTACCTCAAATAAGAAGCAGAGGAAAAGGGGGAAAGGAAGGTATAAAGAGGAAAAAAAAGACATGCACCCCTAATAGTCATTGCTTCAGAGTAAATATGCAATGAAAGCCAAGAAAGAACCGCGTATGCAAAGGACATTACGCATAAGGAAAAGGTGATAAAATAATGAAAGAACGTATGGAAATCATTAACCCGGTCTTTTTTGCATTTCACATCTAGTATACCACTAGATGTGATTGCAGCCACAGAAAACTTCTACCTAAAAAAATATCCTCAAACTCCCGCAGCCAAGGCCCGACTAGAAGCCAAACCCTGGCGGGAAGCCCTGTTGGGGACCGCCCCTTCGCCTGCCGCCGCCTCCTGCACCACCTGGTCCACCGAAAGAAAAGCCGCCGCCACCGCCGCCCATTCCATTCATCATGTTGAACAAAACGTCTGTAGATAATCATTAGTTCATGTCCACGGGAAATGTACGGAATTGAGGCAACATACTGGGATCAATGTTCATTCCTCCCATCCCACCACCAGCGCCGCCAAACATATCGTCTTCCTGAAGATCTATGCCGGAATCATATCGCTCACGCTTCTGGGGGTCTGAGAGTGTTTCGTACGCCTCACCGACATCTACAACACAATTGTTAGCAATTGAGCGTAAAAAGGGGGGAAGACCGGCTTACCCTTGAATTTCTCAGCAGCATCCGGGTTATCAGGGTTCTTATCAGGGTGGTGTAAGATAGCCATCCTCCTGTACGCCTTCTTGATTTCTGCCTCGGTAGCCTCTTTCTCAACACCAAGAATCTTGTAGTAGTCCTTCCTCTTGCTCTTCTTCAACTCCAACTCTGCGTCGCGGATCTCCCGCTTGATGCTGGCATCCGAGGGATTTGCTTCTGCAAAGGCTTTGAGCTCACGAATGGCCTCTTCCCAGTTGCCCAATTGACTGAGTGCCTTGGCACGTGTTCGGCGGGCCTTGTGGTAGGTAGGATCTAGCTTTAATGCGTCGTCACAGTCTTGAATAGCCTCTTGCCACATTTTGAGCTGCAAAACAAAAACAAAAATGTTAACTTGGCAAAATATGGGCCTATAAAAAGAGATATACCTTATTGTGGGTAAGTGCACGGTTTCCGTACAACTTAGAATTGGTTCCCTTATTGTCTGGATCCACCGCCAGAGCCTCTGAGTACAGCTCCTTGGCGGCCTGGAGGTCATTCTTCTTGAAAGCCTCATTACCGGCTTCTTTCTTCTTTTCGAGCTCCCTTGCCCGCTTCAGGTATATCCTCGCCGTCTTCATATCAGGGTCACACCTCAACGCCTCCTGGAAATGGGCAGCCGCCTTCGGGTTCTCGCCCTGGGCGTACAAAATGCGTCCTCTGAGTACAAGAGCGTCCGGGTCCTGGGGATTTTGGCGAAGTAGTGACATAGCCACGTTCTGTGCCTCAGGCAGAGAACTCTGAGTGTTCATTCTCAAGTTTGCCTCCCCGCGGAGCATCTTCCACTTCTTTGGTGGCTCGACACCCATTCCCAAACCTGACTCTGCCCGGTCGAGGGCAAACAGTGTCATAGATCCACCTGTGCCAGAGGCGACGGATTGCTCAGCACTGGTAAGGTGCGCCAGCATCTGCTGCGCAGGAGCTCTATCCTTTGTACTCGCCGGAGGGTTCATTCTATCGTAGGTGTCCAAAGCGTCGGCCGGTCTACCCAGCGCGACCTGGATCCTAGCCATTCGCAAAAGAGTCTTTGGCTGGTCCGGTTGGTGGCGGTCAGCCATCATGCAGTCGTCGAGAGCCTGCTTGAACTTCCCGGCGGACATGTAGGCCGCCGCTCTGTTTGAAAGGAAGGTTGCATTCTCGGGTTCGCACTCGATAGCCTTTGTATACTGTTCGATGGCCTTGATGTACTCCTTCTGCTTGAAGAACTTGTTACCGGCCTGTTTGTAGGTCTCACCATCAATCTCGACCTTTGGCGGGTCAGGGGGGAGCGCATGTGTGCCATTCACACCGTTTGTGGTAGCGGGCTTGGTGGCCTCTGCTGGGGCCGGCGATGCCGCTGGTGCTTCCGCCGCTGCAGGTGTCACGGGGGTTTCGGAGTCGATATCCATGGAAGACATGATTTTCCTTTTTATATATCCCTTCCCTTTTCTTTTTTTCTAAACCTTTTTCCCTTTTGAAGATTTATATAAAGTTTCCTCCTCGTTCTTGTTTGTCTTTTTCTTACTTTGTTCCTTTTTTCGACCCTAGTCACGAGGCCGGCGGAGTTGGAGAATGGATCGAGTCGAGTAAGGTGACTCAAAAGACGACTCGGTTATAGCAGAAAAGACAGTTTCAGAAAAACTACTTTTCACTACTAAAGAAAAGGACGGCGTGGGAGATCGGATAAGGTATTTCAGGCAGTCCTAGGTAAGGGTGGAGGAGCGATAACCAGGATTCAAGAGGTGGATGATATGTGGTATTTCAAAGTAAAGTCAACTCTGTAAAGGAACAGTAGAAGAAGAAGAAGAAAAAAACACCTGCAATAGAAAAAATTGCAGCCCTTCAGACGATAGCGACACGGGGCGATACAATAGCTGGGGAAAAGAGGAGGGGTATAGGTTGTGTTGAGTGGTTGTTGAGTGGTTGTGGTGGTGGTGGTGGTCGGTAATTGGCAAACAAACGTGTGTATGAACAAAACCGACGTGGGGAGAAGAGCTGAGGGGAAATGAGAGAGGTGGGGAAGCGGGAACGAGTGAAGAAAGAAAAAGAGAGAAAAAAAAGGAAAAGAGAAAGCCGGACCCAGCAGGCAGTCCAAAGGAAGTAGAAGGTAGCAGAAAAAAAGTGAGCCTTTTGGTTCAAAAAAACGCCCGGGTCGTGGAATGTTCTAGCAACTTTTCTACAACTTACCCCCCGCTCTAAGCCTTACATTGAACAAGCCTCGTTCACCAACGTACAGCAGCAACCACTTCCGACCTCCAACCCCTTGCCTCAGGGTTTTACATACAAAACTGCTTTAACTCCCCCGATTGAGGTACAATTGCATGCAGGTCAACTTAACAAATCCCAATTGAATCCCTTTTACCCAAGTCTCTTTCTCCATTTATTTTAGTTATTGTTGTCTAACTAGCTTAAAAAAAAAATATCACTAGGAAAGCAACATTGAAGTGCACTAATAAAAAAGAAAAAAAAAAAAGACGAATAATAGAAAAAATAAAATAAAAGGTAGAAATTCCACTTAGAGATCAACTATTAATGAAATAACTAGAGAAGGCCCAGAAAGTAGGGGGGAAAAAAATACATAGTATTCTACAGAAAAATAAACAATGAAGTGAAGCCAAAAAAAAACACCATGAAACCCCACCAATGAATGACCCTGACCCTGACCCTGACCCTGAATGACAGTACCCGTCTTTTTTTTTGAACCCCCATGATAACCGTGCCGTAAACGAAAGAGAAAAGAAAAACGACCGTTAAAATGCAAAAAGAAAATGCATGACAATAAACAATAAAATAAAAAAAAAAAGAGATCAACACCGATGATAATCGGAAAGCCGGCTTTCGCTAAATTCGCGAGGAAAATCAAAGAAAAAAAAAACTCCGATAATAAAACAAAAAAGAAAACGCCCATTTCGAATTGTTGGATCATAAAGTAAACCCCCGTAAAGAAAAGAGTGACCCCAAAAAGGGGATATCTAATAATGATGATGGCGCTGCTGTTGTAGATCTAATGATTGTTGCAGATTGTGTTGCGATTGTTGCACCTCAGCCTTGACATTCATCGCATCCTGTCTTGTTTTGGCTGCCGCTGCTGCAGCGGCTGCTGCTTTCCCTTGACTACTCTCCCTTCTTCGCTTTGGGGCATCCTTAATCTTTGCATGTGAATGGCACTGCAGGAAAGAACGAACCGTTAGTAAATTGCACCCCCAATGGACTCAATTGGTGGAAATCAAGCTTACCTTGTACGCATGTCTAAACCAAGTAGTACCCTTCTTCTTATTGCTCACAAGCGCCACCCACTCATTACAGCTATGGCACAAACCCTCCCAAACATCCTGATTCCCTTCCATTCTCCTCTGTGAGAGCGGTTCCACGAAGCGCTGCCCCGTCGCCGCACAGACCCCATGGGTGAATGATTTATCGTACCAGAAGGCCGAGTTTTTGAGTACCAACCAGCGCTTACAGATGCCACACCAGCCCTCACGCTTGTGAGCGTGTCCGCGGACCCAGCGCGGGGTGTATAGGTCACCGGCGAAGCGGAGATCCTGTTCACGCGGCTTCAATTCAGGATTCTCGGGGTTCATGTCCTCCGGAGGCGGCGGGACCTGCTCCTCCTTCAAGGATGCGTAGAGGTCTGGGGGGTCGGAAAGGTCACCATAGTGGCTACGGTAGTGGTCCACGTTGGACTGTAGCATCTTGAAGAGATGGCTCGGAATCTGCGTCTGGCACGTAAGATCTTCCACATATGGGCCCGCTTGCTGGTGTTGCTGCGGCAGCTGAACGTATCCGCCGCGGGAGTAAGTATGACCATGTGAGAGGAGCATCTGCTGAGGTGTATGCGGCGGGCATTGTGCGGACCCGCAGGTCGGGGATGAGTAGGTCGGGGATGAGTATGTGGGTGACGAGTGATGCGAATTGGCCGAGTGGTAGCTGTTCTGGACTTGGCAGGGATCGGTCTGCGTAGCAATATATGGCGAAGAGGTCTGGGAGTTTGGCTGGAAAGAGCCGGTGGACCAGCGCTTATTGGCATCGCGGCTTGCGGTTGAGTATGGGACTGTTCGCATGCTGGTTCTTGACGGCGAAGGCGAGGCACGCCCGCGGCTGCCGCTCCTGATCCTGTTGCCGTTAGGGGACATGACAGGCGAGAGCGGAGTTGTGCTGGTGGACATCGTGAAGGCTGACCTGTGGGTGGTGTAGTCTGAGATTGACTCTGGATATGGGGAGGTCTCGTAGGGCGAAGTCTCGTAGGGCGAATTATCAAAAAACAGATCGGTTGCAGACAAGATAGCAGCCTCTGCGCTAGACATTGAGATTGTGTCTGAAAAGCGGCGGGCAACGTTGGTATTCAAGCTCAGAGCATCTCCAATTTGTTCTTGTGAGAAATGATAGTGGGGATCGAGAAGGTTGCTGCTATCTCTCCCACTACTCCCATAGCTAGACCCCATACGATCCACATCGGTGTCCAGCTCCCCAATTACGCCTCGCGGGCGGCTCCAGTCATTGCCTATAATTAGTCGTTAGTTTAGAACCCAAAGCTAATGCCATATTGAGTGCGACTTACCACTCATATCGTATGAACTTAGAGACAGATCCACAGGGCTGGTTCCAATGCTTTGACTCTCAGAGGGGATCAGACAGGCTGGGTCCCAGGCAGATACGGCAGGAGAACAGTCTTCTGGAAGTGAGGAATAAGGAAAGCTAGTTTCATGAGCAACTGCGGGCCTGTTGCCATTTGTACGAGGTGTAGGCGGCCACAAAGCGAAAGAATGACCAGGTAGAGGGGAATCCATTGAGGGCTGTACTGATCTCGGATAGCTGTCACTCAGGTTCTGGGGTCTGAGATGAGTGTGTTGTGCGAAAGCGTTCTTGGGCATATTGTGTTGTCTGTTCATGGTTTATCACCAACATCAGTCACCTGCGCTCTAGTGGGATGGGTGGGTGGGGTGGGAATTCTTTGACTAAAAAGAAAGGGAGATAATGGTAATAATAATAATGATAATAATAGGGAGACATACTGCGAAAGAATTGAATCCATCTGAGTCAAAGCTTGCATCTAGTTTACTCTCCTCGCCGTGAGAGAAAGAAGGTAGCACAAGGATATACAACTAAAAATGCAGATACCCGTCAGCTCCATTGTAATTTCGAGGTTGTTTCCCAGGTCTCATTGTACGGGTCGCATCACCGCAAGGAGTATCCAAAGGCCGAGGAAGCAAGGGGAAAGATGGCGAACAACTCACAGTATAAAGTATACAAAAGGATCGAGTTATAAAGTAAAACAAGAATCCAGGACCGGCTGGGGGGGGGGGGATGTATATTGCGTAGAAACCCGGGAGTGCAGCGTCAAGTGAATTATTTAGTAAGTATTAGACGAATAGTTGTACTGGCTAGTAGGAGTAAAATGAAATCGTAGTGGTCGTAGTGGTCGTTGTTGTAGTAGCAGTAGAAGGTAGTAATAGTAGTAGTAAATAGTAGCAATAGTAAATAGTAGTAGTAGTAGTAGTAGTAGTAGTAGTCGTCAACAACCTATACTGTGAGGCAAAGAATATCGCTGTAGAAAAAGAGTAGTCGATGGCAGCCCAGGATATTTAAAGAATATATGAGAAATCCAGTTCTCAATTTCGACTTGAAATCCTGGAGTGAGGGGGGTGGAGGATGAGAAACCCGGGGACGAATTAAAGATTTAAGTCTAAAATATAAATCGTAAATGCAAGGGAAAAAACGAAAGAAAGAAAACAAAATAAATATAAAATATATCGAAACGAAACGGAGATGCAGGCCCGGGACGAGTCAAGATAAATATCGGATGGAGCAGAAGGGAAAAAGGCGGGATGTGGTGGGGTGGGTGGTCGGGAATTATATCGTAGGTCCTAATTTTTTTTTTTTTCCAGGGACTCTCTGATCTTGTGTGTGGGGTGGGCAGGGCAGGTAGGGGTTTGAACGAGGGACACTTGTATTGGTGGTATGCCAGTTGGACCAGTAATTCACCTCGCCAGTACGCGCGCTGTCGCCTCTACATATGTACGACTTGCTTCAGATTCTTCCATCGTTCTTCAAACCATCCTCTGGCGGCCCACCACCAGCATCATCCCCCGGTCTTCCTCCTACCTCTCCTCTAGTATCTGTTCCTGTCTCCCTTTGCCCCTGTAGCTGCAAGGTAAGGTTGTTGCAGGGGAAAAAAGAATAGGATCCCTACCATCCCGATTGGTACGTGGTTTAAACTTGGTAGCAGGCGTCTATGCTCTCGCTATTTTTTTTCTGCTAACCGAACGTTCTGGAGCCGCTGGAAGGAAAAAGGATTGAGTTGAAATCGAGGCTCTTTTCCCTTTACCCCAGCCGAATGTCCCCGGAGCCTCCATCAGGAACCAGGGTATGTGTGTGTGTGTGTGTGTGTGTGTGTGTGTGTGTGTGTATGTATGGTGTTGTATGTGCAGCTTCTTCATGGAGGGATAATATTTTGAGCCGCGAACGTGGCTGGGTCTATTGCACAGCGTTTCAATTTTTTTTTATTTTATTTTATTTTATTTTTTGTTTCGTTTGCAGCATGTATGTATGTACATACTCTGCGCTGCAGTTTCAATCCCGGAGCTGTGGACGAGATCACTAGGAAGAAGAAAATATCATCATCGAACGAGGGTTCTCTGCAAGGTACACTACACGGGTTGCAATGGTTGACAGCTAACAATATGCTGTAGCTAGCTCTGCCCAATAATTGTGTTCCCAAAAAAGAATGTTCCCACATATGGTAGGCCAGGTAAGTCCTTTCACTCAAACCCACAACGCAGGCAAGGGCAAGGGCCCCATCTGGCCAGTGATTGCCCAATTCCTATGGAACCCTACTACAACTACCACTACTACATCATCATCATCACCATCATCACCATCATCAGTCTATCCCTTAACTATAGACAGCCTTTTGAAAATCCGCAGCAGTAGAATGCGCATGAGCAATGATCATGTTCAGACAAGAAGAGAAAAAAAAAAAAAAAGAAAAGAAAAAAAAGTAATCAAAATGCTAACGGGCCTAACGTGAATAAGAAAAAAAAGTTCCGTAGGCTCTCTGGCACTGTGGCTTGTCTTTTTGAAAATGGCAGCAAGACTCTCACGTACTTCTCCTCACGCACGCATGCTTACGCCCTATTGCCTGAAGCTATTCCTTTTGTGCTCTCTCCATATTCCAGAAGCAGGTACTGTCTCACGGGAATGTGGATGGGGAGGTGTTCGCGCAGCCCCTCCAACTATGTTGCTAAAGGTGTGCCATCCACTGACACCCACATGAAACGCTCACGGAGGCCCTTGGAATAGGTAGGGCAGTTTGAGACCATTTCGAAACAGCCGCGGAGTGATGTGAGGTTGCTTGCTTCGGTGAAGGTTGGGATGAAGGTGGTGCTGGTAGTTGGGGGGGGGGGGGTTATGATAGACTAGGTGTGTGATGTGTGAAAAGCAAGAATCTGGACCAAAAGAAGAAGCATCACGTATGTCATGTAGGCGAGAAAGGCATCTTTGTTCATAGGTTCTGTCTGCACCCATGCTTAAATTCGGATATCTTGTGTAATGGATAGTGATGATGAGCGCATGGTAACGACTTTGATGTCGCTCTCTCGGCCATTATCACTACACGTAATCAATTCCAATGTTCCTCTACGAGATAACGAACGGAACCCATCTCCCAAGGATACACAAAGCCGAACCCGAAATTTTTTACTTTGAAGGCAAGTAAGTACCCGCCAAAAAGTAGTGCCTAGGAGCGCGGCTCCTACAATGATAGGATACTCAGTTGTAAACCAGCAAACAGTACTTGGTAAATCAGTAGGTAGTGTAAAAAAAAAAAAATTTAGTTATGTCCTTACCAGTAAAAGTACAAGTACACCAGGTAGGTACTCACAATGCCAATGTAACCCCAACCCAGTCCGACCGTTATCAAAAGAGGCAGCGCTCTCTTTAGAAACACTTCCCATTGGTTGCACAATGGCCGACCTGTCATTTTTACTCTACTGTATCCCAAATTTGGCGAAGTGGCACAACAGCAACAAAAAAAAAAAAAAAAAATCCAATTCTGTATCTGTAATTAGCGGGAATCCAAGTCCACACCCTTTCCCCGATACGGTCTTTTCCGACCGTGCATACCATCCCACACAGAGGTTTATTTGGAGATGGTACCCAAAGCTGGTCCTAGCTTTTTTCCTTTTCTCACACCCATCCATCCTGTCTATCTGGTTGTGTTGTTACTATAAATAGATATATTTAGAACAACCATGCCCATTTAGACAGACCACAAGTTAATTATGTATGTGCCTTTTTATTTTTTTGTTTTTTTCTTTTCTTTTCAACCGCAAAACCCTATCTAGAAGATTAATCAACCGCCTAGCGAGGGAGGACACACGCACGCACAAAAAAGCCACTCCCATGCTGCATCCTCTATGTCAGCAAGAGAGAATCTCTCCCCACTCTCATTCTCAATCCTAGGCGGCAATCGTGCAGAAACGGGAAAACGTGCGGAAGAACAAGAGTTATTGTTCTATACATAGAGATAGATGGATCAACCAACCCACCCACCCATGGGTCATCTATGTATGTCTTGTCTGTCCCACACTAGTCATTCACACTGGTCATGGATCAGGAAATTCTTGGTCTCTCTCCCGGCCCCACGGGTTTTTTTTTTTTTTTTTCTATTCTTTGCCATGCTGCCCAGCGCGGGGTAGGGTAAAAGGCCAACCGACTACCGAAGCAGAAAAATATATTTCCTCCCCACCAAAGGCAGAAAAAAAAAACAGCCGCCTCCAAGCGCCCCAACTACCACAAGATCAGTTGGGTTCAGTCAGCGTCACATACCACAGCCCATATGGTTTCCCCAAATAACAACACGGACTCCACTCCATCATGGACTAGCGACTACATACACTACATTACACATATCACGGTACATACATTACTCTAACTTACTGTTCCATTTCAGCCCTTTTGCAATGCACATAGCCGTCATAGAATGCATCACTCGATGGGCGGAGGAAATACTTTTTTTTTTTCCCTCCCCCCTTCCTCCGCTTCCATTTACTCTGCTCGATTCTGCATGAATGCGCCCAGCCTTCAGCATCCGAGATATGAGATGTCTGGCTTCGTGGCTGCACGTAACCTGAACCCCGTTCTGCGGTTTTTTTTTTTTTTTTTTCCTTTTTTCCTTTTTTTTTTTTTTCTCTCTCTTTTACTTTTGCTAGGTACCTACATGTAGGTGCCTGGTTTTCGCCTAACATCCGGAATGTCTCTCTTGAATCTGGTCCCGTCTTTTGCGAGATCGAAAGAGGTTAATTCCTTAGCTAGTGCTAGAGTAAGGTACCGGCCCGCTAATGCAGTTAGCTCCCGCCGCGAGGCTGTCTACTAGCGACTAGCCTAACCTCCATACAATTATTAGCCTGGTTTAGTAGGATGTCAAGTGCGCACTTGTAGCAAGTAGAGTACCTACGTGTACCAATTTAAACTATCCCACTGCCCAAGCCGTGATACGGTAATGAGGCCTCTCTTTCTCTGACTTTCCTACTTTGAGCCGCACAATGTACATACCTGCAGCAGCAGTACATGTATTGTCCCCTAATGACTGGCAAGGGCCCCTATAGAAACATCTAAATAAAGTCCCCTTCTCTTTTCTCTACCATGTATCTTCTTCACGATCAAAAGTACATGTACCTTTTTGTGAATAGGTGCGCTTGATGCATTGAAACCCCGCCTAATGCAATCAACATCCGAGATCCCCACTTCCCCGATAAGACTATTGTCCCCAGGATCATCATCTCATCCCATATTCTCATCCCCGATTGCAATCAATGCCATCCAGGTAGCCAAGTAGCTAGATGGACCAGTATACACCCCAATCATAGATACAAACTAACTTCCGCTACTCCACCACTGGGCAAAATGGCTCCTACACTACACCCGTTTACCCAGTCGCTATCCTAAACATACATGTATCTAATCCTCCCCTCTCCCCCCTCCCATGTCACTTAACAAAAGGAACAAAAAAGCTTTGGCCACACTAACGTCATTCGCTTCCTGATACAACCCGCCCCCCCCCCCCCCCCCTGACCAGAGATCTGTTTTTAAAACTCTGAAACTTGGTCGTCCGATGAGTTTTTCCTCGGGTTATTTTGCTGGGGAATATCTAAGACTGGCCGATGTATGCACATCCATCTACAATAACCCAGCCCCCACAACATCCCACCATCATGACAGATACGTGGTAACTACATGTAGTATGCAAGTGCGGGAGAGAAAAAATAGGTTTACCTAAGCCACACGGTGCTGATGGTGATGATGGAGTGTGATGGACCGCAGTCAGTGAGTTTTCGGTTTAGTATTGTAATGGATTGAACTGCGATCGTTTGGCAGGAGTGGCTAGGTAGAGTATGTAAGTTCCCAGGTGATCAAGAGACATTTGAAACTTCTATGTACCATTTCGGGCTTTACATCAGATCTAGGTGTCCACTATAGTGGATGATTCACGGACGCAATTGTAAAGCTACATGTACTCCCTGATGAAACCCCGCATATCTCTCCCTCCCTCTCTCTCTCTCTCTCTCGCTCTCTCTCTCTCTCTCTATACTCCTCTTTCTCTCTGTCTTCACTATCCATAATCATTAACCCATCTGTGCCTCTTCAGATACCAATATCTGCAGGCCAGATCCTAACTCGCACATAAACAGTTATGCCATTACAACCCTGATCTGATGCCATTCACCCCACCCTTCCCCTGGTCAAGCCCTCACCCTCCCTCTCCAGTGCCTACATATATGTACTGACTTACATATACATCAGTTCTTCAGCCTCATCGACTACATGTATGTACTATACAACCCCTAACCCTGCTCAATGCCATCTGACTACATTCACGCTCCGCCCCCAGGGCAGCATCGGGCTCCGGTCCTATTCGGCAAAGATCCGAATATATGCTATTTCCATTACAATTCCAAACTCGTGACCGGAGGCTAATGGTGATTGATGGCTTTAACTACACTTTTTACTTCTAACGTTCTAACCCAACTCTCAGTCATGGCCACTACAGCGCATGAGGATGAGGAGCCGACAAGTACCGTGATCTGGATTGTTTACTCTCAACCCTCCTTCTCTGCTCACCAGTGCATAATCGAAAGCTTAGCGATAACACTGGGTAGGTATATCGTAGTTCTAGATATCGGCCCCACATTTCTCCACCCCACTCCCTAGCAGCGCATAACCAATGGACGCTGGGTATAATCTAAGACTAGCGTGACTAGAATATACCCCATCTTCCCCCAATTGGACCAGCGCATAACAGAAGGGTAGTTTCTGCTACATAGGGCCGAGATACAGTACCACAAATCTAGATATAACGTTACACCCATCGTCGCCGCTCAGTCTCTAGCACAGCGCATAAAACAAGCAGGGGTATCAAAAGCCGTTAGATACTACTAACGTCCCAGCCAGAGTAACAAAAAAAAAAAAAAAAAAAATCAATAGTCTATTATATTATCCTACTTCAGCAAGCGCGATAAGCGGGTCATGAAACGAGTTCCTTTCCACCTCCTTTTTCTTTGCCACTACCACTACTAGTACGCTTTTCATTGCGCGCCTGGAGAGCTGGGAATTGATTTGTCTTCCTCGCTTCCGTTCTTGTCCCCCCCCCCCTCCATCCCTGGTTAATTGACGGGAAGGGACGTCACAGATTCCGAAAATACCAAACAGCCGTTGCCCCCCCATGCCGGCCCACCATTTCCCAAATCGTCTACCAACTGCGCGTCAAAACAGTGGGGGGGTTACGGAGCGACTATCGAAGTGTAGGCGGTTGTTGAGGTGGGACCTACATGCTATTGTTGCACGTACGCAGAATGAAGAAAAAGGATTTGCGCCACTCAACCTAAAACAGGCGGTTGTGGGAAAAAATAAAGGTTGACATTACGCCTCTCGCGCGGTGGTGACATGCAGAAGAAGAAGAAAAAACTCGGCAGGCGGTTGTTGGGGTAATCAGTAGTAGCCCTCCCAATAGCAATATATAGCAAATACATGTATGTACATACTACTAGTGCGTACCTAGTAGATGGTGGAATGTATTATGTAAAGTAACCGACCGAACAACACCTTCTGTCTGAATCTAGGCGCTCGCTTGGTTTCGAATTCCTCACCTCATTTCACCTCACCTCACCTCACCTCATCATCGTCAATTGCACTTTTGGATAATAATTCTATAGCCAATACACGTTGCCAGAGTGTCATCTTTTGATATCGTTGATGTCGGCATCTTCCAGCGTTATGTTATGTATTTGTCTTTTTTTTTTTTTTTTCTTTCTGTAACTTTGTGAAGGCGTTTGTGTCTGTCTCTGCTTGCGTGGAATTGCGTTTGCAATTGGTCTGGATGGAATTGAATGGCGCTTGGTGCTCGTCGTCGTCGTCACGGTTGGGCTGTAAAGTTAGTTATAGACAGGCGCTGTGAGGAGATCGATACATAACCCTAACCCTATCGTACAGTTCAATTCAACACGATGGCCCCCATTGTTTTTTTTATTCAATGGCCTGAGTTTCCTGGTGTAAACACTTGTGGGTTGGGGGGTTTGGGAGGGACTAACTAAGGAAGGTATGGGTTGGATACATACGTAGGTGGTTGTTTTAGATGGATGCTGAAGCCAAAGATGATGACTGCGCGCGGTAATTTGGGGGGATATGTGTAGTCGTGTGCAGTCTGGAGATGTATGGTTGGGTGTATGTATGTGTATGTACAGCCACTCTGCAAAAGTGTTCGTGATTCGGATCTAGTGTGGCATATCCGGCTCACACTAAGAATGAAGGTGGGTACTAGAATGTTCAGAATATCAACCACGAATCAATCAGCCCGTGGCGCCCAAAATTGGTATTAGACTTCTATGATATTAATGTTTTTGCCCGCCAATTTTTATTAAATTACTATTTAGATACATTTCAGTTCCTGAGATCGGCCCCAAAGCCACATAACGCATTGACCAAGTTAGGAGTGAATCACGAACACCACTTCTGGAGGGTGACTGTATGTGTAGTGCTGGGACATAGGTTTTGGCGGTTGCACCTTTTACGGCCGGAATAGTTAGCGGTGTTTGACTACCCAAGTGAACCACTGGTCAAAACACTCGAAGGTTGGGGAGAAGTGCAGGAGTTATCTCGGAAATTTTAATATCACTACATACTCAAATGTCGAAACCCGACGTTGCCATGTACAGGATGGGAGCTTTGTCAACATACCACAACCCAAGTGAAGCAACTTCTTCCAAAGGGTTGAATTGAACCGTTTGAGTGAGCGGTTCGTTGAGGTCGATTGGCTATTTTGGCTGCAATTCGCTAAAAACCTTTTGTTGCCCGAGTGTATGTATGTATGTATGTACAAGGCTCTGGCAGTAAGTGAGTGAACGGACCCTCACCTGTCAACACCCCCATTTAGTTCACTCACTTAATGCCGGGCCTTGTATGTGTGTGTGTGTGCACGAGATGCGGGCTTCAAGCCATACATAGCGCGGCAATCGGCGTTGTGGCGGTTCGAGGTACTCTAGCCAACCGATCGACCAGTCCGGCAGCAGCAGGCAGGAGTCGTGAGTTTCTAGATATAGGTATAGATATAGATACATCCATAACCACAAAGACACAGAACCGTCCCGAGAACTGCGTAGCAGGAGCACCATACATAACTAGATCCAGAAGCTGGGGTGTACCTCACAAGCTCTATCCTGCCTGCCTGCCTGCCTGTCTGTCTGTCTGTCTGTCTGTCTGTCTAGGTGGGTACATGTATGTATATACCGTTAAGTCTCGAGTAGCAAACCGTAAAGCAACAAATCAGACGGCGTATATTTCCTTTGACCCCCCCCCCCCCCCCCGTTTTGAGAACTGTAGCAGGCTTGTGCTCGCTCGGCGGAGATAGGGACCTAGAGTAGAGTAGAGGGTTAGGGTTTCTTGTGATGAAGGGTTAGTCCGCCGATATGGTATTCAAGCGGCCGGAATCTTTTCAGATCACATGACGTGGGGGATCTGTGAGGCCCCACGTGACCTGAAAGGATTCCGAACTAGGGGGCGCCAACCAATAAATAAATACATACATACATGTAGGCAGGTCCCGCAGGTTGGTTTCCATACAGTCACTCTACAAAAACGCTTGTGGATGTCTGCCTGCCTAGGACCCGGAGACGCTCGAGAACCTGTGCACAAAAGCATCATGATACCAGTCCATGGCCATGTCTAATCACGGAGTTGGTAAAGATTCAACGGTGCGAGTCCGGCCTCGAAACTTGGCTATAAAGTTGATGTGGACCACGGACGCTTCATTTCTGGGGGCTGGGCGGTACATGTATAACCCGCCGAACCCACCTCAATACCATCTATGTGCGTGGGAGGATCATGGAGGAGGAGGATGTGTCTAGCTGCGCACCCAGCTGGGAGAAGATGGGATTAAAGATAAAGTCCAGGACCGTACGTACATTCACACACCCATAGTAAAGCCAGCCTCACCCCACTCCATTCGCTGCGTATAGAGGCTACGGTACCGGCCAACTGACAATGCAACTCAGTACTTTCCCACCTCACCCCCCTCCGTCTTGTCTACCGCCCAATCCACCAATCCTACAGACCATATTCCACCAAAATACACAACCCATACACCGCTTCTGCGAGTAATCCCTATTTCCCACACGTAAGCCACACTCTCCACAGATACACACATATCGATCCCTACTCCGTATGTACCTACACCCATACAGCTCCCATACAGTACGAGGGAAAAAAGGGCTATAACCATGTGCACTACCATAGTACAACGGCACCCATCACAGAAAAAACCAGACCAACCCAGCATTGAGTCGAATACTGCATTGATACATGTAGGTACAGTATTCCCGCCGTGCGTATTTCAAGGAATATCCGCGTAGCGAATCCATACCACCTTTTTTTGGTACTGTATATATAAGCATCTCTCATATGCATCTGCAATACGCACCATCCAGCAAGGAAAGTCCACAGACCCAACCACAAAGAGCTGCAAACAAAAACCAGCTCTAGATGCTGAATTCGGGAGTAATTGCGACGCCAGAGTACTGATTACTTTAAGGACCCCCCGAGGTACATCTACCTACCACTTCACCAGTCAAACAAACCAGCCGGTATATACAAAAAGACTCAGCACCACCCCAATACCGAAACCGGATCCAACAGCCACAACAACCACAACAACCACCCCAACGCCAAGCCCACCCACCACTCACACCATTAACTAGCGCCCTTCGAGTGACACTCCATGATGCCCGGAACACTAAACCAACACTTGATTGGCTCCCAGCGTACCCACCAACGACAACGGGCACCCCATCCAGCCCACATCGGAGCCAACAAACCACCATCCATCCACCCACCCACCCAGGCTAGTTGCCTAAAAATATCAGCCCTACGAATCCGAGTTGAAAACACACACATTTCTATTTTACCCCCCGTAGATTCAGATACGAAAAGCTATATAAGCAAAGCAAAGGAATAACTAACCAACTCTCTATTATTACAACTACCAACCCGGTAGACAAAAGTAAAACATGGACAAAAGAAACAGTAGCACCGAAAGGTATCAGGGATTAAAGCCAAAGCCCCAATTGGGAAGCAAAAGCAAAAGGTGAAAAAAAAAAAAAGAAAAAGAAAAAAAAAGGGAATAGAACTACAGTACCTACTTTCCAGGCACCAACCACCCGCAGACAAAAGAACAGCACAAAAAAAAGAAAAGAAAAAAAAGCGCACTTTCAAAAAAGGACACTAGCAGCAGGTACCATTACACCTACCTACCACCAGTTAAAAAAAAAAAAAAAGCCCCTCTCTCTACACCCCCAACCCCCTCCCCGCCACCTCACAACTCCCACAATACGCGCCCACCCACTCCATCACCTCCCCGCCCACCTCCTCCACCGTCCACCCCCGCGCACCCTCACACCGCGCCCTCTCCTCCACTACAAAATTATCCCACTCGGCCCTGACCATCTCCCTCTCCAGACTATTGACCACCCTCAGTGCCACTAGGAGGTCATGTCTATACGACCCCAGGTGCTGCCTGCCACTACGGAGCCGGTGCGCCGTCGCCCGTGTGGACGGTGACGAGAAGCGTGTGTGTGCCGATATGGGCACGTCCAGGTCGGTGCTGGAGGTGAGGGTGAGGAAGGCGCTGTGACTGAAAGGGGAGGTACGTTAGTTACGTGTATAGTGATTATTAGAAGGGCACCGGCAAAGGGGAAACGGATGGGGGAGGAAGGGTGCAGCCGTCCCATTCCCGGATTCGGTCCAGGCCGCTCCCTTTCCGTCCCGTCCCGTCTCCGGCGCGCCAGCCCTACCGGCAGAGTCTTAGGTCACGGGAAGAATATGAATGGGCTCCCCCTTATCTATCCCCACGTGACTAAATCTCTGCCGGCAATGGTAGTAAAGGGCGGAGGATCTACTATACTCGTATATCCATAACGTTTCCATCTCCGGGTCTGCATATGCTCAGAACCCGTGGTTTCAAGCCCGCAGACCAGCCCAGTTCGGAAACGTTTATATTGGATTTTACGAGTACTAGCAATATAGCAAAGAGTACCGCTCACGTGATACCACCCACGATGTAATTGATGGCTGATCGGTGGAGATTTCCACTTTCACTCATCGCAATCTTTGAGTGACCACGTGACCAATATCCGTCGCTACGTTGCCAATAGTAGCTCCTCCGGCCAGGACGCTCCTCCGCACCCCCGCCAACCCCCCACCAAAAGCAAAAAGAGAGAGAGAAAACCTACCACATTCCCGCCCCCTCGCCCACGTCTCCCCACACACCCCACACCCCCTCTCCCCACGTCCCATTCCCCCCTCCCGCCACCTCCAAATCCCTCAACCACACACTTCTACTCATCCTCGCCTCCCTTCCACCATATCCTCCCCCACCCACACTAGCTCCCATCTCACTCAGCCACCTATCGGCTCTCCTCTCACTCCACCAAGCCCCCACCGCCATTCGCCCCACAAGAACATTCCACACCACGCACGCCACCAAGACACCCATCAATATTCTCTGGGCACTCACCACCTCCGATAAACTCTTTGCGCCCGCACACGTCCACATGATTACGCTACTTGCCGCCGACTCCAGGAAGGACAGCACCGTTTCTGCAATCATGCGGGCGAGGCGGCGTTGCTGGATGCGGGTGGTTGTTTGCATTCTGCGGAGGGTGGGGATGGGGGGTAGTGGCTGGGTGATGGGGGATGAGGAAGAAGGAGAGGAGGGGTTATAGGGGCGGGCGACAATGTCGCCAAACATGGAGAGGGCGGTCTTGGTGCGGCCCGAGAGGGTGCCGAGGCTGCGGACGGCGTCCGAGAGGATGTCGGCGAGGTCTTCAGCGTCGAGGGAGAGATCTGAGATGGCCTGGCGGTGGATTATTCCTAGGGTAAAAATCAATATAATCCATATATGTAGTCTAAGAGTGGTTCAATATGTAGAGTGGGTATAGTAAATTAAATTGGGTATAGTAGAGCTTGTGAGAATGGTCAATATGTGGCCAAAGTAGTAGACAGCTGACCCCAAAACAGTAGGAAACCACTTTATGTAGTTTACCCCCACTACTTTAACCCATACCAACTTTCCCACAAATCGATCATTTCCCCGTGCCCACATGCGTCCGAGCCAACCCCATCCGCCGCTGCCGCCAGGACCTCGCCCTTGGCGCCAGCAGAAAATAGGGCTCGCCCAGTTGCATACTACTCGCCAAATTCCCAAGTCTTTATTTTTATGTAGTGCCTACATTAATATTTGGTAGACTTGAGAATTTAGCGGGTACGTAGTGTAGCGAAATATCGGGTCACGTGTGAACGGGCGAGTGTAGGGATACAAATCCCTCTGCCATTAGTTCCCACGTGACGTGCCCCCAAAACCTGCTGGCGATCATTGACACTCCTCCAGCAGAAGGAGTGGCAATGATCTCCCAACCCACAAAAGGCAACCTCCCAACCCACAGAGCCCCCATGAGCAAAAACCAATCACAAACCAATCACAGAACCACAAAATAACAAACAACAAACAACAAAAGAAAAAAAAAAAAAAAAAACATACCTTTCGAAAACGCGGGCACATTACTCCACTCGACGTCCGTCCAGATGCTCAGCCGACACCTGCTCTTGGCCACATGCGAGACGACCACCTTGGTCACGAGCATGAAGCGCTCGCGGTGTGGGAGATGCCAGGGCGTCTTTTTGTCTGTCAGGACGTACAACAGGTGGTCGTCCTGAACCTCGATGTTCTGGTAGTCGCTGACCGCCGATTTTTTTTGTGCACCTGTGGGTGTGAATTAGTTTAGATGGGAGAGAATGGGAGGTGTGGAGAGGGGACATACCGAGAAATCCCGTGTAGTCAATCTCATACGCAAATTCCCTCCTCAGCTGTCCACTCTCGTCGGTACGCCATGGGGACTGCTGTATATCTATATTTTCACACTGCCATTAGCCTCCTCCATCCATAACCCCACCCCACATTCACCACCAAAGGATAATACTCACTCCCTGCCCTCCTCTCCGCATACAACCTCCCCCACACGCCACTCTTCTCCCCACACACCACGATCCACAGCGCCTTTGCCGCCACCTCAAACTCCCTCGTGAGAACACAGACCGCCGTCCCCCCTCTTGGCCTCCAACTAATCGGCTCCCTCGGCAGTCTCACCTTCACCACCTCCTTTACCCGTCCTTCCACCTTTTTCTCACCATCACTTCCCAAATCCTCCCAACTCTCTGTCGGTGACGACATCTGGTTACCACTACCCCCAGCAGCAGCAGCAGCAGCGTCTTCCTCCTTCTCGAGGTCTAGCAGATTCGACAGCAGCGCCGCATTATCGACCTTTGCCCCATTATCCACCTCCTCATGTCTCGTTTTTACCAGTAGTAGGAGACGTTTCTGTAGGAGACGAACAGGCTCGAGATAAACCCTCACACAGATCCGTTCCTCCTCTACCCCCTCCTCTTGGACGCTAGCCTCATCGCCCTCCCCCTCAGTCTGCAGCTGAACCCACAGACAATCCCAGTCCCTCCCTCTCTCGACGCTCACGCCCAGCACCTGCGCCAGACTCACCACACTCGTAAACACAAGACCCTGCCAGTGGCTATAAAAATACAGTCTACGTGCCGTTACATAGCAGCGCCCCGGCAACTCCCTATCCTTGCCCGCCGCCCACGTCGCCCGAAAGACCAGCAGGACAATCTCCTCGGCAGAGCGCAGATGCGGGAATAGTGTTCTCCAGTGGGCATCCTGCGCGACTAGCTCTGTGGGGTAGGAAGACGGATATGATGATGGCTCAGGGGGGATGTGACCCCCATGTGCGTGTGAGAGGCCAATATCCGTATCGAGACTCTGCGTCTTTCGATGCCCACGGAATAGATCAGCCTGAGCGGGGTTCATGGACGGTCCACTGGTCACAGCCGCGGCCTTACTGAGCATAACTGGTGCGGGTGTATTGGCCAGAGTTGTGGGAGCGAGCGTAGTCGTCGTGTCACCGAAACGCGTAGTATCACCACTAGGATGAAACGGCAACGCATTATGAGACGCCGATATCAGGGCGCTGAACCCCGCTCCCGTCGTGATTGCACTCAAAGGTGTAATTGGTGAAGGATTTGGGCTCAGTGAGCGCTCAGGCTTTCTAATATCCAACTTTTGCGCAATCTTTTCTCTGGTTCCTGATGGTCCAGCTGCGTCGGCGCTGGAGATATCTATGCTCGTTGCCCGGAGCGTCAGCTCAGTTGCTGGCATCGTGGCCGCTGGTTGGAGCTTCATTGCGTCCTCTTTGTGCAGATGGCTCCTAAGGTGGCCACTGAGGCCGTGGCCATCTTTACTCGTTGATACAGCAGCACTGGCACCCGTGCCATCATGACCACGGGTGATATATGCTGGCTCGGCTGGAGGTATGGCCGCCGAAGGGGGAATGATACTGAATGCCTGAGTGGCTCCCACCCCCGTGTTCTCGACGGCCGTTCTCTTGGCTTGCTCAAACACTGCCAACCAGGACATGAGCTCTACCTGAGTCTCTGCCTGCAAGAGGACAGTAGTGTCTTTTGTCTTGACCTCAAAGCAGAATCTTCTCTCTTCTTGAAATGCGGGCTTGATATTACACAGTAGCACTCCAATCTTTTCACTCTCCTCCATCGCCCCATCCTTAAAACCCTGCACGAGCCATCCAAATACCCCATCCTTGACGAAAAACCACCTCCTAATCCAGTTCGTCCTCGTTCCAGGCTTCCCCGCCAACACGGCCCTCATAAACAACCACCCCTGTTTTACGCTCGGCGTATCCTTTCCCTCCTTCTCCTCTGGCACATTCGGGCGACTAGTCAGATACGGCACGGTACTAACTGCATACTCCTCCAGGTCCCTCGCGGGCTGCCATTCTCTCTTTGCCCTCTCCTCGAGCTCCTTACGGGCACTTACAAGCTCCGCACGAAAGATCTGGGATGAGGACTCCATGCCGTCAGACCATGCTCTAACGCGGTCAATCTCGGCGGCGTGGCGGTCGAGCGTGGTGGGGACCCGGAGCTGCTCACGGGATTGGTCCGAGAAGATGCGGACCAGAAGCTTGTCGAGGGCGGCTTTGAAGGTGGGGGCTGCGACGCAAAAGTCCAGGCAGCTATGGATGTAGAGCTTGCGGGCCTCGTACACTTGGAAGGCGTCTTCTCGGAGGGAGGAGGGCTCCTTTGTCTTGCTCTGGGCCGAGTATCTACTCAGTAGTAGATCATATCGGCTCTGCGTTGTTTCAAGGGTTCGCCGGATTTCCTATACTCTCCACATATCAGTCTCCACCCACCTCCAACAAAACCAAGACAGGACATACCTTGAACGCCTTCAACTCTCTAACCCTAAACGCCACCAGCTTATCCACCACATTCACCTCGGCCTTCTGGGCACCCCTCATAACGGCTCCCCAGAAGCCTCTCGCGCCCTCGGCATACCGTGTCAGTGCCAGGAGCGTATAATCATGGTCCATCATGCTCTCTGACAGACCGACGGGGTTTCCGGCGGCAATGTAGGTGTTGACTAGGCCCTCGAGGGCGGTGACAGCGAAGGTGAGCCGCGTGGTGGCCTTGATGTACTCGTCGATCCAGGCTTCCACCAGGGCGAGCTGCTCGGCATAGTGGATCACCGTGCCTCGAAAGGTCGGGGTGTCGTGGGAGGCTTCGGTGAGGGTTACGGGGCTGCAACGAGCTGGGGGTTAGTATGTGTAGACTGGGTGATTTTCAAGGTGAGCATATATATTACATTAGGGATATAGGACGGTTCAGCATCTTGAAGTGCTGCCCGGTGGGCGGTATAGGGTGTTTGTAAGAAAAAAGTATAGGATAGTTGTTTCTACTAGAGCTCGAGAAGGCTATGAGAGGTAGAATTGGGTTGTAGATTGATAGTTGTGTAGTGTAATATCTTTTGTTAAATAGTAGCTGGTCTGTCACTGATCAATACAATAGCTACAGCTCTTTCTATAGCTAAGCTATCGTGGGGGGTAAGGTGGCCGAATCTCTCCTATTCGATTTATTCGGCTCGACCGTCCTGAGCTCACCCAACACAAGGCCAAAAGGAAAGACTATGGACCCGTAGAATCTTCAGAAAGTGTTTGGAATGAGAGCGTAGGTAAAAGAGATCAGTCCCCTTAGTATAGTAAGTAGTATGTAGGTAGGTAGTAGAGAACCTGCAAGGTTAGAAACTTGTAAAAGAAGTCTGAACAACTTTCTCTGGGCTGGCCTTGCACATCACACCCACCCGGTAACACAAAAACAGGCTCGGCAGCTGTGTCCCTTCCACACTTGCAGGGATCAACCCTGGAAACGGGTGCACGTACTAACTAGTCCTTTTACGGGGGGGGGGGCCCTACGCTATTTGTGGCGGTCTAAACCGCATGCGCCACTTCTTCTTCTTCCTCCGGTGGAGGTGGAGGTGGAGGTGGAGGTGGACAGCAGAGCAGGGCAGGGCAGGGAGATATGGCGCTGACCTCTGCCCGGGGTGAATGAGGATAATCAGTGGAGAGGTGGTGTGTGAGAGAGGGAGGGGGAATGCTGTGTATTCTACCGATTTGTTTTTGTTTTGTTTGGTTTGTGGGGTCTACATGTAGGTACATGTAGGTACTTACCATACATACAACATACATGTATTGTTATCCACGTAGGTATTGTATGTAGTGGGAGGGGGCGAGTGATACATAGGGGAGGGGGCGAGTGATAGTGGAAGGGAGTGATTGATTGATTGATTGATTGATTGATTATATTCTATTCTATTCTATGAGACTGGTTGGTGGTACTACATACTATACCAAGATTATGACCCAACAAGTCCCGACAGACAGGATTATTTAACAGTTAGCTCCCATATCATCCATCGGTTTCAACTTTGCTTTGGGTTTTGGATAGACGAGACAGACAAGACAGACGAGACAGACAAGACAGGGCAGACCAAGACCAAGACCAAGACCAAGACCAAGACCAAGACCAAGTAAAAGGGAGGGGGAATACAGGAATCTCTACTCGCGGTACATACAAAAAGCTGATCTCATCCCGAGTAATCAGTCAACCACACACCCCGTCGATCATTACGGGATCCACACCTTAACTTTCTGGTTCTGGTTGTTGCTTCTCTCCTTCTTCTTCTCCTACATAAACTATAGCTACACCATTCGATAGTCTGAGAAGGGTGGGAATATTTTAACTTTGGGAACATTGATCTACGAGGAGGTACACGCAGATACCTCTACGTCTACGTCTACGTCTACGTCTACGTCTACATCTACATCTACATCTACATCTACATCTACATCTACATCTACATCTACACCTACAACTTTACTCGGTATCAACAAACTTCAGCATCCACCCCCCCCCCCCCAATTCACCGATTACCATGTCCTCCCTTCAAATCTCCATCCCCTCCACTTCCCTCGCTACCTCTCCAGGCAAGCCTCACACCCTCTATCACATCACTCTTCGCCTCCCTCTCCGTACTCTCACCGTCTCTCACCGCTACACCGACTTTCTCACCCTACATTCCCAACTCACCAGTACCGTCGGCGCCCCCCCACCACTCAACCCCCCCCCAAAGTCCTACTTTACCCGTACCGTCACCTCCCCTACCCTCACCGAGAGCCGTCGCGTCGCCCTGGAAGCCTACCTCACCGCCATCCTCACCTCCCCGGATCCGCGCTGGCGGTCCTCGCCCCCCTGGCGCACCTTCCTGACCCTACCATCCAACTGGTCGCCCACGGGTTCGTCCACGAACCTGCCTGCAACCAGTCCGGCGCCCGGAGCACCCGTGACGGACCCTGCGGCCTGGCTGGAGACGCATAGGGAGGTGAAGGGACTGCTACACGACGCACGGATGCACCTGAGTAAGCGCGATCAAGCGACGGCGCCGAACGAACAGTATGAGGCGTCGGCGGCGGCAAAGAGGTGCTTGGTGAGGTCGTCGACACTGATCACCGCGTTGGACTCGGGGCTAAAGGCGTCGAGCTCCTCGCCGGAGCTCCTGGAGGGGGAGTTGAGGCGACGACGGGACTTGGTCACGGCGGCGAGGAAAGAGCGAGATGGGCTCGAGTCGCTGGCAAACTCCATGGCGAGCAAGAGGGCCACCGCATCGCCGGCAGCGGTCGATGCAGACAGAAATGCGCTGTTTATGAGCAGCAAGCCACGGGTTGGCGGAGGCCGCGTGCTGGGCGCGCCGCTACCAGAGACGGACAAGACGAGAGAGCTGGATAACTCCGGGTTGGTGCTGCTGAATGACCAGTACATGAGGGAGCAGGATAAGGCGGTGGAGGGGCTGCTGGGAAACGTCACGAGGATGAAGGAGATTGGGGTGGCGATTGGCGAGGAGATTGAGGTGCAGAATCGGATGCTGGCTGGCCTCGATCAGGATGTGGATCGGGTGGATAAGAAGATGAGGGTTGCGAGGAAGAGGGTTGGGGGGATCTCGTGAGATCTGCTTTTCTGGTTTCTTTTTCTGTTTCCGTGCCTCTTGTCTTTTCTTGGTGCCTTGGTCTGTTCCTTTCGGTGCCTTTTCCCTTTGCCTTTCTGCCTCTTCTGCCCTTCCCAGAACCGTCAACTCGGTCATGGGATATATAGAATACGGCGGCCTTGTATTTTAGCGGCCTGATATCTGTCGTTCTTTCCCTCGCTTTCCCCTACTAACTATAACTATAACTATACTTTTCTTGCCCGTCTGTGCTTATGCTCTTATGCTCTCTCATGTTTACGACCGATAGTCTATAGCTGGGTGGTTTCTTCCTTTTTTTTTTTTTTTTTTTTTTAAATGAGTTTGGTTTTCCCTCCCTCCACCTCGTATCTTTATCCACGCTTTTACTACTACACGACATGACCCTCTATGTCCTGCTTCCCCCCCTTCTTCTTCTTCTTCTTTGAGCTCCCCAGTCAGGCGGCGGGCAGGCTGGCAGGAGATTGTACTTAGTTTACTTAATCACTACATCGGACTGGTAATGGAGACGTCTACTTTTTGTGTGTGCCCTTCACAGATAGACAGACAGAGAGGGGAGTGTTGGCGGCCAATGAATGGGGGTGTAGCATGTAGTTACCCCATGGAGCTGTACCTACATACTTGTAGGGGATGGACGCAGGGTGAGACGTGGCCTGTCATGAAACGTCACTCGGGCGTGGCCAATGACCCGGTGCGTGGGTGCGTGGGCGCGTCATGGGGTGTCACTCGGTTTGTGTGTGTGGGCGTGTTTGGCGGTGTTGGGGGGGCGGGGGAAAAGAGGGGGGAGGAAGAAGGGGGGAGGAAGGGGTGTGGAGGGTGGAGGGTGCTATGTAGAGGCCCGAAGTAGGGTTTTGTGTGGTGTGTAATTTACAAGTGGAATTCGGCCAAGATGCGATATGGTAGTGGGTTGTCGTTGACTGCCTGGGGCTGGGGGTTGATGGGGTGTTTGTTACAATGTGGTGTCTATATGTGTGATCTTGGGGCGCAGAGGTCTGGGTCCGGTAATGGGTTGTCCGTCGTGTTGTATAGCTCTAAACTTGGATGGAAGTTAAGAGGAATCGTTTTTATGGGATTGTCTATGGCTATGGATATGATATAACGATACATTGATTCTTCGTGTAGAGTAGCTGCTACACTGTTTTGCTAGACGGTGGGTTAAGCAGGCCGGCCGGTGCTTCATGGTTACAGCGGAGGAGGTTATATTACATACATACATGTTTAGATTAGAGGTTTATTAAGGTAATCAACCTTGACCTCACTGGGCTTATTGGGTTGATCGAAGCTCTAACAACAGGTGCACCCCACCATCACCTACAGAGCGCCAAAAAGGTCGTGGAGCCAGTGCCGTACCTACCTACCTACCCAGCTAGGTAGTAATTAGTGGGCTGGGTTTGTTTTTATTTATTGTATATGTTCTAAGTAGTTAATTAACTACTAGCTATAGCTTACGTACGTATAGTATACCTATCCTGAAAGGCCCCTCCGGCCGTGGGAAGACCTACCTACCTGTACTACAGCTAGCGGCTCATCGCTATATTTGTATTTGTATTTGTATGTATATGTGCTGTGCTGTGGTTCTTTCTAATCTAGACTGCAGCTAGGGTCCAGTTTAACCTCTCCCGTACTGGGAGTAGCATATAGTTAAAGTTGTTGTAAACCACACAGTTCCAGCTATTCTTGGTCTTTGTTCCCAGCTGTGAAGACTCCTGGTGATACTATAGGTAACAATGCATAGAATGTCTCCCCCAGCAGCTCCCGGTCTTGTTGTAGAGCAGGGAGGGGAAGGTGCGGCTGTATGCCACGTCAGAGCCAAGTGATGGCTTGTTCCCAATACGGTGGATAGTGCACGAGCTTTGGAGGGATAAGTAAGCCCAGGAAACCTTGTGTTTCAAATAGTACATGTACAATTATAGTACCGTAATGGGACCTACGCAACGGCTTGATTCCCTCACTCGTATACGAGGGCGTTGGAAGATGCTGCACATCTAGCTGGTGGTACATATCTCAGCGATCTTCACAGAAAGGGTGCACTATATAATTAAAGGTCAATTTGTAAATTTTCTTGTCTGGCATCAGTGCTTTCCTGTGTACTTTACTATATTTATCAACTACTAGCTTCACATCAATCTTTGAATTTGTGTCTTGAAAGTGGATATATACCCCACCCTTAAACACTGGCTATCCCATGACCTCCTTGTACCTTTGTTTTGACTCGTTGGCCATAAATGTCCCCCGCAATCCACCGCTCATAAAACTACGCAATCCTGAGCTGTATGGGCTAAGAATTATATTGGTGAGATCTAAGGTCAGTCGTGTATATAAACAGACAGTTTAAAACCATGAACCGTTGATTACTGGCGAGGGCTTCAAAGCCCTCTGCTACGGGGCCATGGGATAGTAAATGTATCCTCAGAGATTAGCAGGGGCATTTTGTGTTCATGTTCTGGATTTATGGAATGTTTTTGTGTGGTGTTAAGAGATAGATATTTGGGGCACGGTATACAGGCCGAGATGTGCGCGTGCATCACTTTACAACTCAATACCCTGGGTACATACACAGAAGGGAAAGATTGATATTTATAAATAAAAGGGGCCAAGATATAGCCAGTCTACGAATATATGTACCCCACGGGGGGGGGGGGGGAGTCCTCAAAGTGGTACGATGGGCCCAATACGCTGGCGGCGCGACTACTCCCACAACTCTAAATCCAAGACTGATATCTAGCTATAATTTAACCCCTTCACATCTAGTTTGGCTATACAGCTGATCTTCAATGTTAATTTGTTGGTGTACTTGCCCGGCATTAACGGCACCACCAACTATCACTCGTCCACTAAGCTCTTTGTCCCATTTAACGTTCCCACCCCTACGCCCTCCACGCGCACTCCTCGTTCCGCTTCGCAACACGTCTCGTAACCTCCCCAAGCTCTCCCAAGTGTGAAACTGACCTTCCCACACCGACGACAGCTTCCCTCTGCTGGAGTACCAAACAATTAAAAATTATAAAAAAATCACCCCAAACAGACCCCCACACAAAAATCCCAGAACCACATTATATCCACAAATAATGCGCTCACTCCACAATTGGGGCGCTCTAGTCTCGCTCTTTGCGACCTTGGCAGCAGCAGCCTCAGAGCAACTCGTTCTCCCTGCCGACTTCACACCACCACAGGTCTTCAAACAGACCAACCTGTTGAGGACAATTGATCTCACCAAGCCTTACGCGCGCGAGGTCATTGCGGCCGTCGTCGAGAACATCTCGAAGCAACCCCAGAGCGAGTTCTACCTGCCAGTGGATAAGGCCACATTGCCGAAGCTGAGTTATGTGGAAGCTCGGAACAAGAAGGGCTCTGGAAAGGAGTTTGCGGTGAACCCGGTGGAGTTTAATGATGAGAGGTGAGTTAGTGATACAATCCATTGAGGTCAAGAAAACATTACGTCAGCTCTAACAAAACGGGTTTGTCAAAACAGTACTCTACAATACTACCGCATTCTCTTTGAGCCTGCAGTCCTAGCAGGGCATTCAATCACACTGCAGATTAGTATGGCGGCCACGGATGTGCTTACGCCAGTTCCTGCGGAAGTTACCCAGGTTGAGAAGCAGTTCCTGAAATGGACCGGCAGCCAATACGCCCTGTCTGCCTACAAGACCGAAAAGCAAAAGACCAAGTTGAAGCTCGCCAGCGACGAGATACCAGAGTTCACAAAGCTTTCACCAAAGAAGGACGGAACCGAGGATCCTACAAAGTCCGGAAACACGTTCACGTTTGGACCCTACCCTGCCGTTGATGCCAGTGTTTCGGGTGACGACGTTACGCTTCGATTCGAGTACACCAACCCCGTTATCAAGATGGACCGCATGGAGCGCCTCATCGAGGTCTCCCACTGGGGTGGCAATCTCGCCACTGAGGAACGTTACTGGATGACCAACAACGGCGCCAAGTATGCACTCCCCTAAAACAACCAAATTATATCGGAAAAATACTAACAAACCGTCATAGGCTCAAGGATCAATTCTCCCGTGTTGCCTGGGCCGCCACAAACTACTACAACCCTCCTACCACCGCCATTAAGCAGCTGACTTTTCCCCTCACTCCTGGCGCCCAGGACCCTTACTTTACCGACGAGATCGGTAACGTCTCCACCTCCCGTTTCCGCTCAAACATGCGCGAGGCCAACCTCGAGCTCAAGCCCCGTTACCCCGTCTTTGGTGGCTGGAACTACACCTTCGTCACCGGCTGGAATCACGACCTCCGCGACTTTCTCCGCGGCGCTAGCAACGGCGAGGACTTTGTGCTCAAGGTTCCGTTCCTCGAGGGGCCAAAGGAGCCCGTTACATACCAGGAATTGGAGGTTACTATTGTGCTCCCGGAAGGTGCTACGTAGGATTCCCCATCCTTAACTGATCCAAAACCATAACTAATAGATATATCTAGTAACGTGAAATACTCTGCCCCCGTCCCACTCCTCACGGAGGAGCAGTACCTTCACAAGACCTTCATGGACACCATCGGCCGCACCGCCGTGAAGCTAACAGCGGCCAACGTTGTCGACGAGCAGCACCGCAAGGAGCTCATCGTCTCCTACCACCTCCCTCGGACCGAGGTGTTCAGGAAGCCATTCGTAATGTTCAGCGCCCTCATGGCAATGTTTACGCTCAGCTGGATCGTGAGTAAGATCGATCTCAAGATCGGGAAATAAGGGTGTTTCTCCTTTTTTTTTTTTTAGGACAGAAAAAGTGAGTGTACGCTTATAGGCTAGCTATGTATTCCTTGAAAAAAATGAATTGAGGAAAATTAGGAATGGATTTGGCGTGGGTTAGGAAAGGTCTTGTATATATATACCAATTACAATCTTTGGAAAATAGAGTGGGTCTGTTCTGTTGCTCTTTGTTATCACTTTGATGAAAATGTGTGTTGCTTCAAAGGCCGCGTCATTCGGTTTTGGTCATGTATTATCACTCGGGCGATTAATTTATCATTGACTGCCTAACCACACATATTTGTTCGCCAAGGAACCCTCAATACATGCGTGTCGTCTTGAAAGGCATGGCCTCGATGTACCTGCATAGGATAAATTGTGGCATGCCCGCTTTGTAATCCACACATGCGAGAGATAAAACTAATTCGACAAGAATGCTGAATAACTTTTCTGGCGGGTATTATTTACAGTTTTTTATATTTACCTTGATAGCACGCGCACTACTACTATCCCTAATTTTCCAAAGCATTACATGGACCCGCTAACTAGAGTTTTAACCAATCTACTCATCATCCTCATCCTCGTCGCCCTCGTCGTCCGAGACCTCTTGTCCCAGCGCTTTCAGCCGTTCCTACACATATCATTAGTAAACGATCTCCCAACGCACAACACCTTTTAGGTTAAACATACTTTATCACTCTTCCTCTTCTCCTCCAGGTCTGTCAGCACCATCAGGAGATCATCCAACTGTGTCTGCACATCGTCCTTCTCGCTCTTCGCCGTCTTCACCGCCTCCTCAGCAGCCCTAATCTTCTCTTCTGCCTCGTTCGCGTTCGCACGCGCCTTCTTCGCCTCCTCGTCTGCCTTCTGCTTCTCCTCCTCGGACGACTTGAGCTGGTCCTCGATTGCGCGGATCTTCTCTGTGACTGTCTTTGCCGTCTTCTCTGCGGCGTTGAGGCGTTCCTGCGTCTTCCCGTCACCAGATTTTGCGCTCTCCTCGAGCGCCTTAAGTTTCTCTTCGAGAGCGCTGGCGCGCGCCTCTGCAGCGGAGGCTTTCTCTTGCGCGAGGCGGGCCTCCTCTTCGAGGGATTGGGCCTTCTCCTGGAAGATATGGGTGCGCTCCTCGGCGGCCTTGAGCTCCTCTTCGGCGATGCGCTGGTTCTCCTGTGCGGTTTGGAGCCGTTCTTGGGATGCAGCGTCTGCTGTTTGGAGGCGCTCTTCTGAGGCGGCGGCATCGGCTTCGGCCTTGGTGGTGGCCGCGGCCAAGGCTTCCTCGGAGGCTTTGAGTTTCTCTTGTAGGGCCTCTTCGGAGGCCTTTAATTTCTCGTTGGCGGCATTTACAGATGCCCTGAGCTTCTCATTGGCAGCATCTTCGGAGGCCTTGAGCTTTTCATTCATGGCTTCTTCTGATGCCTTTAGCTTCTCCTGCATCTCGTCCTCTAATGTCTTTGCCGATGCTTCTGCAGCCTTGAGTTTTTCTTCCATTGAACGGACTTCCCCTTCTAATGTCTGCTTGCACTCTTCTGAAAGTCGCAGCTTTTCTTCTGCTTGCTTCAGGTTCTCCATTGCGGCTGCTGCTTTCTCATTGGCCTCTTTGGATGCATCTGACGCATCCCTGATCTTGTTTTCGGCGGCCTTGACTGCCTCTTCAGCTGCTGTAGCTCTTCCCTCAGCGGCCTTGGCTGTGTCATTGGCCGCCTTGACTGCTTGGTCTGCAGCATGGACATTTTCCACGGCTTCTCTAGTTTTATTCTCTGCAACCGCGACCGCCGCTTCAGCTGCCTGAGCCCTAGCCTCTGCCTCTCTCTGTTGACTCTGTGCTTCATTGAGTGCCATTTCTGCCCTCTTCACTCGAGTCTCTAACTCAGAAACCGCAGCCTCGTTGTCTTCGGCCGCCATTCTAAGCTGCAGAGCCGACTCCCTCTTGGTCTTATCGATCTCGGCCTCTAACTCCTGCGTCCTCCTCTTCATCAAGCTCTCCATATCGGCCACCTTCTTCTTTATTTGGCCCTCTAGCTCCGCAACCCTTCTCTTCATCTCGTTTTCAAGCTCGCCTACTCGCCTCTTCAGCGCCATGTTCTCACGCGCTGCCTGTTCAGCCTCCCATCTAACACGCTGAATCTCCGCGACGGCAGCTCTGTTTCGCTCTCCGGCAGCAGTGGCTTCAGCTTCATACTTTCGTCGTAACGCTTCTGCTGCCTCCTTCTGCCTGTGTAGCTCTGTCGCGGCTACGTCTTTGGTTCTCTGCACTTCGTGCTGCTCTTGCGTTACCCGCTGCTCGAGGTTTAGAACGGTCGTCTGTAGCTGTGAAAGCTCTTCCTCTTTTTCTTCTAGCTGAATTTTGAGCGATTCTAGCATCTCTGCAGACACCCCATTTGATTTGCTATTCGCGCCTGTGTGTGTTTCTGAGGGGTCTTTATCGATGGCTCGTAGTATCCGACTGTAGTTATCTTTTAAGAAGTCGATAAAAGTGTGATCGAAGAACACATCTGGAAGCCCAGACCCTCTTCTACTCATGGGGACTTCCATGAAAACCTCAAAGTCTCGCACACGAGGATTTTCTCGCAATTTTGTGACTTTATTAAGGTAATGATCCCGCCCCATACGACTAGCTAAGATAGGGTGTAGTGTGGCTCTACAAATCCGAGTCAATATAGATATCCTCAAGATATTAACCGTTTAGAACCCTTACCGAGGAATAGGCGAATCTTTATGGCTGAATTCATACAGAATCCCCAAGAAGAACGCACACAACCCTTGTACCAAGACATTCGAATTACTACTCTGCTTCACCGCCGAAACTAACGATTGTATACTTGATCCCTCCGTTAGGAAATCGTCAACTGCTGGTGAATCTTCATATAACCACACACATAAAAGCATCAGATAACCAACGATTATCCGTGGGTCGTAGTTGTGTTCTAAGGCAGCTACTAGATTGGCGGATATACTCTGAATCGCTGAAACAACTTCTTCCCCAGCATCAGCGTCACCTTCAGTTACAGAAGTTGCAAGTGCCTTGGCTTCTTCATCATCGTAGACAAGATGTAAGAAAATGACACTTGCGAGCCAGACACGATATGGATCACCGCGCGAATCCGAATCAAGATTTATCAGACATGTAAGAATATTTGCTGATGGATCCCCATTTATATGTAGATTAATGGCGTGATTCAAAAAATGCAATCGCACTGGCTGATTTCCGGCGAAGTAGGATTCAAGACACCGGCAGGCAGCCAATCTCGCATCAAAAGCATTGATTGATGAGGTCAGCAGTGCTAGGTCAAGTAAACCCTCAATAACATAGCACATATCATCTGGCTTGAACTGTTGTATCTGGACTTCAGGTGGTACGGTGGGGTCTAGATAAGTAACCTTCATCTGTGCGAAGTTCTCCTGGAGGACATCGTTTTCGTGGATCAAATCTGAGACTGCTTTCAATGCCTGCAAGCGATTCTGATCAGTGTCACGAATCCCATCAAAAAAACGAGCCTTCAGAGGATTGCCATTACCTCAGCCCGGGTCGGATAATCGCTAAAGGCTGAAAATGCGATCCCCAGCATCAAATCCAAGATCCCCGCAGCGAAAAATGCATTTTGATTTGCGGCAGTTCCTAGCCCCCCTGGAACAACGAATAACCTCACAACCCTCGTTGCATACTGAATATTAGTATCCCTTTGGTCTTTCGCATACGGCGCTACATCTCTTTGGTCGAACTCAAATAATTTTGCTAGCTTAGGAACACACCCGGTTTCTCTGAAGAAACTTTGGTTGGACACATTATAAGACAGTAAATTTGATAGTAACTGTAGGCAGTCTTGCGCTACGATACCGCCATCAAGGCCACCTTCAGCGTCGATTATGTAAAAGGCCTTCTCAAAAGCATTCTCGAAGGCAATGAGCTTCTGGATGTCGGTATGACCGGAGGAAAGGTTTATTATCAATAGAATCCCCTCTGTAATATATTAGATTTAAATTAAACGTATCGTGATATGGAGTGGTGTAGAGAAGAGTTGTACCATTTCTGATTGCATCCCGTTTATCATCAAGGACCGAAACGAGGCGGGAAATCCCCAGTGGAGCTGTGAGGATGCATTCTTGTGTCCTTGAAGGTCTATTATTAAGGATTGCGACTAGAAGCTGTAGCGTGTATAGGCGGATATAAAAGTCACTGTCTTGTAGGAGATCGATCAGCACCGTGATGTTTTCTTGCTTCTACATCCACGAATCAGCCCACTAAGACCCCAACTCAAGCCTTGGGGTTATTAACCTGAGTGAACTCGTCGGTGAGCCACAATGCTATGTCTTCCGAAGATTCCGGCTGCACACGATGGTTAGTACATGCTGTAGGTCCCACTGCCATCCCATCTCTAGCTTATCTAGCCCCGCGAGCTCACCCCACCACACAACTTCTCCGTAGCGACTACGGAAAGAAAATCCGGTTATGGATTGAACTGACATTTGATTCATCTTTAACAAACAGCAACAGTAATGTTTCCAACACCACTTTGATAGTGTCGACGTCTTCAGCATCCTTGCTCAATGTGCCAATCAATCCTCTCAATCCTCCTGATGCAACGGTCTCTTTATACTCCCTCGCAAAGCTGCGCAATCCTTGAATCGCTGCCCTCCGGTCCTCCAGTAATGTGCTCGTTGATAATCGTAGGCATAGTGTCTGAATTGTTGAGGTCGCATCTTGCTTCGGGGGAGCTTGACTTTGGAGGATTCCTGTGAATAGTGACATTGCGCCGTGGCTGTTATCAGGCGGTCTGTTCCGGGGTGCACATACACCCTGCACGAAAGTATCCTGGGTTTGGAGAGGTGAGAACTTGGAGATAGCAAATTTTAGGGTTTGTGTGAGTTGTCGTGTCTAAGTCGTTGAACGAATGGTTGAGGTGTCCCAAGTGCCGCTTTACTAACCACGTTTCTTGAATCCTTGGTCATAATCTGGAAATCTCCGAATGCAGTACACATTTAAAATTCTAAACCGTATAACTCTACAAACATCCCATAATGTATAGATAAAAAATTGTTTTTTCCTTTGTTGTTTTCCCCGTTTTTTTTCTTGTTGCGTGTTTCCATTATAAGAGCACGCCTATGGCTATGGCTTTTCCTCCTCCCTACCCATCTAGGTATCTCCCATTATACTAGCCATGATTCAGTACCGCACTCACTCTCCATTCACAAAGACAGACCAAACGCTCAGAAAATCAACCAAGCCACGCTTTTTACCCTAAATCCCAGGATGAAGAACGCAAAAGAAAAATGAAAACCGATCACAATGTAGAATTGAAGGGCTGTGAAAATACAAGGTAATAGTAAGGTAACAAAACTGACAAACTGGTATGAAGGGGTTGGAAAGAATAAAACGGAAATGCAGAACTTCCGAAAACGATCAACTAGGTACCCACAAGACGCAGACAAAAAACACACTGAAGCTGTAGTAGTGGAATTTTTCGAACTGGGGAAATCACCTAAAATGTTTCGGCGTCATCCTCAACGGCGTCAGGTATTTCGAAGCCATCCTTTTCATCGTTAGCCATTGTTTTTAGCCCATTATGGGAAGTGTTTCCCACCTCTGTCGAGTATAAAATAGCTTGAATGTGCCTGACAAGGCCATCCTCGTCCTGCTCGATCTCTGGAGTCTCCTCGACCGCGCGCTGAACCAACAATTCGATATCCCTCAATTTACTGAAGTAAAAATCCCTCTCCCTCTCGAGACCGGTGACATTTTCCTTCAACGAGGCGATTTCTTGCTGGAGTGCAACGCTGTTGGCGCCACCAAGAGGAGTCCTGGTACGGGCAGCTCCTCCAACAGTTGGCGTAGTTCCACGCTTTACAGCCGGATTTGACCTAGCAGCAGGCGCAGGCGGCCCTCCGACTGTAGCGCCCGCTTTTGCCCTACGGCCGACTGCATCATAGTCTCCGCCGGGGTAAAACTGATCCCAATACCGCTTTGTCCACTGCAAAAATTCGAGATTGTCCTGGAATTTACACTTGACTAGACGCTCGACGGGGATCGGTCGCTCAATTTGATGGGAGGTAAAAACATCTAAAGGGGGCGGCGGCGGCGCAGGGACGGATCAGCAAAAGTCACGCGTATAACACAGACACACCCCCATGTTTACCAAGGAAAAGAAAGGGGGGGGGGGGCAACACGTACTCGTGAGAATCTTGTAGTTTTGTAGATACGCGTATTCAGTGTTAACGTTGAACTTTACTTTTGACATAGGTACATCCCCTGTTGATCTTTAGTTCAAGCCCCCCTTCAAACCCCAAAGTCGCCGCCATTCGGGATACTACTGACCATAGATGGAGTCCATGATCTGGCATAGAGCGGCACTATTTCGAGATAGCTGTCAGTTCCAGGTAATCCACTGGTGCTACTTAGGGCAACCCCCAAACAGGAAGGGATCAGGAACATACCCAGTTCCACATTGCTCTATGCGGGTGATGTTAAGCTGCAAGAGGTTGTTTACCCAGTTAAGGAGTTCCTGTCTATAGCGATATCAGCAGAGCCGCAAAAAAAACCATGGAAGCGGGAGGGTTTATTGAGCAGGGTCGTTGAACAAGGACGGGGGGTTATGATTTTTTTCTGGGTTGTGTTTTCGTACCTTGATTCACCCATGATGTCAGAGTTAATTGGTTAAATGGATAGAGTAGTGTGTTAGGCGTTGAGCGGGTATGCAAGAAAGGTGCAGAGGTTAAGCACAGTGTGGAAGCAAATGAAAGGTGCTGATGATGGAGCGAAGAAGGTTGCGTTGCGGAGGTGGTTGAACCTGCAGGAGGAGAGGGAGCTCTGGTTGTGATCCGTTCCCCACTTGCATAACAATGTTGTTTAGCTGCCAAGACCAAAGAGACCCTTGGTAATCCTGGGAAACGAGCCCCACGTTCTACTCATCCTGTCAATCCAGATGGAGTTACGTTCAGGCACTCTTGTGCTTGTGCCTGTGCATGTGCAGGTATATTCCACCGTCTATATTATGGCAAAACTCTCAATTATTTGATTCATAGTCGTGTAGCTACATACATATTCTAATTTTACTTTTTGTCCCCTATTCCAATCCTAATTTCACCTTGTCATAATGAATTAAAGCCAACTAAATTTTTTTTTTTCACCTCCGTGCCCGTCTTTGCTGTGGCCCTTCCGCGACCTCAGCATCGTTGCCAGGTCTCACTGCGGAAGGCCTCCTCCTTTCCAATCTCATTGAATCCCCCCTTTCCATAACACTCTCGTCATTATCTGAGAGGGCTCCGGTATCGATTGTCTCAGAATCCTGAGGGCTGATATCAACACTCTCTGGGTAGTCCCCATAGCTACCGCCCGCTGACTCTAGGGTAAAAGGAGATGCAGTTGGTGCATCCAAAATCCCCAATTCCTCAGCAGTGAAGTATCTTGGTAGGATGTTCGTTCTCATGGGAATAAGAAGAAGGATAAACACCGGGAATCTAAATGATAATTAGCTTGTGGTCAAACTTTAATTATTAGATTGTTACATACCCGATGGCAGCGATCGTCTGCGTGATGGCGAACGTTACCCCGAATCCAAAAATTTCGATGGCCACGAACGCCCAAACTGCTCCTTTTCTGCATCTATTCAACGGATCTCCTCCATGGGTCAACGCACGATCCCTCAGAAGGTAAGCGATCTTGAGTGTCATTCCGTTCTTTGATACTGTTAGCTTCTAGTTCCTTGAAGTTATTAGGTAAGAAATACATGCCTCTTCCAATGCCTGAATACCCATCACAAAGAATAATCCAGCTAACACAGCCTGTGGGATCAATGCAAGTACTATCAACAAGGGACCGGTCATGATTCCCAAGACCATTAGCCCCTGCAAGAGATTGCTGACCCTCTGTTCAACAACGTGGTCAATCACAGTTTCGGTCTTGCCCTTGTGTTCCTCTGCATCATCAACCCTCTTTCGAGTGACACAAAGAGATGCAGTGTGGAATGGTGCCTGAGGAATGAGACCATTCGGTGCTGGGATCCCGAGGATCCCAGATACGCCGGTTGTTATTCCGAGAATGAAGATGTCCCAGTGGAACCCAGCTGGCTTTTTTAACGGAAACTCACTTCCCTGGCAAATAAGGCTGGAAACATTATGATCGAAGTAGAACAAAATGGTCAACAAAATTGCGAACCTACAACCCTTGTCAATATACCACGAGCCTAGCTTTTCGTCACAGTTTGGCTACTTACGGAACCGCCAAGAATACATAGCCGACTTCAATATTCCAAAAATCTACCAGCCACGATCTCTCAGTTGTTGGATGAAACGCCTTCGAGATTGGGAGCTGATCTAGCTTAACATCCGCCATTTTCCCGATAAACTGATATCCTGTGAAGAATACGACCGTTATGGGCGTGCCATAATCTTTCAAAAACGTCCTGACCGGCTGTTTAAAAAGATTGCTATCTCCAATAACTCCACATCCGTACCCAACCATCAAAACAAGTAGTGAAATAGAGATGGAAAGATGAGCAGCAGCGTCACCCCTGTGCCATTGGAGCGACAAAATCTGGACCCCCTTCTGGAGATAAATAAAAGCAACATAAAAGCTAATGGGCGAGAAGAATAAGTATACACTCGGACAGAGTATAAAGGTAGAGTACCCACCCGAATATGTCGCAGGAGAAGCGAGTGACCCATTTGACCGCATTACAGGCATTCGTAATGGCAAGTACCATGTGCATGATCATCGACCACCTGATCGTAGTTTCAGTTTAGCACGGCTGACAAGTCGGGAGTTTGCATAAGAGACTCACAAACAAATCCAGCACATGAACTTGAAGTATGGAATTCCCCTATTTATGATGTTACTCAACTCACTCTCCATCAATTCCCTGTTTTTAAGCTAGGAATACCTTGGGGTTACAATATCGTAAACAGTACTGCCAAAAAAATTACTACAATATCCTCACATGTACCCATGATTGAATAAAAACTTACTAGTTGAATACAGTGATAGGACCAGTGACACCCACAATACACAGTGGTTGCGCAGCTAAAAATGAAAATACCACAGCGCCTAGTACGGAAGCAAGTAATACTTCATTCACGCCGTACGACATGTCCGTCTTTTCGAACCTAGTACCGCATAGGGATGTCAATGATAGTTCTGCTACTATTGAAATCAATGACAAATAACTCACATATCGAATGAAAAAGCAAGAGCTGGTAAAACACTTTATATTTCATTTTTGGCAGTTAGTGAGTGAACCGTTTGAAATATTTTTCAAGAGTTGATCTCTTGAGAATGTGTCATTACTTTGCAAAGAACATATAAACTACAACACCAAAATTGTTAGCATCGAATTCCCCATCTTGTTGGGCGTTGCCACTTACTGGTGCTAGGGATAATCCTATAATCCCACGCGTCGGTCCAATCCGACCAATAGTAAGGCGCCCTCCTTCTAATGTCATTGACCATTCCACGCCCCAACCACATCGTTTTATTCGCTGAAGCCGTCCCGGCACCAGTGGAGCCTATTGACATGGCCGTGGACAATCGATTCGTGTGCGCAGTGTGCTGCGGTGGTTGTTCTTTCAATAGAGCCTGCGACGACGACACCATCGTTCCGTCCATTAGCGTCAGCATCAAAACATACGCATAAGACATACCTGGCCGTGACCGCCCTCTCCCAAATTCTTCCCAGACACCCCATTAAACGACGTTGAAGAGCTCGCCATGCTAATTCCCGTTCCTGTTTCAGTGACCACTTGGACCGGTCCTTGCCTTGTACTCATCCTTGTGTCAAGTTTGGGAGAAAAACTATATTTCCAGGGGTTTTTATACTGGTCACACTGCTGGATCTATGCCATCCCCCCCCCCCCCTTCCCTGCGCGGCTCTCTTCGGTACTCCGCAGCTACATACCCTGGACTAGCGATGATCCGTGCAGTGCGAGAAACCGACTGTCGGTCCTCCGGGGATCAAAACCGGATCGAAACTCTAAAATTTCGGAAAGGCCTGACTTGGCACGTATCAAATGGTTGGGTGGAGTGAAGTGAAGTCAACTTAAACGTACTCCACGAGGTCCAGCCAGACGACAGGGCTCTGTGGACGGCATATTCCATGTGCCATATGGGATATCTACTTTATCTACATGAATACTTTATTCCACACAAGCTTAAGGGGGAACCTCTCTTTAGGAAAGGTCTCAATACTCTAATCTTCGGATGCAAACCAAAACTGGTTTGCCGTTCCCCAAGACAGCCGCTATTCAAATGACAACGCCCCAAAAAGTCCCCCCAAAAAGTCCCCCCAGGCTTCAAATCTATCTCTCCCACCAACTCTCTCGTAATGGAGGTAGGAGACGATACCAGATCTCTCCTAATAATACAACATGAGTACGTATACCCATACAACCCTTTATCGCCCAAACGGCGGGTCATCAAGGGCTGAAGTCTTGGATTTGGCTTGGGTTTGGCTTGGTTTGGCTTGGGGCCAAGCATAATCTGGTAGATGTGATGGGAGGACCGAGTGATTTCAACCGTACCAAGCCATAACTAAGAGATCGGATGAAGACAAGTGGTGCGTTCAGACGCCAGAGCGTTGCACAATCTTAAAGCGCACTTACGACGACTTTAAATCTGATTAGCATGGCAAGGCTGATTTGGATTCAGAGCTCTTGATGCACATTCCTAAGCCTTCTAACTGAAGGGTAACTTTGTTCTGAAGCAGTAATAGGGGTTATGGAACAGCTATCAGTAGTCACTGGTATAGCTTGACGACGTGATCATATGTAGCAACATATTTCTCAAAACGGATCCACCCTAGTTCCCAAAACAAAAGAATGGCAACCTCAAATATGAGAATTCAAGAAAATTTGAAACACCTCCCATTTATCCCACCATCACCACCACCTATATAATTTTTGCTTGCCATGATAGCTGGTGTGTAGGCAAATCGACAAGAAATCAATAGAAATACCACCGCAACAGCAACCCAAGAGAATAGAAGCCACACCAAAAGATTCATCAGAAAAGATGTGCCCCTCTTTTGAATAGGGACAATAAGGCTGGACCCTTTCTTTTCGAGACGCCAAGAGAAGGACATGACAGAAGAAGCGAAGGTACGGAACATACATAGACCAATAATACTTAGGTAAAACAAAAAGAAAAAAAGGGGAAAACGTTACAACCTATCCCAACAAAAGAGACCACAACTGCGAAAAAAAAAAAAAAGTCTTACTCTCGCCTTCTCACACGCCATGTTGATTTTCCTCCTAATATTCCATATTTTGGTCCTTGGTAAGAATATGCCTTAGCAATTTAAGCTACGGCGACTGCTCTAAGAACCGGGTAGAGAGCCTGCTCATCGGTCTGCTCCTCGGTTTGTTTCTCAGTTCCGCCACTATCAGCACCCTCTTGACCAGGCTCCGCGCTGACACCACCATCTTGATCAGTCATCACATGATCCTGCTCTGAGAGCTCTTTCTTCTCTTCCTCTTGCAGCAGGGTCTTGACATAGTCCCTGAGACTTGTGAGTAATTCGACATTCTTTTCCCACTGCTTTGTAAGATCTTCAGCTGCCAGTGGGGCAGAAGCCTCGGCAGACAATGCGCCGAGTTCTGGGTCGATAAGACTATCAGATACATCACTCTTTTTGTCTGCATTATCATCTCGGTCCATATCCACATCCTGATCGGCTTGAGCTGGTTTCGACCTTTGCAAAACACCAACGCTGATTCGGCGCCTTTCGTTTGATTCGAAGGTTGGACCGAGGGAAGACGCAGGAGCTGTCGCGCCGGGTGCAGGGTACGCTTCGCCACTAGTAGGAATAGCTGGAAGGCTAGGATACATAGCGGAAGCGGATTGAGGTGATGATGAGGGTGGGGTGGTGTGCTGCTGGTTAGGCGAGTGTGAAGTAGTGTAATTTGATGTCGGGGGTGTCAAAGCGGAGGTACCACCCGAGCTGGTTGAATTGGAGGCTTGCATAATCACTGCCGCAGCAGGTGCATTGTCGTGACCAGGTGTGTGGTTAGGGCTATGCTGTTGTGTCTGCGTACCGTGAGGTGAAGTTGGCTGATTATTACGGTATGACTGGGTAAAATGGCTTCCAGCAGGGACTCCGGCCGCCGCCGCTGCTGCTGGGCTTTCATATACATTGGCTGAGAGCTGAGTCAAGAAGTGGTCAGCATCAATAAGATCCTGCTTGGTACGCAGCGACGGAAGCGTGTATTGGGTTTGCCCGGTAGCCGGAGCGGTAACAGTGGCGGCGTGATGTCCGTTGAAGTCAACAGTCTCTCCAGAAGTAGTAGGAACAAATTGCTGAAGCGCGGATAGACGTTGGGCCATATTTCCGTCGTAAACCGGCTGGATCTTGTGCCTTTTAGCGTCCTCAAAAAATTGATCTACTCCACCATCAAACGCTCGCTTTTTGCTCTCGCTACCAGTTTGTTGCTGCTGATTCATTCCGTCTTGCTGAGGAGCCGGTTGAGGTGTGGGGTAGTAGTAAACACCGGTATTCGGTCCACCGTTCGGAGCTGAATAATAACCCCCCATACCTGACACAAAATGAGGATGTGTACCAAAATTAGGAGATTGGGAATTCATACTACCATAATACGCCTGTGCGGCAGTGGCTGCAAGAGCTAATAATATATATCAGCCATCAACTCTCTTTTTATTTGCGACATAAAAGATCACTCACGCTGCATACCAGCACTAGTTGTGTACGGAGAGTGTACATTATCTCCCTGTAAAGAAAGCAATAAGCTCCCACGATCATACCCGTTTGAAGCAAAAGGTGCACCCACGCGAGCCTGATGAACGCCCGATGCGCGTCTGCCCGTACCATCCGGCTCCGGACTGCGGAGCAGGACAGAATCGTCCGCATGTGTCTGTGGAACATGGCGCCGATAAAGCGATGTCAGCGGAGAACCCGGAAAGAGTTGAAGATGTAGACAAATAAAGTAACTGCGGAAGTCCAGCGAAAGAGCGCCCCTACCTTCACATGCTTTTTCAAATCTTGCGGTCGCTTAAAAGCTTTACCGCAAAATTCACATTTATGCGGTTTAAGCGGCACATGTACACGAATATGGGAAGTGATATGGTCGCGCTTTACGGTTGTTGTCCGGCAGGTGCCCCATGCGCAGGTTAAGCATAGGTTGTTAGTTGATTTACGACCGACGTGGATATCGCATAGATGATTCTTTAATGAGTTGATAAGTCATGTCAGCGAAAGCCCCTCAACACGAAAAATGCCCAGACTCTTAAACCCCAAGACAATAACACGACACAACACGTCTCCCTCTCTCTACAACGACATAGCCCGACCTCTAACTATCTAAGAAACAGCATTGCGGGGTCAACATACATAGAGCTCCTCTGGCGAATCGAACTTTTCCTGACAGCCGTTCCATTGACAGCCGAGGTTTGTTTCTTCCTTTGCCGGAATGGAAGGAGTACTCGGAGCGACGGGCGCTGCCGTCGCGGGACTTTGTGGGACAGCCAGCTTGGAAGATCCTGGAGAGGCTTGCTGTTGCTGCAGTTGCTGAGCCTGCTGTTGTTGGGGTTGCTGCTGGGCCTGTTGCTGCTGCGGAGCAGAAGTGGACGCTGCAGGCAGTTGCTGTTGTTGCTGCTGTTGCTGAGTAGATGAAGAGGATGGGGAGGGAAGATTCGACACGAACTGGTCGAGGATGGTGTGAATGGAATCTATGGTTGCTGCGGGGTCCCTCTGTAGGAAGGAGGGAACACTTAAGAGTATGTTGGGGCCCTTTTTGGTTCAATAAAGTGGGGAGGTGTAGAATAAAACTAAAGAAGAGGATGAGGAAAGGAAGAGCAGCTGTTAATGAGTAATGGAGGAGGGCTTGATTAAGAAGGCGGGCAGGGCAGTGTCCCGATTAACAAGCAACGGGAAGAACGATGATGATGGATTGGATATGGAGGATGGTAGGAGGTAGTGGTGTGGGTGGTGAACTTTGGATTAAGAAGTGTGGCGGGCTCCAGGAAAATCCACGAGGGGGGGGGGGGGGGGGAGGCACGAGAAAGGGAATTTTACTTGCAAAAAATGCAACAAGTAAAGACTAAAAAAAATAAGTGAACTGAGGGAGTACATGTATGAACATGTATTGGTAGACTCACGGACAGACCACGAATCAAGGTACCTCTACGCACTTTCATACATACAAATTTACATTCATTCATTCATTCATTTGTATATTAGCATAGCACAAATAAAACCTCTAAAGAAGAGAGGGGAGAACGGGTTGGGGAACATCCTGTTCGCTTTGGGACCCAGTGCTGCCCATGAGCCTGTGTGGAAGCAGATGGCGTTGGAGATTGGGGTGCCACCGTCCAAGCCTAATACTATTGGCACCTAATACTATTCCGGCCCCAAATACCTTGGCGTTATCCTTGGCGTTCCTTGGTGTTCCTTGGCAGTACCCCGCCAAGCCGTATGAAGCCTCTGATTCGGTCGTTGAGCCCCTCGACCGCCTACTGCCGCCAAACATGCGTGAGCACTCAATTTATCCTGTCGAAATAAGGAGGCAGTGCAAGGTCATCTTTTCTCGTTCCGTTTTACGAAATGGGGTAAAAAAAATTATGAAGTGGAATCGTCGTTTACATTCTCCCCGTCATTGTTGTTGTTGTTGTTGTTGTTGTTGTTGTTGCGTGTGGTGCAAGTTGATAAAAAACTTGATATGTAGAGACAAATACAGCTGCAACGAGAGGGAAAAAAAATGGTGCCAACCAGGCTAAAGAGAGAGGGAAAAGAAAAAGAAACACTTTTCGCTCCACTCCACCCTCACTGAACACTGGACCTTCCTTGCTCTCAACAATAATGAATTTCTCGTCACATGTAACTACTCATACACCTTTAATGGGTATCTTGGCGGGGTTGCCGACAATCAAAGCAGGGGTTAGGGCAAAGATGAATAAAAAAGAACCAGCAGGAGCAAGTTCCCACGTCGCCGAGCCAGTGGGAGAAAATTTTCTTGGCTCGTATTTCCGTTTTGGTCGAGATGCTGTGGGTCGAGATGCTGGCCCACGGTCGCTGGCTTGACTCGCTGGGGAGATGCATTCCATTTCGCCGACTCGCGGAACTATCACTCCGTCAGGCTCATCACGTCGCTTGGACACCACTATTCTTCTCGGGGTATCCCGTCTCCACTCTGTTGGCTTCAAATTTGTATACCCATCATGTATCGGCGTCGTCATCGACATGGCATTATTAAAGTTTCCGCGGCCGTATTGTGGTACCTACTGGTTGCTGCAATCTTTTTTATCGCTAGAGGAGGTGCGGTCTATGGAGGAAAAAACCGTCAATCATGTATGGAAGCTTCTGAAGAAGTCAATTGAAATGAGCCTCAGAGCTTGGGAAAGGGAAGACTTCTTTGATAACACCTGCCCAAACTCTTGGATCATGAGATATCACGATACAGAAATCCTTGGCATATACACGTATTTTCTGGAAACACAGACAGAAGGTTTTAATCGGCTTTGCGTGCACTACATGTACATCATGTACCTAGCTCCCTCCTCCTTATTATTCCTACGATACACATGCTTTATTGCACTTATGTGTATCCGTCTCTATCATCGACCTACTAAATATGATTGATTCTCCCGGCTGGAAGGCAGCACATTAATGCAACTTCATTCGAGCCGTTGTGCTCTAGCCCAGAGTGACCTCACTACACCAGCGGCGCTAATAATGTCTCCCGACTCATGTCACTCGAACACTTGACCAGGCTGCAACTCGGACAACTTCTCAATAATGTATGATACACCTACATACGTCTTACACATACTGAATATTTTCAATCCGACCTTCGCACGGCCTGATCAGTGAGCGAACCATAGACACAAGGCATGGCTACAAACGGTCAATCTTACTCTGCACCTTTGACCCCTTCTCGGTTACAGCATCGCCAGCCTATGCTGCTCGACACATGACTCACCTACCGACTTGAGGCGACGTTGCGGCATGGAACTCGTTGCATGAATGCAAGAGAGCGCAGTGGCTTCAAATGTTCGATCATGAAATATCACTATTGGTTTAATGCTTGGCAGCCAAGCAATAGTATCTTTCCAAGCCGTACTAATATCATCGCAGTGTTTTCTCGGCCATCGCATTTTTGGATATATATTGCGTGATTACTTTTTAGCAACTTGGCTGGTTATATTGTGCGAGTGGCTCCCTAGTTGTGCGATCCTCCGAAGGGCAAAAAAGTATGAAAAAATGTGTGCACCTTGTTTCGTAAAGTAAGTCACAATGACCTTGCAGGGATCCCATCGAGTAGAAATTAGGTTCGGCGGTCCATTCAAGGCAGGTAGCACATCAATCAATATATATCTGGGTGATGATATTAGAGGGGTAGAGATTTATTAGATATATGGGCAGTTCTTGGATTTCCTCCAGCGATTTCGAACTTCAACGGGTAAATTTCCATACCCCAATAGGCTATTGGGGGGGGGGGGGAACACTATCTACAATTATACGTATCAGTACACGGTGTTCTCTTGGTAGATTTCGAGGCTTGGACGTTGTATTTATCAACAGCCTTGAGGGCCGTAGTAATTCGGGTGTATTGAAAACAGGGATCGAGGGTGATATCCACCTCTGTTCCAAGAAGGCCAAGCATCACACTATATCACTCGATGAAGCCAAGGCATTCTTTGGGGAAAGTGTGATTTCTATTGAACCGCGGCCGAACAATAGGTCGAATATTCTTATGAGAGCCACAGGTGTGTTGTGTATACGGGAACATTTCGTTATACTTTTAGGCGGTTTTCAAACCCCAATTGGGATGGAAATTGTTTTATTATCCCGTAAAAAGAAAAAGGAGAAAAAAAATTTCTATGCTAAGTAATGGAAGGGCGGGACCTACATACATAGGTTCATTCACATAGATTTACCGACATAAGTTTCATTGCATATACAGCTGCTTATGAGCGGTACCATTAGTTAAATCCCTAGTGACAGGCGCGCGGCAGAACATAGTCGGAATTTTTGTATTCTACGTAGAAACAAGGCCTAGGGTGGCTTAATGCGCGCGCACTTCTGATTTATAGGTACTTGAAATCTAAGCTAGAATTTTCCCTCGAATTTGTTCGTTGATGGCTATTGAACATTTACCTGGCGTTCTTAAAATAATAATTATTGTAGCCGTATCGATCTTTAAAAACTATCTAAGCGCCTGTAAAAAGGATAATTGGTGATCTTTCTGCAAGCCTGCGGTTCGAGTGGAACATTTAGTTCCGAGGCTTAGAAGGGCAGAAGTAGCATAAGAAAGTTGTAAGGTCTGACCTTAACTCACCTTAACTCAGTGCTCAACCCCGGGAATTACACCCCTCGGCGCCAGGGGGGCATCTGTCAGCCTGGAAGACTCTACTCGAGTTTCACTCTACGCTTATACACCAGCATGGAAGTTATGGGCCAGTTTAGCAACAGCCTCGACTTAAAATACTCTGGTGAAGAGGATCTATTTATGAAACTTTGACATTAAAAGTTTTTACTGTTTGGCAACATATTTTATCATGCTGTCTAATTGTAAAAGGCCAATAAAGATAAAAGTACAAATAACAAGATTAATAATGAATCTAAGGGGGGCTGCCAAATGATAGGCCAACAACATTTCAAGGGAATAGCTTGGTTGACCATGAAGTTACCCTCTGAACAAGTCCATTGCAACGACTTTGCCAAACCGGCCCTGAAGTTATTGTTGTTATTGCAACTGTGATAAGGCAGGATAATCTGCAAGGCAGTAAGTAAATACTGCAGATAACAGTGAAGGGTAAACCCGATTTCTTGAAAGTCCCTTAATCATGCATGTGATGTAATCTTACATCTGGCATTTCGAGAGCCTTATCAAGACCTGAGACGATGGAGGGGAGAAAGTATCGATCGGCACTACACTCCACATACCGTACTTTTGGGCGTAGTTAGTTCCTAGAGTATTAAATATCCAGGTGGTTACAGACGTAGGTACCAGCTAGGAGTCTTAGAACCTCGGTGTTTGACGGCAAAAACGACGCGAAGGGGAGGATTCTTTGCAAAGAAATTTGAAATGACCGCCTACAGTGAAGGACGATAGACCTACCCGGTGTTTTAACTCTGACGTTCGAATAGTTGGCTGTACGGGTCTTGCGGTTATGATGACACAGTGTCTTGATTAATTAGATCATAGAAATTATACCAAACTCACTATGGCTCGAGAAGCTATTGGAGGGTAGGTGTGTAAACTTCGGCGTTTGCAGCCAATCAGTCTGCAGAATTTGGGAGATCTACTCCCATAATTATACTAGCGCCTAGCCTAACCGTGGAATTCCCATACAAAAAAAGTCCCTCTGAAGTTTACACAGTACCCACCCCCTATGCCTTCTCAGACCATAGTGCGTGATACTTGAACTCTCGTTTCTGCATATGATACCTACCACGATTAGGGCTTACTACCCGAGTCACCGAAACCCAATTGATCACAGGATGACTTCCCGTATAAAACTATCTGCAAGAAAATACTTTCCCATAGAAATCCACAACAGTGGTGAGCCGCCAGGCTACCAAGGTATTCCAACACTACACATATCCATCGACCCAGCCTGTCATATCCCTACAATCCAATCGTCTAAAATTTAGAGACCTAATTAAAACGACCCTCCTCCCACTTCATTCAAATTCCGTATCTACAAGTTTGACCCCTAAAATTTTTTGATTCTAGATTCTGTCCAAATCGTTCTCAAACCCCTTCTAAATCTCTGCAGGAAGACATCACTATGTAAGCAACGAAGAGGGCAGATGTGGGTGCTATGAAACGGAACCAAAGGTCTGCGAGTATCACGGCTTGGCTGCCAATTTTCTACTATTCTTCGATAACTAGCTCGAGGATTCCAGCTTGGCTTCCCTCCGCACACATGGTAATTAAATTAGTAGCTGCCAAGAGAACTCACAAAAGTGTTATTGGCGCCGAGACCATTATCACATGGTTCCCTATAAAAAACCACATATTCTTAGCAATGTAGAGTAGAATATATATTATGAAGATATCGTTGAGGGGCAGAGTTATAAGAGCTACCGCAGTGGTGGAGATCACCAGCGCCCTTTCAGTGAGGTCACTTGGATTCATTCAGTGCATTACTAGTACTCGTGGATGTTAGAGGAAATATCAGGGCCAAACTAAACCAAAATATCCGAGGCTTAGTAGACCTAGCTGCCTAAAAATGTGTATTCTAGGATTCGAAAATATTTAAATGCATATATGGTGTCAGGCTCGCGTTCTCAGGCACTTCTAGGGCATCAAGTGTTGCCATAATAGCAAAAAACCTACGCTACTCTTGGGTCATTGACCAAGATTTTTTTTATCACAAAATCTAGGATTACTGAATGGGAACAAAATGTAGTTTGGTATCAAAAAAAGAGGAAATATTTATTTTTTACTAGAAACAAACATAAATTTCCTAGATATTCATTTATTGAGAACTTTGAGATTGGTCAAAGAAAGAGAGAAAGCTTAGGAAAAAAAGCATACCAACCGCCATGGACCCACCACAACGGATTACCATAACTCCAAGTAAACACAAAAGGAAAAACCAAAGTAAATGCTGGCTGTGAATGAAAATAGAGTAGGGGCATACCATCGTACGTTATAGATGAAAGGTATAAGTAACACTCACGGCCGTGTGTGTCAGCACTACACCTTCCTCTTCTTGTAGCCATAAAAGTACTCAGAGTGATAAGATATTGCGCCAAGTATTGCAAGGTTCCCCAATAAAAAATAGCCAAGCTACATGCAGTATGCAGGCCCCAACACATCAAAAAGGCCTCGGCCGCAGTATAAAACGAGAGAGAAAGGGGGGGAAACGAGAAGCGAAATAAAAAAAGGTTTGTGCCATTGCGGTACTGAACCACAGAAAATCCATCACAAATTGCGCGGAGCAGATTGTGATGAAACAAATGCACAGTGTCTCAAGAAATTTAATGCGGACCCAAACTTTTCCAGCCATACTCAAGAAAAATCCTTGAGTAATAGTATAACCATATCACCCCACCCTACCAACTCATTTCCAGTCCCAGACTTGTCCCAGGAAATTGGCCATATTGACACGCTTGCTTTTCATCTCAATGATCCAAGGATGTTCTAACATTCTCCATGGGCTAGCTCGCCTTGCAGTATCTTTCTCGAGACTGATATCAAGGTTAGCATTGAAATTGGAGGGAGGTATAACACAAGGCAACATACCAGCAACTGATGAAGTATTTGAAATTGTCGCTCCACTTGATTCCAAGATGAGGTTCATCTTTGAGTTCAGGGATCGGCTGTCGAACGATATAGGTGAGAAGATCGATCAAACCAGCACGCCCACCACTGTCGGCTTCATTTCCAAATGGAAAACGGTGCTGAGCAACCTCAAGCAGAGTAACCCCCAAAGACCAAACATCGGAAGTTATAGTATAGGAATGGCCTTGAATTCTCTCGGGCTAAACTAGAGGGTTAGCAAATAGAACCTTGGATTATGTATGTACCATAAAGGTCAACATACAGCCATGTAATATGATGTGCCAATGAAGGTATCAGCATTGCCTTTAGAACCAATGAGTTCACCGGAAACGCCGAAGTCACATAATTTTACTTGCCCGTTTCTACAAAGAAGAATATTGGATGGTTTGATATCTTCATCACATATTAGCAAATAGGTACGCGCATTTCACCCGGGATCACAAACCTCTGTGGATAATCTTTCTTCCGCTCAAATATGTTAGCCCCTCCAACACACCCTCTGCAATCTTTCCCAGCACCTTTTCTCCTGTTCTTCCCTCGAGCTTTTTCACCTCTCTGTAGATACTATCCAGGCTGCCACCTTCACAAAATTCCATGATAATCGAGATAGTTGCCGAAGAGACGTCCATAAACGCGCCGTGGTATTTGCAAATATACGGGGACGAACATTCCTTGTTAAAACTGAGCTCTCGGAAGATCTGTTTTTTGACTTCGGGATTGGGGTCTGTGGTAATGATCTAACCAAAGTTTCCCATGTCAGTTTGGTGTTTAATGTAGTGATTCAATAAAGCTCATGGCAATGCGGGGCATACCTTCATGGCGAAAACCGTTTTTCCACCCTTCAACTTGCATCGTGTCACAGCCCCTCCAGCTCCTTCTCCAAGACTCCCCAGTTCTATGATTCTACCATTTTTACTAGCGCTCTGCCAACCTTCATCATCCAGATCGTCTGCATCCAAATTCTCGTTTTCCCAATCAATGCTTCCCCTACGGCCTGTTCCTGTACCTCCAAGAATGGCGGATTCACCGCCCATCCCACTTGCATCAGGCGAATTCCGTACCTGTTTCTTCAACGTCATAGCAAAGCCCAAAGCCGCATATTGCTGGTTTGCTCCAGCCACTGGGCTTGCATATGAAGATGAGCGTTGCTGCTGCTGGATAGGTCGTATTGAAAGAGGAGCTGGATTCCCGGGGGTTGCTAGACTTAGCTTAGGTGGGCCACGTCTAGACTGTTGAGGTTGAGGAACATCATTTGAAGATCCTGGGATTGAAAGCCCGAGGCGAGGAGGACCACGGGAAGGAACCGGCGTTCTCAGGAGTGGGACTTGTGCTGTGGACATAGCGTAAAAGAGATGATAGTAGGAAAGGAAGAAAGATAGATATCTTGGGTGGCTCTCAAGCGATATACGGCAGTGCGGGGAAATGGGGGGAGAAAAGTCTGACTCTTGGTATGAAAACCCAGAACTACAAAGACAGATCAGTCAGAAGAAAGTCGAGCAAGTTGACAGTGAGCAAAGTCATACTTTATTCCTGCCACTTACACAAGGTCGAATAGTAGCTTACGATGACGTGGGCGAAAACTTCGATTTCTACAGTAATAAAGCAAGAAAACTATGAATCAGGAAGTAAAGAATCGAAAGTTGGGTCGTTCAGACTATTTATCTTTGCCTTTTGTCGGGAGACTGCCGTAATGTCAGGACGACGTGTCGCTACTCTCGGTTAATGCTATCGTGGGGATGATGGGATGATGGGATGTGAGCTCTGTCTGAACGACCAAGGTGGGGGACTAATGAGGTTACGCTTCTGCTAGAACCAGAAGAAGGGGCGCAGGTGAGCTCGAAACGGATAAGAAATCGTAGAGCGAGAGAAGCCGCAACGACCGTGAGTATGTATGTAGTGATGACGGGCTTGACGGATGGCTGAAATTCAAAGATGCCCGCAGACTGGGTCGGTGTTGATGTGATGAACGAGCGAACGAACGATTGAATGAGTGAGATTTTTTTACAGCGCCGGATATCCGCTGGGATATCTATTGACCTAACCTGCTAGACGGATAGCAGTGATACGTAGGCGTTTTTTTTTTTTTTTTTTTTATTCGAACAACAGACCACAACAGCAAATCCGAGCAAAAGAGGCGAGGAGGGGGGGGGCGTCGGAAGAATAAAAGGTGGAGGGGTGGAGACTACGGTCAGAGAGAACAAGACCAGACATATCAACACCTATCTCCTGATGGGAGAGGAGTACCCCCGCTGCATATACTCTAGTCTATGTACTCAGATCTTGTATATCATTCTGCCCGAGGAAGAAACAACACTTATATGTATACTTTAGGTACATGTAGATAACTCGATTTTTACGAACAGTAGTTATTTGTTCACGCATATCAAGTTCGTCAAGTTGCCACTCCTCGTGCTTAGAATTCTTTCTTGAACATTTATTGAACGCGGAGGCTGTATGCTTGTTTGTTATCTGCACCTCTTGCACTGGTAAATCGAAGCCTTGTCTTCATCACTGATCCGTTCTGCCCTCAAATATCATTTGACCTATTCGACTCAACGCCAATTCTCTGGCCATTAATTGGTGCAGCTCTGGGCGGCAGCGCTGCACACATGTAGTTTAGGGATTTTCGCCTTTGGCGGGGATCTTGGGACTTGCAAAACAAGAGATATCAAGGTTCCAGCTAGACACACTCCGAAAATCGAGATCCAGAGCAACGTTTCCCCCCTCATTCAACGAGCCTCACTGTTGGAGACGCTCGGGTGCCCCTGACCTTTGAATGCTGGATAAGCGCCGCATGTGTTTCAGCCTGTCTTACGATTGCATGTATGTACCATGTTTCCCAACCACAGTTTGGCGAATCAGAGAGATAGGGTGTGCCGCCGAGCATTCCCAAGCTTACGATTTATGAGATATAGTTCGAGATCATTGGATTCGACTGTAAGCCTTTTTTAAGTTTCCCTATTTTTTTATTTATTTTTTTAATTATTTTCCATCTCATCTAGCTTCGAATAAATGGCGGCGCCGGTGGCTTTTATTTAAGGTTTGGACCAGACCACTATCTGGCGCGGGCCTAACAGCGCGCGGTTGTAGTGATATTGAGAAATTCATAGAGATGCATAGTAGCACCTACTCTAATTGTCAGCATTAATCGGAGAGAGAAGGGAATTTCGCAGGCAAATCGACCTTCAGTCACCAGACCCCATAGGGCTTCGACAGCCAACTAAAGTATATGACTTAAAGGAGATCCCAATTTCGGTGGGTGTCGTTATCCTACAAAGCGCCTAGTATCCGAAGATTTGGGCTTTGTCCAGATGCAAAGTACCCTCTCTGGCTACTTAATACCAATACACGAAGGCCAGGGAAGCGACACTTGGTCCTACACCGTTGTATGTATGTACGATCGACATAATTGGGAGCCATGAGGCGAGTGGCTTGCAACCTCACTACTAAGCTTTTAGAAAAAAAAACTTTAAGGCTGAGAAGAGCCCTGATACCAACCTCGGTAGTTGTGAAAAGGATGGGGTGAGAAAGTTAAACCCCATATCGGATGGGAAATGTGGTCCACTTTGAAAACGAGTGATAAACAGTGAATGTAGCCTTATGGCTTCACGATCGTGTTAATCTTCCGCTAGAAACTTGCCAGTTTTGGCCTAACTATGCTAGCAAGTCCCTTACCCCGCACCCCGGAGCTCTTCATGTGCCTTGAGGAACTTCGAAAAATCGAACTGCATGATGGTCTATGTGTCAAACAATTCGGTTCCACGAACATCTTGCATATCGCGACATACCTAAGCGGCTCCCATGCTCCTGGTATGCATGATCATACTCTACTGCACTTTCTATCTGCCGTGACAAGCCTTATCTTTTCCGCCGAACTTACGTAGCCTTGTTTAAACCAGTGACGATGGTAGGAATAACCCAGAGCATTAAAGACGCTGAAATCAAGTTTGTCGTGATTTTCACCGGGGAGTTTATCAGAACAATAAGACTACATATGCCTCGATATCCGCCTCTATCTGTATGGGATACAAATACCAGGTTAGTGCGCCATGATGCTTCTTGGGCGGGGTCTCTTGCCCTAGAATTTGCACCGCCCTTTTTGCCGTGGTAGCATACACGCAGAGGATCGATATAAAGCCTAGACCCTGAAATCTTCAAGGCTCAGGGTGTAGCTGGAAGCATGGTACCGGAATCATAAGACCAATGATCTACAACAAACTCTAGAGCTTCCTACCTTTCGCCCATTTATGCTTTCATAATGTCTGACGAGAAGCGTGAAACCTTACACTTATCCGCCAGTCACCCGGGCACTAAGCATGACAATCCTGTTCTTCATCCTAGTCGTCACCTAAACCAACAACCTACAAATGCGGATTTAAGAGCGTGCTCTACCTTCGGCCGCGTCACGATTTCGGCGCTGACTATGCAACCCAGATTCTTTTGGAATCTTGAGCCTGGTGTTCGGGCCGAAAGGCTTTCAAGAATCCTGTCTGTACCATAGATTTGAGTTCTAGTCAGCGCTGAGAAATAGATAATGGAGAGCTTAGGGCGGCCATCAATTGTGAAATGCCAGCTCGCCACAGAGCAATGTATACCCTGCAACCATCGATTTTGTCCGAAACTGATGGTTGGTCTATGGTTCCAATCACAAATATCTATCACGGTGGACCATAAAACCTCTTCTAGGAAAAGATTCTTGGCCTTGTCCTCAGCTGAAAGTCAAGCCTTTCGCCGACCGCTGGTCAAGCCACTTTTTCAGCCCGCCTATGCATGAAAAACTATTAGTTAATGGTAGTTGTAAGTAAGTATGGGTTCTTCTTTTCGAATTGATGCTCAAAAATGAACCTCCTCGCGCTACATAGAGTAGGCACATGTATGGACTGTTGTGGATAAAGCAACCATTTGTTTTTATCAATATACCGAGAGAGGAGCCTATGGTTTTTTGTCTTTGAGCTATGAGCAACGGCTGAAAGTGGGGTTAGGAGTGCTTTTTCAACTCTAACAAACACTTCCAAAACTATGTATTTGCCTTGTTGCGGCCATCTTGCTGGATCCACGGATTTCAAAACGACCACCCATTCCCGGCCGACCACTGGCATACAGACAGACACCTCATCACTCGGTACATAAAGCAGCTAGGATTAAGGTTATCTACGTGGGTTAAGACGCCGATCTCTCTTTGCTGGCTTACTACGAATATGACTGGGGTTGAAGAGAGCAATTTCGGGTAGGGACGCATTGATAATTGAGGTAGCATCAGGAGAAGAGCTTAAATGAGGTCATGCAATACACAAGCGGAAGGTGTACAAGAAGACTTATTTATGCGCATGGGATTCTACAGACAGGGCATAGTCGGGAACTATGTGGTGTTGATGCTCCATCGGTTGGGCCATGTCTTAACTATTGACAGATTCAGGCCGTGGTGACCACAGATCTTGTATCCCATCCTCTCTACATACTCGAGTATGATAGGGCAGTTAACCCCGCAAAGGGAATTTATTCTTACACGCTTGTCACTGCGCACGAGTTGACTGCACGTTCTTCATGTGTTACATGAAAAGCGAAGTCGTAACGTGCATCAGGATCGGGTGCTAGAATACAATTGTGAGTGATATCCTATGATTGTCAAAGGATAAACTACCGAGTTTTTTTTTTTTTTTTTTTTAATCTATACTAATTAAATATAAGCTGTCGGATAAAGCGCCTCGTCTTCTCTTAAGACATCATTCAAGTCACTACGTCGCCCAAAATGTGCTCGAAAGGATCAAAGGACAAAGCGAGCCTTAAGTTCAAGGCATGTCATACGAAGCTGGTGGGTGACTGATGGTATACTAAGAGGAGGGGAAAGAAGAGGGGCGGGATATCACCAGAACACTCAAGGTACATAGAATAAGAGCAAGATCAAGCGATGTATGATATATAGGTAAAGATAAGATCTTGGTGCTCCCATTCATTTTGCAGATAGTCCTAATGTCAAAACTCAACTTTTGGTCTTGGTGGGTTGTATTGGCTAGAACAGCCCAGATATCGATTCTGAGATCTATGAGGGGTTTAGTTAACTGTAAATTATACGGATAAGATTTTTACGATATTCTTCTTCCACTTCAATCACCAGCTATCACCAGCCAGCCATTTTGACTACTAAGCGTGTCATGTTGCAAAAAAAAACAAAAAACATTTGTCGTGCGTCATGGAGAATCACTCGGTCACCAGACCCAGCTCAGACCTTTAATTTGCAAATAGAATATGCATGCTAAAGCCAGGAAACGTCTACACGAATATTTTATGGGAATGGCCATAAAAGATGCCAATTGTGTTTTTACTGGCCCTTGAACGAAGCTAATCCACTAGGTAGGGGTGGCCACAACCATCTCTATATGTGGATTGTAGGTAAATATTTATCTAGTTCTTGTTATATAAGTAACAATGCCGCTACCCACTAGCTATATATCTATTAGTACCTCATCTTTAATAACTTTATAGTTGGAGAAATACACATCTTCGCTGCCTTTACCTCATCTTCACCGACCCATGAAATACCCCATCATGTCTACCTACGCAAACTCAGACGCCGTTCCTTACACCTGCCCGCCTCGTGCCAGCCTCGAAGGCCTCCCCAACGAGCTTTTTCTCCAAATCGTGGACCATTTACTTTCCTATCCTCCCCACCTTCCTTCCATTCTGCCACTTCTACAAACAAATCGGAACATCTACGCCATCGTTATCCCGGAGCTTATTCTAAGGGTCTACACCTGCCCCGAGAAAGCTCTCTTCCATTCACTCGTTCTCCCGAATGACACTAGAATCCTCCGCATTCTTCTCCACAGCAGCTTCAGCTTCACAATCAGCACGCCATCCAATGTCCGCCTTCACACCGCCCCTGCACCCTTCACCGAAGCCACGTTGGACAACATCATCGCCGCAGGCCCCAACGCAATAGTTGCAAGCGCCCCAGGAACTACTAGTGCCCTCGCTTGGGCCATAGGCACGGGACATTACAGCCTCTGTAAGAGGCTCCTTGAGCATGGTGCTTACGTCGATGGAAACCCACTCGACGATAACGTAATGAGGCCTCTGCACATTGCGCTGACCGAGTCGAATATGGATTTGGTTCGGCTACTTCTTGAATTTGAAGTAGATACGCTGGCATGCTGGAAGGGCAAGATATCTGCATTGCACACGGTGGTGGGGTGGCGTGCTACAAAGGTTGATATGCCAAGTAGCGCAGTGGATTTTGTGGCGGTTCTGGTGCGGGCTGGTGCAGATCCATTGGCGAGGGATGAGAATGGGGAATCGGTGATGGGATTGGCAGCGAGGAATGGGGATACGGCTGTCGTGGAGTATCTGTTGGAATTGGTATGTTAATTTTACTGCGGTCTTGATTAATGCACATGTGAGTGAGCGCTGACTTAGTTATTAATTTAGGGATTGCCACTAGAAACTAATATTTAGAACCGTATTGCTTGAGAGGTTTGGGGTGGTTAAGTGTGTTTAACTATTAACCATTATATGTAATTTCAGTATCTCTTATTTATTTATTAGCCATATATATCTCTACGCTCGGCTCATCAATACACTTTATATTTTATATATGTCCTTAACACCGCTTTTAAACCACCTCAAGCTCTTGAGTATAAGGATTCCATGATTTAAACCGCAAATACCGGGTGATGTAACAGGGTGTATGTAAAATGCGTGTACTCTAAGTTATACCTAGCTATATAAGTTAATAAAACCCATTTCTCCAACAGCATCTTAACCAGCCGGATCACTCATAGACAGTTCATAGTATATAGCGATGGGCTAACCGTCTGGAAACACAACCAGTGTTTGATGCTAATAAATTACACACCCTGCCGTGTAAGCTGAATTGAAGCTAACCATATATATAGTACAGGTTAGACATCTTCCCGGGACATTCGGACGCACCCTTCACTCGGGCGGTGGACTATGGCTAGCAGATCAGCGGTCTATATACGAAATCTTGACCCTGTTGTCTATCATGGATATGATATTATATTGATAGTTTTATCTGACATGATCACTTACATACATGTAAGTTTTTGTGGCGTGGATGTATAGAAGCTTGATTGGACACAGCCTTGAAATAAATGTACAGAAGCGATAGCAACTATTTGGCTAAAATCTAAAAAAAAAAGAGAGGAGAAACGGCCTATCGATATCCCTTAGACTGATAGAACTCAAATTCATTGCTTGCCTCTTTAGTGATCGGGGGGAAAGGCCATTCTCCTTCACCTATACAGTACGAAAAAGAGGGTGGGGTCACTACTGTATTCGCTTCAATACGCTAGCAATGCGGTAAGAATACGGTCTTGTTACGGTAATCCTCCTCTAATGCCGATTTAATTCGGTATTTATCACTAAATTCCATAGTCCTATGGTATTGATTTCACCCCATTTTTTCATACTGTATTTATTTCATCTGAATGCTTCCAAAAAAATCCCTAGGTTCCTAAATCCTAATTATAGATAATTATTATGATTTAGTTGTTGCCTGGTTTGCCACCCTCCAGAAATAACCGTAGCCCAGTTAACCGTAGCCCAGTGCTGACCGTGGATGTATATGTGGCGACCGGTACTGGAGTTCAATTGGCTCTTTCACAGCTGTCACCTCAAAGTTGCCCAACAGCATGCGCGGTCCAGCCTGCATCCGTCCAAGGGATACTCCCCCTCATTTCGACTGGCCACCTCTTCTTACACCCAATAGATATTTTTGGTTCGGTTTTCTTCTGCCCCAGAGGTCATAGTCCCCAAACGAACGTCCGATTATGCCAGTGCACCTATCACTAATATTTGCATATATTAAGAGGGACTACCGGGCATTGGTTCAATGCACCTAGGGTGCTTGAAAGTGATGCACATTTTGGCCTGACAACTCCTATTTGCGCCAAAGTGTTGGCGTTTTAACACAGCTAAAAACACCCTAAAAGCCCTGATTTCAGGTTGAGGCCCATTCTGCTACTCCCAAAGATGAACCCAATGTTACTCTTATGGACAATTTCTCTTTTCCGAGAATGAACTTGGCAGAAAGGTAGCAAGAACATATGATAAAAGTGCAAAAAGTAATCTCTCAAACCCTTTTTTCCCATTCCCCCCCAGGGACGGAAATTACATGTTGGTTTTGACGCCCAGAAAGCCCCATTTGTCCAGTGGTCCTCTGGTGGTTGAAGATTTGCATCACTTTCCGACACCCCAGGTACATCTTTATTCGATGTCAAGTCGAGAATTTGTAAATTGGTTGGGCAAAAATTCCCTCCAACCTCTTTGCACGTCTCTAACCTATAAGATCCTGATATTAGCATCAGTACACCATCACCACATTATTTCGCCCCAGAAGCACAGGCTCATGCTCATTTGTACGACACCACCAGAGGCTCCAATAGGCGAGTTCATCAAGCCTTTGACTCATACCCGAAGTTCAGTATTAATTGACTCCATGGCTGGGTTTCGCCCTTTAAACACCAACAGAAGAAAATCTCATGAGGCGCGTGCTCCAATTCCATCGACGTGACGTTGCGATGTTATATTGCCTTACTCCGAGTGATTTCCCATGAGCGTCACGTCACCTAGGCGCAGCGCCGGAACTATGGGGGCCGTTCCGAGCCATTTCTCCTCCGATGGAGATTGGCTTTATTCCTAGAGTACCAATATTGTCCGTAGGTACATACATGCGGGACTACTGCACATTTCGATTGTCTAGGCATGTACAATCCAAGAGTTTCCCGAGCCCGATCTGGTGCGATTGGTTAGGGGATGTAAACAATGGCCTGTTCTATGATAGATACCTAGTAAGTCTGTACCCTAGCTTATACCTGGAGTACACCTGTTGCCGTTCCGATATCCGATACTGAAACCCGGAGTTCCTTTCTCCCTCTTCCCTACTTAACTCTACAATTAACCCACAAATGTTAGTACCCAGATCCTTGGTGTTATTACTGAAGATCTCACATCGACGATAACGGAAAGTTCGTTCGCTCTGCTACACTTTCTTCATGTTATGTGTGGTTGGTAGACGACCGGCAAACATGCCTTCAGAAGGGTAGTGGGGAGGGGGGATCGGCGTAAGATGCATGAAACGATTGGGGGGAGTTTTTAATAAATTAATAACGGTGCTATCGCCCGCATTCAGAAAGAAGTCCCCTAACCCTTGGGCTTGGGTTGATGCACGGCTCACCGGGGGAACCTGGGCCGCGACGCAAGTTCGTTTATCACTTGCCGCCGTTCAACATCCTAGAAAGCTAGCGAAAAAAGGAAAACAGAAGGAGAGCGAGAGAGCGAGATGAAGTTCTGGATTGTACCCGACCATACAGGTCTCGAATCATGTGATTTAGGTGTGTATGTTCGGTCTGGAATTCGTCAAAAGTTGAAAGTCGAGGCGCCTCGGACCTGGAGCGCCACTTATTACCTGAATTTTATTCTTTCTTTCGCTCGGTTTCATTTAGTGAGGAAGGCAGTAAGATCAACGCCTCTGTTATTTCGCAATAAGTCGTGCTCTCTTCGGGCTTTGACCCGAATCTCTTTTTTTCCAACTCCCGGGGGTAGGATTATTAGGCCCTCGACCGGCTCGTAAGATTCGGCTCATGGGAAGGACAGAAGGACAATTGCCTAAGTATCACGAAAGTTGATATTTAAAGTTGGAAAACAAACAAATAAATAAACAGAAGCAGTCAGTTTATTCATGTAACTTTCCCATTATTGTTCAGGCTATGCATTGTTTTCTACGTCACTAGCCCACTCGTCAATTGTTCATGTATGAACACAGGCCGTTATAAAATCCCCGAGGGGGGGGGGGGCGTTGGGGGTCGTTCGATGCGGTTCGGGTTTTGGCTTTCCGGGTCTGACTGTTGATGGTGGGGAGAGGGAAGACCTTGGCGGGTTTGCTTCTTTTGTTTGTTTCTTTACTTCGTTCCTGAAGCTTATTTCTGAGAGATTTAAGCTTAGAAGAACCAACAAACCAACAAAATCGCCTGGAGCCTGCAGGTACGACCGGTGTTCGCTCGGTCAACGGAACTACTGGCTAGTCAGCTACTCTAGCGCTTCGGAAACTTTCCTTTTCAATTTGATATGAGGATTTTCGTAGCAGTTAAGGATGTAGATGTGTAGTTCGATCATGTTGTCTTGCTCCCCGCGTTAAATGTAAGCCGATCACGGTTTAGGGGGGATGGGGTTCAGGGAAAGTTTTGGGGCGGGGGAATGCAATGGGGAAGATCATGTTTTGCTTCTTTAACCTTTGGGGATCTACTGGTCTCGACTGGGGCTGTAAAAGTGAAGCAGCAAATGGCGGTGGGAAGAGAAGTATTTTTTTTTGTCTTTTCTGACTTACTTTTTTGATATGCAGACGTTGTTTAAATCCTACACCCAAAGATTTTCAGTGCTTTTCCTTTTTAAATTTTGCCGGGGGGGGGGGGTGTGGGTAGCATTTGATGCTTCTGATAGGACAAGAAGAAGGCAGAAGGTCGAATGCAGCTGCTCCCCAGGATGGGCCAGGGTCCGTCCCTTCCTTCGGTTAAGGGTGGGGAGGCAAAAGAAGGTGTGGTATTTGTCTATCTCTGTATCTAGGAAAAGAAGGCAGATTTCTCAGTCTTTTTTTTTTTTTTTTTTTAATTCATATCTATTCATGTTTCTAGGTACAGAAAGTTCGCATGCAGTATAAACTATGGCGTAAACAGACCTTTCCCCGACCGGCACCGCTGGCCACACAGACGCCATAATGAAAGAACAAAAGAGAGAGAGAAAAACATTTCCACCGTTTGCTTACTTGCACTGCCACCTGTATCCCATTCTCTGGGTCACATACGGCTCTAAAAAGAGGGTCTCAACTGAGCGGTGAGATTGGCTGTTGAGTGTTTGAGGCGGCTTTTGGCGTGAGAGGGTGGAGAGGAGGGACCGAATTTATTGTTTTCCCGATCTTGTCGTAGATTATCAACGACTTTCGATGAGGACACGCGTTGCAAGGGGAGTGTTTTTAGTGGCCGGTGTCCATGGACCGTAGAGGTGTTTGTGGGGCGGTTGGTGGGGCGGGATCAGGACGGGAGGAAACGTGATGGTGATTACGCGTTGAGATTGTGAAGTTGGGGATAGCGTTTGGCGATGACGCTGCGTGATGGTGGCGGGAGTGCAGATGGAAAGAAGGGTTGTCTTCGCTTTTGGCGTTATTGCATTTGCGGCGATTGGGTTGATGGTGTGACTTGGCATTTCTACGTGACGGAGAAAAGCGGATGGGGTTTTTGAATAGAGATCTTCCGTTCGACTGAGATGAATCGAGGAGGTTTTTGATTGCGGATCGTGTTGTCGATCGTCGAAGCGTGTGGAGTTAATCTGGAAGTGCTAGCTAGTCGCGATGGGAGGAGGTGTCGCTTTGGGAGGCCAAATGGGATCTGTGGATGACAAAGTTGGTGTCCGTTAGGAGTTGAGTGGGTTGAGGCTAACTTGGTTGATGATGGCGGTGAGGAGCAAGAAAGGCGTACAGAGTGGTGGTGGGGACGAAGGTGGGGCTGTGGCGGTAATGGTCTCTCTGTCGTTAGTGAAGTGAAAAGTGGCGAGAGCGTGCCATTTCTTCAGAAGGCTACATAGGATTGTGAGTCTGGAGGAGAGGTTCTGCCCGATGTGGGCGGGCGGAAGAAACGTCGTTGAAGCAGTTGGGAGGCGACCTTCTTGGTCTGCTTGATGTGTTCTTTGTTGTCTTTTTTCGCCATGCAAGAGGTTGTTGGGTCTTGGCTGCGTCTGCATAGGATTTAGGCGGCGCAGATTTTTTGGTCGTGTGCGGTTGTGGTGACGGTGGCAGTTTGTTTGGGGATTGCTTTGATCGTCTTCCGCTTTTCAAACTGTTTGTCTGCGCGTGAGGGAGGGATGATGGGTCGGTTGTAGGGGCTGACAGTGTCTGTGGTCTGCTATTTGCGCTGATGTCGTTTTATTCAAACATGAGATTGTTTTGTCTGAGGATGCCGGAAGATGAAGGTGTCATGAGGCAAGATGCTTGTGACTGAGGCGTTCAGTTTTGAATTTCTCTCGGGATGGGTTTGTAGTGGGGTTACCGAGGTTGCTCACGTGCGTGAGTTTGTGGAGGCGTTGGTCTATTTGATCAGCTTGAAGGGCTGCGAGGAGTCTGTTTTCGGCTGAATCAAAGGAGAGGTCGCTTGGTAGTGAAGCCATTGTGGTGGCTGGATTTTGGTGTGGTGATGGTGTTGCCACTCAGGGTTGTGGTGTTGAGTTTTGGGCAGATTTCTCAGTCAGTTATGTATGTACTAGTAGGTACTGGTAGCACCAGGGAACGCTCACGCGGGCGAGGTAGTTGCAACTTTGCAAGTGTTGCAATCAATCCAAGGATGAGAGAAAGGGAAAGAGTGGGTCTCTTGACATTTGGGAACAGAGAAGAAGGCAGCTGTCTATTGGGTGTTGACCATGCAACTGGCCCCCAAGGTAACTGCTCTTGGTTGCTTACGCCATGTAGCTAACCATAAGCTGTTTCTGATTTGCTGATTTGCAAGTTGTTTCCCTAACATAACCTCCGCCACCACCGGGCTTTGCTTTCCTGCTCCCACACGAGCCTCCATTTGTGGACCCTTTTCTTTTTTGCTAGATTCATGCATGTATCTATTAATTTTTTTTTCTCCCCTCCTCGATGGCCATCCCTTCTTTTCCCCTAGCTATATCCGTAGTTTGTAGGGCAAATCGATTGATTGATAGACGCGCCTCACGGAACGAAAGGAAGATATCGACAGGAGAACGGGACGCAAACCACTGGTTATGTTTGCCCCCCCCCCCCCCCCCAATGGGGGCACATGTAGAGTAAGTACCGTTACATGTAGGATGTAGGTACATGTAAGTAGGTACATACGTGTAGTTATGTAAGTACATGTAGGTACATTCATTAGTAACTGTAGAGTAAAAGCCGTATTACCTTAGTCTCATAGTCCATTTACTGCTCCTCGACAGGTACTCACTCATACATGTAATACATACATGTACATAGACGTCCCTACGCCCCTCGCCCTTCATCCCATCCCCATCGACCATCTAAAACATCCCTCTTCTCCCTGATAGCTTGGGACTGTTCCTGGTTTGTATTGGACCTATAACTGACCTTCCTCGTATCTATAACATTGAAAGTCTTCCCCGCATCCTTCAACCCCCCGCTATTAAATATTTTGGGCAACATCAGCTGGTTCATCTTCTACCCCCATCCTTTTCAGGGATCCGATTGCCTGCCTCTACATTATTTACAATCCAACTTGTGCTCCCTGATTGATATCAACTTTCTCATCTTCCCACCACCACAACCACCAGTACCCACATCTACCTCTACCACGAAAAAATAAAAAAAATAACCCCCAACCACCCCCATTCACCACTACCCAAGACGTGACCGTCACCCCCCCCCCCCTACATTCTATTATTGATAGCTTCCTAGCATTCCTTTAGGAAAAAGCTACTGCTACCCCTCTCGTTCACCGCACCTTCATTCCGCATCAAGCCTGTCTTCGTGATCCTACGCTTTACTAACAGGAAGTCTCGTGGACTTCTGCACTTTCCTTTAAACCGGCCCATCTCTTTCCAATATCGGATATCCCCGTCGTTTTCTATATTTCTTTATTTTCCTTCCCTCAGTCACTGCAAGTACACTCTACAGCGCGCGTTTCAAGAAAATTCATTACATAGAATAATAATATAGCTCGGCGCTTCCACGATAGAATAATGCCTACATACAACATGCCGGCTGCTGCTGCTGCTGCTGCTGCTGCTGCCTCACGTCCAGCAACCCGGTCAAAGCTCCCGTCCTACATATCGCTCCCTTTTTCAACTGTCCCCGAGATTCAACATGAGACCGCAGCCCACGTCACCGACGCTGCGTCCACTTCGAGACTAGAGACCTTCTGTTCCCACCCCATTAGGCGAACCAGTAACAGTGTTCGAAGACTATTTCAAAGGGCCACCCACTCCCTCCGGCTGCCCTCTTCTTCCTCTTCCTCTTCCTCTTTCTCCTCCGGGAATGAACACTCGGCCGGCGTGATCCACCACGGAATGAAAGAAAGGAAAGCGAAAATTACACTGGGAGACGGAGAGAGCGGCATCGGTATTGACGAAAAGGATAATGAGGAGTGTTTCTACTCACAAGATACTACGGCTGTTAGGAAAGGTTTGTAACCATGGCTTGTTACCGTCTGTTGTTGTCGTCCCTTGTTGTTATTGTGGTTGTCGCACAACGGGAGAGGCGGACGCTCCCATCTAAAAATGATCGTTTATGCTTACGACGGGCAAACCAAATAGACTTCGTGAAGATCCTACCATCGGAAATTACTGCACATATCTTGTCTTTCCTCGACTACCAGAGCCTGGTGAATTGCGAGTCTGTATCGCATCAGTGGTTGAACGCTGCACGCGACCGCCATGTTTGGCGTAACGTGTTCAGGGACGAACATGGGCCATGGAAATCACGGCCTGGAAACGATTGGAAGAAGATGTTTATGGTCAGACAGGAACTCAATCATAGATGGCAAAAGGGTAGTGTTACCGCCAAATACTTGAAGGGGCACACAGATAGCGTTTACTGTGTGCAATTTGATGAGTAAGTTTGCTCCAACAATGGGGTCCCTTTCCCGCCATACTGACTGCCGGTTTCAGGAAGAAAATCATTACAGGCTCGCGCGATAAGACAATCAGGGTATGGGACGTTGCGACAGGAGAATGTCTCAAGGTTCTGGGACAAAGCGCGGCGGCGGCCAACGATAGGGTAACACCGCGCGCAATCTCCTCGGATTACCACCACGCCTCGGTTTTGTGTCTCCAGTTTGATGACGAGATTCTGGTATCTGGTTCGTCCGATCACACCTGCATCGTTTGGTCATTGCCTTCCTGCGCATCGATCATGCGGCTTAGCGCCCACACCGCTGGTGTTCTGGATGTGTGCTTCGATAAGAAACATATCGTCTCATGCTCCAAGGACACCACGATTTGCATTTGGGACCGGAAGACGGGGAAGCTTCTTCGCCAGCTCACGGGCCATAGAGGTCCTGTGAACGCAATCGCTATTCGCGGAAACCTCATTGTCAGCGCTTCGGGCGATGCGTTGATTAAATTATGGAATGTGGACACTGGAAAATGTGTCCGTGATTTCGCAGGCCACAATAGGGGCCTTGCATGTGTTCAATTTAGTGAGGATGCGAAGACGATCGTTAGCGGTGGAAATGATCAAGACATCAGGATTTGGGATGCGACCAATGGCGAGTGCCTTCGGGTATTGCAGGGGCATTCCCTATTGGTTCGAACGCTGCATTTAGATTCCCGAAACAGGAGGATTATTTCGGGGTCTTATGATCAGGTTTGTGATACCTTGTACCTACCTGATTTTTCAATTTGCGTTGAATCAAAAGCTGACCTATCAATTACAGAGCGTGAAAGTTTGGGATTTGGATACGGGGAGGCAAATTCTCGATATTCAGAGGTACCACTCAACGTGGATTTTGTCTGCCAAAGCCGACTACAGGCGCATCATTAGCACTAGCCAGGACAATCGCACTCTGGTCCTGGACTTCAGTACGGGAATGCAGGATTTGGATGTCTTGGAAAACCCGTAGTTTGGTGTTTCCCCTGTTCTTTCTCCCTCCCCCCCCCCCTTTACAAACTTGAAAAATAGTTTGTTGTATAGTGATCACTGATAAATGTTTCTTACGGCGAATTCTTTGTTCAAACCATAGAACCTTTTTATTCTTTTTTTATTCTTATCTTCTTTCTCGCCTGATTTGGATTTTTTTTTTGTTTAACTGGTTTTTGGGCGGATACCTTGACTTTAGCATGGGTGGCGGCGGGCATTGGGTGTTGTGGCATTTCTTTTACTCCATTTTTGAATCACACTTTAAGAAACTGCTGATTGGTGGTGAGGCCAAGGCTACGGGTTGGTACAGTCACGCTGCATGTTTACTTCTCTGCATGCTCTCTCTTGGTTCTTTTATTTATTTATTTTCAGTTATTTTGTATGCATATGTACTATAAAGGCATCGCGTTTTCCCTCTGACTCCCTCTCGTTTGTTCTGTTATTTCCTTGAATCATTTGGTCTGGTTTTTCTTTGTGTTGTGAAACCCTTTATTAGAGTTAAGGTGCTACTTGTCTCCCGAATTGATTGTACGTAGATATAGCTATGTATAGAGACGCATGTTTAACATGATTGGAGCTAATAGAATGAAACAGAGGACAAGCAACTCATATTATAGTTGGCTACATGTAGATGTTGCATATGCCCTGTTTTATGTTACGTGTTGTTAATCACAAAATATCACTCGGGTCGCTCACTAGCGCACTCCACTGGTTCGTCCGAAGATTTGACAACCTCAATGCGCAGCTTCTACGCCTATGGCCAGGAGAGAAGGTTTTGATATGCGCAACATACATTGAGTGCCGAAGTGCGATGTGTAGCCTGAGTCGAGCACGTAGGTTGTAGGTACTCTATACGGGGAATAGGGTACGGTGATAATAATTGACATCAAAACCGACGCGACCCCCCCTTCCCCCTCCCAATGACTGCGCTGCAATAGTAGATTACTTTACCTACAGTAACTTCTTTTTTGCCCCAACTCTCCCCACTGTATGGTACCACCACCACCACCACCACCAGTCCTCCAAGCCACCAAGCCTCCTGGTTAAAGTATGGCCCGCGCCAAAAAAGAAGAGCCTGCATGGAAGAAGGGATGGCATGTCCAACCGCTGCTATGTTGCTGCACAGGGCCTATTTATGATTTCTCGTTTCGGCGTAATTCCTGGTTGGCCGAGGAGGTGCTGCTGCAAAAATTTGAATCTGGACCCCCCCCCCCAACTCAGAACGAAGTCCCCCCCCTTCGCCCTCGCTCGCCTTACCTTGCCTTCCCATTTTTTTTTTCTTTTCTTTTCATGCATGTACGTGGCACACACCAGTCGTTATCGATTGTGATATGGATGAAAGGGAAATAAAGGGGAATTTGAAAGGACAAGAGAGTCGGAAGATGGGGTTTTGGAATTGGGGTCCTGGGAGGGAATGAGTTGTTGCTCCCTGCTGTGGGTTGGGGTTGTGAGTAGTTGGGTGTGTACCCTACCCACCCCCCAGGGTTTCCCCAGGATCGGTGATGGAGTGAGGGTAAGGGTTGGGTCATGGGATGTCACACTCCATTGTGGGGGCGAGGAGCGGCGTAGGTTTTTGTTTTTTTGTGGTTAGCTCGGTCTTTTTACCTGTTCTTGAACTTGGTAGGTTCAAGAACCGTATAGGATAGATAGACAAGTGTTAAGGGGGCGAAACGTGCAATGGTTGTAGTTATATAGTTAACATTAAAGGTTTGTTACTGGCACAACCTATTTTCTTCCATTCAACCACCTTGTTCTACAAACTTATGGCTAATCAACCTGATACGCTTACTAGAACCTCGATTACAGCTCTTTCTTCACCCTAAGCTCATCACCGCCCATCAACGTTCTCCATCCGGGCAAAAATTTGTTGACCCTCATCTGGTACTCCTGATACTCCTTGTATTTTCCCGCTGTAATCGATTCTGTAAGCTGCGTGCTTGCTTGGAAGAGCAAACAGTAACAGGCGGCCCCAATTGCACCCCAGTACCACATCACATCACCGACATAGCAGCTCCAGAGGTACACGCCTACCCAAATAATCTGCTCAGCTGCAAAGTTGGGGTGCCGACTAAAAGACCATAGACCCATGACGACGAACCCACGGTCTAGGTCCTCCTTCTCAAACTTATGAGGTACTACACCGGTAGCGCGATAGGATGCCTTGGCGGTCTGGAAAGCCCATTGCTGCTGGTCGGCGAAAGTCTCGGCAATGAGCGCAAGAAGGAGAACACGGGAAAAAACAAGATCTACCATGTCCCAATATGGACGAACATCTTCAGGTAGAAGGGTGGATAGAAGCATAACGTATGTGGGTGCGGCGACTGAACAAAGAAGGAGTGACTGGCAAAACGAGATGAAAGTCGCGTTGAGCGCAAAGAAGGCGATGGGATTAATTCTGGCTTTAATAATATTCCTGCTTGTGTGTTAGCTATATAGCACCAGGACCTCAACTTTGCTTTGGAAACCTACCATCGGTAGTCCTCGGAGCCAATATTGTAACCACCCTTTCGCCAGTAATTGTAAGTCAATCGTGCGCTCCACAGGCATCCGAACATGAGTAGTGTATCCAATCGCTGGGTATTTAGCCCGTTTAGACGTGCGAATAACGCAAAGTTGCCGATATACACCGTGGGTAACAGACTCCACAGTCTATCGATCTGGGAGTAGTTTCTGTTAATTTCACTCGCAACCAGCACTAAGCCGGCTATAAACAACGCGAAAATCACCCCTGTGATGAGCGGGTTTGTAGAGAGGTACCATTCTGTCGGTGACACTTCACGGCGTAGAAGTGGGAGAACGTGGGAGAGCGAGAGCTGGTGAAGATAAGGCGCGATAGTGTGGCTGTAGGAGGTTATCTCTTCGAGATGGGATATCTGTGGTAATGCGGACATCCTGACTTGACTGTTCTGCCGACTGCCTAGAAAGGGGATCCTGAGTGGGAAGGGGAAGGGGTGAGGTTTTGTAGTTTTAGGGGCAGGTGTCTATGAGACAAGCGGATGGTGATCTATAGTTCAATGGCGTCACTTTAGCGGAGAGATCGAGCAGGCAAATCGCGACCCATAGCACCGCCGTATCTGCCCTCACACTTGGCCAGGAATCCCTGATATCCCTACTAGTATCTAGGTTAGGAGGTTCCGAGGAGTGCCGCGATGTACGTGAGCCTGGGCATTTGCTCCAATCTAGAAGAGAATCTTATTATTTGGAATTACATAGGCGTTCAGGAAATAGTCGTGATAGAGATGGCTGTGATCGCCCGTTGCAACACGACCTTTAAGGGCCCGTTTGGCAACAGGTCGAAACGGAGTTTTCACCCCTGTAAACTCCATTTCAACGATCTTTTTGTTAGCCTTGATCCTTGCCAAACGGACCCTAGCTGAACGTCTGAGCAGTATAAAAGATTAAACGACAAAGGCCATGATCAGTCCCAGTTAAGCTTGGGGGGTTCCTATAGAGCTCAGAAACGTACCAGTTTCCGTTAGAATTAGCGAGTAGTTTAATCACGAACTGTCATAGAAGTGGCTAAGGCGGAATCAGTTAACAGAGATGTTTTTCGATTCAATTCTGCATTAATACTTCCACTTTGATCACATGGGAGCTTTTGCAAGTTTCCTAAGGACCTGTTTGGCAAACCTCACAAACAAAACGGCATTTTATTTTGTGTGAGGCAACCGCTAAAAACACAGCGGAGTTCCACGTTGAAACGGCGTTTCAATGTCGTTGATATGGCGCGGTGATATTCCGATAACGATAATTTATATGACATACAAATAGAGGAAACATGCAATCCAACGAATCAAATGTAGATCCAATATTAATGCTGATATAAACACGCGTCCCAACACATAGGCACCACTCTGCTCTATCTTGACCCCACCATCCACTCCAAACGCAAGGTTCTACCGTCACGAGATATCACTTGCAAATAAGAGACTTGGTGTGTAACTACTATATGTATTGATTTATCACCGAGTCACTTGTTTATCGTCGAGCTGATTCAGCAGGCCCGATTTTTGTCATCAAACAAGCTTGTGATATATAATTCAAGTAACGATTTAATGGACATGGCTCCGTAGCGTAATGGCTAACGCATTGCTTTCCGGTTAAAACCGAAATTGGCAAAGATTGTGGGTTCGAGTCCCGTCGGGGTCGGTACTGTAGCTAGTTGGAGCTTAGTGGTACCTACGGAGTAGGTAGTTGTTGGAATTTATTTTGCAGGCTATTTTTTATTCACTACTACAAATCATCTCTCTTGCTACCTCAATTAAGTTTATGACTTCCTCATGCGATATGGGTAGATTCGAGTCGTAGTACATTTTAAGATTTGTAGATAGGTGGTTAATCTCTCAAAATGAGGTAGAAATAATAGTCCTATAAATTGGAGATTCATGGACGTAAAGGCTGAAAACGCGCCGGACATCCAGCTAGGAGAAACTTTGGGACTCAGTATTGAGTGTCTATTTGGGCAATATGTATTCACTTTCATGTTTTTCTAGTATGCATGCGAGTACTCCGGGAACTTGGGCAATTAAAGCACGGCGACGACAGCAGTCAATTTGACTAGAAGCCATTCCATACCCCTCCCACTTATTGGATAGCCTACAAAATCAGCCTCTCCCCGACCTAGTGTGTTTCAACATGAAGCCGGACTTTTGGGTCTTATACTAGAGCCTATGGATGTAGACGCGATGTTCAGTATGTGTGCTCGAAACTATCATGATTCAATGAATAAGTTTGATTTGGTGTCAATGATCGGAATATTGTGCTTGTACTTGCCTCTTGGCAGTAGTGTTCCTTTCGGGCTAGCTCTACATCCCCTACTAATCATTCCATTTTAAGGCGTAAAGGGTTTAAACCCCTAAAGATTGATGTTCTTCGCATCCTGTATATGTGCAGACAAGATAGATGCGACTGGATTGGATTAGGCATCCAAGCATCAGAAGCTCTAAACCAAATTGAATTGCCATTCTCCCGTTTTATTATCTGATCGAGTGGAATCACATGTGATTTACGGAAATCGATCCGGTTAAAGATAAACATGCGTGTGCTGATAATTCTTTTCAGCCCAGATAGCTTGAATATAGTAGATGCTGATTGTGTTCAATAAAATCAAGTATTCTGGCTTTAAATCCAACTTATCCTGGCCAGTGCTCCTCAATACCTGGGGCTTTTATTAGTTTTGCTTAATCTCGCGTCTGGAATTCATTTGTTGATATATTTGCGAGGGCCGCGGGGCGCGGTCCGCGGCGGGAATCAGAGGATAAGGTTAAAATTTGGCATGGAATCAAATTAATGATATTCATGATGACAGAAAACTGAGCACCCCGACAGCCTACAATCCAGCAAAAGCTATACCTATCACCAGCTCACGAAACAAATTGCAAAATATTTTCCCATCACCGTAATCGTACTGCAGACCTTAATTACGTCCCCCAAAATAGCAATTCTTTCTCCGACTTTGACCGAGTGGTCTATGTAGCGATTAATATAGCATTCATAATAGACCCTTTTCCCTGAGGGATCCTTGACAGACTTGGCATTAATTAGCCAAGAAAAATTATAGATCCAGTATTGCATTTGACTCCCAGAGAGTTGGCTAATCGCCTTCTACTCTTTGTAGAATGACCAAATGATGGCCTTTTTTTTTTTTATGAGAATTCTTTCATGATAAAACCCAGATGCAACTACACCTTCTATCAAACTCTCAACAATTCAGCTAAGGCATTGATGGTAGAAAAAATCATTTACTTTGGGGTAAAACCCCCTCTCTGACAAAAAGTTGGGTAATGCTGATCAGTGGCAAGTAATATCTGGTTCTATTTCATATCGCAAATATCAACGAAATCCCTATAATGGCAAGCTACAAGGGAGCTGGATGCATACAGCGCAAAGGGTCTAATATGCAGTTACATGTAGACATCAGAAATTCACCATACGTATACATTAAATAGCAGGGATATCTTACGGTTAAGCAAGAGGGCCCCTGTTGATAGTTGAAAAGTCACAATTAATAGGTTAATAGGCGGTATTAAGGGAAAGCAGCGCCATGATGCTGATACCTTGCTCAAGTATAGGCACTATCGGTAGTAAACTTTCCTAGTCGTTAGGGGTGTTTTTTCCCTCGATAATCTAGCTATATACGTACCATAGTACTGTTGGCGGTTGGTTTTGGGTGGCGTTGTAGAAAGGTCTGGGGATTTGGACTACTAGCGCAATTGTTCGGGCCGTCCCGTGACGTTTATGGCCATTTGTAGGCTCGCACCTGACCCTCCAGTTCCCATTAGACATAGGGGATGGGAACGAGACTAGGTCATGAGCCGCTTCCCGTTTTCTTCAATCGCCGATAATCTACTTCATCTGTCTCTACCTCATCCATCACCGCCTCCTTCTTTCTACTGTCTTATTCCACTGGGGGAGGCCACTCGCTTCACGGCGTAAGCCACAGAATCTAGCGTTCATATGAGTGCCTCACGCCGTAATTTTCTCTGCATTCATCAGAGGAGACCGGTCTCTTCCAGTGGAATAAGACGGTACTTCTGTCTGATCACCCCTTCCCGCCATAGTTTCTTCGCGTTCAATCGCCGTACGCATGACGTTACCATGTCGCATCCATTTTGGTTCCCAAGTATTGCTAAAATTTATTTTGTCTCCCATATTCATCTCGCCTCCCTCCCGCGGCTTTTCGTTGCATATCCCACTCCTAGAGGACTGGTGTCTCTTACACGTAGCCTCTAACGCCGAGTCATATCTCAAGTTTTGCATAGATAAGCTCCGAACTAGAGGTAGTTCGCCTTCTACTACTCGTCTTACGAAGGAAGAGGGTATTTTCTAATATGTATTACTTGAATCTAAGACCTTGCCAGTCCAGTCACACTCCGGGATATTTGATAGGTCAAACTCTATCTCTCCTGGTAGGTGTGTAACCACTATCCGGATATCTACTCGAACATGCTCTTATCTGGACTGGGAGATATAGCCTTGTATAAGCCCTATAAGTGAGGATCATATTCCCTCCGAATAAAAAAGATAAGGACGGATAGAATCTTCCTCTTTCCTCACTCTTGATAAGCCGTTCTGTTTATTTCAGACTTTGAAACACTATGTACGTAAGCCTTTAAGGCTTAAAGTGTATCTCAATGCTGATTATTGTCTGGCTCGGCGCATCCTTAGATTATCGACGTAGGCTTAGTTTATCTGTTGGACTTAACTCAGAAATAAACAGGGTCTACGCAGTCTCTTCGAATCCGAAATACGCCGTTACTAGATCTTATAATTAGACACGCCTTCTAGCTACAACATTGGCCATAGGAGTACAAGCACTCACTACACCACCCTTAATGATTGGCTTTGTTGCGAGAACATGAGAAAAATTCTATGAGAATCACCGACTTACGCATGATTGTTAATGACGCTCATGTACGGTACCTGTAATTTAAACTCCCAGGAAGGATATTTGACGCACAGGTTATCACTCGATACAACTTACAAGGTGGTGAAATATGGAGATTTTTAAAAGCTTTTAAGGACGAGGAAATTATTATAATCATATTTAATAACCTGCAAGATCTTATTAAAACTTTATCATGGCTATAATTGATGAAGTGGAGACAAGCCGCGACATTAATCGGAACGCCACCGAGTGATGTTATATGATTGGACGGATCTAACTTTTTATGCCTGCGCAGAAACAAAATTATTCCAGATCGGGAAGTGCATCCGGCTGTTTCCAACATCCTTTTCTCGATGAGAAACGAACCTGACTGCAGATAATGATTATGGCTGCAGGAAAAGCATGGCTGTTTTTCCCACAATCGGAATTCAATAAATGGCGATACAGAATTCGACGTGCCACTTTCTATCATGTTTATGTGTTTATGGAATATTCCAACAGCAACAATGCAGCCCGCTTTTACTACTGTGATGATATCATAAACTTTGCTATATATAGCAATTTACGAAGGAGGGCCGCTGGATATTTGGGCCGTATTGATTCTCTAAATAGTCCTGACTGTTCGCCGTTAGCTACACTTCGCTATAGATTGATCCTTTTTTCAAAAGTAAATTTCGAAGTGTTGAAGAATCTATGACGAATTGGAAGAGCCATGATCTATCATTCTGTCCACCAACAATACGATTTAAGCGTTAGGGTCGCCGTTTCAGTCTACAGAAGCTTGTCAAAATAATCTATCATGCCTGAGTTTATTTACCAACGACGTCAGATCATTGTCCCCTGTAAGGGCGTTTCTGCGGAAGGGAGTCCCGGATTTTCTTGCACATTTACCCAAACACACCAACCTAGCGGTTGACACCGCCGATCCATGTAACCAGAAGCAAAATGGCAAACTTGGAAAACGAGTTTCTCGGGATCTAATGCTGTTGCGGCTTCTGTCTATACTTGGAACGATCAATGACCACCACTTGAGATCTCACGTGGCTCGTTCACGTTCCTAACTCTCCGACTCGCAGCGATTTGATCTTTAAGGAACCTTTATTAACCCTATGGATCGCGGGGCGGCATCGTCACAATCACGTACAGTCTTTTACCGTCTCTTGACGAATACTGCCACTTGAAGAGCAAGGGTTCCAATTATGGCAAGAAGCAGCCAAGCTGCGAGATCTACAGGTATTTTAATTTCTATTGGCCCAAAATCCCTTGTTCGCCAACTGGCAGTATTCGTCAAGCGACTGTAAAAGACTGTAGTATTGAATTTCTCAGTTTCGCGGTCTCGGGGTTCCTTGTTGTTTGGAAGTTTTCTTCGTCCCGTGATTTTTGATATCACCAACTACGTACCCCGTTTCACTACTCAGGTTCCGTTCGTTTGGTGCCTGCAGCAGTACATACGTAGATCGAAATGTGATTTCGTTTTCTGACGCTCAGATAGAACCTCAAACAGTAGGTACAACGACATCATTATCGGCACTCGATAAGGATTTTGTGACTGCTATTAATATTATTTTTGACATGACTTTCTACCTACTTACAATTTAACGAAGTTGTGAAGTGCTAGTATTTACGGTTAACTCAAGAAGCAGTCACAAGCTAGTGGCCTAAAACATTAGAGGTAACATGTAGTCAGTCAATAACTAACCATTCTTTGTACCGAATCCACAGCAACAACCACACAAATGATCTGACAGCTTAGAAGAACACACACCACACGCACACACACACACACGCACACATGCACACACACATAATTTTTGGTGCCTTACTCAGCTGAGAACAAAAGAAAAAGTTCTGTTTCAAACCATTTACCTTTGTTTTGAAATGTTCCTTTCATCAAATAGTCTTCTGGTGACTTCGATGACGCCCCCCTTTCTCATGTTCCCCTGTGTGTAGACAGACAGCTATTTCCCGTAAAATTGCGCATACCAACGCCTGAACCGATCACCAACCGCTGTGCATCCATCCATCCACCCGCCCGCATCTTTTCCACAACTTCGATAAGAGATGTTGTGAAAGCAAGTGCTTACATGTACCTACATGTACATGGCACATACTTAGGTACACATATTTAGATGCTCTTCGCATCAATGGCCGAGGCATTTAGGCCCCCTTCATACCTTTCCGCAATTTTCCCGGTGTTCTTTGGTTGATTGTTTCCAAAATATTTTACCCTTGGATTCATCCAACCCATAGATTGGGGATACATATCTCTCTTCATCCCGGATTCCGTTCTGGTCTCCATCCAAGACAAGCATTCTCTCTCGTGTGTGTGCATTTGTAGTGTCTCTTTGCGTGTACAGCAGGGCCCAACAAAAGGCCGCAAATGATGCTGCGATACAGCACCCCCGCGCCCAAAGAGCAAAGCCGAGACACTTGCTGAAGCCCTGGCACGCCCGTATCACCAGCGCGGCGGCCAGTGCCCGTAGGCCTGTCCTTACATGCAATAATAATTACTTATTTCTCCCAGTCCAGATTTCCACTCTTAACGTTGCCCTTGCCTTGAGCTTTCCTTTCCTTTCCTTCTGCTCTCCTCCCCAAAGCAGTTCCTCCTCCTCACCAAAATACGACCAACAGCATCTCTATACTTTATATTCATTACCGAGTGATTATACTTCTCACGTCGCTAGCCCATGTAAGCTTTTTTTTTTTTTTTTTTTTTTTTTCCTCTTGATTTCTCTGTCACTGGCAATATCTAGCCTGTATTACCCACTGCCCCGAAGAACCTTTGTGGCTTGCTTGCCATGTGACTCACAAACCAAGTATAAGAATGGAAACACTGACCCTCTGGAAACTTGTTACAGATCCACAAGAAGCAAAACATCACCACTTTTTGCAATCATGGCTACTTCCACCACCGTTTCCATTCCAGCGGCCATCACAATCTCCAACCTTAGCTCCCACCTCCGTCGTGGCGGTGATGCTACCGTCTCCAGCAACAACGCGTTCCCTCACCCGGACCATGTTGACGCGAAATACCACCTTCCAACTCCGCCGACCTCGATTTCACCTTCACTTGCTCCAGTTCACAAGTTGAAGCAGAACTGCAGCGTAGGCGATCGTCAGGGCGCAACAGATTCGGATGTTGACGTCTCCGACATAGGTGTTGGTGGCGTTTCCAAGCTCCCTACGGGCGAAAGCCACAACTTGGGGCCACAGCTCTCCGAAGCTGCTGGAGCAATCACCCCTGCTTTGTTGGCCAAGTACCACTTGCCTGGTATCTTGCTCCAGCATGGCCCCTTAGCTATTCGTCATGTAACAGCGCACCTTATCTCAAACATTCCTGGGTTTAGCACCATCCCCCCAGCAAAGCAGAGGAGGCTTGTTGTTGGTGCTCTGGAAGGGCGAGGGGGCGTCAGTGGCAGTGAAGGTGAAGCTGGAGGTGTGAATGGTGACGTTATTTTCGAGAAGGTTGGTTGGGGCCGATGGGATGCTAGAATGAAGGATGATTTGCCAAGGGATCGTGAGGGAACAGCATCACGGGGGCTTTCGCCAGCTACCTCAGTACTTTCAGCCTCAACATATGGGGTCAAGTCCAATGGGATCTTCAGGTCGAATGGCCTTTTATCAGCCACATCCATGAACCATTCCACAAGCTACACTGGCGAGTCTGGAATATTTGTTCAGTCAGAAGAGGAAGCTTCTGATCTCTCAGAAGATCCTGATGCCATGGGGCAAGATGATGAGGCTGATATGATGTCCCTCGATGAGCATGCATCAGAAGAAGAGGATGCGGACATGACTGATGAAGAGGATTGGGCTCAAATGGGTGCTGCTATGCTTCGACGACAAGCTGGTTCCCCCATAACATCTGATGGATTTTCTGGGAGCCCAGCTGTCGGTTATGGATCTGTGCCAACATGGCAGATAAAGGCTTCTAGCTTCTACAGCCCAAACGGATACGAGAGCTCGGCGCTCAGGGCGAGAGAGGAACGTGAGGCAGTTGAAGCTTTGGTTAAGCTCAGTTCGATTTGATCATTATACGGGCGTTGCATTTTTGGGATTTTGCTTTTTTAGACACTGGCAGGCGGTTCTGGCGGGTTTGTTTGGGCGTTTATTTGTTCCCTTTTTTTTTTTTTTTATCTCCTCTCTTCTTTTACTTTTTCATAATATCCACTTTTAGTCTTTTTTTTATTCCCGGCATACATGGCTTTGATTATTCTGTTTAATTTTTCTTGAGGGCCTGGGAATATTTCTATACTATGGCTCACAGGCGTTCATTATCAGAATGCTGTTTACGTAGTTGGGCGATTAGGTTCACTCAGCTTATCATCTTCGGTTACGGCGCCACTTATTGTTTTTAATCATGTTGTACTGCTATGGGGGCGGGGTTTATGGAGAGCTGGCAAAGGCAACATGAGAAAGGGAAGAAAAAAAAGAACAAAAGAACAAAAGAACACAAAAAAAAAGGTACTGTGGAGTCATTAATTTGATCTTCTGCGGGAAGGTTTTTTTAATGCGCTTTTCTGTCTCAAATGAGGAGGGACAGGAGGGAGTAGGTGGGTTCTAGCAGATCTTGACTGATCTTGTTGGATGCCATCGGGCTTGAGTTTTTGCATTTCTTTTCTTTCCTATTTCTTTTGACGTTTTTAAATCTCTCTTCACTTTTCATGTCTTCTGTTTCTTAGTCGAACGGAGGTCAAGACGGACGATGTTATGGTGATGATTATTACGGATAGCGGATAAAGTCAACTGCAGTTATTCCAACTCTGTTTTCGTGCGGGGGACGGAATGTGGGGATGGAGGGAGGGGTCTTTCATGGTAGGCCTAGGGGCTTTTTAGTTACCGCGGGTGCTGGTGTTTTGGTTAGGATCAAGCAAATACCCGTTTTTAGTTGGGAGTGTATCATAGAATCAAAATGTCAGCGATCGCGGGTAGTCACATCGGAATAATAATCATATATGAGATGATGATATCTGATAAGTACGTGGGGTAGTGGAGGGCCGGAAATCAAAACAGCCGCTGACCATTTTCTCATCGTGGAATAAATGAATACCTGAGATGGTTGAACTGTGTCGTCAAACCTAGTGGTTACCGGGTACGACCGGGTGGCTGCACATTCGCTAGTCCGGAATCCCCCGCATTACACTTGATATAAGCAGTCACAATCACATCCACGGAATCCTTGGAGTAGCTTTGCAGATAAACAGCGTGTTTATCAAACGAAGATACCAAACTTGAAGTTTTTAGATAGTCCGAACCCATGGAGATGCTATGCATCTGATATCACCCAAGGGGATCTTTTTTTTTTTTTTTTAATCATATCTATTCATGTAATTGATAAACCACCATTCGATGAAAACAAGAGGCTTTCTATAAGATTCTACTCGGAAGGACGCCCCAGACAAGAGCTAACCCCACATAAACTCGGGTTGTTGTTCAGCTGGTGCAGAACATGCACAGTAATGTAGAAGGCGAGTTTCCTGGCACATTCAGCGTGAAATGTAGCACGGCCATTAGGGCCACTAGGACAATGATTGGGAAGACTGGTGGCGTTGAAGTTTCCTGGTTGGGTGAAAGGGTAGTCACGCTGTCGGCTGTACCTGCAGCTTCTCGTGACAATCATTGTCCCTCAAGCAGACAGTGGTGGCCACGTCGACGACAGGTTGTCTCGAAAAAAGGTCAAAACACATTTAATCATAACCATGGCTTTGTGATCTTTGTTGCTAGCTACATAATTGCCATTGTTTATCACATACATGTAGACATGTAGACATGCAGACATGTCTATATAAAAATGTTATACGCTACATGTATCCATCTATATGGTATTCATAGTCGTAAAGCTTAGTGTAGGTTAAAAGTGTGGTGTGCATAAATTTGAACACATATACTGCCAAGGACCTTCCGTTAGCACCTTGTAAGAACATACTGATTGTACCTACATACATGTATTCAGGGGCCAATTGTCCTGAAACCAATTTTGAAATGTATGACAAGAGCAGGATTCTCTCGACGTCCAACACTTGCGTGCATGGACCATTATGCACCAGCTTCCTTCCAATGGATAGGTTCTCTTGAGTAGTGCCGTCCTTGAGGTCCAGTTGTGTCTGCAACAATACCCTCTCTACATGCGAACTAAACAAATCCTACGCACTTGTGGGAATCGGTAGTGCATTTCCAGCCATCTTACTGAAATCCAGTCTGTGCTTGCGTGATCAATTAGGCGTGATGAAGAAAGAGTAACTCTGCCAAGGTATGTATGTATATTAAACTGTTCTAAGGGGGGGGCTTCCCTCTTTAGGTCTGTCACTGTCTAGCCCGTCACTGATCGCAACAACACATCAGAAAACCTCGGCAAATGCCCTCCAGAGTTCAAACTTAAGGTTACTCATGATCCAAAACGGCATGCATATAAGCCTTAACTTGAGAATCTGCGTATTTAACGTTTCTTAATTGGTTCGCCTTCAATCCAAAGTCTGTGCTTATGCACAACCAAACTCACAGTTCAATCTTCACATCTGCTGACTTAGCACCTCTAGGATCTGAGGGAGAAATTGAAATGATAGGTATCATTAAAAAAACATCATGTTGCGTCCATGTCCGTCATCATCATCGGGCTTTGGTGGGATCTGCGCTCAACACGTGGTTGGTCTTTTGGTGTTTACATACAATAATTCCCCCCCGCTAGGCCGCAAGGCGGCTTATATGATAGGCATACGGACAAGGAAGCCACAAACTTCTGCTAAAGATTTTGTAACCAGCGTGCATAAAGGTGCACGAGCGTGTCTGCTTGGCTGTGGAAGGAGCTGTCTTCAAATTGCTCATGACCGGCATCTAGGAGGTGCGAATGTTACGTAAGACCCAGTTGCGCATACACGCGGCGAGGTCGATTCTTCATGGACTTCCGAGTGTGTGCACTCTTAGCCCTGGATATTCGTTTTTTTCCCGCAAATTTATGATTTCCGGTTTCCATGGGTCAATGATATCCCTGTTTCGCCTAACATCGGAAACGTGTAAAGGCCATTGGCTAGGACATGATGAGATATGTTAGCCCAAAGAGACGCTAGAACATCGATCACATTCATCATTCTAAGCAGAGTAGAGCATCGAGAAGGAGGAAAACATGGAATTGTAGTCAAATTTAGTCTATTCTTCCACCCCAAGCTCCCTAATGTGGGGTATTCCCGAGTTCCGTTCGTGGGTGTAGGTTATAGTTCCATCAATCCGGTGCCGGTACGCTTATGACTTAAACGGTCCCGTTGGGGGAAATAGCTTCTGATTCGCTCTACACTAGCTTATCTACGATTTGACTGGAAAGTTTCATAACTGCATCTTGGGTCCCTGATGATGCCTTCTTGATTTACTATCTAGGCTTAGCCCGCAAATATGTAACAGACGTTTTAGAAAATATGATGTGACATATGCGTTCAAAATTCACCCATATGGGGGTATGTCTTAACCCAGACGTAGACGTGATTTTATTCTGATCCTGGCTTGCAATTAATAAAGCTCATTAGCCTTTCTTGAACGATTGAATCTCAGCAGGGCAAGACAGTCTAGAGTACTGTTATATACATGTCGTGCAACTTGTAAGAACCTACACTCAACATGCTCCGATCTACGTACTTAGTGCCGGAGACATAGTGCTCGAGATGCAATCAATTTTTTTTATAAAAAAAAAAAAAAAACACCCATAGCCTTGAAAATGATAGAAATCTCCATATTCTGGCGGCCCTGCGCATGCATGATATATATCATCCTAAGCACAGCTCCAACTTAATCAAAGCCATTAATCGCTGGCAACCAAACCCTGAACTCGATTGACAAGTGGGTTATATATGCCGGCACTTCCATTGGCTATTGACTTGATGAGAATTTCGTAGGGTACGAGCTTGTTTCATCCTACTTTATGAGTTCAAGTCCGGGAGTTGCGGATCGAGGAGGGGAGAGAGGGGAGCTTAGGTAGTTGCTTCAGTGCCATAACCATAAGGCTGCATGTACATTATGAGTAAAAGAAAAAAGAAAGAAGGTCAAAGCCCAGGCCTGCAATATCCAAGTATGAGGAAGTTTCACGAGTGATAGTCCATGATTCAACGCTGTATAAAAGGGTTTTGATAATGTCCCAACTACCTATAAAAAAACGTCAAAAGACGTCCTAAGATTTCACAAGGGCTCAACAGAAGTATCTTACGCCATAAAACAGGCCAATCCGCTCTGTTCGTGGGGTGGTCTCCTCGTGTGGGGGGCATGGTCTATTGGGCCAGTTCGAGACTGCTCAACTGGCCGCTTACGCTGTTGGTCTATTATATACAGGATTGCGTAGAAACATGGGGTTAGAGAGATCTAGACGGACTCGATTAACGAACTGTACCATTGGCAATGGTAATGATTAGTTGAGCTATTAGGTTTATTTTGTGGGATAGTGTCTCGAGTGGGTATTTATCTTCACAACATATTAATTAGTCAATGGGACTGAAGCCTGGGGCTGCCACTATTGATTATATGAGCGGCGGTCTGGGAAAACTTCTCTTACGGTCTCAACCCTTAATCATCCTTCCACGGCCGCAAGTCCTTTCAAACTGTTCTTTGGCATGTGGAGAATACCGAGAATACCGGTAAATCAAATTATCGGCTTGTGACTATCACAATTGGTGGCTATAGACCTATTCTACTAAGAAGGTTTAAATTTCCTCCCTACGTCGTCGTTGCCTACCAGGCGTAGTTTTCCCAGATTGCCGCTCGTATTTCGAAGAAATGATAACTACATATTATATTGCCATTGACATGAACCATTTCAATTAGTTGAGAGGCCTGAAATTGGGGGGAAGCCTAACTTGAGGCAATTACAACCATTCGCTAATATACACATCAGCGTCATGCCCATAGAAGATAACTGCCAGGGCTGTGCATAGTTCTAATATTGAAAAAGATCCCACTTGACTTCTGGGGCTTTAAGTTTTGGGTTTTTGAATTCTTCCAAACTGAGTCCCGTCATATCATGGTATATTTCGGAAACTTCGGCCCGAAGAGCTGGAAGGGGGTCGCAGCGGTTTCTGTGTGCCGCAATACATTTACAGCGGTGAATTCTACAACGGCCAGTATGCGTAGAAGAACCTGAATTCTCTTGTAAAAAATTAATCTGGAGACTTTCAACCTTCGTACGTATTTCTTCGATGCTGTATAAAGAGAACTCTTTACAGTCTTTGTCGGCACCAATCAACTTAAACCCTTTCATTAAAGAACCGAGAATTGTAGCATCACAGCCTTCCTCAGGAGGTGATATTTTGCACACGCTCTCTCCAGAAATGGTCCAGTAGCGGTCACGGCAAGAAACCATGGCATCAACTATGGAGTCGATGCATGCACTTCTCTCTTCGTGTATCCTTCCTTGAAATGATGGTTATTAGGCTGCAAAACCTCTGTGTATTAAGTTTTGAGGAGATCACTTACTCATGACAGGTTCCGGTATTAGAAAGGAATCATAATTGATGCCTTCTTTTGTTACAAACTTTCTGAGGCCGGTTCTAGTATAACGCCCCTCTAGTATTATTTTTTTCGAAACCTGTTCAAAAATGTCGTGAAACCTGTTGAATGTCCAGGCTACGAATAGCCAATTCCCAAACGAATCTTTGGGTGCGTAAGACATCCATGGCTTCAACCACTTATCGGCCCAAACCGATAGTCCAGCGGCACAGTCATACTTATCACAGATGATGGTTAGGCTGACGACATCTTTCCAGCTCAGTGATAGGGGTACCCGGTCGTTTTGGCAGTGTAGGGCTAGGAGCGTAACCCCAAGAGCATTTGGATTATCGTCCTCAAGGGTGAGGTGGTAGGGTTCAGAGCTGTCGGCTCCTTTCCGAAGCTCCAAGGCTTCATTAAAAGGAGAATGAGGACCGATCATGGCACGGAATACAGGAGATGTAGCACATAGCACCTGAGAAGCCACCCTCATGGTTGCAAGACCCTTCTTAGTCGGTACTTCAATTATGACATCGCCGTGGGAAATAATTTCTACAATCGAGGTACCCATTTTCGTATCGGGTTGCTTTCTGTTCTAGACACTTAGTTGCGAAGGTTAGACGCCAACTGACCTGACATCAATCATCCGGAGTGGTAAACCTACTGCTACTTATCCTTAGAAGGCACTCTCCGAGCAGCTGGGGTTCTGGGAGTAGTTGTTATTTCACGGCCCTCGATCATTCTGAGTTTATGAGCTCTGAGTTGGGTGCCTGAATGGCCTCATTGCGTATTTTCTTTTTTTTTCGCCAAGTGTTTGTTTGGCTACAACTACAGTCACAACTCGATATGCCGGATCGCCGGATCTCAATACGCCGGATCTTTTGCTGTCCCGTACGAAATCCTGTGGGATTTTTTTTTTTTTTTTTACTGCAAAATCAATCTGCTATCCCGGATTTTTTGCTTTCCCGTACGAAATCGTTAGAATGCAATCCGGCATATCGAGTTGCGACTATAGAGTACTCTACTATGTATATGCATCCTCGAATCTGATAAGAGCTTATTATGCGTCAGCTCATTGTCATAGCTTCATGAAGAAATGTTCCCTTAGTAAGTTATAAATCTTGGCAATTGTGTTGTTATGCATCCTATCATGTATCATCACTCGGCATTCAGGCATCCAAACCATACATGTATCGTTTGTGTACATGTAGGCTTGATTGGAGGCCTTCTCGTATGATCATTATTTTTTGATATTTGCACGCATCAATATGCATGGCTGTAGTAGACTAATAGCATTTCAACGTCATGGTGTCACTAGCTAGACACTACGAGGTTTTGGAAGAACGATAAGATACCCCGTACTCTACTAAAAATTTCATCTTCTAGATGCTTCGATCCCTTGTATTCATTTTCTATATATAAGCCAGGTAGGTTCCGACGTCGAAAGCTCCAAGATACATACGTTTTCCTTGAGGCTCTTCGTTTCACCATTGACTCTCTTGGCAAGGTTGTGGAGCCGCGATCCTCAAGCCCTCCAGTTGTGCAGCGCTATATACCCTCCAAACAACAATCATACTACCGGTTCTTGCTTCCATCAATGACATTCTATATTGAGGTAACAGTGCTGCGCCAGTGGCCTTATAGAAAGCTCACCAAGGCCGACCAACATGTTGTTGCTCGCTTTTTTGACTCTGAGCCGTTTTTTGGTCATGGATGGGATATGTCGGTTACCCCCCAACCTTTACTCGTTCTCCCTTCGCGAGGGCCCTGAAAGTGCAGGTGAAGGTTACAAGGATTATATAATTTGTATGGGAGTGGTGGAAGCTCAGCTCTCCTATGCACATAAATTAACTCCTTGCTTGTTTGCCCTGCATTTTAGTCCTGCGGAGGAAGAGAGAAACAATGATTTATGCCTTTTTCTCACATTTATACAGATACCACTATGAGACAGATTCGCACGATTTCTACCTGATACCCTTCAATCAGGTTTCTCAATTCTTTGCTCAGATCGCCGCTGAAACCGGGCTTAATGCCTTCCGGAATATCTCACCTAACAGAGTTGCCTTCCGCATCGACCCTGACATCGGAGGCGAGCCCTACTTTGCCGGAACAATTGGGAGTAAGGAGGACTTTGACCGGCTGAAGGGATTGACCCTTTTGAACGACGGGAATACCGGAGGTGCGGCAACCTCACAGGACAGAATCAACAGAAAGCTCAAGCAGAGGGAAAAAGTCAAGAGGAATTTTGACGGGTGGAGGGCGCAGGTCAAGTCTGCGATGACCTATCTTGGGTTTGATAAAGATGCTGCTGAAGACAATATCAAACCAGTGTTTGTGAGTGTCGATGTTGAATCTTATGAGTACAACCACAACGCAATCACAGAGATTGGCATATCCATTCTTGATACTGCTCACCTCCCCCCTCGAGATGCTCAGTACACCGTCACCCCCAACAGCAAGGCAGAAGACCCAAGCTATGTACCGCCAAAGGGAAACATCCCTGAAGTTCCCCAATCTAGAGCCGAGATGATCTTCGGTCTCATTGAGTCTCATCACTTCCGGATAACCGAATACCGACATCTCAAGAATGGCAACTTTGTCAACGACAACTCTGACCACTTTGATTTCGGGACTTCTGAGTACATCTCACTCAAAGACGCCCCCACCGTTGTTGCGAATTGTTTCCGCCACAAGGATGCCAATGGGGAAAGGAGGAGAATTGTCCTTGTGGGACATGACACCAAGACAGATATTGACTATCTGAGAAAGCTCGGTTACGATGTCGGAAACATCGCCGACTTGGAAATCATGGACACGGTTTCCATGTTGAAAGCCGTTAAGTGGGAAACACAGGGCAGAAGCTTGGGCAACCTTCTGCTCGACTTAGGTCTAGAGGCCTGGAATTTACATAATGCTGGTACGTTGCACCCCCTAGTGCATAGTTGAGTTTTGAAATATCACTATAAAACGCAATTTCACCCTCCACTTTTTTAGTTCTTTTACTAATAGCCCGCAGGAAACGATGCCGCATATACCCTCCAGGGCGTCGTCAAAATGGCCGAGAAAGGCCTCACAGAAGCCCAGCCTGAGGCACTAGGCACACAAGGCTCCTCCACAGCCGCCGGTGGAGGCCGCACCATCGTCCGCGCCGAAGACATCCAGATCGGAGCCGTGGAAGACGATGAGGATGCAAATACGCGTCCTATCGGCTGGAAGGTGGCCAAGCAGGCCGCTAGTGGGAAAAGGATGGCGCAGACGGCACCGGTTGCGATCCCGGTGGTGGAGAAAAAACATTGTGATAGTGCCAGCGAGGCTAGTCCATTGAGTATGGATGGGTGGTGAATACTTGGTGTATTGCACTCGATTCTATCTTCTACTTTTTATTGTCAGTTGGCCCCAATACCCGTTTCGGGGCGTTTAAGAGCGAGGGGTGGGGGGAGAGGTTTCGAATTCTAGGCCGACTTTTAGCGTGCGGAATACACAGGAGTAAATGTAGTTCTTAGCCGTAGAAGGCCATGATCACTAAATCGTTAAAGTTTTACCCAAGCCTTGGTTCAGGATGTCTCTTAGACGTCGTAACTGTAGTATAGTGTGGTTCATGAGACTTTTTTGAGATGAGAAAAGGTGAATAGGGGAAAACATAAATAAATAAGAAAAAAATAGGGAGAGAGAGCAACGAAAGACTTGTATTGCTGTATCCCCACATAAACTACACGATCTGGTAGATATAACACTCTGTTCCCGGCCGGACGCTGCTGCATGTGGTGTAGTCAACCAAAGGTGTAACCAACAACTAGGCCGCAGCACATGTTGGCAGGAATGTATACCTTCTATTTCGTATATGACGGGGCAATGGTGCAAAAAAAACTTCACCAGATAGCAATGCAAATAGCACCGCACTTAATACACAATGGATGGTAACTACATGTATATAATAAAAATACCCAAATTTAAGGATCTATACCCAAAAACAATATCAATACTTCTCGACCGAGACAAGCCGGTATAACTCACGAGGTATGCAAAGGTTAGGAGCACCCACGTTTACCCTGCCCGCATCTAATATCACTGTGCCGCGGACCACTACGGTCCATACCGTGGATAGTGGGCTTGTAATCATGGGTTATCACTCGGGGCAAACAGGCGTGAACACTATAGGACGGACGGCTAGGGCCTATAGGGCTAAGTATACATGTATTTATGTTTCTGAGGTGTGAGCGGACATTTTATGTATTGGATATTCTAGGCTGTTTATGGGTTTTGGTTTAAATGCCCTGCCCAAGCTATCCGACTAGACCGCTGGTGAGGTTCTCCCGCCGGCGATTAAGCTGCGCATTGAACCTTTTTCTGGGCTCTGTACGAAACGATATACCTGTGGACCACTCACGGCTATAGTGTATGTAACTCCAGCGGATGCTCGTGGACATAACTTGCTTGACGTACCCCATGTCCCCCCCCCCCCCCCCGCTCACGCTCACATCCAACAAGCCAGCCAGAAAGCCAGGCCCCCATCCAATCCGGTACACACCACAAAACACCTATATAGCTATGGTCTATCCATGCCCATGGTACCACGCCGGGCCTAGATAGGGCGCCAAAACTAGGCACATCATTATGTTTGGAAGGCTTTAATTTGGGGGGATGGTTATCCAGCCAGCTGCTCACGCAAATTGGACGAACCGGTAGGGAAAGGAGTTGTCCGGTACATACATGTAGGCTTACGCTCTTGTCCCTTGTCCCTTGTCTGGACGGATAAGAAGCATAGTTTATACAATACAGGAACAGGAATTATGGTTTATGGAACGTTCACGTTTCACGTTTCACGTATGGACTAGAGCTATATCTTGATCTATGCGCAAGACGGGATAGAAGGTCTTTACGATGATGCTTTCTTTGGTTTGTCTTTATGAAGCAGTGGTGCGCAGTGGGTTGATTTGGTTAAGTTGTGTCATGTCTGGTGTCCGACGAATGGTTTACGTGGGCGTGGTGATGGGCCGCCATGTGCACAGGAAGTTGTTCGTATGTGCTAACTGGCGCACTAGATGGTTCCTTCTTCATAAAGGGATGTAGTAGCTTGCTTGGTATGGATTGATCGGTCAATATTTTCCATGCTTGGGCTCTGTGTCTATGAAGTGCCCTACTTAAACCCGTAACGGGGGATCTATACGGACCAGGCCGGCCCATGTGGGTGGGGTTTTCTGTGCGGGCTATGGTAATATTAAAGTTTTAGGGTGCCTGCGGACTATCCCTTTTATATACCCAAATTCACGACGACACATCAACGCCAAAACACACTTTCAGCAAAATCAAAAAAAAAAAAAGCAAACTATTAAATTATCTATCTATTATCTACCACCTACCATCCACCATCCACACACTAATAAACCCCCGGCACAATTCTCCACCTCACCGCCTTCGTATACCTCTCCCAATCCTTTCCATACTTTGCCTTACACTTTGCCTCATCCCTCCTCTCACGATGCAACAAAAGGATTGCAAAATACACCACATAAAAGTACGTCACGGGCGTTCCAAACCCGGTTGGCAGACACCACGCCCACGCCATAATCCAGTCCCCAAGATAGTTAATATGGCGGGCAATACCCCACCACCCCGACACCATCAGCTTCGACCCGGACTTCGTCTCAATGTACTTGATATGCTTGACTGCCGGGTCCTCCGGGTTGGTGCGGAATGCATTCTTCGTGCTGTTGGCACCTCGGAAGATGGTGTAGCCAATGGCCTGCACTGCGAGGACTCCAGCAAGACCGAGGTACCCGAGTTGAACGGGGTGGCTAGCGAGGTAGCGAGCCTGAAGACAGTACGTCAACGGCACCCAACACAGGTCTCCAAACGCCAGCATAAACCCAAACCCATCCGTCGTAATATCCATCGTCGTGAGGACTGCAGGCTCATTCCACAGCGCATCAAAGACATACCAGAACTGGAAGACGTTGACGAGGACCATGGAGTCTGTAACGTAGCCGTAGGTGGTGTACTGGTGGGCCATAAAGGAGAAGTTGAGGACGGGCCACATGATCATTCCAGGGCGCAGCTCGCAGAACGACTTGAGGTCGAGGCTGTAGATGCGCGGGTTGAGGGGCCGTCCGATGAACCAGTCGTAGAGGTGGTTTCCTGTGTTTGTTGCTAGAATCTCGGAGGTGAAGAAGGAGGAGGCGAAGCAATAGACGGAGAGGGAGAAGGCGAAGACAAGTGTCGCGGTGATGAGATGCAGAAAGTGTGTCCAGAGATAGGGGTAGAGCCACCAGGTGGGGCCGGAGATGTAAGTCATGGCGCCGCAGTAGGAGAGGACGAGCATGAAGGTCTCGAAGCCTATATCCCACCGTCAATCAGTTGATTATAGAGGTCAATCACCCAACCCCAACAGCCACCAGCCGGACAAACCATACCATTGAGTTTATACTTCAACCTCCTCCCATCCTTCAGCACCGTTCCCAGCACCGTCTTCCCGGGCAATATATACTGCAACGCAACCAGCCCAAACCAGTACGCGAGATAGTACATCATCGTCTGCGACGAGTAGATACCTGACCAACCGGGCCACATCTCGCTCTTGAAGTGGCCTATGGGATCGCGCAGCAGCGCGGGATTCGGGCATCCGCCCTCACTGCAGGCAAAGTAGAGCGCGTAGGTGACGAAGGGGGTTCCAAGGGTGACGCCGAGTGCCCCAAGACTATTCTTAATGTCAGTTCAGCCCGCCCATGTGGAGCTATGAGAGGAAGAACTCAAGGGGGGGGGGGGGGGGTCAGGAGGGGAAAGGCTTACGGCCCGCCGAACTCGTACTCGAGGCCTTCAATTGCCATTGTGGAATCTCGTCTCGTACTATCTGTGGTGTTGGAATGGCGAGATTTAGCAATTGATAGTGTTGTTGTGTGGAGGTTATCTCTGGGGGGGAAGTCATATATAAACTTTATATTCCAGAAAGGTGTTCGCTCCCTTTCCCCCCTGGTTACGAAAAGTAAATACTCGTTGGGCCGACAACGCACTACCGAGCTTGGCACGCGGCTGTTCCTGACGAGTGATGTTTCCTTTTTCTGGAGCTGGAGCTGGAGCTCGGAAGCAACGCAGATCAAAGTGGCCTTATGGAGCGGTTGAGGAGCTTCCGGAGAATTATGCGCTAGGGTTTTATTCACGAGAAGAGTCTAGCTAGGTAATCCGACTTCCCCTCCCCAAAGAGAGAACTGGGAGAGCCAAGACGATATATGCACGGGCCAAGTTTCCGAGAAAAAAACAAATCACATTATTGCGAAATGCTTGATTCGCGAGTACGAATGCGAGCGGATGCTGGGCTTCCGGGCGGTGGTATGATTATGGGAGCTGGGACTCCCGTAGCGTGTATACCTATCAAGCTCTACCCCGCATGGAAGCATGTGCATAGAAGAATGAATGACCTATGCAGGGGCGAAACTGGGGGGGCTTGCGCAGGGGAAAACTTAAAACTTGGGCACTGCAGAGATAAGCTATGTATGGGGCTTAAGCTAGCTCGGGTATAGTACCGGTATTATACCCAATAATCCATTCAAAGAAGCTAGGTACGCATGATGCTGAAGATGGAGATAGAGTAGAGTATATGCGTGCGCGTCCAGGTCCCCCTTACACAGGCTTCCCTCGCCCGAGTATTGTTTAATGTAAGGGTGGAGGAACTACGAATTATCCGCGTTGTGGTATATGAGCGGACGAGTGAGTTCTCATGACACTCACGCCTGAGCATTCTCGACAAAGAATCTTCGGGGAAATATGGTCTCTAGCTCGGACTATTTACAGCAGGACCATCTAGTCTATGTGATTGTCAGTGAGGGTTGACGACAAACTATATAAGTACATGGTACATGACAACTCATTATTAGCTGCAGATATTGGGTTAGGGCTCACTGTACTTGTACTGATTCTCTCCGTGTAGGGTCGGTGGCCGGGCTATTGCGGGGATGGGATTGTATATCGAGGTTTTCTGGAATGTGAGTAGTCAATGTATTGACACTACTCTGGATTAAAAAGGACAAGACAAAAATCAACGAAACAACACACGCTCAATGTCACGGTGCCGCTCCTCAAGGGTCATTGATATCAATTCGACATTTTCGAAAAAAAGACAAACACCAACTTTTCCGAGTGACCGCCCATGATTTACTTATTTTGAAAGAGCCTACACTCACTATCTAGAGCTATGGGTCGCCGGCGTCGACCCTATCCGCTGGGGTGTCACCTCCCCCTCTCCCCCTTCCGCCTCTACCCCCTTTACCGCCTCCTCTTCCCCATCTTCCACCCCTACCACCCCTACCACCCCGTCCTCTCCCTCTCCCTCTCCCCGCCCCCTCCGGCACCTCCCCCACAACCTTCCCTCCCTCCCACAACACCCCCCCATCCCTATTTGTCATCTTTGCCACCCATTTGAGATCCAACTTACCTTCACTATCCCCCTCCGTCAACACCACCCCGTTATCACTCACCCAGAACTTGAGCCCTCCCTCCTCCGCCGCCCGCAGCACATCCACATAAATCAGCACCTCCGCATCCTTCCGCATGCCACTGACCACGCCCGTCTCGGCAGTAGCCAGATGGATATGGTTTCGCCCCATGCGCGACAAATGGCCCGAGGCCACGATGGGACTGAAGGAGGAGTAGAAGGTGCCGTGGATGGCTGTTGGCAGGGATTTAGGGTCGAGAGAGGTAAGGAGAGAGGTGGAGGAGAGGGGGATGGAGTGGCCTTGTGTGGCGCGGATGAGGTACTCTTTTGGGTCAGTGGAGGCGGGGTCAGCGGATGCGGGGGCGCTGCTCTTGGTGGCAGCGGCGTCGGTGATGCTGACGCCTGCCATATCGGTTGGTAGGTCGCCGCTGCTGGTAGTGGACGGGCCCTCGATGGGCTGCTCAGGAGCAGAGCTCGCGAGAACCATGGCATAACGCTGCTTGTCATTGTCGCGGACGATCTGTTGGAGCTTTTCGAATGTGAGGTTGAACTTTTTGAATTTGGGCATTGCGAGCTAATATTTCATATCTATTAGTCACTTCATCTACCATCACTCCCCCATTTTGCCATTCACTCATTCACCCCCCATATACACCACCATACACCACCATACACCACCATATACCACCATATACACTCCCGGATCTAGGGCACTCACTAAATCTGCAACATTCGCATACCCATCACTTCGGAGCTTCAACTTCTCTTTCGCCGCACCATGCCTGAGGGTATAGCTCAGCGCCTTCGAGATTGTGTGATCATCGTTTGATCCCCTGCCTCCCCCTCTCTCACCTCTTCCACCTCCGCGGTCTCCTCGGGTTGGGTTTGGAACCGTACTAGCAGGCGTTTCGGACATTCTCCTCGTCAAGATAGTGGTGCTAGTCGTGAACCACTGGATATTGACACACTGTCTCGCGTTCTTTATGATTCCTGTTTTGAAGCGGGGTCTTGCTGCTGCTCGCAATGACATATGTATTATGCAGTATATTTATTTAGTGGGGTGTATTGCAGATGACTCGCAGCGCACGGGGTTGCGACTCACCACCTGTCTCGGATTATGCAACCGCCACGAGAGCTTCTGAATCTATTGACTATGATTTACTTGCGCTCTACAGGCACATGCCAGGCACTACAGGTTATATTCTGGATTTTATGCTGATCCACGGTACCTGGTGCATACGCCTTAACGGATAGATAGCCATTGGCTTTGGCTTTGACATTTGGGTGCCTGCTTATCACGTCTCAGCCACTTACGAATTACAATGGTTCTTATCGTAGAATCTCGTGAATAACGAATCGAACTGGACTGGAAATCCGTAACCTCATTGGTCAAGACGGTCAAAAGTCAAGCTCGTTATTCGTGAGATTCTACTCTACGGTAGTTGTGTTTCTGCGGGCCAATCATAGGGTTGCCCGCACATGAGTACATTGAGATTTAGTTGAATTCTTGGAATCACGGAATCTTATAGAAACAAAGCACTGTTCGCTGCTTTATATCGGATATAGAAATTCACAATAACAAAATTCCATTCCCGTCCCTTCAACGCTCTAGAACTATGAAAAAGAAAAAAGACATTTCGACATTCCACTTTTGTCTACTACGTATATCCTATTTTTTTTGTACCTTTTTTTCTTGAATTTTAATTTAAAGAGTAACTTCCACTCTGCCCTCGCCCCCAGGGGCGCCTCCTTGGAGGGTGGGGAGCAAGTAGGTAATGTCGTCCCAAGGATGCCTGTAAAGGCCGGTCCTGAGTCTCTTCTGGTCGAGGTAGTGAGCAATCAAACCGATGGAACGTCCGAGGACAAAGAGACCGTTGAGAACACCCATCTGTATTTGTATTAGTATAACTCTAGTGGACATTCATAAATCAGGTCACTCACTCTCAGGTAGTCCTCGGCCTCCTCGGCGGAGAAAGCACCGCAGTTTCGGATGAGGTCAACGAAGCAGACGGCGACACATCCATCAACGTTGAGAATCAAGTTGTCCTTCTTGCTGGTGGTAACGGACTCGACAGCAAGCGCATAGTCGAGGAGCTTGTGTGATGGGAATCGCTTCAAGACGAATTCCTTTACTAGCTCTACACGGAGATCGGGGTTGTTTCGTGACTTGACCTTGTGGCCGATACCGGGAACTTTAAGACGATTAGCATTATATCCTGATGTAACGCCGCGGTTGAAGACTTACTAAGCTTGTTTTGCTTCCTCATGGTGTCGACAAAGTCTCTGGGACTCAGGCCCTTGTCAAAAGCACCAGTGAACTCAGCAGCGGCTCCGTCAAGAGCACCACCAAATCTCTCACCAATGGTCAACAGACCGGAGACCAAAGCGGAGATCAAATCCTTTCCAGCTCTGGTGGTAATGATGGTGTTCATGGCACCAGAAACGGCTGGACCGTGATCAGCTGTCAACATCAAAACCATCTCCAAGAACTTGGAGGCATAGTCTGGCAGACGGCGACGGAACCACAAAAGAGACATAACACCTCCGATACCAATCTCCTCTCTGAAGACATCAGAGATGGGCATACCGGCGTACAAGAGCTCCTGACCACGGTCATCGGAGATGGTGGAGATGAAGGCAGCTGGTTTACGGACAAGACCAAGCTCCTGGGCCCATGAGTAGTCGATGGGGATCTTTGGTGGGATAGGCTCTGGCTGAGGAACAATTGTTCCAGCAGCGACAAGTCCGTCGTAAACCTTCTTCAAAGTCTGAGGGAAGTCCTCAAATGTCTCGGGAACGTGGAAACCAGCTTCGCGCATAGCAGCGTTCTTGCAAGCAGCGGTCTCGAGCTGTGAGTTGGCGAATGAGCCAGCATGTCCGAACTGCACCTCAGTCTTGAACATAGAGGCGCAGGTTCCGATGGCCCAAGCGACGATGGGCTTAGTGATGACTCCGGTCTTGACGGCTTCAATAACACGGTACTCCTCTACACCTCCGACCTCACCAAGGAGAACAAGGATCTTGCACTGGGGATCGGCCTCGTATCTAAACTACTTGTTAGATGAAAGGGCCAGGATGGATTTGAGGAAGCAACAGGTGCCTACCTCAACAAGTGATCAATGAATGTAGTTCCTGGGTATCTGTCTCCTCCGATGGCAACACCCTCGTAGACACCGTTTGTGGTTGTAGAAATGATGTTGTTCAACTCGTTAGACATACCACCAGACTTGGAGACGTATCCAACAGATCCGGGGCGGTAGAGCTTGGATGCGACAATGTTGTCCATCATACCGCCGGTGTTACCAATCTTGAATGAACCGGGCTTGATACCACCAACGGTCGCAGGTCCAATGATGGTGATACCCTTCTGCTGGGCAATGTGCATGATCTCACGGGCACGTCTTTCTGGGACACCCTCAGCAATGATGGCAATGGTCTTGATTTGGGGCTTTTCCATCAACTCTAAGGTAGAGCTGTATACTGAACGAGAGCTGGCAAAGTTCACGACCTAGTATTGTTAGACGATGTGCACCAAGAACCTTTCTTGTCCGAGGAACCTACAGTGTCGACTTCGGGGTGCTTCTCACAAGCCTTGTCCACAGCCTGGTAGACAGGGAGAAGGGTCTCAGAAGTTCCCCAGTACATCTTGGAAACGAACTGTCCTCCGAACGGGTAGATAATACCAGCTACACTGGGAGTTGAACGTTTGCCTAGTATAACATGTTAAGAATGCTTCTCCATCGATTTAGCGCTGGAAGTGGCGGAACGCCTTAATCCATCGCAATCGCTGAGCTATTCATCAAATTAAGGACACTTACAAATGAAGTCGAAATCCAGCATTCCCTGGCATGCTTTGGGCTGCAATCCGTAGACAAAAGCACGAGTTTTGGGGTGGAAAAGAGTGTGCTCTGCCTGGGGAGACCTCGGACGAGAGGGAGCAGTGAAACGGCGGATGTTGTCATTTGCGGAGGCTTGCTTGCCATCAGCAGAGGGGGGAGCGAGACTTGCTGAAGACATCTCGAAAGCTCAAATCTTAAGATTGAAAGCGTTAGCAAAATGAACGGCGAAGTTTGAATAGATGAATTGAAGCTTTGAGTAGATAACTGATGGGATTGAAAAGGAGCAAGCAATGGTGAGAAATAGGAGTGAGGTGGGGTGATAGCAATATCAATCTAGAGTGCAATCGCAACCAGAAGAACACCCAAATGCAAGTACAACAATGCACTGCATACACACCCACTCACTCCCTTTACTCCTCGAGCTTTCCAGCTGAACCCCTCACTTAATTTCATGCGGGCCCGGGCACCTCACAGAAAACTTGAACGGGGAAGCGGGGTGACGCTCAACATACCAATTCAATTCGCTTTAGCAATTCAAAGGAGGTGGAAAGGATGGGGTGGTGTGAAGAATTAGATGGTAGACTGGTTGTAGCGTTGAAGTTAGTGAAGGTGCGGGGAGGAAGTGGATGGAGTTTTGAATGCCAGAGAACTCACAAAGTATGCAAGGACAATGAGGTGGAGAAAGACGAGGGACGAGATGAGAAGAAGAGTAGGATGGAGAACAGAGTGAATGGAAAGAACGGAGAAATAGGAACGAGGTCGGGGACGTGAGGGAGTCTTTCTTCTTTTTCGGCTGTTAAATCCAAGCCCAGATCGTTGGGGACATTGGACCAGAAGCGTCTGGCGAACCTGGACCTGCAAGGCCTGCGCTACATTCCAAAATCACTGTGTTCTGTTGGGACCCGTAAAACACCCTGAGCCAAACGATAAATAACTCGTTTTGGTCTGGATTGGCGTGATAACGAGGGGGTTATATTGTGGCGTAACTGTGGCTTTAGCGCATTAGATTGTAGATCCTAGCCCGAAATAGATAGTGGGGTAGCAGGGTCTGAGGGGTACTAATAGTGGGCTTACTCGGGGTTGGTATACCAGACCCATAAAAGCATAAGTTTACCCCGAAATGGGAACATACCGAGACCCAGCTTAATTATCTAACCAAAGTAGTGGGGATGTTTCCCTGCCCCCAACTTGTTCAATTTGGGGGGCCGCGAAAAAAAAACTCGAAGCCCAACGAATTGAATCGGCGTAACTGTTGTTTGCTGTCTCTGCAGCTCTCAACCGATGTCCCGTAACCCCCCCCCCCCCAAGGGTAGGCTGTTGCTTCACACCCCTCCCGTTTTCCCAAAGACTCAAGACCAGCCCGCCAACCCCACACCTCTCCTGAACTTCATCAATTGACCTGTTTCCTCCTCCTCTTCTTCCCCCTCTTTAATCTTCAATTCAATTCCATCACCTCTATCTCCATCCCATCTCCATTTCCATCTCCATCTTTCCCGTTGCTTTTTGATATCTTATCCACAACCACACTATGTCTGCTAAATCCATCCATGAGGCCGACGGGAAGGCCATCCTCAACTACCACCTCACCCGTTCTCCAGTCATTGCCCCATCAACTCTCCCTCCTCCTCCTCACAACGCTCCTCCAAAGCTTGCTTCTCTGTTCTTTGGTGAGGGAGCGTCTCCCTCCGCTGTCTGCGATGCAGCCGAACAGCAGTACCCATGGCTGCTCGAGCAGGGTGCCAAATTCGTTGCGAAGCCAGATCAGCTTATCAAGAGACGCGGCAAGGCTGGATTGTTGACCTTGAACAAGACTTGGGCTGAGGCACGCGCCTGGATCGAGGAAAGGGCCGGGAAAGAGGTTCAGGTTGAGACAGTTAAGGGCTACCTGAGAACATTCTTGGTTGAACCATTCTGCCCGCACAAGTCTGAGGAGGAGTACTACATCAACATTAACTCAGTCAGGGAGGTCAGTTTATATTTCCTGCTTTATTTCCTTATTCACCTGAACAAGCGCTCCCTTTCCCGTTCTATTTTCCGTATATAACATTTTGTTGTATTTTGTGGTTTGTACGTTCTGTTGGTGGTGGCCGGGTTGCCGTTGGGTCGCGGGAGCTTTAAAAGCTTTATGTATCTTCTCGGTCGAGCGGATGTCTCCCTTCCAACGGCGATTTCTTCGGAAGAGTGCACCGTCACTCCCCTGTATCAGACCCTGCATTGCAGCCGTTTTCTCGCTTATCGGGCTTCTTTTAGTTTAATTACCCGACATAAATGGTCTCGATCTGCATTTATATAATTGCCTTTTCTTCATTTGGCTTGTTTTCTAGAAGTTTTCTGTGGCTTTTTGTTGATGATTTATTATCATTCCCGAAACAAACCGACTAAACAACTACTAACATGTTTTATAGGGTGACTGGATTCTCTTTACTCACGAAGGTGGTGTAGATGTTGGTGATGTTGACGAGAAGGCCGAGAAGATCTTGATTCCCGTCGACCTGTCAAAGTCAGTTTTACTATTAGAAATCCTAAATTATATTTTCTTCCACTAACTCGTTGTTTTAGATACCCATCAAACGAGGTCATTGCTCAGACTCTCTTGAAGAACGTCCCCTCAGGTGTACACAACGTCCTTGTCGATTTCATTACAAGACTTTACGCCGTATACGTCGACTGCCAGTTCACGTTAGTTCCCTCGTCCACATCCTATTATAGGTTGATTTCTAAATTTTTAATTTTATAGTTACCTTGAGATCAATCCCTTGGTCGTTATTCCCAACGAAGACAAGACCTCTGCCCAGGTCCACTTCTTGGACTTGGCGGCAAAACTTGATCAGACCGCCGAGTTTGAGTGTGGTGCCAAATGGGCTATTGCCAGAAGCCCGGCTGCGTTGGGACTGAGACCTGTTGGAAGCGACACCATTTCTATCGATGCCGGCCCGCCAATGGAATTCCCTGCTCCATTCGGCCGTGAGTTGACCAAAGAGGAAGCGTAAGTTATTTTTCTCTGGATTAAAATTGGATTATGGCTCTAACTTGTTTGTTAGTTACATTGCATCTCTTGATGCTAAGACCGGTGCTTCCCTTAAGTTGACCGTCCTTAACCCCGTCGGCCGGGTATGGACTCTCGTCGCCGGAGGTGGTGCATCAGTCGTTTACGCAGACGCCATTGCCTCATCTGGCTTCTCCAGTGAGTTGGCCAACTACGGAGAGTATTCTGGTGCCCCCACCGAGGGCCAGACATATCTCTATGCTCGCACTGTTTTTGATCTTATGTTGCGCGCACCTATCCACCCTGAGGGCCGTGTTCTCTTCATCGGTGGTGGTATTGCCAACTTCACTGTAAGCCTTCTCCTTATCCCGGTGACTACTTTCAACGCTAACGTTTTATCGCAGAACGTTGCATCTACCTTCAAGGGTGTCATTCGCGCTCTTCGTGAGTTTGCTCCTGTATTCGTTGAGCACAAGGTTCAGATCTGGGTCCGTCGTGCCGGTCCCAATTACCAGGAGGGATTGAAGAACATCAAGGCCGTTGGCCAGGAGTTGAAACTGGACATGCATGTGTATGGACCAGAGTGCCACGTTTCTGGCATCGTGCCTATGGCTCTCCTTGGTAAGAACATTGGGAACATCCAGGAGTACAGTGGTTAAACGGTTTTTTCTTTGAGTTATTGGGAGAAAAATAAATATAGTTAAATCGGATCATTAGAGAAAAAAAATATCATGGCTTTCTGTTTTTTCTAGCGAATATGGAATTTATGGTTTCTTTCGTAATTCACAACTCGCGGTAGTTTGTAGGGTTCACTAGATGCCCCCTCAACTAGATGTGACCTTATCACGCTAAGCGTACTTTATGTATGAATAAAAGAAAAAAAAAGAAAAACGCTAAGCATACTGCGCTTTTGAATTACGATTGCTTCCACAAGTTATGGCATTATTATGGGCGTATATAGTAAACTTCATGAACTATCACCCGCTAATGGCAGTACTGGTGGTGTCTTTCGTATAGTGCAAGAGTAGTTGTAACGCCTTTCTTCTCTATTATGTGCTGACAATACGCCTGAAGTGATAATTTGTTAACGTTACGCCCTATGATGTAGATCTAATATATTGTCTTGGCAAAATGTTGGGTAGATAGCTTTCCGGATAAACTTCTAAATATCGCATAAAGCTAGAATCATAGCTGAACCCTCCATCTAACACATCTTCACACTTTGGCAACAGTGGTGTAGCTACATGTACTTACATAGATAGATAGCTACGCATATTAATTGTAGCTATTAGACCCAATCTCTCAAGAACATCTTGTACCACGCCCCTATCCCACATGTAGACGTCCCCCTACCCCCACCCCCTACAAAAGACCTCATTCTCATTCTATCTAATTCTACCCATTCCATCCCGACGCAGTCACCCGTACCTTATCTCTCTAAAGCTGTCCGAATCAAAACTCTTTGGGCTCACCAGCCACAGCTTGATATTAACTCGGGGTTTTATTATTTTGTTATTTTCAACACCGGGTTACATCACCTCCCATTCCTCGGGCCTCGGTAAGGGTGTCCACATGAATACTCCGATCCCGCACGAGGTTATCGGGGGTAGAATGGTTGTGTTGTGGAGCTGACTGAGGGCAGAGTAAGTACTTACGACTACATCGAGGTACATGTGAAACCTTGGCGTTCTCGGGTTGGTTTCGTTTCGGCTGGGGTCATGAGCGGTCACTCGCTGATGTTTCAGTCCGTGATTGAAGTCAGCATGAAGAGTTATAAAGACTGTTGGCGGGATATATAACCCGGAGACTGTTCGCCTGCTCTTATGTGCCCTTCTATTATGTTTCATCAACAGTTTTTCGATTGTCTATGCCTTTCTCTAGTCCAATGACTCACCTTTTCACCCAAACTCCTACCTAAAACGGCCGTTTGCCGACCATATCGGCCATGTCAACCACAATTTCCCCCACATTCGGCGCAAAAAGTGCATCACCATATCCTCATCCTGATAGAGAGTTTCTTGAGGGATGAGGAATCGAACTCAGGACCACTACTATGCCATTGGAGATATGAGACCAGCCCCCCATCGAGTGCTGTCCACCAAGTGTCAGCCAGATCTGTCGCATATCAACCACCAAATATCAAACAACCAAGCGGAATAATAGAAGTCACTTACCAGGGATAGACTATACTAGTCTATACCGCAGCTACGCCCATGTCACTACGCTTATATCTAAATATTGCCCGAAAGGTGAGGTCATATCAACCTTTTCACTAGAATGCCGCAACGTAAAGCCTTTCGATACAAGCCCACAGCAACTTTCTATGGTAGTACGTAGGGAGAGTTAAACTTACCCGACTTACTAAGGCTTGAGGTCTTGGCGTGAACACTATTCTACTGAGTAATGTCTATTATTAGGCAATATTACCGGCCGCCTGTTGGCGCAACTAACATCGTGATCCATACCTGTTTCGTATTCATCAAAAAAAAAATTACGATCTCTGTAGCATGCCGACTAATATTCACACAGACGGAGATTAATGTGGTACAGGGGCTCGCATTTGTGTAGCATTGCTTGACGGTGTTGCATATATAGGTCAATGATCGATATGTTAAATAATTATACATGAGTGCAGTGCATAAACATGAACTAGGGCAAGAAAAAGCGGCATAGTTGAGCAAATAGGCAGTCAACTATGTAGCTTTTATGTAGATTGATTAGGCAAGTGTATTTCCGGCTAGCATTGATGGCTCATATATTAACAGTAGATGTTGAAAAATAATGCGGCGTGCGTGGCCTAGTGGTTACGTAGTACTTAAGCTCCGCCGCCACAACGGTTTAGGCTAGTACGTTTGAAAGATGGTATAGAAGGTATTATAGGCTCTGGAGCACCTTGAGAAAAACGGTGAGGTCGTGAGTGTGTTAGCATCTCATCTCTTGGAGGTGTATGAAAATATATATAGCACCGACTGGTACGCTGAAGATATGCGCCCGCAATGGCCAGTAAAAACGGAGAATTCAATACCTCATGGTTTGCATGCATTCGAAGAGCTTACGGAATCAGGAATTATTGCCCCGCATTTCAAGGGACTGCCTTGTTCTTCCCGGTTATAGACGTGATCTTACAGGATATATATAGATGGTGAGTCACTTGAGCATCCGGAAACCCCACCTTTTCGTCCTGAAAATATGTATATTAGCATATTACACGAATAGAGATGGGCGTTGAGAGGACGATGTGTATTTCTAACGCATACCTAGATGGTATCCAGGTCTGTAGCAATGACTTCAACCGGTCTTTTGGCGATGTGATCTGCTAAGCCCTAGGAATGGCCCTGTTAAAATTAGGACTTGGCATTGCGACATCGGTTATGTGGAATAATAATCATGTAATGTGGAATGAGTCATAGATGGAACAAGGATATGGTTATGTAATCAGGGATCACGTGTTAGTAAAAAACTCTGTATATATAGGGCGACTAAAGTCCCCTCTCACCCTGAACTATTCAGCGGCACAATTGAAAAACTCTTCACTTTCTAGTAACATCACTACCTCAACCAGCCACGTTGCTCAAATCACACCTCAAATCACTTCACTCTTTCTTCTCTCCCACACAATATAACTTCAGGTTATGGTGTTCTGCACAATAAATCCAAGATTACTTATACACTCCAACGCTTAACTCTATACACTTCATACAACATCACGTCCACCTCTCCAATTGCAGAATCTTTAAGACCTCAAGAAACTGCCAGCTGAGATTGAAACCTCAGAAAAGAAGGTCACCAAGACATCAGAACCCAAAATTTGATGGTTTGCCCAAACTACGGGTCAAACAAACTATCAAACCGCCAGATCCCGGAGAAGAAAGATTAAGAGTCGATGGTTGGTGGGAAGTATAGACGGCAAAATCCCAACCCCAGACGAAGACGAAGACGAATGGCAGAGGATCGATGATCTGTCAGAATCTCCTCACCACCGCCAGAATCAAGACCTCCAAGACCCCAGAATTACGCCGAAAATGCTCATAAGCATGGACGGTACTGAAGACCAAATTCACCGAAGTTAAGCCTCCACGTTAGTGAACTTGGTCAGCTGCTTTCACGAAGATTCAGATGGAGGAAGGAGACAACCCGTCTCTTCCCGACACCTTCGATGAATACCGCAAACAATCCTACCAAAGCGCAGCTGCCGATAACGGCGTAGAAAAACCTTCCAATCGCTACTAACTCCGATGAAACCATGGCAAGAATGCCCTATCCTCACTACCAAAATCGATGGACAACGCCGTAGACAACCTTCGACAAAAGCATGACCACCCACGAAGACGTACGGAGACTCTCGCTTACACGAGGATGAACCCGAACCCACAAATGGGAAAAGCGTTCTACACCAAGACGCCCCACCACCACCACCATCGAACGAGCGAAGGACACGCAAGAAAAATGGAACCTCTCCTACAGCGCCACGACTACACCATTGTCGGAGGCCCAAGAGCAAAACAAGAAGAGAAAGGAAACAAAAAGGGAAAAAATAAGGAATCAAGATCGGCAGTCATAAACGACTCAGCCACTACAATCTGTGACAGACGCCACGACCCCACTCCTTCCTTCGCGGATCTTTGACTCTGGAGCAACCTCTCACTGTACGCCTTTGAAGACCAATTACACAACGTCAGACCCTCTTCTGGAACTGTCCACAGCTGGTGATGGAACCAGATAGATCACTGACTGGGAAGCGCTTAGTTTCGATCGCTACCTTCCCGATGGAACTAGATCCTCCATCATCCTCACCGACGCATACAATTGGTCCCCACACTTTAAGCGGGGATTGGTCTCAGAACCTACCCTCGATAAAAAGGGGTTTAGAACTGAGTCAGGAGGAGGAAATAAATTCATCAAAAAAGCGGTAAAAAGATAATCCAAGAAAATTAAAAGGCCTCTGAACGCATACAGTTAGCTAAGAATACAATTCGATTGGTTTCTACTATGATTGGCATCAAGCATTAGGACATCCAGCCACACTCGAAAACCTATAATGACGACATCCAGAAACTACCTCCCAAACCAGACAACTTCCACTGCAAGCGACTGCCTCTCCAAAAGCACGATCAGAAACCAAGACCAACAAAGATTAGATCCCAACGACCATTCGAGTTAATCCACTCAGATCTGTCCTGGACAATTCGGTGATTGAATCGCTAGAAATCCAGATTATATGTCCTTCATTGATGACTACACTCGTTTCTCCTTGATATACTTCCTCAAACGAAAGGATGATGAAAGATACCATACGAGAATTCGTCACCAGAATGGAAAAACAAGATGACACCACCGCATTTCAAGATTCCGGACTGACAATGGCGGCGTAGTATGTCAATAAAGACATAACCAAGACTTTCCAACAACAAGGAATAGTAGTACACGAGCTAACACCCCCTACAACCATGAATCAAATTAATTGGAAATACTTTTAATCAGACGATAACAACCACGGCGTGATGATCACGACTATCCGGAAGCGATGGGAGAAGTTATGCAACAGCTACCTCAAAACCGACTCCAACACAGTACGCTAAAAGCGATAACACCCCACGTTCTGAAGCGAAAGACGACCGAATATTCAACACCTACAACCATTCGGTAAGAAGTGCCATGCCCACATCCCGGAAGAAACTAGGCCTCCAGGAAGCAAACTAGCCGAGCGGTAGAAGGAATGATAGTTGGATACACAGACAAGTAATAAAATATATCGATTTGGGTCGGATCAAAACATAGGTAATTGAATCACGAGACGTCACGCCCCCTCCTGAATCGTGGAAGTAACTGAAACCGGATCCATCCCTATCCTAACACCTAATACGATTGCACCAACAGATGACGGTTACGAATCAGAAGACAGGTCTGAAGACGAACCAGTAATCTACCACCGAAAAATCATTACACAACGGTGAACTATCCAGCCTCTCAAAACACCGAGAGACCTAAACAATTCCACCGTAACACCTAACAAGGAAGCAACCTGAGATAAAGACCACCTCCAAAGACCTCAACGAAGATCAACTCGATCCGCCAAAGAACGGAAAACAATCAGAGCTAGAAAATGAGAGTAGGAAAGTAGAAATACAGAAAAAAATGAAGGAACTCGGCAAAGAATATGACCAAGAATGTCAAAGACTAATTACTGATTTACACATTGGAAGAGGATGAGAAACGACTCGAAATAGAAGACTAATGGATGACCATAAAAGGCCAGAAGTGCATTACAAACAGAATACGACTCCTCAACACACCAAGTGAACGAGATACCTAGTCACCGAACCTTCAACCTACAATCGTTTATGAAAAGTCAAGATCGCCTCTATGGAAAAAAAGCGCTATACAGACTGAAAAGATGCCTAGACAAGGCCCATACCTGGGACATTGTCGACAGACCAACAAATCGTGCAGTAGTGAAAGGAAAGTGGGTATTCAAAATCAAACACAACTCGGACGGAACCATCGAACGGTATAAAGTTTCAGACGTCTAAAGGCTTCACCCAAGTACAATACCAAGACTACGATTTAAACCTTCGCCCCAGTCACCAGATATGATTCACTCAGACTACTCCTAAGACTAGCTGCTCACAATGGTTGGATAATTACAACAAACGGACGCTAAGTCAGCCTTCCTTTACGGGATACTCAAAGAGGAGATTTATACTAACTACCTGATGGCTACAGGCAGGACAACAAGGCCAGAACTTCGAAACGATATACGGACTAAAACAATCACCCCGCGAATTCAGATGCTTGCTAGCAGATTCCCTTCAACGGAAAGCGATTTGTCCCAAACAAATTCGACCCACGACGTTCATACATACTAAACAACGACTATACATATCGCCAGATGTAGACGACATCACGATATTCGACCCGACTTCATTCAGAAAAAGAAGACAACAACTGCTTACGCAGACTTCGAACGTACGGATCTCAGAACTCGAAATTCATACTTTAATTGGAATAAAGCAGGTTGGTATTGAGCTATCACAACACGCATACATCAACAAAATCCTGGAGAAATTCGGAATGTCAGACTCTAAACCCGTCGGAACACCACTCGAATCTAACCTCACCCTTCAGAAGGAGAACCAGAGACATCATCGAGAACCAAACCCAAATCGATAATAGGATCACCATGTATGCATATATATATACAAGACCAGATATCACCCATACCGTTATCGCAGCTTCTCCTACGTCTAACTGAGAATATATGCGAAGAAAGAAAGCGAGCCCTCCGACATACTTCAACGAACCAAGGATTGAATCGTTCTACCCGAAAGGAACTCTAGAACACTCGACGGATTCTCAGACAGTTCCTACGCTCAAACCTTGATGATCGGAAATCCTTTCCTGACACGTCTTGACTAGGAAATCAAGAATAAGTTGGAAGCGGAAGCAGAAATCAGTCGCATGATCTCAACAACAGAAGTTCTAATACATTTCTATCACTGCAGTCGTCAACCAAGTATGGTTAAAGAACGCCCTAACGGAACTTCAACAAACCTACCAATACTTCCTACACGACAATACGTGATCAATAGACCTGAGTCAAACCCCAGGATACACGATTGATCTAAAACACATCGAACACTATCACTACACGCGAGAAGCAACTTGAAGCCGAACCTTCAACTCACGTTCCTACCGGCGACAACGTAGCAGACGCCATGACTAAAGCGCTTCAAACCCGCACACCATGTATAGCGTTCAGAAAGGATACGATGTGGCAAGTGAGGGAAGTGTTAAAATTGTGACTTGGCATTGCGACATCGGTTATGTGGAATAATAATCATGTAATGTGGAATGAGTCATAGATGGAACAAGGATATGGTTATGTAATCAGGGATCACGTGTTAGTAAAAAACTCTGTATATATAGGGCGACTAAAGTCCCCTCTCACCCTGAACTATTCAGCGGCACAATTGAAAAACTCTTCACTTTCTAGTAACATCACTACCTCAACCAAAGGTCACGTGTTCAAATCACACCTCAAATCACTTCACTCTTCTTCTCTCCCACACAATATAACTTCAGGCCCCATATGCGAATATCTGCATCAATAGTGGAACAGAAAGGCTAGGGATTTCCTTAATAATCATCTCCCTTTAGGTGTGTTTTCCGAAAATAAGTACATACTCAAGGTTGCAATTAATGGGAGAAAGGACAGCCCTTAGGTAATTCCCTATTGCAGATATAAGTTTATACACAAGACGGCCAACCATTAATTCTTCCTTAAAGATAGATATATCTTTAGGGGTAGCTATATGTGGTCGTGTATCGAGACGCAATATCCACGCGGCCTCATGGACTATTCATCACCCTGGCCAGTCGATAACCCAGGCTCTCAGTAATGGCTTCAGTCTCCATCGCCGGCCCCGATGAACTATCAGACCCCAACCTGAAACCAATGCATATGCCTACAAACAAGCTCCGGATCTTGTTCGGTTCATAACACCCGGGTCAACACAAACTAACCAAATGTGTGCTACCGAAATCATCAACTGTCTTGCCCTGTTGCACCACCATAAACCAAAATAGTCTAAAACAATCATCATTACAAATTTTTCAATCCAAAGGAAACGATGGTTCGTTTTTTCTATATCACTGAGAGGGCATACAGATATTTACTAACCTCGTAGCTCTAGTTATCCCATGTGGTTAAGAACCTAACACCTTTGAGACTCAAGGTTTCATCCGACTAGGTTAGTCTTAGCTACCTCCGAAGCCCACTTGGTCCGAGACCTATGTAACGATACAGCCCAATCGATTCCTTACATGATCCTTATCTAATAGATTCACCAATATTCTAGGCCATTATCTCGTAATATCCCGAATATGAAAGATTCGGTTTGAAAGTGCTACAAAATATGCAATGTTCTAGAAATTCTTGATTAGGCTGGCCGAGAAAAAAATATAAAAAACAATAATAATAAAGAGTGGCCTCGACTAGAGCATTAACATCTGGCCTGGGTTGGGCTGGGCCGACTGTTTAGGGAGCGGTCCGACTGTAGCGCAGTAAAACTATACCAGAGCTTTACCCAAACTTTTGATAGATTCACCAACCACTTCTAAACCTCTTGAGTTCAACAAACGTCTTATCAAGTTTGGTAACTTCAACGGCTATCGGCTTCAATTCAACATTCAACAACTTAGGCACGCCAAAACTTGTTGATGTTTCTTCGCCTAGTTTGGTCTAAAGCTGGCACCAAAGTCTAAAAACGCCGCCAAACGTGCGTAACAGAATCTTCGAATTCCCCGACCCACCAAGATAACCTGCCTCGGCATCAGTACCGGAACCCTTATTTTTAGAACCCATATGTGCACTCATAAGTCGCACGTACATGTCTTGAGTTGAGTTAATATGACAGCACAAGTAGATAAGATGTGCGGTCATGGATAGGCAAACTGTATGCCCTGTGGCCCACGGAGGAACTAGATAACATGGCGCACTACCCGGTGATGCCATGAAACTCTGTATATTCCGCGCCTTTGTTCATGTCTTCCGGTAAAGCAAGAACCAGTCCAACGCAACAAACCTCAGCGTGCAAAGTGGCGACACTAGTCTCAAATTGATTAGTCTTGTAAAGTCGGAAACACAGATCGTCTTGTTCTTGCATGTTATTGGGCGATATTTTTGAGTTTGCGCTAGTTTCATATTGTATGTAGTTGGACACAAGTCACTGTAAGTACATATCATACCTTCTATCTAGGATCTGCCCGTCTCACCTGGTTGTTCCTTCCTTCTAGAACCGCACTAAAGCTTAGAGAATCAATATCGAGATGACGAGGCCGCCACACTGAGGACGCATACATATGGTTATTAAGCAATAAAAGTTGAATGGAGGGAAGCGTTTCTTAACAATAGCTGTGCAAACAATATGCAATGTAAAGTATGCAAAGACCTAGATAGAAACGAGGCTTAGATAAATTCTTTGCATGGAAAATCGGCCACATCTGCACCACTAGTATGACGCGCGTACGATGACGACACGGGGTTTTCTTCGATAATTGGCAAAGAGATAGAAGATCTCGATCATAAATCCAATGATTTGCGATAAAGTAACTCTAGGGTTCGAGGGTTAATGACTGGTTCGCGGCTATCATTAATCACGGCGAGTGATTCATTGTGAAGCCTAGCATTCATGAATAGTCACTCGTATTTTGGGGGCGTGGGGTTGGTGTATGGTGAGACTGTCTGAGCTTATTTTTCTGCCTGTAGCCGGATAACCATCTACCGCCGACGTGAGGAGGAATGGCCTTTCCTTTCCCGCCCTACCATGTGTCCCGAAGTACATGCGATCACCAACCCTAGCTTCCGAAATCGCAGTGCTTCCCGATCTTGTCTCCCACCATCCCTTCCTCGCTGCCCCACCCGGACAAAGAGCCCGAATTCGATACTTCTTTTCTTCTTCTCCTTCTCTCAACGGTGTGGAAAAGTGAGGTGTGTTGTTGTATTTATAGCTGGCTTGGGATCGACGTACTTTAGATACATAGTCACACTTGCGCTGGTTTGCATGCAGACGCGGAAGTATCCGTATATGGACGGCGAGCTCTAAAGTGGTGTAGATATATGTAGAGGTGTAGTTAGTACCTTATCTCGCCTACAGAAGACAATTCGAGGCTCGAGAAGTTTTAAAGAATCCTTTTCAACAGCATGTAGCATATTGGATTTGCTGTTCAGGCGATACGGGGGGCGCTGAGTGGAGAAGATAAGGCTGGACTTAGCCAGCGAGTGACTTGTTCATGGCCCTGGGGGGGGGGGGGGGGCCTACGGCCACTTAAAAAGTACTCTAGACCGTACCTTATCTAGATACTGCTAGAGTTCTCTTCTGCAACTGTGGGGCGAGAAAGAAAGAGAGAGAGAAAAATGCCTCTAAACAGAGCAGAGACACTGATTATCGCTAGGTACACACATCCAGCTGTCATGTCTCGTCGCGTCACTCGATCTCAGCCCTCACTGCCAGGTACCTAGGTACTCTAGGGAACTCTACTTACTCTATGATCGGCATCCCGAAGAAAGGAAAGTGCACTTTTGGCAAGCTTAAGTTGTTCCAACAATCATTGCATGGCTAGTACCCGACTTTTGCTCCCTCAGCAGGTACTTCGATTCACACATCGTCACTCGCCACGCTGAGTTACTGAAAGCGAACACCCACGCCTAACCCCCTGTTTCGGAATGTCTCATGTGTCCGCATTGGGCCGAGGAGCACACCCAATATGGATCGAAACGAAGCGAGGGCTGGCTGTAGCCAACAGTCAATTGAAAGACGGAAAACAATCTGGTTCGTTTTCTTTTTTTTTTTTCTTTTTTTTTTTTTCGAGAAACCTCCATGCGAGTGAGTGCCTACATGTAAATACTCTTACTCTACCGTGTCTATAACCCGTGCAAGTATGGAGTGAAGACACCTACAGGCAGATACCTATCTATCTCCCTACCTTCCTTTTTCCGCCAACAGGGGGAGGTTGTATGTTCCTTGCATTGTTGTGGCCGGCAACGGACGGAAGTTTCAACGGAGACAGAAGTGGGTTTGGTTTGGTTTGGTTTGGTTTGGTTTCGGTTTTGGTTTTTGGTTTTTGGTTTTCGGTTCCTTTTGGGGTGGAGAGGAAGGGGCGGGGCCTTGCGTAAGGTTGGGTCGAGAGAAACTTCTTGGGTTAAGTGAGGCTCGGGTATCGAGTGTGATTGGCTGCCAAGGACGGAATTGGGAATGGGGCGGGCGAGTGAGGAGGTGAGGATTGCAAAAGTAGATAAAAGTACATACATGTAATTACATGTAATTACTTGCCACTCAGGGGATGGGCCTGTTCGTTAATGAAAACGACGAAATAATTCAATATGTTCATAGAGCTTGTTTAAATTTCTTGTATGGGGCTTCCTTCATGTAGCTGACTGAACTGACAATTGAATTCCAACCAGGGCAATTGGGATTGGGCCATGGCTAGCTGATTTCCTCGCGATACGCAACCTCACACTCGATGCGGACCCGAGCGGCCAGGGGTGGGAGGTGGGAAGGTATCATTAGCGCCAAAAGTTTAATGAAAGAAGAGAGGGAGAGAAGGGGGGGGGGAATAATCTATTTTTGAATACACACCACAGCAGGGGGGAAGGTTGTTGCTATTGTATGCTGCACATACACACACCACACACACACACGCCGCCGCGCGCAGAGGAAATTGCGGTTGAGCGAGCACTATCCCGGGTGCGGTGCGGAGGTGGCTTGCAGATGAGTGGATGGTAGGTGCATATGAGCCTGGGCAGAAAACTCTTGTTGTGGATCAGGATAGATGTGAAGACAGGTTTTTCCCTTTAAAACCATATCAATAACTAGAGTACACAAAGCACAGAGGTTGTGGAGTGGTATGTAGCAGTATAGAATGGTAATCGGGGGGTACATGCACCTGCTGGTTATTACGATTACTGTGCACGGTTCCTATTGGAAATTTACATAAAGTACATAGATGTAATAGATGTAAATTCATACCCTATTTAACGAGTCTACGAGGGTAAAAATATCTTCATAACTTACATGTAGGTACATGTGTTCTACATTGTAGGTACCTGAGGTGCCGTAATCTAAAGGAACGTTAGATACTACAGTACGTATTGAGCCAACTGCTTGATTGACATGGGGAATGGTCGGTTCGTCTCAATCTTGAATATGATGAGCTCACAAACTATACTTATATCAACTCCTATTTCGTGCTCCATGCGTTCCCTCTCTCCCACCCCCCAAACCCCAAACCCCAGGCACTCAGCCGTCATCGATCATAGGCAATTGAAAAGATTACATATTTATTACAGAGTGACAACGGATGATCGCGGCCGCAAAAGAAAAAAAGAAAAAACGCTAAATTCCCAGTCCAATTGTTATTGATGAGACCGGCTGGCTTCAACCCAACAAGAAGGACAGGATTTATGCAGATTTTCCCCACACTCGCAGCAGGTACGGACACGTTAAAAAGTTGAGACCCAGTAACTGTATTTCTATTATTGTTTGACAGAGACAGAGTAGGAGTATCAAGATCTTTTCATAGCAGCTGTTGTTGTTGTTGCTTCTCTCTACTTTAGTTTAATCATTGAATAGCAAATCAAAGAGGAAGAGAGAAATAATATTTGGGTAGGCTGACTCTCTTCTCTTAAAATACCTTGGGACGGGCCGCTGCTGCTTGCATTATTCAAGAACAACAAACACCACGGTCACAGTCTCTCTCCTCCTCCTCCTCCTCCTCCTCTCTGGCTTAGGATAGTAAGTAGTCAAGCAAGCACAGGCATTTAGTGCACGGCAGCAGTATTAACAGCAACAGAGTACCAATTGCACCCCCTGTCCAGAGGCCCCCCATCCCCCTCGACTATCTTTTTTCGTCCCATCTCTCCTGCCTGTCCCTGTCGCCATCACGCTGCTACGGCTGCTACTGCGCTTGTTCACCCTTTGGCTTTGTACGGTCCCCCGTTCATTCGTTCGTTCACACATCCATCCCTCGCCTGTTCAGTCGTTACAATTTTCTCTCTCCCCCCCCCCCCCCCTTCTAAAATTTACTTGTTAACTTACTCCCCCCCCCTCCCCTCCCCCACCCCCTCCTACCCTCCCTCCACCTTTTCTCCCTTCTCCTTCCTCGTTTTTCGCTTCCTTTTCAATACCCCAGGACCTTACCGTTTATCACGGGGCTTCTGTCCGGTACAAGGAGATCGGGTGTTTGTGATAGACCTCAGAGAAGGACTCACCGCCAGCCACGCTGTCGGATACGCCTCTCAGCCTCTCTTTTAACTCAACTTAACTTTAGGGCCCCTTCCCGCCAACCGTCCCACCCCCCAGCACCCATACCATACCAATACGCTTTCACTGGATTGCATTGTACGTACATGCATCGCCAATTCACGGTTCGTTGCCATAACCACCCGCTTGCTGCTAATGCATCCCGCTTTGCATCATTGACTATTCATCCTCTCTTCTCTCTCACTCTCAAACCTACTGCTTCTATCTGCCTGCCATCTCTACACTATTGCCTTCCAGGTCAGAGCCCACTGACAAGGTTCACGTTCGCTTTTTCTACCGCTCAACAGCTAGTTCCCGGCAGCCAAAAGGAAACAATCCGTTCACTCTTTTCGAATTCCAACTACTGCAACTCAAAACAACCATTCGACATCATACCGGTGTATCGACCCGGATATCACAGCGACTTTGCGCCCACTCCTAGGCACTTGCAAATAAACTACGTACCCACAACAACTACTATCACTCTGGGAAAAGAATAAGACGCCAATTTTTACAGACTAAAGAGTAGTTTATATATATATTTTTTGATAACTATTTCTGTCTTATCTACTGCTATTGCTACTGCACCTAACAAAAAAAAAAAAAAAAATCAACCGTTCAACTTTTACTTTTCTTCCCTCTATCTATTCTTTATTACTGATTACCAACTCAATTATTTGTGTGTATTGTATCTTTATTCGACACAAGATCCTACTACTACAACGACAGCTTTCCTAGGGAGGCGCAACTGGGACAGCGCTTCATTCTTAATTTAGCCTTTAATAATAGAATCTGGTTGGAGAACTTTTGGGGATCAATAATCGGTTTGACGGAAATTACGAATACAAACGACTTTTTTTTTTTTTTTTTTTTTAACAAAAAAATCATTTCCAGTCGGTCGGCTATCTGTGTTCCAGTTCTCGTACGAGGTTACATTTTTCCAAGGCTGGGGGAAGGGAAATGGGGGTTTCAGCTGGGAGGGTTACAGTGGATGACGGAGAGGGCATGAGCGGGATCGGCATAAGAGCTGGAAAAACTTCGGATGACGATGAGGATTTGTTACGGGATTATGGAGATCATGGCGGAGGAGGACAGGGTGGATTGCTGGAAGGGGAGCTACCGGAATATCACCAAGCAATTGAGAAAATCCGGATTATTGAGCAGGTTCGGGAAAACTTGGCCTACACACGACACTCACGGTTGCAACCCCGACAGGCCGGCGCGGATAGTGGTTCTTCATCAATAGGTGCGGTGGCTGTAGGACTTCTGGATTCCGTGGTTTCGAAATTTTCTGACATTTTGGAAGGGGCTTTTGATGCTTCAGCAGATACAAACTCAATTGTGTCAACCAGCACTAATTCACCGTCTGCATCAATAGGAACGGCCGCAACAAACAGTGTATTGGATAGTACCTCCTTGACTGGAATCCTGACAGATGTGACTCGTTCAACGACGCTGCAGACATTCCTGAGTTCAACTCCTCCCCCGTCGCCAGCGGTAACCTCCGCCGGGATGTCCATCCCGCCTGCTTCAAGCTCAACGTCAACATCATCATCAGTATCATCGTCAATTACGTCTCGACCTCAAAATTCAGGTTCTGCGTCCGTCCGTCCTTCCACGACGATCACTTCCTTCTTAACCTCAGAAATTTCTAGAAATAATGGGACTGCAACAAGTGAGTTACCCCATTGGGATATTACTTGGGCCCCTGATGTGGAGAGATCTAATGTTATCTTAGGTGATACTAGGTCTACAGGTTCTATTACTATTACACCAGTGATACAACCAAGTAGTGGTTCAACAGTTACTGTTGATGGCACCGTTATTATTTACACATACTCAACTAGGACTCAAGACTTGGGTTCTTCCTTAAACACTGGTAACAGATCCACCCGAACATCCACACCCTCCGTCTCATCAGGTAGCTTGAACAGCACAGCCACTTCAACTACTTCTTCCGAGTCGCTCGCGACATCTTTATTTGGATCCGGGACTGACATAGCTGGAGGTGGTGGTGGTGGTGGTGGATATGTAGCACCGACAAGCAGTAGCTCCCCAACTGCAGTTCCGAGTTCAACAACTGCACATTCGGATAATAGCCCACCTGTAAGTCCAAGCTTACTTGGGGGCGTTCTGGGGGGTGTAGCGGGGATCGCTTTTTTACTCGTGGCTATACTATATTTGGTGCGACGGCACAAAAAGAATCTTGCTGCACAACAAAGAGACGACGCTGGATATGGCGGCCCGCTAGAAGGAGCTGGGGGGGATCATATGACGCAGAGGTCAGGGATTGCTCCTTTTGCTCTTGCCGGAGCGTTTTTCAGGAACCCGCGGACACCTCGTGTCAGCCAATCTTCCGATACGCCGACGGTACCCTCAACATCAGAAGTAGGCTTCTACAAGGTCTCCGGAAGGAAATTGGCCCCGGTTCTTGGCGGTCCACGTCCTGGGTATGGATCCCAGCGATCTGCAGGAGGATCTTCGTATTATCCTGATGATGATGGCATTACTGTAGCGTCGACACCGAGTGTATTAGGGCCCTCGAGATATTCGTCAATGACTAGCTCAACCTCGCCAACCGGCTCAACGGCTCCTATGAACTTTTCTTCGGCAGTACCACCTGCACCACCATCAAGTCATATGCCACCACATATAGGCGCCTCAATGGCAGCTCCGCCACCTCGAATACAGGAGGAGGCTGTAGAGAGTGATAACGAATCATCCGAAAAGCTCCCAAGACCATCGCCCTTTACCCGCCAGTTGAGCGCCGTTAGCGTCGGGAGCTTTGGTAAGGATGGAGTGGGTAGATCATTACCGTCACATGATGGTTCACGAGCGTCTCGCTTTACTGAAGATATAGTGTAATAAGGTACCTTTTTTTTTGTATCGTCTAATGTTGAAAAGTTAGCTGGCAAGTTGGGGAGAATCCATGGAAAAACTTGTGCCCCGATTGCAATGTCCTTCTGAGTGTTATTTTTTTTTTCTATCTTTCTCTCCTTACCTTTCTTTTATGATACCTTTTTCGATTCATCTGTAGAGTCCAACCTTTCTTGGATAGGCCAGTACCGCTACTATCTTTTCTCCTTTCTTCCCCTTTACTATAGTTATGTAACCTTTAATGTCTTCAGAAGCTCGGCGTCACGTTTTTTTCTCCTCGGATCCCCATCATACCCCATTCATACTTCATTGTACATTTTTCCGGTCTGTTATTTTGGTAACTAGCTTACGCCTACAGAGAGCAAACTTGCCCTGGGCCTGTATGTCACTTTTTATTATTATTGCATCTTTCGTGTTGTCATAGGGCTTTCCTTCTCTTCTTCCTTCTTTGGCTTCTTGGTCAGGTCAGTCATTTTTACCACCCCATATTTTTCTTTCAACATGCGATCTGGAGTTTTCGTGGGTACCTTGTATTACTACTATTTATCCACCACCACCACTTTCATATAACTCTAAGAGGCACTCTATATTGACCACTCATCATCTCACTTTATTTTTCTTTTCTTTTTCGTTCAAAGCTTCATACAGTTTTACATTGTTTTCTCCACTCTCTACTACCCCGCTATGTGGGTTTAGATTCCTCGGGGAGTTTGCTTTGCAGGAGTCTTGCATGTCATTGAGCGGAGGTTGTTGCTAAAGGGTTAAGCTAGCTAGCCAGCCCTAGCAGGCGTGAAAGTCCCTCCTCCCCTGATTAAAAAAAAAAAAAAAAAAAAAAAAAAAAGTGAAAGAGGTGCCCAAGTATCTGGTTTTTATTATTATTGACCACCTCCTTGCATTAACTAGAGAATTAGCTTTTTTTTTTACCTCCTATTATTATTTTGGTTTCCTAATGTGAGATTCAGTCCTTTTATTCACATAAACATGGCGGTGGGTGGTACGTGTACTTTATTGTTTTTCGGAGAAGCAGCAAAGAAGGGTGGAATTGTAATCCTATGATTAAAAGACTTGTATTTACAGAATTTTCTTTATTTGCTTTTTTTGGCCTTTAGATTATGGTGCTGGCCGGTTGGATTGACGCATATATACTTGGGGAAATATAGGGACAAGATATCAGGATATTAGGATTTAAAGGACATTAGGATCGTTAGGATAGGCTCATTTTGAGGGCAAGATTGGGCTGGATAGAATATTATGCATCTTTTCGAATTTCGCGGGGAAAGGGTGAGAGTGTTTGTAGGCCCGTTGGTTGGCTAGTTTCTGCCTTTACCTTTAAATTTGGTCCTTCCGGAGAGGGAAGGTGTACAGTGAATGCTGTGAAGTCCGTTGCAACGGGTCAGGCCAGCCAGGTGACTGAAATCTGGGCAATCCCATAGAAAATACCAATACCTATGGGAAACCTCCAACTGGTTCTTTATGTCCGGAGGAGACATACCGTTATGGGCTCGCCGGACATACCATGTCGTTCAAATATCACTAGGGCTTCTTCTCGTTAGAAGACTCGAGCCCGTTATTTCCAATTGGTCCGAAGTAGTACTTGAGTAAGTCGAAACTGAAGCAATGGCAATCAATGACATGGGGGGGGGGGGGGTTCATCCATACATCTCTCCGCAATCCACAACCACAAAATTACAAGGCCCATCCCCAAACGATGAGAACTCAGTTGGACAGGCAAGCGATTAAATTTTATGTGCGTTTAGTTTAGTGCCCTGGGAAAAGCTAGGGGTCGCTTGAAGATAAGACAAGGATATATAATGTAATCGATCGTGTGCCGTTTCCTGGGGCATCCTGAGTGGCTCGAAGGGTAAGTGACAGTGCATGCCTGGTGGTGGTTGTGCGCCTTGTTCAGCACGTGTGTGTCTTCTACATACATGTCGATTGCAACCGCCGGAGACGTTTGACGAGCCAACACATTAAGTCCGCTTACGATATTTTAGTTCGTTGAAGAATGTCATACTGGGGTTATCGTAGTAATGATCAATATGGATCTGCTGGCAGGACTATTTTCAGAAAAGTGTTGGGCGGTTGTGGGGGCGAGTGGGGGAAGAGGTAAGAAGAAGATGCGCCTTTTGCTTTGGTCGCGATACTCGACGGGAGTGAGATCTTTTTGGTTTCTTTCCCCGAGAGGAAAGAGAAACCCTTTTACTGGTGCTGGATGATCGGGGATGACGTGTGGGCTCATGCTGCGATTTCTTCTTTCCCCTAGGGGTGTGTGCGTTTGGTGGGGTTAAAGGAGGATATTGGTTGGTGGTTGATATATTCAGTGGCTTGAAGTGATGCATAGTGCTTATTGAAGATTTATGTATCCGCTAAGTATCAATCATGTTTAGTTATCGTATGTCCGAATTATATGCCTAGATCTCCACGGCCAAACGTCGAGTGGTTGAGGAGCTGGGGGGGAAACACTCTCGGCCGATGTCATTATCATCGAACGATGGGGGGATATGATATTCCGCCGACATAAGAGACACTGCCATGCATCGCCTATCAATGAGACCACGGGCCCCAAAGATGGAGACGAAGTTTAAGTAAACGGATACCCACTTGAGTGGCTCGATACCACCACAAGGAAACACAGATTAAATAACGGAGAAGGCCAAGAGCATCTTCGGGGTTTGACCAGCAACTGCCTCTTTTGGTGTATTTAATCTTATTTGTAGATGCATTGGCCTATGCTGTGATGCCGCCCTTGCAGCATATTGATGTTCACGTCATGATTGTGACCCTTGAGTCAATATGTGCGCATATTGGAGCACGAGGGGTTATTGGATACCGGTTGTCATACTTGAGCAATTTATGGTTTTTTTTTTTTTTTTTTCCTTTCTTTTCTGGCCTATCGGAAGGATGATCTGTCAATCAAGCTGGGCGGAGAGGTACTTTGCATGTTCACCAGTTGTCACTCGGTACCGCCACGCAGGTCGATCCATACTTTCCACACATATGATGGATTCCAATTATAGAAATGAATTGAATTGGGTTTTTTATATCAAGTGCAGAAAAATGTGCCCAGGTTCGAGCAGATCGGGATTGACTAAACTCGGGACGGTTACTGATTGGGTCGGCGAGAGGTTGCGGGTGATAAATGGTGAAATGATTACAAAGCAACACCTCGCGATATTGTATACCCGGGTCCCTATGAATTGCTAAAATTTCCGAGGGACACAACTGGATGTAAGTACCCAGTCAATTTTATAATATCTTTACCCACTTTCCCATTATCTTAAGCTATTATTTCATGAAGAGGCTGCGGCTGTATTCTGATATTATTGGAATGCGCACCCGAATTAACATGAGAACATATTAACTGTAAATGTAAGTTTGCTCTACATATACTTGCAATATGTTATTGGAGATCATCTAAGTTACCAACAGCCGTCTCTCTTTTTCTTTTTCTTTTTCTTTTTCTTTTTTTTCTTTTTCGATGCAGCCTAGGTTAAGGGCCCTAGGATATCCCAGTGAAGTAAGCATTGCCGTATTTGGTAAACCTTTTTGTTTCTTCAGAAACGCTTACTGGATGTATCTAGGAGAGGAGTTTCCATCAAAATTGCACCAGTTTTATATGTACAGCCATAATTAGCTAGAGCCTTGTAATGGAATACAAGGCCTTTGAAGGGGTTGGTAGAGCTGTGATCTCTCAGAAGGTGATGCGACATAAAAATATTTGAGGTCACATAAGTTTCATGCCACGATTTGGTCTTTTCAAACAACCATATTACGTGTCTTTATCGTCTTGGTGGCATTGGGCGAAAGTAAATATAATGACTGGCCTCTCACGAAGAGATATCGTACCACTTGTTTCTCAAGTTTCATGATTTAGTTGCCCCACACAACATGTCATTCAACGACCTCCCGGCGGAACTCGTCCTCGAGATAGCTCTTTCGATATCTAGTGCTGAGGATCTTAAGAGGTTTGCTTCTGTCGACCGCAGCCTATTCAGCCTTCTAAAGCCAATTCTTTATAAGAAGTTTGCCAAGGATAGAGGGAATTTCGTAATTGCACTTTATCTAGCAGCCGAAAGTAGGAACGAAGAAAATATTCGTTTATTGCTCAATAATCAGCTTCCTATGGTCATACAGGGCAAAACAACCCTAATGGAGGTGTACCCGAAAGTAGAAGATATTATTAATGTCTTCACGAAAGATCTCAATCGTTATATCCTTGTTGACAGAAATCATGAGCGTTCGCCGCTATTCTGGGCAATGATTGAAGGGCGTCGCAATCTATTTACTAAGTTCCTAAAGTTAGGAATAGGGATAAATATGACTGACAGGCGCTCGCAAGCGCCGCTCTTCTGGGCGTTAAGGCACAGATCGTTGGAAACTTGTCGACGACTTCTCAAGGCTGGAGCAACCGTATACATGAAAGAAATTGAGAATGGATACATGCCGATCCACTGGGCTGTTCGTCACGGTTGCTCGCCGGGGATGATTCAATTACTCCTGGACTTCGGCCCTGACGCAGTGAATGCTCCAGCCGATACAGCGGACATGACACCACTCTTATTGGCTATAACATGGAGGAGACACGCTCTTGCAAGAACACTCCTGAAAAACGGCGCTGATCCACACGGCTTCACCGCCGATCCGGCCGCCATGGATATGTTAAATATCTGCGGCACGGGACAGTATATGCAGAGTGGATTATCAGCCTATACACCCAGCCCTCTCAGATTTGCTATAATGGAAAGAAGACTTAGTGCACTGAAGATGATGTTGAAGGGGAAAGTCGACAGCTTGGATGTTATCGGGGCTACTTCACTCCAACATGCAGCTTGTGACCATGTACCGGATGTAGCCAAATATCTGTTGGAGATGGGCGCCTCTGTAGACTATATGGGAGATCGAGGCTATACTGCACTTATGCAGGCTGCTGTTTCAGGATCTTCCTTGACGATTGAGACTCTTCTTGATGCAGGTGCAGACGTAAACGTTTGCTGCTTGACATACAGGCGGACGGCACTACATTGGGCTGCAATCTCAGGCCGTAACTCTGTGCCAAACATCAAGAAGCTATTGAAGGCAGGCGCTGACATCGATGCCGTGGACATCGGTGGGAAGACAGCCTTGGACCACACAATAAAGTGGATGAACATGGACGGATTTTTAACATTGTTTCATGCGTATGTCGATCGAGGGCTAGATAGATGGAATGCAGAACGTCAGAGTATATACAAAGTATATACCGAGTGATCGTATAGTATATACACAGGGTATTTTGGAATTGCTATGCGTTGCAAGTTCAATAGTTAACGTTGAAAGCTTCCTTACGGCGAATGTGTAGAGTACTTGGGCCAGTTATCCAAACAGAAACGAACGCTAGTTGTAAAAATTCGATTTTCAACAGCTAATGTAATTGTAAATAGAGTGTCTCGCATAAAATCAGCCCCAGGGAATCTGATGTGGGCTACATTTTGCAGTCTCTACCAATACGTAATCCAATAGCGCTCTTAGCGACAGCGGGGAAATCACACCACTGGATAAGACGATGTCCGGCCATAGAATTTCACATTGCTGTTCAGAGTGTTTTTTTTTTGCCTCTCCTTTATTTATTTGAAAGCAGTGCCAGTACCTTACTGGTTTTGACCCATTAAGCCCTCCCAGGGCAGCAGCCTACATAAATACCCAGTCATACATTCTCACTCGTCCATCGAATTATCCGCAAAGAAAATCCCAACCCACCAAACCCACCAACGAAAGTAATCAAAGTCAGGCCGGTAATAGCGTCAAGCCATAGGCTAGCTCGTCTTACTCAGCAAAAAGAAAAAAGAAGAAAGCTAAATAATACAGATCAGAAAATAAGATAAAAATCTAACCTAAACCTTATCACCGAAACAGGAATAATGGTAAAGAACTGATACATTACCCATTCCTGCAAAATACGAAAGTAAGAATGAAGAATAGAAAAGAGTAAACCGAAGCCAAATCCTTGGAAATAAGAATGAATAAATAAAAACCTAAAATAACACTCCAATGTAAAGTCCTGACAAAGTAAGAAATGACGGTCAGTATTACACGTCAAGTAGTGTGAAACATCCGAGATATGGATAATATTGAGGTTGTCCGAGGGTAACGCGATTAGTAATCGGATCGTAGTTAAGAGGTCGGAAAAACGCCAAGATTGGATAGTCGTAGTCGAAGTGTGAAGAACCTCGACTAGAGCAACGAGTGAAGTGGGCGATGAATAAGGGAAGCAGAGCGGGAGGTGGTGCAATTAGACCCCCGTTTAATGGATTACGGCATCAAGCCTTCTTGCTCGATCTTCTCTTTCCAGCACCCCGTTTTCCGGTATTTTCAGAACAGATGGGGCAGAACCACTTTAGTTTTGGAGTCAAGTCTTCCTGCTTTAGGTTGACGCACTCAATGTGGAACCAGACTTTCGGACACTACGGGTGCGAGCCCCAGCTGTTAGTTTCTTTCCTTTAAGAACTCTCAGGTAAAATGCGGTGGTAAAACAAACAGGCACGCAAAATGTAGTCTAACATGGTATCATGCTCAGGGCTGGTAGATGCTCTGGGGGGCTAGGGTTTGGGGAGGGGGGTATCTCCGGTAGTGGTAGAATAGTTTGTTGGGGATAGGTGGAGATAAAAAAAAAATCAAGCACCACAAAACTAACCTGAGAGTTCTCGCAAGCGACCATAGTCCCTCTCGAAACCTCATCGCAGAGACAATACCTATTAAGATCTTCTTCTTCCTCATCTACCCATTCCTCCTCGGCCCCTCCCTCGCCTCCTGGGGTAGGGGGCTTCTTCCTTGTTCCCCTCCCCACAAGGCCCTTTTTCCTTGTCGTTGTGGGGGCGGCTGTGGGTGCAGGCGCGGCTATATCACGTTTTGACCGTTTAGGGTCTGCTCCAGCGGGTGTGGTGGTCGATGCAGCACGCTTGTGGCCAGGTTTGAACGGGGGGGGGTTCTTCGGAGGTCGGCCAAGCCGCCGAGGCGGGGGTGCGTCAGCGTCGACATCGGGCATGTCTTCATCGACATCTTCGGTGGACGAGACCTCAACAGAAGCAGCAGTAGTGGCGGTAGAAGCAGTAGTTCCGGTACTAATTGATGTACTACGCATCTTACGACTACTGGCGGCCATGATTGCGGCAGCACGTTCTTTTTCCTTAATTGCTGCCTTTTCACGGAGCTTCTCCTCACGCAACTTCTCTTCCCGGGCCTCACGGGCAAGGCGCTCCTTTTCAGCGGCAGCTGCGGCGGCCTCCCGTTCTGCGGCTTCTTTGGCAGCGCGTTCACGTTCACGGGCTTCTTTTGCGAGACGTTCCTTCTCTTTGCGCTCTTCTTCGGCCTTTCTAGCATTTTCTGCTTCTGCCTCAGCTTCTTGACGTTCCCGTTCGGCTTCGCGCTCCTTTTCTTTTCGCTCCTCTTCCCGCTTTCGTTTTTTTGCCCGATTTAGACGCATGCCCTTGTTCTCGCGGACGCCCTCGCCGTCGTCTGGTGCGATTTTTTCAGGATCCCCGATCCCACCATCCTCAGGTCCGTATATCTTTAGAAAATCTTCGCCGAGGCGGCCTTCTGTCTGATCTGCAAACTGTTCCTTGTGCTTTGGCCCTCTTCCTAGCGACTCGAGCTCACGGATTATCATGGTAACACTAGGAGTCCATCCGGCATTCTTCTTCATGCGTTTCCGTAGGCGCGCCAATTCCTCGTTTGTGAGCCTGTTCCATGGGAGGAGATGACTTGGGATTGGATTCCCTTCTGCATCTCGCGCCTGCGCACCACCTGAGAATGGAGGGTCTGTAGGAGGTTTGGGGCCGCGTTTGGGTGCGCCAGTCGTAATCTTCTTCTTTTTTGGTTTGACAACAATATCCGGAATGTCCTCCCAATCCTCTTCGTTGCCCGCGGAAGTCTGAGGGGGTTGTCGCGCACGTGGGGTGGGGCCGTTGCGGCGACGCCCTCCTCCCCCGCTACGGCCTGCCGGAGCTGGTGTATGATCTTTGTTGAGGCGAAGCGTGATCCTACAATGCTGATCATCGGCCTTTTCCCTAATACGGGGCTTCCGTGGGGACACGGGGGTAGGGTCGCGGGAAGGTATTATAACTTCTTCTAATTTGGTTCGTATCGCGACAGCTCGGGAGTGATGGCAATCAACCTAAATGATGTCAGGTTAAGCTCAGCAAGGGGGTCAAAGGGGGGTGGGTGGACGTTTTTCTCCATTTTTGTAGCTTCGGCTTCACTCTCTTCACGCGCTCGAATGGCGGCTTTCATAGCGCGGGCGATGTTCATACGTAGCTCCATCTCTTTGTCCGTTACGGTGCGAGCGAAGCCATTGGATGTGGGGAGTTCCGCTTGAAGAATCCTGAACTGCTTTGTGAGTGTTAAGACCTGACTCATGTAGTTGTCATGTTGTTGGCGGAGAGAGTTGATGAGTTCGAGGGAGCGGCGAAGGTCGCTGGGAAGATATTCCGTGTCTATTAACCCATCGTCAGCGAGGGGCAAAAGAAAAGGCGAATTGACAATAGGTAAGGTTTACAGTCGACAAATTCTCGGGCAGTTGCATGGGCCTCTGGATCCTCTTCCGTGTCGTCTGATTCGTGGGGGTGCAATGCTCCTAGGGAACCAACGTCTGACATTTTTTTAATGAGAGATCTACTGAGAGAAGAAGAGTGTGGGGGGGGGATTAGTGTGTGGGGGGTGGAGAGAAGAAGGTGAAGGAGAGAAGGGATGATTTAAAATATAAGGCCTCGTGACAGGTGGCAGTTGATGAGGTTGTCTTCTTTCTCCTTGTTGTTGTGTCTGCGCCTGGAGCTGCAGCGCGGGGTAGAAGCTCGAGATTAGGGCCGAGTCCTTCGGGAGAGACGTGATGGCTGCTGCGGTTGTTGATGTGAGGGCGGTGTGGTGGGAATTGCCTAGCCTGAATGGGTCTTAGGGCGTGGGGGCGCTTCTCGGGTTAGGGTTAATGATACCTAGCCTACGGCACAGTCTATCACTCGGGGTAACAACCAAAAGGAGTGATTTTTTTCTCTCTTTCTAGCTCAGTATGTGTATGAAACCCCAAGGTTATGGCACTAAAAAGGAGTCTAGTAATAGCAGATATGCTCAGTGGAAGCAAAGTGCGCGATAGTAGGTGAAGGGGACCAGAACTTTGAAATGTAGCGGGGTCATATAAAAAAAAAAAAAGACAACTTAACCTGGTGCATGTTGTGCTGAATCGCAGGGCTGGTTGAGAGTTGCGTCCCCCTAAATCTATGGAATCTTGTTCAAATCCTCTTACTTCTTTAATTTTCAACCAAGCCCCGATGGGTTTAAGACTACTAGTTACCAATTGGAGTTGTGTTGGTGTCGGTGTAAGGTAAGACGGGGTGGTAACAGGATAGATTGATAGCAGGGAAATCCACATTTCCCCGCTACTTTCAATAGAATCAGATATACATAGCACATATATCCTCTTCAAAAGTTTATCGAGGTCTATTAATATTTCTAGAGCTGACGATTGTATATCGCTGTCCGATATATTTTGAGAATCTGCCTAGAATAATTCAATTTATGAAAACAGCATCGGGAAGGGAGGGAAATACGTTATAAAAAGTACATGTAAGGAGGCGTTGAAGAGGGCTCATACAAATGTACTCAACGGTGGGGTTGTATGCAGCGCGTTGTAAGTATAACAGGGATTTTTGTAGTGATCGCCCATCATCTTCTTCTGAGGTACATACCTGAGCATTTTCCATAGTAAGCGAGCCAGAACTAGTACCACTCACTTGCTGCTACTCTCAGACATGCAGAGGTACCCCATCCCTTCTTGAGCTTGCCGTGCAAAGGAGAAGGAAGCTTAGGTGACCGTGTGCAACCCCCCCAGTTTCATTCCATGCACGCAACGCCTTGTGCCTGCATGAACCCTAACCCCCTTAGCGCGTAAGCTTCCAATACAGCCGGGTAACATAAAGGCCACCTCGTCGGCAGTTTACCTCACAGTTCCCAACATCTCAGTTTCGTTTCTTAGTTACATATCACCAATCATGAGGTTCTGGTTAACCTCTCCCGCGCTCCTTGCGCTATTTGCGGCGCTTCTACAAGTTTCAGCAGCTGCAGATACACCGACAGCCCCCGAGACACCCGGAAATAGTGACCCACCATGCACCGCAACGTCGCCCGCCTCCGGGAACTTCTTCGATCTCCGTCCACTCATCCGAAGCTCTACGGAAAAGAAGACTTCAGATGTGGACTGGACGGCGAAAGGCCTTGACTATAACGCCAATTTTACAATCAACATCTGCGCACCGGTTCTAGCGGATGTGACGCAGGTCGAAGGAATCAAAGGGGATGAGAAGAAGAACGTTAGTGCGTTCTATGAAAAGGATGGGGAGATGTATTCCATCGGGTTTGTCCTGCACGATCTCGCTTATCTGAAGGCATGTCTCAGCTGACGTCACTAGGAGCGTATCCACAGACCTGCATTTCAGAGGGAGAAAGCTAGTTATCGAGTACTCTAACGGCTCTCCTTGCCCTAATGCTCCCAAGCTACGGAAATCAACCCTGATGAGCTTGATGTGTGATAGAGATATGTTGCAGAAGGCTGCAGTCTCGTTCGTGGGCCAGGCGAACGATTGTGCGTATTTCTTCGAAGTCAGGACAGCGAGTGCATGCCCGACAGTAAAAATCCAGGCGCTGGGGCCAGTTAGCGTGTTTGGAATCATGTAAGTTTGTTTATATTGGTTGGAGAAGAAGGTTGATAACTAATGACTCTTGGCAGTGGACTCGTCGCGGCAATTGTCTATTGTGCGGGCGGTTGTATGTATCAAAGGAGTGTGATGCATGCCCGTGGATGGAGACAGATTCCACACTATCATGCCTGGGCGGGCGCGATTGGGTTCATATGGGTGCGTTTCTTGCTACCTTTGAATGTGTTGCATTTGTTTTCTGCATCGCCCTCGAATGGGGCGCTTCCTAAGTAGAGCTACTGGATAGCTTTGCACGGTTCCTTTTGCGTAGAAATTTTGTTTATTTTCCATATAGAGTTGTAATCTGTTTTTCATTCTTGACCTGTTTTATAACTGCGTACTGCATACTGCATTTTCTATACCAGAGTCAATAATGTACATTCGCTAATCGACCTCCTATAGAACACAACCAACACAATCTGGTCCAAATTCATCGAATGCCTTCCTCTCCCATCATCGTTTCGGCGCTCGCGCTCAAACTCCGGATACAGTCGCGTCGGTGGTACTGGCTTTGGCGCACGGACTGTAGCCGGTGATCGAATTGGCGGCGGTCGGAGCTCGTTGGACGATGAAAACCAGTTAATTGACGAGCTGGACGAAGATTGGGGCGACGAGCCTTAGCATAGTTTATTGGTCTTGGCGTAGCTTCAACTGGACATGTGATGTATATCCTGTGGATAACATGGTTGGGATTGGGTTTTTTTTAAAAAATGATTGGCAACTGGCGTTCCCCCCCTTTTTTTATGTTTTATGCTTTTCTTCTCTTGGTTTTTATCCAAGAAATACTAGTGTTTAGCTTGAGTTTTTCTGTTTCTTCTTCTATTGAGCAGAGAATATGTAGAGAGCGCGAATTGCACTGTAGATCAGATGGGTTAGGTCAAATTGAGCATTCGAACATCACAGGGTATCACTCGGCGTTCTTGTTAAAGGCTTGGCAATAGGACATGTATTCTGATTATCAACCACTTGGGCTTCCAGCTATTTTTCATGAAATTTGGCCTCTTACCGAGCGCTTTGACGCATGGTACAAATTTTTCACAATGTCAACTACTTACTACTTTAGGATAGCCCCCTTAAGGATAGCTCCCAACAATCCTACCAAAGCCTTAGTTTAGATTACCCAAGGGACACCTCATAAGGATTATCCTACGTGTTAAAACACATACCATGGCCAAATACATGTATTGGCGGCTATATTCCTACGTATCCTCCATGAATTCATATTAGAGGTTCACGTACCATGATCGCTGAGTGCCACCTATTATAAGCAATACGTGTCTGAATGTACCTTCGATGCATGTGTATGTAGCTGTCCTGCTAGAGTTCGCTTGCTATAAAAACCCACCCATTTCTCCTCTTCTCCTCTCTTCTCTTCTCATACTCAACACCCTCCACTAGAAGGCCCAAAAGTTGCAGTGTTCATTTACACGATACTGGGGGTTTCCCGGAAGACTTTGAAAATCTATCAATCTCTTACTCTCCAATCAAGATAATCTCTTGATTTAACTAAGGCTTTATATTCAGTCGTTATTCCGGTCCTCTTTATCATCTACTCGGTGCGTCCTGCTGCTTGTAATTTTCATGTTTCCCTCAGCAGTAACTCATTGTCTAACACTGATTAGTATCTTTCGAAGATCATACCTCTCTTCCTTCACATCAATATTTCTATCCCTCTTTACCACACTTCCTGGCCTTATCCTCTGGCGTATAGTGTCGCAGCAATTCTGAGCCCAACCAAACGACCCCCGATCCATAGGGTGGTAGTATTCGGGAGGTATATAGCATAATTTCCAATCCACTATTAACCTGAAGAGACCTCCACTGACATAGGGACTCAAATATACAGGTAGGATCGTCAAGGTCCCCCTAGAGTATTTGAGAAAGATGGTCTTCCATCATAAGGCTCCAAATTACTAAGGGGACGCAACATATTGAAGTGGATCCGCAAAACCCCCCAAAGAATCCACAACCTCTTATCAGCTATCATGATTCGATTTTTAAGTCCTAATGTAATTCTTCCAACTTTTCCTTTTCGTTTTTAATTTAACACTAAGTTTACTAACCTAGTACAAATAAAGACCCCATATTCTTTAGGGAGGGTTTCGTTATGACGGACCTGGGTCTCCCTGAAGGGAGGGTTTCGTTATGACGGACACGGGGCTCCGGTGGGTGTACCTCCCACTATTAATATCTATTCTTTCTCTTCGAGAGACTGAACACTTCTCTTCATGGGAGAATGGAGTATAATACTAAGGGGTGCGGCAAATGATGTAAGTTGCAGATCTTTTAAACTAAAACTTATAGGTTACTAAATGCTAATTTATAATGTAAAATAGACTTAGATGGCCCCCAACGCTCATGGAACCACCAAGGGATACGTCCATGGACGTGACCATAGCCTCTCCTCCTATTAGTAACGGTATAGGAAAGGAAATAAAGCTATAATTTGTGATATTATGAGGAAGAGGCAGGCAGTTTTCAGTATTGCCCTGCGGGGCTGGAAGGGAACTTTTGTATTCTGAGAAACCCATAGAGAATGGGAATATCACTGTAGGAATATTTCTATTTGGGCGCACTATTATTTTATCACGGAGATGCAAGTTTCTAGGAGAAGGGAGGAAGAGGTGGAGCTATTAATATTGATATGGAGGATACATGGGGGGAAGGTGGGATACGATACGATAATCTGCCTTTGGCTGTCAGATGAGCTACTGCCACCATATTGGTAGCTAACTCTAGCAGATAATTTATATATGTAAATGATTGACTGCACACCAAAATCGTAGGTAGTGAGGGCGTTGACCGACTAGGGAATAAAAGGTATAGTTATTGTAGAAAATATTTTATAGAAGAGAGTTAGAACTCAATGGAGGACCTATCTATACTCCCCATCGACTATTTAGATAGGTAAATAGCCATTAGCTTGTGAAGCCAATATTGATCTGTCTTTTAAGCTCATGATCGTTATTGTGCATATATAAAATTGCGCATAGTTGGTCTTATATGTACTCCGGGGAATAGCCCTAAATTCAGCCATTTGGCCAGTCATGAGGTATGGAGGGGTTTGTTAGCAGATAGCTAGATGGCAGAAGAACTAAAGTACCCATATATCGACGGGCCTCGAGTCCAAAAAAGTTAAAGTAGATTCGGGTGATGTTTGCCCATGAAACATTTCCTGAAAGTGGGGGTACGTACAACCACCCTCTAGAAATGTTTGTGATTTACACCAAACTTGGTCAATGCGCAATGTGGCTTTAAGGTTGATTTCAGGAACTGTTATCCATCCAAATAATTTTATAAAATCGGTGGGCAAGAACACTAATACCATAGAAGTCTAATGTTCATCTTGAGCACCATTGACTGATTCATGGTAGATATTTTGAGCATTTTAGTGGGCGCCTAGCTTGATCCTTAGTTTGAGCCGGAGTACATGCCACACTAAACCCGAATCACAAACACTTTTGCAGCGTGACTGTATATAACATAGCTGTAGCTAAGGAAATCCAGTCGTAAGTAGAGGGAGGGACACCCGCGAAATATCCGCCTTTACTTAGACGTGCCGTTCCCCAAGAGCGTTGGGCATTCGCGGCACTGTACTATTTCGCCCGATATCGATTCGTTGCCAGGTGGGTCAGTGAAGAGTGAGAGTTGAGGGGCAATATGCACCACATATAACAGTACTCGAGCCCCGCAGCAGCAAGGCGCGCTGTACTTGTACTTGATATTTGGATCCTCTCAACGGAACTGTAGTAATAATGCACTGGGATACGATAGTGGTTATGACGAATTCCCAACTTGGTGGGTCTTGACTCTGAAGATATGGGGTTAGCTGTTTCCATCCAAGCCGCCTCAGGTGATGTTCTCTTTATTATTCAGTGCTGTGATACATATGTCTACATTTTGGTTGGTGAGTTTAGAATTAAGTATGTAGGTGTTTCTATATGGGGGGATATTCTGTATTCTGTAGGTGGGTTATTGTGAGTACATACTGTATTTATTATTATTACTGTTAGGTGCCCTTGATATAATCCTATATATGTTAGTTTGTTATCTGTAGTTCTAATAGTAATTAAGTACTTCCTTCTCCTTGTGTAGTTCTCAGCTGTCTAGATATTACGAAAGAACGATGCTATAAACGCAAAGGATTCATCATCGCTAAAAGTTGATAGCTGTGGGTGAATCGTTTCTTTTCTGCGGCTTGCTAATTCTTGATTAACCCGACAGTGAAAGAACTACCTACCTACCTGAGGTACAGAGTGATCATTGACCCTACCCAGACCCAACCAACCGGCTAAATCCACCCCATCCGCCCGCCATAAGTGGACAGCTGCAGCTAGATAGGTAGGCAGACCCTGAAAGTCTCTCTGGAGCTGGGGAGAGCTCCCGTTGCCCTACCCAGGCAAACGATCCCTGTACGCGCACCCCTAACCCTCGGGCTAGTGCGCGCACTTTGGGAAACGCGCGGGAGGAGAAGAACACCTCTCCTGTACTTTTACTCTCCTGGACTTGACTTGTAGCTGCTGGTAGTAGAAGTAGTAGAAGTAGTAGAAAAAAGAAGAGAGGGAAAGAAAGAAAGAGAAGAGACACTCACAGGACGGCAGACGGCACTTTTCCTCCCCCCTCTCACCCAACACTACGACACCTCCTCAGCTTACCACCACTACCCACACTCCATCACATCTCAACCTCTGGGAGTCTCTCAAACCCCCCACACCCTCTCTCTTCCCTTCATCACTCGTCTGTTCAACCCACCATCAAACTGGCGTCCTCAACCCCATCCCACCCTCTCCTCGCCCCCCTCCTCCCCCACCTCGCCCCCCTCGACCACCTCCTCACCACCCTCCAACTCGCACTCTCCCCCAACGACCCCCCAAAACCGCTCGCCGACCTCCTCCCACACCTTCTCCTCGCCCTCGGCTCATCTACCCTCCTTCTTCTCCTCATGCGCCGCTTCTTCTCCCGCGTCGTCGGCGGCGCCCCAGCTCTCATCTCGGGCGACGCCACCCCAGACCCAAACCGCGCGAATGACACTATCACCGTCAAGTACGGAAAGGACGAGTTCGTGCTCTCCTACACCGTCAACGCCGTCACTGGGGGCACAACAACAGTGGGTAACCTCCGCAAAGACTGTAGCGAACGCATTAGTGCCCCCGAGGACCGCGTATCACTCATATGCGCGGGAAAGAACCTTAAGGAAGACAGTGCAACCCTCGCGTCGCTCGGAATCTCGACGGGCGCCAAGATCTTGTGCATGGGGTCTTCTGCGCCGATTCCTGCTGCGCCGGCGGTGGCAGCAGACGACGCGGAGAAGAAGAGGAAGAAGAACAAGAAGAAGTCTGGTGCCAAGGCACGGGGGTCCGGGTCCGGGGCCGTCACACCTGAAATCCAGAAGCCGGTTCTGACACCGATGATGAAGATCGATGCCGTTTGGGACGGGATTGTCGTGAACTTGAAGCCGCTTACGGATGAGTTTATGGTTGCCCCACCGGAGGACCCGGCCAAGAGGGCGGATATGCACCGTAGGCTAACGGAGACGATGATGGGAGAGCTCCTAAAGCTGGATTCAGTGGAGAGTAATGAGGGGGAGGTGAGGGCGCGCAGGAAAGAGGTTGTTAAGGATATTCAAAGGGTGTTGGAGGGGCTGGATAGGGCGCTTAAGGGCGGCCAGAAGGAGGAGGGGGTCAAGGACTTTGACCTCGATTAAAGGACAAGAGGGCATTAGGATGTGGGTTCCTCATGGAGTTGAGCCTAGGTCTTTTCTTTTTTTCTTCTGGCGATAGACGGGGGCTATCTGTATACATGGATTAGCTAAAGTCTATATCTCTATTAATTGGGATCTTTTCTGTTTCCTGGGATTTCAAGATCTTCTCTTTTCTGCTCGATTGTTTTACTCGGTTTACTTGGGATTCTTTTTTCACTTTTAGGGATTAGGGACGATAGAATGTCGGGTCGGGAAATATCCAAAAAGAGGAAATGAGCTTGATGGGGTTGTAAAGATTGTAATGAGCTTGATGGGGTTGTAAAGATTGTAATGAGAATGAAACGTAACTAGAAGTTGATGTTTGTGCGGTTGTTTTGTGGGGTCAATGATCGTGTGCCGGCTTTTCTGTGGGTACGAGCGGTTTAGTGTGTTGTGTGGTATCGGTGCTCTAGATTTAATATTGTTGAATGGGCTCTTATTTACGCACTACACTAAGGTGCATGTAATTACTTACTGCCACCCAAACGTCACAAATGGAATACTAATATTGAATCAAGTGAAGATAATTAAGTGTCTTAACCACCGATCCCGTCTTTAGTAGTTATTAATTTATTGCCTACATGTAGACATATATCGAGCGCTCTTTGAGGACTTGTATTGTAATATTAATGCTATATGATTGATTGAGCGTCTACCACTATCATGGTGATGCCAATGATCGGATCGACCAGTCGTGGTATTGTTTATGCCCAATGGTAACTTTTGAGTACCAGCCAGTCCGACTGTCTTCTTTAGTTTACTTCCGGGTATGGCTCTTTTGGCGACTCTGTGTCAGTGGTTTCACTACTATGGTTAAATTTAAGCTGGCTATTGGATATATATTACCCAACCCTAATATTCTACGGGGATATAGTTGAATCAATTATTCCTGTTCCTTGTGTCAGTGTAGTATAGTTAGTAGTTCTACCGAATCCGCCTCTGACACCTCCAGGGCCAGATTGTCGTTGTGAACATCAAGCCATAGCCTTAAAGCAGGACTGGAAAACTCACCTCTGCCCCTTTCGAATATTCCGACAATATACTTTATATATCTCATCACCAGCATCGTATGATGCACGCCAAGGCCCTAGCTTCACCTCATCCCACCTCATCTTCACCTTCAACCTCCCTCTACGGTCTACCATTTGGCATTGACCATAACAATACCCACCAAATACCCAAAATGTCGGCGCCGCGTCTGCTTCGTTCCCTCCCCCGAACGCTGGGCGCCCCCCGTCCCCTCCTCCACCGTCCCTTCACCACCATTCCCCGCCGCCCCCCTCCCACCCATACGCACATCCCCCCCTCCGCCCACCGCGCAGACCTCGCCGCTCAAAAGCGGCGGCAAACAATCCTCGTCGTCTGCGCGACGCTCTCCATGGCCACCCTGTGGTTCCTGGCAACCTCCGTCGACGTCAAAGCCGAGGCGCCCCCAAACACACCATCAATAAAGCCCGGTACCCCCGTGATACTCCACAGTGCCGCCGAGCGCGCAGCTGGTGTTGAGCTGGCGCCAAGTGGGACCACGAGCGTTCCAGACTTCCCAAAGGGGTTGGTGTTGGATGGGACGGAGTATGCGTTGGTGGGCCTGGGGATAAGGACTGTCAGCTTTTTGAGTATTGAGGTGTATGTTGTGGGGTTGTATGTGGCGGCAGATGATCTGCCCACGGTGCAGGAGAGGCTGGTGAGGAAGGTGGGTGAGGGGGTCACGGCGGCGACGGGAAAGGAGAGGGATGTTTTGAGGGGGGAATTATTAACGGAGGGGGAAGAGTTCTGGGCGGGACTTTTGGCGGAGACGGGGGTGCGGTCGGTACTTAGGATTGTGCCGACTAGAAATACCGGTATGTCTCTATCTCTAGAGCTTATTGGTGGTAGGGGTGAGATACTGACAGAGATTGATTGCGAAAAGACTACCAGCACCTCCGCGACGGCTGGGTCCGCGGCATCCAAGCGCGCTCCTCAAAAAGCCCATACTACGACGACGAGGCCTTCACTAATGCCTTGACGAGCTTCAAGCAAGCTTTTGGACAAAAGAAAGCGGTTCCTAAGCAGAAGACGCTGCTGCTGGTGCGTGATGCCAAAGGCACTCTAAAGTGCCTCTTCGATCCCACAGGAAGGAATGATGGAAAGGTGGGCGGCGAGGGCGAGAAGGACAAGGTGGTACTGCTGGGTAGTGTGGAGGATAAGAGGCTGTCCACTGTGTTGTGGCTCTGCTATGTTGCGGGGAAGAAGGTGGCGAGTGAGCCGGCGAGGAAGAGTATTGTTGAGGGACTGATGGCGCTGGCGGAGAGGCCGGTGGGGACGGTGGGGAGGACGATGGGGTAGAAGATTGATAGGTAGTTGGTGCTTTTCTTGTCTTGTCCTTCTTCTTCTTCTTCTTGCTTGCACGGTTGTGGGGACTTACTGTAGGAAAGGCTGAGGGAATAGATTTAGGCATGCATATCGTGAATCAGGGTGAGCTTAGAGCCCGTCTGGATTGTGAGTATATAGTCGTAGAATCAATCATCCTCGGTGAAGCCTTGAATGTAGGGCTCTTGTAGTAGTAATCTGTGCTGCACATTGAACCTCAGGATGGGAATCTGCCGTCCTCACCTCATATGTCTATCTGCACGGCTCAAAGTCCCACCAAATAACTGACTTTCTTTCGACATCATACAACTGCATATACCCGCTCTAAATCCTTCCCATATAGAAGGCGGGGGGTCTATCCAGCTGAGTGGTCGAATTGATCATTGACATTCTGGTGATAACCATTTTTGTTGGCATTATGCACACGAATCTAGATGTCACTGTGCTTCTTCTGTGGAGAGCGAGAGAGTCAAGAGGAAGAAGAAGTACGGGTCACACGGTGGTGCTGGTTGAACGTTAGGTCCTGGTAATCGATATCATATACACTAACTGAGTACTTTAGTGTCCTCCATATAGTCGATCAATATTTGTGTCGAGAATCCCATTACAGTGCCTACACTCTCGCTATAATGGTACGGTCGGGACCGGGGATATGTAATGTATTCTTATAGCAGCCAATTATCATTATGCGGAGTGAGAGGTTCTAGTAAATTTGCCACTTGCGGACAGGCAAATCGTATCTTTATAATGGGAATATCATTATAGAATATCTATATATTGAGAGCCTATTCGTAAAAATGGAGTCTTCAAGTTACAGTGTAGGACAATAAGTGTGTTCACGGTTATGGCGCCCGGTTGATCAAGCAGATCATGAGTACAGTAGATAATTAATCCTCAAAGCATCTTATCGGTCCATCTCTCTGGCTATACATATTTTAGTCCAGATCTTCACTAGTAGATTTGATAAGATCCCCGCCGCGCATCAACGGGCTGCCCATGACTCCGCCCTTGGTGAGAATGACGACATGGCCTTTATCAGATCACAATAATCTAATCTTCATCACTAGCACATTTACAATCACTCAAAAGGGCACCAGTTATGTATGAAACTCTTTCTTTCCATTCAAGCCATAACTATCTAACGAAGGGAAACCTAATCCCTCAATCCTCTAAATAGCACCAGCGTCCTTCAACAGCTTAGGCAGCTCACTCTTGCGGGCCTGAAGGTCCGAGTTGCCACCAATGAATTTCTGACCAATGAAGTTCTGCGGGACGGTGCGCTGACCGGTCATCTCCTGGAGGGCATCCTGAATCTCGGCACCATCATCTAGTCCAATCCCCATATCAGTCAGTACGGTAATTCTCTAGATAGATAAGAAACAGATGGGGGTGGGAGAGACATACCGATCTGGTCGAGCTCGAGAACGAAGAACTTTGCGCCCAGCTCGGAGAGAGTACCCTTTGAGGCGCGGCAGTAGGGGCAATACGACTTGCTGAAGACGGCTATTTAACCACGAGACATTAGTTAGTAACGATGATGACCCGAAGAGCTCAAACGAAGAGGTGATGAAAATATATACCAACGGGATTTTCATCGATGATCTTCTGCACCTTCTGCTTAACTGCGGCGGAAACCATTGTCGGCTGCGAGCTTCCGAAAAGACGTCTAAATATTGAAGTTATTTTGAAAAAGTTGTATTTGCGAGTGTTCGAGCGTGGTCGTCGAACTCTCTATCTCCTGAGGTGTGTGCTGGGTATATATAGTTGATGATGGAGGTGGTGATGATTAATTAATAGGAGTTGGTGGCGGGGTTTTTGGGTTGGTAAGGTTGATGTTGTACTGCAGATAGGTCGCCGGCCGGTTTTATGGGAGACGGCGATGGATGACGTTTTTGCGTTGGTGGGGTGCGGCATTTGGCGCGCGCGCTTATGTCATGTCGGTTTTCGGTGTCTTGGTTGGAGAAGCGCCTCTAGGGTGCGTCTATCGCCGACTTTTGGGCGGGCCTAGGCCCAGTGTCGCCGGGGGGACCTTCCGGGGTTGGTGAAGTGCAGATGGCCTAGACGGAGGCAGAGTTGGCTTGTTCGGGAGACGCCGTGGTGGGATAGGCGGTACGCATTGGTGCGTAGGTTTTGGTATAAGGGGACGTTCCTTGAGTGATTGGATTATCTGTGAATGTTATTGGTCCGGCAGGAAGTCATAGGCATGTTGTTTCTACTACTGGTGGCTGTTGGTTAGGTTGATGGTTGGATAAAGAAGAAATTAATATAGGTAATTAATCGCAGATTATAAAGGCTTGATAATCAACATCACGGCGCTGACGTACGTACTGAACTGCAAGCATGACATTACGCTCTTGATAGATTTGAAATATCGTCCGGTCCTAGATCCTCCGAGCCTCATGCTGAAGTCTCGTAGCCAGCGCCTAATCCGCTTAGACTATCCCTTAGCTTGACAGCAAATGCTGCCCCTCCCCCCAACAGAAAGAAGCAAAAAGTTGGTAATAGATCTTGTTGTCTCTCTTATCAAATAGTTGATTTCCCATATTACAAACTCTCACCCTCGATTATCATTTGGACGTATGAGACATTAGAGTGTTTTAGTTGATGCCAATTTTCAATTTTCCACCATAGTTTTGTATGGCGAATTATGAACGACAGGGATCAACTAACACACACTCTCTCTCATGCATATATATCATGTGATCTCGATTTTTGGTGAGGGTAAGCAGTTCGCTGTGTTTATCAGCCCTTGGAATACTTAGAAGTGCTATAAAATTCGCAAGTTGCTACTCTATTTCTGCTAATCAATTCCTGTGTAGGGCACACTAATGCATACATCCAAGTGATAGCGGGGCAGCAATTGAGAGCTTAAGGGATATCCCTTCGTCTGTCAATAAAATGCTGCCCCCCCCCCCCCCAAGAAAAAACAAACCTAGTGTGGCTTTACTAACATACCGTCTTATTCCACTGGAAGAGACCACTCGCTTCACGGCGTAAGTCACAGAATCTAGCGTTCATTTGAGTGGCTCACGCCGTAATTTTCTCTGCATCCATCAGAAGAGACCGGTCCCTTCCAGTGGAATAAGACGGTATCTCGTTACCGATCCATACAAATATAATTCCTCTGTTATAGGGGGGCAGCAATTGACAGACGAAGCTTAAGGAATAGCTAACATATCATAACAAGCCGGTTGCGCCTCCGTTCGCTGCCCCTACTTTACAGCTAGTTAATTATCTAATGACTCTAATTCTTTAATTGAAATATCAAAATCTCGTATTCGGTCTTCAGCCGGACTACTTTCAAGCAAGTACACCTGCAAGGCGATAAAAAAGGATATCGGTAGCAGTAAACAAAAAAGACAACGCCCTTCATGGCACCTTGATACGGAGAGGAATCTATGGCTCAATTCACCTTAGAGGGTGAGTGTCAACTTGAGTTCTCATTGGCAGAAACTGAGTTTTAGCTTGAAAAAGGGATGGTTTAGGGTTTTAACTTGAGGCTCTCCCTCCAAAATTTATTGCCACTCAAGTTGACACACCCACCTTCTAACCATATTGCATATGACGGGCGTAATTCCATATCGGTATGATTACCGCTGGGTTATAAGTCCAACCCAACATATGGGGGTTTTCGATTTGACGCCTTCGAAGTAAGCTGACTAGGTATGTTGGATGTTGGAGTAATCCCGAGAGTGAAGAGTATGGTTAGGAGGGTAAGCAATAAAACTTACCCCAATTCCAGAGATAGCTTCCGATTGGTAAACCCAAATCACCTGCCCCTACTAGACCTTAACACGCGTGCGACAAAATGGCCGAACCATTTTCGTTAGGGAACGCTGATGACCCCACGGCAATAGAAGATCACATGACCAATAACACTTCGGCGTGTTAGTAGCTACATATCCCTATTGTTAATAAGGGGGGCATATAGCCGTAGTATCAGTACACAAACGCTCAACTATGAGGAGCTTATGATACTTATATATAAGAAGAAACAGGAGGCCTTGTTTGCTGCAGATAGCAATAATATACATGGGGTTATAGCCCATATAAAGTTCGCAAGCTTCTAAGGGCCTCTCCGGCTGCCAAGCCTAGGTTTTGGAGTTGATGGTTTCTGAGGGGCTTGGAAAAATAATCTGACAAAAACACCCCTAGAGGTGTTTTTGGATTATTGATAACCCACAGACCCCCACAGACCCCCACAGACCGACTGCCGAACAGCACACTCTGTTTACAAAACTACAAATTCTCCTTTTAACCCCTCAAAACCCCAAACTATTGAATAATCCGTGGCAACCGAACAAGCCCTAAAAAATGCAATTACTAGCACCAAAGGCCGGTGTCAGCCACTCCCGTAAAACTACCAAAGGAATATTTGGTTAGGAGTGCACGGGTACAAGAAGGGATAGTGATCAACGGGATTCAGCTATATCCCATGATATTGGGTAAGTGGGTATGGGTGGCTACTGATATAAGTGATTATTACGGGATACCCCGCCGTAATCCAAATCGAGTGATATCATATGATCTAAGAACATGGAAGCTATGTTGCCAAGATATAGCGATCATTGGAGAAGTCTTTCAGAAAAACAACTAAATTTCTGAAGCTAGTACAAAACACGATACATTTCCCGAGGCTGGCCCTAGGGCCTGCGCGTTCAAGGAGAATATTAAACCGTGGCCGTTTGGTGACCAAAAGGTCCTTTCTGAGCTTACTTTTTGATAGGGAGAAATTTTACAAAATATCAGAATATGCCTAAAACCTATGATATAATTTTCCTATATCTATTAGGCTTGATCCGGTTGAATGGTTTAGTAAAATCATAGCCTTGGCACATTTATTGGTGAGGATTAGCCAACCTATCCCCTTCAGAATTTTTCAGCTCAAGAACATGATCACTACTGGCAACGTGAACATTGTTGATATGATTTTATGACTATATCTATCAGCCCACAAAGTCCCCTAATAATCTTCCAATCCTATGGGGCTTTTATAAAACCTTTAAATCTGGGTAGTGACCAGCTCGACACTTCACAAACTGCAATTAGGTACTGTATGGTATGTACCAGTGGAATACCCACACGCGTGTGTAATCTTGGCACGTTGTCCGTGCTCCAGACAGGCCACCCACAGGATAGAATTTTAAAGTGCATACTCTGGCACCCCCCAAGCACAACAGCTGCAGCCAAACCCGTCGCTGGCCCGCCAAGACTAGTACCATAAACCTCCAAGTAGACTTCTTATGCATATATTCCAATCCCAATCATTTCAGTAATTCAGCAGAAAAAAGCATGCCTCCCTGGATAAACCGTGTTTAGAGCTCTTAGAGCATTATGCAGGTCGCTGTAATAGCAACAGTACCCCTCAGGCCCGGGAATCAAACCACGGGATGTACCGCGATCAACATTCTTGATGAAACAAAAAGAAAGCTTAAATCGAGATACGTGGGGGTCATAAATTGTGTCCCTTGAGTGTGGTTTGTATGTGTTGTGTGTTTCCTCAGAGTAGGTACAATGAACGCGTTTATGAAACGTTTTGCTGAAATGGATGACGCGCGTCTGAACTTGCCTACGCTACGAGCCTCCTTCTATCTACGTCATAAGATTATGAGCTTCCACAGGAACGTGTGCGTGAGGCTCTACGCACCTTTAACAACGACCAGATAAATCACATATGATAAGGTTTCTAACTGGAGGATCGATACCCTGGTATACCAATTGCAGAGCTGGGCAGCGAGAGAAGATGCATAATTATGCAACCAGGATCATCTCCACAAGTTCAGCTGTTCCATGATCCTTCGTTCGGAGTAATTAGTGGTACATTGAAGTTGTGCTTTTCGATGTGGCCCGTTCATAGAGATTAACGGTATGAGACGACGATGTCGCAGATCGTTTCCCCCCTCTAGGAGGTGGAATTGGATAAATCATTTCGAGTTTTTGGTTCCTTTTGAATTCCGGAATTGTGGTTCTTGGTAGGAACTTAGTTATGCGATAAGGAATAACTTGATTAAGATCCCTAATTTTTGCCCTACATAAAACTTGATTTTGTTCGGGATCTCAAGCGAAGCTTGAGGGCGTCCATATCAGATCAAACCTTCCAGAAAACAAGTCGACGATCATGATCTGCAACGGCTCAAGGGCTTGCTTTTAAGCTTCGTTCATCAAACAAAGGGCTGTAAAGTACTACAGTCGTACGTGGTTAAGTGTGTGGACGTGAGGGAGGGCATTCGGACATCAGGTGACTCAAAACACATCAAATCTCTGACGGATGCGGGACGCAACAACGGACGGACTTGTACGAGTAGAAGCATCCTAATCTCTGGCCAGGAATTCGTGATGTATATGCAAGGTTAGTTACAGCAATCGACCTATAAGGTTGGGTTCATGGACTGTCTGGGCCGTCCTGTGGCACCTATCCCTACTACTGCTTGGCAGCGGATGTGATTTACTAAGCCCAATACGCAATATGATTGGCCAATTTAGTCGTTTCAAGTGCTTTCTCCAAGCGAAACACCCTTGTACTCGTAGGTGGATTTGTGGGTTGGCAACAGTTATTTTTTTTTTTTTTTCCCCTCTGTCTCGCCTACGCATCCGCTAGCTAACTAGACCATCTTCCCACTTTGGTTTTCTTCCTCTTCTCTTCCTCTCCCCCCCCTCCGTTCTTCACCCACCTTCATCATCTCAATCTCCACCAAAACAACCCCACCATCCATCTCCCCCATCCCTCCCTCCTCTCCTCCTCTCTTCCCTCCTCTTTCCCGCTTCCTCACCCCCCCCCCCCTTCTACCCCTCTACCCCCCCTTCACTACCGTTATCTGCCTCTAATTACCTTCTTGCCCCACCTCAACTCTCAACCCCCGCACCGCTCATCAACCAAAACAACTATGGCTAATGAGGACAGAGAAACCAATCCCACTTTTGTTGATGATTCTCTATTTGAGAACTCCTTCCGTGACCTCAATGTGAACGAGGACGATGAGGGGAGGGTTCGTACCGAGGACGAGTACGCTCAAGAAAACTTGACACTACGTGCCATCGTTTCCTCCAAGGAAGCTGGTATCATTATCGGCAAGGCTGGGAAGCACGTTGCTGATCTCAGAGATGAGACTGGTGTGAAAGCTGGTGTCAGCAGAGTTGTGCCCGGTGTCCATGACAGAGTTCTTACTGTAACCGGAGCATTGGAGGGAGTTTCCAGGGCGTACGCCATGGTTGCTGCCACCTTATTGGAGAGCTCCTCGAGCAACATTATGAGCAGCACCTCTGTGCCCGCTGGTCAGCACCGTATGTTTTGACCCCTTCCTACTAGCATTCCTTATGTTGGGATCGATTGCTTTACTCGTGGAAAGCACTGACAAGAAACCTCACGTAGCCATCCGTCTCCTCATCTCCCACAATCACATGGGTACCATCATCGGCCAGAAGGGCTTCAAGATTAAGCTCATTCAGGATGTCTCCGGTGCGCGCATGATTGCATCAAAGGAGATGCTCCCGCAGTCGACAGAGCGTATCGTTGAAGTCCAGGGTGACTCCAATGCTATCCGTCTTGCCATCTGGGAAATAGGCAAGTGCCTCGTCGACGACTGGCAGAGAGGCGCTGGAACCGTCCTGTACGACCCGGTGGTTCGTTCTCAAGGCACTGAGCTCGAAGGAAACACCGGAGCAGGTGGGAGGGTGAGGTCTAGCAACGGTGGAATGGGAAGTGACAGGTACCAGGAGCGCGGAAGCAGGGGTTCATACACTCGCACTGGAAACGGTGCCGACTTCTCGGACAACTCTTACCGCCGTTATGGAGTTCCCACAGCTATGCGTAACTCCGACCGTTCCCCTTCCGCACCTACTATGATGTCTGAAGATGGAGAGGAGTACCAGACCCAGAGCATCCCCATCCCGGCTGATATGGTCGGCTGTATCATTGGTCGCGGTGGAATGAGGATTCAGGACATTCGTAAGAGCTCCGGAGCAAAGATCAGTATCGCCAAAGACGCTCATGACGATACTGGCGAAAGGATGTTCACTATCGTCGGAACCCCTGCTGCCAATGAGAAGGCTCTTTACTTGCTTTACGAGCACTTGGAGGCTGAGAAGATCAGGAGGTCTAGCCAAGGCAGCCCTAGCCAGGATTAGGCGTTTATTAGGGCAAAAATATTGGGATGAATTAACTTAGTTCATTGTTTCCTTTCTAGCTATTTTCTGGGCAATAAAGTCCATTGCCATTATTATTCTGACAGTATGGGTTTGAGAACCGCAATGATTTTTATCCGGTTTTCAGAACCTGTACACCTAGGTCTTAATGTGTCAGTGTGTACCGGTGGTGGTTGGAAATGATATTTTGTTTCTCTTTGCGATTTGGGGTTTCGGGATGCTTTTTTTACTTTTTTTTTTAACTTTTTTTTTTTACTTTTTTTTTTTCTGGGAAATTCTGACAAAGGTGTCTACGGACTGCTATGGAACCAAAATTATCATTTTTAAAGCCCTTATTCTCTTCTCAGTTCAATCTACATGTTTCCCATGTGGTGTTTTTCTCTTCTCTCGTTAAACGGAAATTGCTTAGTGTTCTCTTATTGTCTAAAGAGCTAGGCTATACTCTGTAGGGTTTATGTAAAAAAAAATGTGATGAGGAAGGAGGCAGAAATGGTGGGGAGTGTGTGTGGGATGCTGTCGTTCTTATGATGCAATTTTTTATTTATGGCTCCGGGGAAATATGTGACTTACGGGTTTCAAGTAATAATCTAATCATGCTCTCCCTCCTCCTTTGTCTCCTTTATCGATTAGGGAAGCGTATGCTCCTTGCTTTTTGTTGGGTCATGTAGACCCTTTTGTCAAGCGAGATTGTTTCGTGATTGTCGATGGAGACGGAGGTGTGTTGTGAGTGTGTGGTGGGGTTCATATATCAGGCCGCCACTAACTGGGTAATCACCTGCCATGTGCAGTAGTAGCAAAGCAGCTGTGCAATTAACACATGTGGGAAAATACATGTGTTGACCCGTCTTCCCTCCTGACTGAGTAGGAGAATGAAAAAAAAAAAAAAAAAAAAAAAAAAAAAGTAAAAAAGTAAAAAGAAAAAAGGCTTTGCCCCTCCTCTCTTGAAAATGTGTCTTCCCGGTTTCGATATAGGAAGCTAGGGAGAGTCAAAGAAAAAATTTGGAAAGAACCCACCGATATCGCCATAAACACCCACGATCGCTGCCCCACTTTTGTTTCCCCCCTCACATATTCGTGTATGGGCCAGTTACACAAACGGGCGGCGGCAGATGGCAGGGCAGGGTACGTACATAGAATAGAGTAGATTTTGATAGGCGGCACCATTTTTACCAGTTGGAACAGGCACGCAACACCGGGGGAGTAAGGGGTGAAGGGTAAGTGATAGAGTGCTATGTGGGATGTAGGTAGAGCGCTCTAGAGATAAATTACCGAAAAGCGGGAGCGGGGAAGGGATGGGATGAGGGGGTGTCAGAAAAAGAATTTTCCGTTTTACGATGCGTTCTTTTCAGAGGGCAGAGAGGGGAGGAAAGAGGGGGAATGCCATGGTAAGGATTGGACCCTGCAGCGGGATGCGGGCCGATTGTAGATTTATGAGGCTCTAGATATATATCGGAATTTGGTGCATAGCGGGATGATCTGCCCCCTTGAAATCTCTAGGATAAGCCCCACCAAGTGGGTCGAGCGACCTCATAGGGAGGGCAGGAGATAAACCTTTGATACTAGACGGATAAACATCTGGAAGGGACTCGGGGACGAGTTTATAGAGTTGCCAAACTTACATGTATCTATTTTGCATTCCCATCTACCAATGATGGTGCCTCAGATTCGACCAACTTCTACCAACTTTCAGGGCTGGACCCTTCAGCAATGATTAAATCTCCATGGCTGGGTTCGCAATGCGTAGGTTTTGTTCGAAACCGCTAGTGAGGCCCAGAGATGAGTAGGGAAATAGATGGAGTGATAGTCTCTAGGTCCCACTATGTAGGAAACCGTGGAAGCGCGGAAAGGCTTGGTTTAAAACTTAGCTGGGTTTCTACGGGCCGCCTCCGGTTGCTTAGCGTAAGTTCCGTGCGGAGCTGTACTCTAGACACTTTAGACATCGGAGCGGGCCGTTTGGCTTCCGAACTCCGAATCTCGAGAGATCGTTCGGTTATTTGTGGATGGTTCGTGCATATGATGCCTTATCGCCAATGATAATCGTACATGTTTTAGATTATCATTTTTCTAGAAAATTGCTTTTCTTTTCTTTCAGAATTGCTCTGTCATGTGCGATCACTCGGTTGCTGGCTCCCTTGTGACATTTCTCGCGGAGTGACTAACGATAACAGGACAAGGTGTTTAATGGAAGCTTAGAACAAAAATATTTTAACCTCGGAAAGAGGAGTGAGTGCCTGTTGATCATTGAACCATAATCACCTGTAGCGTCAATGTGTTAAACGATTGATATTTTGTTTGCTTCATAACATTGCCAGAGTGAGATCGAAATGATTAAACATGACCCATAATTTATTAAATTTAAGCCTAGTCTAAATGCTTCCCAAAAGGAGTAGTTTTTTTTTTTTAAGGGTTTTAATACCCAACCCAAAAACCAAAATACGGCACGACCTTTATGCATCTTTCCTTGGACGTTATCGTCCATAGACCCCTCGGGTGATCATCAAGACGACGTGATCACTCCTGGATATAGTGATATGGTTTTTGAGAATGATTTTTTGTGAACACGAGCACCCCACGCCACACCAGCGTCTAACTTTAGCGAGTTCGCGAAGCTTATGTGATTTTGTAGCTTGGCTGCCTTTTCTTAACACTACAACCTCGCCTGAGCCATGGATAAACGCCGTCGGAAAACTGAATATGTCTCGCTCTTGATCGAATTTTTTCCACCGGAGCCCGCTGTCGTGTTAGCTTGCGCTGGGTGCAAAACCCCCCTAATGCTCGATGGTAAAGACAACCATACAAGAAATTTGCGATGTAAGCCGGGAAGTCTTTAGATCTAGTGGTTTTTGCTTTAGAGATAAAGCGGAATTGTTTCGTCCTAAAGCGAATCCTGGTAATCATATATTCCATGTTCCTAAATGGCCGGATCGAGTGATGCTAGATGATTCCAAAAGAATCGCTGGGATCCGGTACATCTAATATTAGTAACTATAGCCAACTCGGTAAGAAATGCAAGACAAATCACAGATGATCGACATTAGGTATTCAGGGTCCTGCCTGTACCCTAAAATAAAATAGACGTGATAATATAGGTATAAAGATAACTTTAGAGAAGCCTTGCACCGGATTGAACCGAGCCTTATATGATGTTAGTACAAATCTTATATTTCGCTCCCGATGTTATAGTTATTCGACGGATGTACCTTTCCAACAATATTCAATGTACTTCGGGGGTGGGCATAGTTGCTCGAAGGGATGTCTTGTCACTTATCCCCACCCCGAAGTACACTTATGTATAGTTACTGACTTCCCTCGCTACATGTAGGCGACAAGATAGCAGCAGATAATGTGCTATGCGAATCGACTGATTCGTTATGCACTGAAAGACTGTTGGAGATGATAAAAGCGTCCAATTTCAACGGTCGGTACCCGGAATTGGCAGGTCAATATAGGCTGCCTCAATAAGAGCGATAATAGTAAATGTGTACAAAGCTAATCCAGACCAATGTGCCAAACTCTTGAATTAGCGATAGAAAGTTGATTGTGAGATGTACTAAATATAAACAGCCACAAATTCCTAATGTGGCTGTATTTAGTAGATTTTACCTGTGGTAATGTCAATCGAGAAGAAATTTTGAAACAAAAAACGGATGGTGGTTCGTTCCATGCCGATACTTGTGGCAACGATTGGAGTCTTGTCTCCTCGGCATATGGGTTGTATTTGTTTCTGCGACATCAAAACAAAACGCCATTCCACTACCCGATACCCCTTCCAGCGCAATAAGATTATGCTTCAATCACTATACTAATAAAGTATTCAATGATGTTGGTATGTCGATCCTCGTGTTCTGAACGCTTATTTTTGTCTCCTGGCAGCCAAAGAACTTGGGCAGAACTTTGGTCAACTCTCCATGATTTATATTCCCCATCTGACAGGAGTCTGATTGGAATATCTTTGTTGTTGCGGGTATGTAAATGTTTTATCGAAATTTCCTAGCGCTCCTGTTTCATGGGAGCGCTTCCATTAGTATCCTTGCAACTTCGGGTGTAATTTACCAAGAAATGTCCTCGTGCCTCTGGCCATCATGTAACTATCTAGCGAGAGCATCCCGGAGATTCCTCCCCCGGGAAATGATACTAGATAATAATATACGTCCAGAGAGAGCTGTGTGAGTATTGAGGTTTGTAAGCGCTGTGGTTTTTGGTAGAAGGTTTGAAGGTGGGAGGAGTCTTTATTTATGCAACGGAAATTGGGACAGTGCATTACATGCTATGCCTGTTTCTAAGCCACTGGAAGATGCACCAAAGATCACAGGAGGTCACTCGCTGCCTTTTTTCCATCCTGGTATTTAAATCCATAGAAGCAGTGTAACTGACTTTGTGGCTCGAGGATCTCCTGTCCGTTGGGACAATCAGTACCCAGATAGATGGGACGGATCCGTATTCGGGTTTGATGATTGGAGATTGACGGATGACGGATACGAAATTATTGGATGATGGATGGATTTGACTCATTTATCTGGATCATCTTGCTGGATAAGAGTGCCTTGAGTTTGAAATTTGCGATTTCTTCGCACACCACTTCTCGATAAGTGCATGCTTGGTAGTGGTGGTGGTGGGGGGGGGGGGCTTGCCTATGTTTCAGGACAACCAAGAAACATGCGTTGAAAAAACCAGAGGCTGGCCAAAGAGACTTGTCTTTTCTTTAGTACGTGCATGATAACGCACGTCCTTGCGGTGCAGTTCAACAAGTAGGATGTTGAGTTTGTTGAACAATTCATCGGGAAAACCCATGGGTGTGGGACGCCGTTAACTACCATTATGGTTTACCAGCCACTTTTGCTGATACCTGATGCACCCTGAAATGCTGCCCTGATGCCCTGACAACAACCGCACAGACCCCACAAAATTCTTCCATAACCCCACACCATGGCAAACCCGGTTAGTAAGCGCTGATATAAAATCTGATTGGCTGAGACAGGGTTAAGACGACGGTGATTGGCACCAACAGAGGCGACGGGCACTGGCACTTAGCAGAATGCTCAACTCCCACTTCCCACCACCCTAGTCCAGTGTGAGCGAGGCGAGAAGGGTTGTGAGTGGGAAACCCTGCAGCTGAGCCTTCCTTGAACTTTCATCCCCATTCGTCTATTGGGCACCTCGCATCGTGCAGCCCCAAAAGACTTGCAAACCTACTCGCAACACTGGATAGACCAGCCAGAACAGACTCATTCAGGACTCGGACAAGATCTAGATAGGTTACGGTAGTACCTGTTCATTTCTGTCCCTTCTATTCGTTTGTGGACTCCCTTTCTCCCCTTGTGGTCTCGAACGCCGCTCCACTTGCAGCCTTTGCCTTCCGCTGCTCTGCTCGGCTTTCTCTGTTTTGTGGCTCTCACTCGCACGTTTCCTTGCATTCGATTCCTATTTTAAATTTTGCCCATCAGGTGCATTACATATTTATTTTATTTTATTTTTCTTATATCTATTTTCCGGCACGATCTTTGGGTGATTGCGTGAGGTAGCCAGAGCCACTGCCTATCGTTGGCTGCTCGGTCTGTTATTGCACGTTTACTGTTTTTGTGTGCTCGGATTTTCGATTTTTGGAGTTCTAGTTCCACTTGTAGTTGGGTTCGTATTCAGGCTACTGCTTGCTACTACTACAACTCCGTTCACGACAACTTCTTTACTTCTTTCTTAACTCCCTCTTTCTCTGTGTTCATTTCCTTTTCTCGCTCGCATCTCCGTCCCACATAACTGTAGCCAGTCAGTCTAGCCAGTCAGTGTATCGGAGTCCTCCACCCCCAGCTAATGCCATAGCCAAATTCCTCCCCCCCCCCGTTCCGCCTACCATTCTCTCATCCGCCTCATTTTTCGTGCCCCCCCATATTCCCCCTCTCCGACATCTCTTGCCTTCCCGCTCCCCGCATACGCCTTCTTCTTCGCCCCAGTCTTGATTTTATCTGGGAATCCCCTCCCATCTCCTTCTGCAGCCCCTGTGCTGGGTCTGCAGAGAATAGTTCGCTCTCATAATGGCTGCTGTGTCTACCGCCACCCTGACTCCCCCCTCGTCATCCTATGGCAGGTCAGCTCTAGGGGGTGGTGACTGGGACTTTAGTGTTCCTATAGATGGGGTACGTCTCCTGCCGCTTTCCTCCTCCTGAGGACGACCGAAACGAAACACGCGTTGGTTTTCGTGTTTTTTTTCTTTCTCTCCCCAACCCAGCCCACTGATATATCTTTTCTACAGGCCGATACTCCGGATCTTACGTTCCGAGGAAGTTCAGCAAGCTCTTCAATGCCTCATCGAACCGGCTCCGATGATCTCTTTATGAGTGGTCGACCAATAAATGACTACGATCACGTGCAGCAGGCTAAGTCTTTCCTGCCTGTTGATGTACATTCGCCCTCTGCGCAGAATCACGTCAACGATTACCGGTATATGCAGAAGCAGCCGCCGTCACGGGGCGAAGGCTACAGCAGATCCGCAACTCCCGACCTGTTATCAGCCACAAATGGGCCAATGTTGAAACGTCAGGGTTCAAATATATCGTCGAATCATGGCGGTGACTCGGTGTACGATCTCTATGGCGGAGGAAGGATGACGACAACAACTGGCGCAGTAAGCCCTGACTCGTTTGAACAACAGAGAGGGGCTGAACTGTTTCCAAGGTTTGTCAGTGGGGGAGGCTTTGATGAGCCTGATTCTTCCAAGTGGATCCACAAGGATAAGCTGGAAAAGAGGGAGAAGAAAGAGAAGAAGGAAAAGAAGGAAAAGAAGGAAAAGAAAGAGAAGAAGGAACGGGATACAAAGTGGATTCACAGGGACAAGTTAGAAAGAGACGACCCAGATTCTTCTAAATGGATCAACAGTGATACGTTGGACAAAGACGACCCAGATTCTTCCAAGTGGATTGATAGAGATAAACTGGCAAAGATCGAGGCGAGTGACGCAGGTGGACGAGCTGCCTACAACTCAAAGGTGGGCTCTGATACTTCGCGGTGGATTGACAAGGACAAGCTTGAGCAAATAGAAACCCAGGAGTTGCAACGAGCCGTCACAACCGTTCCACGCTCTCGGGCATCGAGCAATACAGCTCATCGGGGCAACGAGAACGAAAGTTCCAGGGACCAAAAGAAGCAAAGAGTCTCATCGCCCCCACCCATCGGAGACGAGGATGAACATATTTACAACAACCCCAACGAACTCAGCAACGATCTAAGAACACCTGAAGAACAAGCCGCCGACCGTGCTTTTCAACAAGAAATGTCTTCCCACCGCCAGTTTTGTAGAGGCGCTTCTCACTCCCGAATACCAGTACCGACTTCCTCTCCCTTCCCTATACCGCAACAATTTTTGGAGCGTAGCGCCCCTCTGTTGCGGAACTCGACACCGAACGGATCCGACGATGAAAAAGCTAGTCTCACAAACACCTTCATCCGTTCTCGCAAACGCTCTCACTCTGCTGGATCTGCTTTCTTGCTCGATGACCCAGTGACAGCGTTATCCCCACCTGGAACGATCTCGAACCCTAAGAACTCCTCCCGCAACCCTACCTCGCCTGGCGGCTCGCCCCGCAAGGCTCGCAATAACTCTTCCCTTAAGCAGAGAACTCGATCCAACCCACAACTCTTCAACCGTCCCGGCACTGCAGCATCGTACGTTACACAGAGCAATGGCAGCACGGGTGAGTCGGCTAGGAAACATCATCCCGAAGGGCCGCCACCTTGGTCGTTACAGTCGTACAAACCGGACCCAAGCCTACCCCCAGATCAACAGATCATTCCAACTGTTGCAAAGCGAATGCAGCAGGAGCAATGGGAACGAGACGGCGCGCCTGCAGACGTTTATGATAAGGATCTGAGGCCATTGAGGGTCCATGGGAATGATGAGGTCGAGAGAGCTCGGCACAGGCGTACGCTCTCAAAGCCAGATTCGCTAGAGCCGAAGAAGGAGGAATGGCCACTTAAGGCGCCCACCCCCCAAGTGGATGAGCCTAAGAATAACAGGCAAGATGGCGGGTATAAGGCGATGCCAAGTGTGAGTACTTCCTGGATATTCTTACTTCTGAACTCTTGTCTCAAGTACTGACAAAATTAGTTTAATGGCAACGCACAGCAAGAGCAATCAACTGCCTTTTCAACTGCCCTATCGGCATCATCATCACCGCACGTACCGGAACAATCGTCAACGACGACCGCCAACGATTTGGAGCGAGAAAAGAAGGAAGAGAAGAAGAAGAGGAAGAAGGAGAAGAGCCCATTGTGCTGCGTTATCTGCTAATAAAGCAATCCTTGTTGCGTCACTGTGTGAGGAGTGCTGGATAGGACCTTGCATACGTTGGGATAGCGTATTTGTTGATAGACCTGGGGTTCGTAGGTGCTTTCTATTCGATTACAATTTTTTTTTTTTTTTTTCCTATTTCCTTTCTCTCATTTTTGGGGCACCGGTTAGGGGTTTTCTTTTTATCTTTTTCCAGGGTTGAAGGAGCAATTTCTTTTTGCACGTCGAGCTATTTGTTCACATCATGAGGGCGAGGGACTTTATATTTTTTTTATTTCCGCAGATACTCATTATAGTTTGATGAGTTACCTCCCTCTCCCGTCCACCCTCTCAGTCTCTTTTTATATCTCATTTGTTGTCATTACTTTTCTCTACTTGATAGCGGCGAATTTGAAGCGAGATGGGCATAATGGCGATTTGTTCGAGCTGGCTTTGCTTAACCTACTACTTTGATCTTGATGGTTTTCTTTTTTTTAAAAAAAAAACATTTGCTGCTGCTGGTTTGTATTTCTTATTTCTTTTCTAGTCCATTTTATCAGCGTTGATATCTCCTGCATTCTGTTTCTTCATGGCCGGTTTTTGTTCTTTGTCAGCCTTTATTTCAACCCAGTACATTTGGTTTCTTATGAAATGTACTGGACCATATCTTTTGCTTGTTCTGTATTTTTTTGTACGAGTGTGTCCTTGACCCGAAGAGGAATACCTGGTGCGTTTGAGTGGTGGGGTAGATTGACAAGACAACAGGAAGGGGGGGGGGGTCGATCGGGGAGGTGGAGGGGAGTGGAGGGGTAAAAATAGTATACGCAAACCTGGGGTAACTGCTGGTCTGTAAAAGGGCAGTGTGGTCCTATCCCATGTTATATTGGAAAAGAAAGAAAAAAAAAAAATAAAACAGTTTCTTGTTTTGTCAGCCATAATTTACGAATTTTAATGATTATGAATTATTTATTTATTTTCCTTTGGCGGGTGTGGGGTTCTTGTTTTGCTGTGAAGATTGATTAGATCATACTCTGGAGTCAGAGGGCGCATCGCTATATGCCGATGTTGCTATGGGTAGAGTGGGTAGAGTAGAGGAGGTGGGTAGCAGGTACAAGGCTCTGGCATTAAGTGAGTGAACTAAATACCTAGGGTGTTGATAGGTGAGGATCTGTCCAGACCCTTGTAGGTACTGTACTGTAGGTAGGTAGGTAGGTAGGTAGGTAGGTAGGTAGGTAGGCAGGTACAGCGTCATGCGTTATGGCCGATCATCCACACCGAGGAGCGCAACACCTACTCCGAGGGGGAAGAAGGGGGGGGGGGTCTCTCTATACATCACAGCCCATCACTCGAGGCTCTGTTCTAGCTAGGGGATGTTTGGCCCAACCCAACACAACCTTGATCTGGTCCTGGATCTAAATGCCCGTAGGGTTTGAGGATTTTTTAGACGGTTCGCGTTGCTGCTGTGGAGTACATGTAGTTCGGTTCAAACCGGGGCGTAAAATTGCCCATCCACACCCACACACACACACCACTCCCGGAAGAAGTGGTGGGAACGGGATTTGGAGTAGAGTGCCGTTGAGCAGAGTAGGTGGAGTATACCCGCCGGGGTAAAATCGTACATACATGCATGAATGGATGGATTGATGGATGGATGGAGAAAGAGGGCGAAAGGGATTTGCTTGCAGTAGGTAGGTAGGTAGGTACATGTAGGTAGGTACATGTATGTAGTTTATAGAGTAGATGTTTCCTCCCACACGTGATCCATAACACTCGCGCGCGAACGCGTTGACTTACTTTTTCAACGGCTGAGGCTACTTGACTGGGGGGGGGGTTAATGGTTCGCTGGTTAGGGTTGTTCCAGAACACCCTGCCTGCAGAAGCACGGCAGCGCAGCAGGAACAGCAGAACAGTCTGCAAGGCTTCCTTTTTAGTTAATTCCCCAGCCCCTCTCCTCTCGGTACTTTGTAAAGGTTGCTCTATGCACCACAGATAGGGTCGGGGATCTCCTCCCCGCGGCCGCAACCACTAGAGTATGCCCGCAGTTGCATAAACAGGAAGGTAGGAATTTTTTCTTTTTTTTCTTTTCTTTTTTCTTTCCCACACATTACTCACTGTCGTTTTTTTCTGCCCTTTCCGGCAGTGCAGTGCAATGCAGTGCAGTGCCGGTAATGGGTAATGGTGAAAAGAAAGAAGTGTAGGTATGTATGTGTTGTTTATCATCCGGTGGGATGCACGATAAAGGGGGGGGGACCGGAGTAGAGTAGGTGGGTAGGTAGATAGAGAGAACGATGGACGAAAAAATTTGAGAGGATGCATACTGATTGATATGTACCTACCTCGCTCCCCCCTTCCCGATGGGGAATGAGTAACGCTGGGAGGTAACGCCTTTTTTGCGTCGTTTTTTTTTTTTTTTTTTTTAATTTTTTTTCTTCGCATCTTTGCTTCTTCGCTGTCAGGGCGCGCGCGGCGGCGGCGACACCATCGGATCGAGCCAAAAGCCAATGTGATGCGATGGGGTTGAGAGACAAGACAAGACAAGACACCTCGGTTCCAGAGCCAGTAGCAGGAGATGCGAATGGATGACGTGGGGCCGGCTACTCTGGAATTCCCATAGACGACTCTTGCCGGAGGAGGGTTAGTTGGAGGACCCTTGTATTCTATAAGTAACTGTGCGTACTTCTCTACGGACGGCCGTAATATTCGCGGTTGATTGATTGTAGCTAGTTAATTGACGAGTGACTGCAAGTGATTGATTGATTGATGGTTAGTTAGTTGGTTAGCCCTAACCCTGGAGACGAATGAGAATACATACATGTATGTAGTCCATCCATCCATCATCCATCCAAGTACGCCGGATTCGAGGATGTGGATCGTCAATGCGTCTGGTCATTTTTTGGGGTACATGTACGAGAGGTCAGAAGACCCTGAGTGAGTGAGTGAGGATGGGTGGGGATCAATGTCCATCCAGCATTAACATGTTGGGGCTCTCCTGCATTTGTTCATATGCCCTCACTCGGAATGTAGTGGAGGACTTTTTTGGTGTTTAAAGGAATCTCTATTTGCATCTTGGCCTACATCTTAGGGGTGGGGCGTTTGGTCTCTTGTGGTGGGGAGGAAGGCTCAGTTAATGTATGTACATGAAGGTGGAAGAAACCGGAGTATCAACACCACTGTTGAACCCACCACCGATAATAATAATAAAGAGCACTATGCTAGATCTAGAATATATTCGGTCAAGTCATACCTACATGTACAGTCGACGCGCTTTGCAAGTTCCCGCCGTCATTACCTGCAGACCCCCAACCCCCAACACTCGCCCCGTCAACCATAAGTAAACATTCAATAGGGAATGCACACGGGATGAAGTTAATGACTACCATTCGGTGTATCCTCCATTGACTTTCCGAGATGCCTCAACTCTTAAGTGTCGACTTTAATCAATCAATGAAATGTCACCCATTCATCACGCGCAGTAACGAAAGGTGTGCTTCATGCTGAGCCTGTCAATAACTTTATTCACTTTTCCATATATTCGCTACAGCACCGAAACCTGATCTTTATAGTATTCAATTTAGGCTCGTTCTATGGAGAATAGCAATGGCTTACTTACTACTTGTCAAACCTTTGAAGCCTTTGCAAAGCCCATGCCGTGGTGGAGCGGTTACGGTTCGACTCATGCACTGTCAAAAAAAACGGCGGGAACTTGTTGAGTGTGACATGCAGTCAGTCACCCTCCAGAAGTGTCCATGATCCACTCCTAACCTGGTTAAGTATATGCGTTATTCGATTCTAGGAACTGAAATTAAAGTGCACCTAGATAATCCTAATGAGATCGATATCTCCTGTCCCTAGGAATCATGACTCATGGGCTGCATGTAGATGGGATTCGATGCGTTAAAGCTGAGCTTCCTATATACAACCCCGACTCCGGTTCTAGGTAGTACTAGTGCACATCAACATAAGTCCATGTAGTTGGAGATAACAGTTGGAGTAGATATAGGTGTAATGTAGCAGATCTAAACTTGTGATCAGCAGCATACCTTCTACTGGTTACAGGACGCGGGGAGAATGGATGGGTCTATGTTTGTTTATTCACGGTCTGTCTCCTCCCCCCTCCCCTCCCCCTCCCCCTCCCCCTCCCCCCTCCCCCCCGCATTATGGCTACGACTGTGGGGTATGATACATACATGTGCTGGTACGGTGTCTCATAGCGCCCACCGCAAAATGATACATGATGCAATGCAGGAGGATAAAGCGCCAAACGAAGATTAGATATCCGCCCCAGTCTGCACGCTTGACCGGAAAAGCCCCTCCTAGACCTATGTCCCGCCCGCTGTTTGTGGGATAGTGCGTTTTTGACAACCAACTCTAAATATTTTAATTCTTAATTGGCTACCAGTTTTTTTTTGGCGCGGATAGCCAGCCTAGCCCGCCAAGAGGTCGAAAAATTTGAGCTCAAAATTTTGGATGTTGCCAAAAACGCTCCCGTACCGTATTAATTCGCCGGACACACAATTACAGACGTCAAAGTACGTTGCCAGCTTTTCAAGCTTGTATGAGGGGGAGATTGGGGGGGGAGACAGAGAACCAAATACGGGAATTCCAACGTCTTGTGTGGCTGGCCGTTTATTCGAATTAATACGGTGCATACATACAGCCGCGGATCTAGTGCGCGCGGCATGTCCGGCCCAGACTAAGAATGAAGGTACAGTACTAACCAACCATGAATCATTATTGAGGGCCGAGGACCTGCTGCCAATCACCGCCCAGGACGGACATGGTATATAGTGGGTATGTAGGTACCTGGCCGCGAATTCGACAGCTCCCAGGCGATAAAAAAGTTATTATGAGTGTTCTGGCCGAGTTGTCACATGAAACGAACCATATTCTGCCAGCCTGGGAGGTGTTTTCGTGCTTGCATTCGCTCTATTAATTGCTCGCCCTGCTCACCTAGAAGAAGACCCATTTTAGGTTTTATTTATATTGTGTATAGAGAATATAATATAAAGAAGCTCCTAAATTTAGGCGGCGGCAACAAATAATAATAATAATAATAATAATAATAATAATAATAATAATAATAATAATAATAATAATAATAATAATAATAATAATAATAATAATAGAACATTCCAGTTCTCAACCCGTTAAGAAAATAAAAAGAAGAGAAGAGAAAAAAACAACTCCCAACTCCTTGCCCATCAAAGAACTGCCCAACATATATCGAATACCCTCCACCTAGCTCAGGGCTGTCTGGGAGCCGTTTTGTTAAAGCACCGTTATACGCTATCCGTCTGCCACCCGAAAACGGAGCTTTTGTTTGACGTACTATTCGAGAGCCGGACAAGAACAACTTTTGGCGGTGGCCGTTGCTCCCTTGAAACACAATTTTTTTTTTTGGGGGGGGAGATGGTGCCTGTTAACATTACTCTCCCCGCCCGCAACACTCATCGACTTCCAAACACCACATAGTCCGGAGTACGCCAAAACGGCGTTTTGGCCCTAAAATAACAAACTGTTTTTCCAGGCCTCTAATTCTTCCAATGCCGCGGCTCATCCGCCCACCTCTCCACGCTCGGCAATATCAGCAAGATCACCACATTGAGCAGTATCAGCGCCAGCAGGGCCCCGGGGCTCGGCGGGTCGAGGGAGAAGGTCGTTCGCACGATCCAGGTGAGGCGGTGGCGCTCGCTGAAGCCAGCGTTGAGGTAGAAGTAGAGGGGCATGGTTGTGGTGTTGGTTGGTGTATATGTTGGGAGAGGTGAGGGGAGGACTGTTAGTTGGGTTGATGTTGTGGGACTTGGCGGACCGTTCCGATCCCGCGCTTGGTTCTCCGGCGTGTGGCGGAGTGGGTGGGGTGGTTGTATGTAGTGTGTGAGTGATATCTCGTGATTATGTCGATATGCCGATAATCTTATACCCAGACTAGGGGACGGACTCAAAAATACATATTTTGAACCCGTCCACCAGTAAACTGGTACCGTGCAGTCCGGTACCGCCGTGCATTTCACTAACATGCCTGGCCCGATAACAGGCTCATAGAATATCACTCGCTACATTTTCTATGATCGGTGGTCACATGTAATGTACTTTTGATTCCTTACGTGATGGTGGGGCGCAGACGCTTTTTCAAGGAGCTAGAATTATTTATGGCCATCTTCCCGCATCAAGAGCCGGTTTAGGATTCACTATATAGAGACACATACCTCCAGAGTGTCCTAGGGCGCCAAGTGACCTAGCCTTATTCCGAGCCATAAATGCCCGTTCTTCAATCTTTCCAATGCATGCCGCGGTGTATCTAGAATTACACCGCACCGTGGGCAGTTTCGGTTTGATCCCCCGGCCCTCCTAGTCAAGAACTATAGGGACGGAGGGATTTGGAGATGGGGCAGAGTTGGGGCTATCCATGGGATGGATCAACACAGGGAATATTGTGAAAACAGGAGGAAGTAGCTAGCGACCACCGCATAAGTCCTGCTGCACAGATATTCTGCTCTTACTTTCGGACTCAATCATAAGCAGTGTTGGCAGTGGGTTTCCAGTAAAGTTGGTTCCCGTTGGCCTTTCAAGACCCAGAACTAGAGTCGTGAGAGGGTCAATCGGTTGATTTAAACTACACCATTGCATTCCATGGAGCCTCACACACTCTCTCCTTCGTGAGATATCGACCCTTTTTAGGGGTCCTCACGCCCGGGTCGGGCCAACACGGCACTAAGATCGATACCAGGCATGGTTTGTGTAGGCAGCTTCTCTGTGTAAAGAGAAAGTGAGTTTATTGTTGGCTTTGTGTGCGCAGTACATGCGTACATTCGAGAGCCGCTTCAATTGTGGAAGTTCCTGGTTATTTGCAAGGCCGCCAATATGGCCCTTATAGCTTACGCTTAACAAGAAGCTCGTCTCTAGCTCTCTATTTGGGCTAGCTCTTGAGTCTGGTGTACAGCCGTGGTGATGTTTTCATGGTCGGTTTATATATATCCGCCCATGTTCTCATTAGGGAGGTATTACGTTCCAACCAAATGTTCACAAATGAAGAGGGCTGTTAAATTGAGCAAATCAGGAGACGAAAAAAAAAAAAAATAAGATCAGAATATCTGGGGAGCAAGACTTACGCGGTGAACTTTTGTTCACCGCTGCTTCCTCCATCCCCACGGCTCCTGAGCAGGAGGGGGATCGAACCTCGAATCCATAGTGACGGAGCCTAGATAGAGGTTAATCTAACCACTAGGCCACGCCACCCATAACGAAAAATATGGGGAGGTAATATTTGTGGCTCAAAATAAAGTTTCTTGGCGCCAGTGCACACACACTTCCTTCCCCATCACTGGTTAGAACCGGCTCTGCTTTAATGTGTAGCTACTTTTACCTGCGCCATGTCCATGAAATATTTGCTCCTAAATGGTATCGTCCTACTCAGTAGTGTAGTCATATCCCCACCTTCCAGATTTATCGTATATTTATTTATGTGTTGCGAAAGAAGCACCAACTACGAGTACGGCAAACTAAGACCTGCCGCCTCCATTGCATGTATCTACCCACAACATCGGCTGTACGCCGGGGAGATTGCATTCGATTAACTGGCTGATGTGTCAGTGAATCTATTCCTCGATTGCCAAATGCGGGTCCGCCAGGCCTAGCCCCGAGATCGATGTCATCCAATATAGCTGGTCACTTCCTCTGTTCCCAGGGGGTACGATAGTAAATCCAGCTAACTGATTGACACACAGATATATTTCTCAATATAGGAACTCTTGGATGTATCCACTTCTTGGATTCATTGTAGAGATGGGTGTATCGAAGATCGCGCTGGCTCCGAATTTATCGAGTGATATTGTGTGATTAAGAGACTGCCATCTCGGAAGCTTGGACCAATGATTAGTACTAACTTTATGAAAGTGTGTAGATATAAACTTAGCCCGGTCGAGAAACTGTGAAAGAAAGTATTGATAATTTGACTCACAGACCATAAACCCCAACTTGTTCGTCCAACTGGATCGGATTAATATTCATCCAGCCAGGCGTATCACTCATCCCACCTGCGTATTCGCCAGACCGCCCCGCTGCTAACCCGGGCACACCCCTCGGTTATCTACTCCGACCGTCGCCAAGCCCGCAACCGCATTTTTTTCAGGAAAAGCTTTATTACACAGCAACTACTCTGCACTCAACGACACCTCCGGCCGATTACTCTTTTTTCCTCACGGGCCAACAGCTAGCAATTTATTTTCCCTATTTGCTACATAGATTAATACACACCAAAGCACCAAAATGGATCACACTCGCGACCCGTGCCCGTGGGTTATTCTCAATGACTTTGGAGGTGCTTTCTCGATGGGTGTATGTGCCACCACCACCTTGCTTCTCCTCCGCCGCTGCCACCTTGCCGGCGCGAGAGTGAATTCACTGGAGATAGTGTGCTAATGGCGCTTAGGCTGTCGGTGGTGCTATCTGGCACGGTGTGAAGGGCTTCCGAAATTCACCAACTGTATGTCCTTCCTCTTCTCTAGAGTAGCCTACTTGATATCTCCCCCGTATTTGGTGGAGGGGGTATTAGGACCCAGTGGCGACCCAACAACGCAATCGAATACTGACACACTACCAGGGCGAGCGTCGCATCGGTGCCCTAACCGCAATCAAGGCACGAGCCCCGGTGCTCGGTGGTAACTTTGGTGTTTGGGGAGGACTGTTCTCGACATTCGACTGTGCCGTCAAGGGCGTCCGACAGAAGGAGGACCCATATAATGCCAGTATGTCTTGTCGCCCGTTCTAGGCTCCGTTGGTTCTTACTGATTGCGATTGATAGTCATTGCCGGATTCTTCACGGGAGGCGCTCTCGCCGTGAGAGGTGGTGTCAAGGCGGCTAGGAATTCGGCGATTGGGTGTGCGTGCTTGTTGGCGGTTATTGAGGGTGTTGGTATTGGACTGAACAGAGTCATGGCTGGGAACAACCAGCCGCAGAATCCTCCGGTTTGTGGACCCTCGCTCAGCCGTCTTAGCGCATTGACTTGCTTTAGTTTTTTTTTTTTTTTTTTTTTTTTGGGGGGGGGGGGGAGAACGTGTGCTAACCACTGTTTATGTGTGTGTAGATGCCATCCGACAGTTCTAAAGTTGCTCTTCCCGCATAGATATAGGCGTAGGCATAGATTTAGGATTATGGCTGGCTAATTGTAATGGCTGGTTCGATCGACAAAACCGTTACTATCATTACAAAATGTGTTTCAAGGGAGCGTCTTTTCCCCGGATTGTCTGCTGGTTCTGGCCTGGGCATAATCTAGATGACAAAAGGTTTCATTTCCTCCTCTCTCAACTTATTCTCTCTTTGGCTGTAGCGTACTCCGGGTTGGGATTGTATATATACGTATTTTTCTTTTCTTCTTCTCAAAGTACAGTACAATGTGGCCGATGTCGATTGCCGACTTTGAAGCCTGAGGTATCTGATCCTAGGATCCATGAAGTGACTTGGAATGTGCAATGCTGTACCAGCCATACCATCCAGACCTAGATTTAGATCTAGTCAAGTCGACAACAAATATGTATGAACAAGCTGTCCGTAGGGGATAGTCACGAGACTAGTTAAACCGTTGTGGTCGCCAGATTCCAACACTCCCATCCCAGCACTTAACCCCTCCCCAGCATCCAGTCCACCTCACGACATGATCCTACCCACCGTAACTCATCCAACCAACCCTTCCCTTGCCATCCCTCTTTGTATACCTACATCTGACAGGATGATGCCCGCCCAACCCGTGGCCCACCCATCTGTCAACATTTCTGAACCCCCACAATGGGAACAAAACCACGGGCCTCATGTATCCCTGATGAGTAAACAACATGTCACCACCGAGAGAGTGATAATCCATGATCACTACCGAATTCAGAATGGCATTCCCGGTAACGAACGGACGGACGGACGGACGGTAAGCCACCGATATGATATTGTAGCTCATGGCATGGTAGTCATGGGGGCGTTGTTTTATTATTGAAATATAAAAAATCGCTATATATATATAAATTCATATAATAATGCGGTCTACGCAGAATTACTGAATATAGATGTTTTCAGTAGAAACCACGTTGGGTTAGTTGGAATTAAACCACCTCTCCTTACTACTACATACATAGTACCTGGACAAGGACAGCACAAGCTTCTAGAAACTACAACTACGTGCCCGTATGTAAGCCAGCTATAAACCCGCCGACTGCGCACACCTCCTGCAAAACACCTTCAATCTGCACAACCTGCACCCAACACAACAATTAAAAACCAAAAACCCACTGACCACCTCCCCCCCCCCCAGCCCATTCCAGCCCAGCCCAGCACAGTACTATCCCCCATAGCACCCAATCTCAACAACCCTATGCTCCACCCCTGCCCCCCGCTGCCAAGCCGAGAAAAAGACGAAGGGGAGGGAAAAAAAAAAACTTATTCCGAAACGCCCTATCCCAGGATACAATCTTTTACTTCCTTCGGTATTCTCCTACAAGTTCTATTCAGGAAGGAGGTGCCTGTGCAACGGTGCAGGGGAGCCCTAACGGGCCAGGTCGAGGGTAGAGTAATTAACATTTATTGATACCTGGGTTTATCTTTACGTCTCGCGTGCGTTGGTATGAGGGGCGGGGGTTGCTTGATTGCCATATAGGAAGGAATGCATGCTTTTACCTGCTGGGGCAGAGATACCGAGGTGTTCCGTGTTCCGATGGTTTGATTCTGCTGCTGCTGCGATAAATGTTTGATTTGAACTAATGGGTACTATAGAAATAGGAGAAGCGTCTAGTTATCCTTTATCTATATCTATGTACGTTGACCGAAAGGTTAAACTGGACCCCGTAATATAGCATATCATTGGCCAGAGAAAGCATTTCACCCATCTCATGGCCTATGGTAGTAGAAATGACAGTGAAACCCTAGATAGGTGGAAGGAAAAGTAAAGGAACAAAACCATGTAACAAAGCTGCTGCACTAGCGCTATATATTTTGTAGAAAAAGAACGCGAAAAAAATTTAATACAAGAATATGTGGTGGATAATATGGGTACAGTATGCGTGAGAAAAATGTACATACTTACACATGTACAGTGCACGCACTCGTCCTCAGCCCTATCCAAAAATAATTACGCCTGGAAAAAGAGTGTGAAGTTTTAAAAAGTACAATGAACGAAAGAAAGAACGGAAAAGCGAATCCGCGCCAGCGAAAAACGAATTGAACCCCCCCCCCCCCTCTCCCCCATCCTCTACAGATATTCTCCTTTACCAAGAGAAGGCCTCTTCGATAAAGTCGATATTCGCAATATCCATCTTTGCACGTACAGCCCTGCGGACGTCGTCGCTCAGCGAACCACTTCCGCAGACTGTTACTCCCATTGTGCCCATTCGGCGGTCGATCTCACGATCGAGAATTGTGTCGATGTTGGCTAAGGGGAGTATGTTAATAACTGGTAGGGAGTAGTTTAAAAGAGGGGGGAAACTTACGTCTACCCGGGAACATCTGTACGGTCGCTGAAGGGCTGTGGATAGCCTTTGTTGAGCTTGGCCTAGTGACGAAAAGTTGAATTTCAAGAACCTCACGCCGCCTTTCCATCGCGAGGATGTCTGTCATCCAGGGACGAATCCATTCCAAGTGCTCTGCAATGCTGTCAGTACGAGTGACAACACATGTCCAACAGCTACAAAGTGACTCACCAGGACTCTGAACCACCCACACCAACACAATCCTCCTGGTTGCTACCGTGCCCTTTGCATATCCCTCGACTAAATCTCTGATGTGTGGCACTGGATGTGTAATTCCAACTCCTCCAGCAACCAACACCACCGTACCGTAAGTCGCGAGACTATCCACCTTTCCGTACGGCCCCTCGGCTAGTGCTTTGAGTGTAATGACCTTGTTTGGCGCCGCATCTGCCTTCCTGAACAGTGCGTTTGTGAATCCTGTTCTCCTACGGATGACGAGCGACATTGTCTTCTCCCCAATATGCATCAAGTCCTGTCTGTGGAAGGAGAGACGCTCGTCGTCCATCTTGTGGTGCTTAACCTCCTCACCCCAGGCAATCGTGAAGGGGTGCGAAGTCCACAGTCCAACCGAGGGGACGTACAGGTATACGTGCTGACCGGCGCGGAACTTCCATGGGCGGGCAAGTTTCTATTAGGTTGTTTAGCAAGCAGAAATGATATTTTAGATGGGGGTTTTTTTTTTTGAGAAATGGAATAACTTACGAGAGTGACACGGATGGCCTCACCGGGAAGTACCTCAACAGTGGCAGTGGTCATGCGCTTCCCGATGTTGCGGTAGATGATCCTGAAGAGACGGATGCTGCGATCAAAGACCCAGAGGGCAATGGCAATCTTGACATATATGAGCCATCTGTACTTCTTGTAGTCGAGATGCACCCATAATCCTCCCAGAGCCACTGCGGCTCCAACAATGTGCAGGAATAAGAATGTCTCGTAGAATGCATGGCGAAGTGACGAAGGCGAGTGACACATCAGGAAGACGAACGCACAAGTTGCTATGAATCCCATCTGGATGAATACACTCCCCTGAATTGATGTACCAACTACCTTCCATCCAGAAGTCGTTACCTTCGCAGCGGCCCAGCATGCTGAGTGTGCGAATGCCTCCGTCACTACGATCCTTCCCAGCCATCTGTGCACCAAGTTGTATGTATCGAATGAGATTCCCATCAACTGAATCAACGGGTTGTTCCTCCCAGCCAGCAAAAACAGCGGTACCAAGTTGATGGTCGATAGCACACCAGTCCTGTTCCTGATCTCACCAAGGATTGCAGTGGTCTCGCCATCCCAGTCGATCCTGTGCAGCGAGAAAACGATGTTGCCGACTACATATCCAATCAAAAAGAACGACTCGAACCTAGTTGGAAGGGTGCCAATGTCGAGGGCTCGTGAGATCTGGAGCTCTCTGTTGTGTCTGTTCTTCCAGAAGGGGGCGTAGAGGATGTTGATCTTGAGCCATGAAACCCATTCATGCTTGTGGCTGGAGAAATAGGTCTGGTTTTCGAGGCCCAAAGAGACCATGAGACGGATCTGGCAGTATGTGACTGATACGAGTCTGTAGATCAACGGGATTCCGGCGAAAGCACCAAGAGCTACGAGCATCCATTTTCCGAATTCGATATTCCTGTTTGAGTGGTTAGAAAGTTACTATATATGGGGGGTTACGAGCTTGAAACGGAGGACATACGTGAGCTCCCCGGTATCTTCCTCACCACTTTTAGTAGCTCCGCCCGCGGAGGCCACGGCGGTTGATGCAAACAGTAGTCCGCATGTTACAGCAACTCCAAGAGATCGGGGTACAAAACTATTAATCATGTTTGCCAGCAAAGTAGTAATGAATCGATCAATCTTTTGGCGGACCAGCTGCAACAATCGGGTAACTTAAAAAAAGTAATATATAAAAAGGAATGAATCTGAATGCGCCCCGCGCCGACTTGAACCACTGGTCGAGTAAGCCGTAAAGGTTTAATTCTTCACAAGTGAAGGTGAGCGAGAGCAAGTGGTGAGAGAAAGAAGGAGGGAAAGGGAAGGAAACGAGGGAGGAAGAGACGGTAATAAGTCAGATTCCTGAGAGGGGACCAAAGCCGCCAGTGAGTGCAGTAAGATGTAGATTAATTGGGCAACCAATAGACTACATGTGCATAGTAGACGTCAAGAAGCTTGCTAGGGACAAACATAACTGGAACCAGGGTATGTGGCTAACCTTTTGGTTGCAGGGATTCACTACCGTTCCGGGGTGCGGTGAAGCAAACCAACCAAGTACCGGTCAGTAAGAAACTGCAGTTATTAGGCGCAGCTCTGAAATTGTACCTAGTAGGTACATGTACTTACCATAACATGTAGAAATGGGCGTGGGTATTACTTTATTGGCTCGTTATTACATCCTCATTGATCATGATTTGACCATAAATAAACATTGCTGGGCACGGTAAGTATGTTCTCATTCGCAAGAGAAAACATAAAGCTTTGAAATTCACTCTGATATTCTGAATCTGCACTCTTGGGGGGTGCAGGTGCATAACAATGTGCCTGCATTTGTTAGACAACGACCATGCCTGCCTATTGGGCAGATCGTAGTAGTTGGTGGTGTGTAGGTATTGCAATAGTATGTAATCAGAGACTTCCTCGCTACAACATATCTTCGTAGCCAGCGTAAAGAAAAGTATGATTCCTTTTCTTGCATATTCGGGAATACCCCACTCCACTGTAGAACATCAGACCTTCGAGCTGAGCATGTAGCGTACTACGTACGCAATCTACATGTACCCACACCCCATCACTCTGCAAGAGGAATCGAAGCAGAACAGTCGGTTCACAGCATTTTCAAACACTAGCGAGACACCTACCTGCCTAGAACCCTGCCTCCCCCCCTCCCGCTCAGTGGTGTGGCTTGCCTGCCTGCCTGCCTGCCTGCTATTAGTCTCTTAGGACAGGTAGTGGACAATCAATCTGATTAATTGGACGAGCTCTCATTATCAGTCCGTTTGTATGAAACTTGGCTGCAGCAGTCAGTACCTACATTAAAATCAGAACACCACCTTCTCCCACTCCCCTCCCCTTCCTCGTAATTAATTCGAAACCAAGCGGGAAAAAGCCAGACACCACACAAGCTTCAGGTAAGGTACCGAGATAACCGAACCGAACCAGTCAAGCAACTTGGCGCCCACAGTTTCGGAACTCTAGACAGACACAGCACTCTTAAGAATGTGGGTTTTGCGCATTTACATGTCGTCAGCGTTAGAGCCGCCACTTTATTGGGAGCCTTGTTTATTTTCCGAAACACACAAAAGGTTGAGGCTGCTGAGCGGATGTACGGCAGCAAGCGATCCAGCTCTTATTGTTGCTCTGTTCGGTCAATAAGGTCTTCCATCCTTCTATCCTTCTATCATGTTACCGGTAGGCGTTGTTGCTGACCGGTTTGTGCCTGTGCACGATCTTCCTGCATTTATTTTGGGCAACGAAATAGCACCTGCAACAGCTATGCCTTTTCTATAAGAAGAATCAAAGATCTTCCCCGCAGGGGAAAAAAAAAAGCTTTTTTGGCCCACCGCATCACAGAGTATGAGTAGGAAGAGTGATCAACACCAAAAGCTATGCAAAGCAAAAGAGGGCAGGCAAAGGGGGATGGATGGATAGGTGGATGTGATACAGGACCCGCAGCGTTTCGTTCGGCACATACCGAGCGTGATCACCAAGCCACTCTTAAACCTACCGGAAAGGGACAAAATTTTCCGTTCCCTCCTTTGGCAGTGATAAACGGTCGCCATGTTTTCTATCTACTCGATGGATACCGTCCCGAGCCACGATGTGATAGATCTATCAATTGTCTCACTCCTCCCCTCCTTCTCCCCCTCCTCCTCCTCCTCTGACTCTCGTCGTCGCGATCCTTCCCACTTCCTTCTTGCCCTGGACCGCGCGGCTGTCAAGAGTCCCTGCTAGGCACATCAATCACCAACCATCGTGCCGGGTACCCGATCCTCGGCTACGAAATAAGAGTTGAATGTCGAGACGGGGTACGTGTAAAGGTAATTTCTGGCGGCAGGTATCAAGGGTCGGAAACACCCCCACGGGTTTTCTACGTCTGCAGAGAGGGAAACAAAAACGCCACCTGTGTGGATTTCATATCCAACCAAAACTATTACAGCTGATTTTTCGATCTGTACCTTCCCTACTAGTCTGGCTGACAAGATTGTTATCATCCATTGCGCAACTCCTAATGTCTAGCCAGTCCCAGGCGCTTCAAGGTTGATAAAGTGTGCCGATAGTGGCTGCTAATTATCTGGAAGAGAAGCTTTTGTTATTTCATTTCAACTGCTGCATGGAGGCAGGCATATATGGAGGTTGCCATATAACTATCAACTGGCCGAAATAACAAAGCGCGCGGTAGACAGGGAACTTACCTGCCAGTTCATCAACTGCCACGGCAGTACAATTTTGGCTGTAATATATGAACCTAGAAGGGAATATAACAAAATTCGAAGAGCGTGACTCGGTATATTAGGTTGATATGTAATCCCGCCATGGGTGACTAGGTCTGGATCCCCCATGTTATCAATGGGCCCAGAGGAATCAATTGCCATATTAGCTAAAAAAAAAAAAAAAAAAAAAAGTATGCTTAACTTCCTCCTTTTGGGACATCTATCTATGTATGCCTATATCTTGTAGGCAATCTAAACACCCTCACCATCAATAGTGGCTCTCTACTCTACTTTATTAACTTGATCTCGACTTTGGGTAACCCCCCCCCGGTCAATTCCAGAGCTTTAGATTTGTCAATTCATCTACCTCAACCTCTCCAATTCCAGCAACTAAACGCATATCAAAGTAGCCAAGATCCATCCATGACTAGCGGCAAAAGTTGCACCCGGGTGATATCTCATGAAGCAAGGCTACCCGACTAGACGTTCATAACCGCCAATCAGAATAGCAACTCGTCCTGTTACACGAGACGTATGTGTTTCGTTGTCGTTGTAGTCTGGTGAGACTTTGTATGTATACAATGAAGTCGTGAAGTCACCCCGCAGTTAAAACTCGGGGGGATCAATCAGTCTGGTCTCACCTGTGGATGGGCTACAGTACACGGCGCCTAAGCCCTGAGCCTATCTTGTTGGGTGGGGGTCGTGGCGATCAATCAGTGTTCATCTCCGCTCTGCAAATCATGAGATGGGTGGTACTAATATAGAAGCACTGGTGAATGGGTAAGTAGGCGAGGTAGAAGTCCACACGCGGTGGCTGATAGCTTGGCGAGGCGGCAAATGATGATGCGAGGGCCAGTGGACGGCATGCTTCAGCTTGTAGGGGCCGAGGAGAGAACTGTAAAAGCTTATGAGGGGTTTTCGTGTTCTGGTTTCGAGTAATAATATGAAGTCTAAATTATATGTATGTACTAGTCGTTTTTTTGTTTCCTATCACACGGCGACACACATCTTTATACAGGACTATCACGCAAATTTTTGGCATGCTAGAAAGCTTAAACCTCGCAGCTGGAAATCCAACAAAATTATAACCGGTTAGATTCAGAGCTAAGTCGCCCGCAAAAAAAAAAAAAAAATTGATGTGGACCCCATCGAATATTCACAATTTCCTTCCCCGGACAGGCTTGAACTGTCAACCTCTCGATCGCCCGAATCCCACAACGGGATAAAGTAACAGTCGAACGCGCTAGCCAATTGCGCCACGGAGAACTGCTCGCTAGTGATTGCTTTATTAACTTGTCCCAAAATCAAAGCTAGCCGTAAACCGTTAGCCTGAAGGGAAACAAATCTCGAGTGATATCCCGTGCCGAATAGTCTTGAAAGTCCTTTCTAATGTCTAGAATGATATGATAATAGAACATGGAGGCCATATCCAGAGGTCCTATCACAAGCCCCGCTTCTCTAGCACCTCTAGCTGCAGCCCCGTGATCTATAACGTAACGTCACACCCCATCACTCGTCCCGCATGTCGCACTAAGCTACAAATTTCGGGATCGGGATTTTCGCTGACGAAAATCCGACAATATCAAATTATAAAATCGCTGCCCCCATGTTCGTGGTTTACCCGGCGTATCACACTGGCCTTGATAATTTGATATTCGAATATGGTGATATTGAGAGGCTCGGCGAGAATGAGAGCGGGATCAACTCTTATCGGCGGTCTAGCTGTCATTGCTCTGAACTTTAATTTATGTTTCGATATCAAGTTGCACGTTATAAGCGGTAGCACATGTGTATAAAGAATTTAAGCTCGTGTCCTTATGGTTTCTGGGGCACATGTGATCAGCCAGCTTATAATGAATATATCTCGATGTCGGACTGGCTATAATTGGGTAAGTGTAGAGTAAATATAAATCATTACTATCGGATCTAAAGCTGGAGTTTGGGTTAGCTAAAAAAAAATACTATATAGAATCAAAGTTCGATCTTCTAGGTTTTCCTAAGCTCATAGTCAACCGATTTGACCCCCAAACCCCTCTGCGGCTCAAGGGTTGGTTTCGGGCTGATCTCCGAGACATAATTTATTGGGACGTCATATTGGCAGAGCTCATAATTAAGTATACGGTCACCGACACACAGACGTTGTCTATCACAATTGAGCGTAACTGATAACCATCATGATAGTTGGTGGTTGCAAAAGGCGAAAATGGACAATAGTGCCGGTAATGATAACTTCCGCCGGGGTATGAGGGCCGAGCATAACCCCCGAATAAGCATTGTTCACGTATTCTCCTGTACTCCAGTTAGCAATGGGCACGAGACAAGACTGAACAAGGTCTTAAAATCTTATCCCAAGACTAGGTATAAGACAGGACAAGACTAGATATATCTCTTATAGAATAAAAGCCAGAAGTTTCGCAAACAAAGCATATCTATTGGGTGATAGTACATCTTCGCACCGAACATACCTCAGCTCAAACGAATATTTGTGCAGCAAAGCTTATGGGGCGAACTTTCGCTCTCCGCTGCTTCCACCTTCCCCACTTTTTCCTATTGTCCTCCCTGTGCTTATCTATCTCATGGATAGCCCCTGGGCCTGTCCTAACTCTGCCCATCTCCAAATTCCTCCATCATCACCATGACTCCTGAGCAGGAGGGATTGAGCCTCGGATCCGTGGTGACACAGCCTCGATAGAGGTTCAATCTAATTACTTGGTCACACCACAGATAACGAAAAATTAGGGGGTGGTATTTGGGCAGTGTGTAACGAGAAATAAGGTTTATTGGTGCTGCAGGGCCCAGAGGTATATATCTATGCCTTGTACGATAATACAAAGTACCGAGAGCTATTCTGGAAATGCCTCCTATTCGGACTTCTCATACTGGTCGGTCACCTTCCCCGGCCCCACGTCTACCGGCCCCTCACTGCACGAAGACCAAGATCATTCATATGCGCTATGGGCCCATGTAAGTTATGTGTCTATAATTCAAGTTACAATAACCTAGTCACACTCATCAACGATTATGTACCTCGAGTAAATGTGGTGTTGGGGGCAAGGTAATACCAATCACGGACTATCACTCGCACAACGATAGTGTGGTGTCGCGCCAAGAAACCTTATTTTGAGCGACAAATACCACATATTCGATTTTTTCATTATCGGTGGCGTGGCCTAGCGGTTAAATTAGCCCTATCTAGGCTGCGTCACCATGGATCCGAGGTTCGATCCCCCTCCCGCTCGCCTGGAAATGAGCGGGAGCTGTGGGGATGGAGGAATTTCTAAGAGGGTCAGTGCACGGTGGAGCTAGCACTAGGGGGGCTGTCCAGTTAGCTGGAGGAGGCACAGGGAGGAAATTGGGAAATTGGGGGAAATTGGGGAAGGTGGTGGAAGCAGCGGCGAACAAAAGTTCGCCGTGTAAGTCTTGCTGCCCTGATACTCGTTTTCGATTTTTGTGTCTAGGGTATGCTGTAACTTGATCTACGATGTTTTTTTTTTCAGCCACGGAGAGAGGAATGGAGAATGCACTCACAAGACCGATACGCAGCTTCTCTGAAGTAACCTTACCTACAAGCAGGGTGAAGCAGTATTTCTAATTGTACAGGCGTGGTATGTAGTGCTAGGAAATATGACGAGAGTTACGAGTTGGCAGCGACTTTGTATGCCGGACCTGCTGATTGAGACTACTTGACAGATCAGATCTATCGCGGGGGGGGGGGGGGATTGTAATGGGGGACAAGAAGGGGAAGGAAGGAAGGGAAAGGTGGGCTGTAATTACATGTAGCTATCTATGACTGGCTGGGCATGGGCCCACACCCCGCTTGATCATCCGCGGTGTAGACTCGCTTTGGGTAGTGTATCCAGAGGAGTCGAGAGTCTTCTTGAGGGCAGGCAGGATAAAGAAGTACGTGAAATTAATAGTGTCCTACAATTCCATCCGTGTTGGCCCAAACCATTACCGCCTACTGACAGAGAACCCCTAGGGAAAGGTCATCAATGGTAGAGCGAAAGAGTGTGTGCAATGGTGTAATGTGGGGATTGGTGGGACCTTCCTAAGAATTGAGCCTATTGGGAATCCAAGTGATCCCAGGTCTGTTCTCATCGATGTTCATGGGCTGTCACTCATGGCTTGATTGCTCGGACGGCGACGAGGAATGATAACTACGAACCTATAGCTTAGTTGGGTCTCTTTCTCCCTGATACATATGGAATAGATTGAATTGTAGATAGTACGGTTCATCGGCAATTCCTCATAACTGCACAAGCTATTTTCACATGCAGCCAGCCGCACCCACGAATAGGCTCCCCCGCCAAGCCCCACCCTTATGCACCCAAGCGCACGGGCCCCAGAGCCTCACCCCACGTCAACCCAAACCTCAAACCCAAACCCTCAAAAGCTCAAACCTCCAGCTCCAGCTCTCCAGCATTCATACCAATCACCCCCCCCCCCCCAAATCTCCAACGCCCATACCAATCCCTAATAACTACATGTACATGATACGGCCTCAAAACCCAAATACCTACTAGTCTCTCGCCCCACCATGGTGTTCCCAACAATACATATCTCCTGCCCCTGCAACGACTCCATCTCAATCGCCCCCAAGGCCCCCAAACACAAACATAAAAAGTCCCGCTCTCGGGATGAACCAGAGGAAGAGGAGGAAGAAACCTTCGACCCGCGCAGCCCCCGTAGCAACTTCAGTCTCTTCCCACTCGAGAACCTGCTGTATTGTGGGGACTGCAACCAGATCCGATGTCCACGGTGCGTGCACGACGAGATTGTATGCTATTTCTGTCCGAGCTGCTTGTTTGAGGTGCCGAGTAGTGCGATTAAGAGTGATGGGAATCGGTATGTTTGTTCTTTTATATCGGTTGATTGCTCATTGAGCTGGGTTGTTTTTTTGGGTAGGATTATTAGAATTAATAGAGTAAGCTAATATAACATCACAGCTGCACCCGTAACTGCTTCTCCTGCTCCATCTGCAACTCCTCCCTCATCGTAGCTTCCACCCGTGACGACCAACCCGGACCCTACGTCCTCCTCTGCCCGCACTGCCACTGGTCCTCCTCCGAGATAGGAATAGAGTTCGAAAAGCCCACATCTATCACCACCCAACTTGCAGCCAAGCTCAAAACCGCCTCCACCCCCTCCATCACCCCCGCTATACAACCCTCCACAACATCAGACTCCTACTTCCCCTCTATATCCATCAGTCCCACACCGGCAATCAACCTACCCCCTACCGATACAGCCCCTCGTGCACCAGAACTCTACACCCGTCTCAAGACACACTATACAGCACAGCGCGCCTCGGCTACAGATGAGTTCGGCACGTCTACTGCATTGTCAAGGTTGATAGGCCTGTACTCGGCCACAAGCCTGACTGTCAAGCCCCGCTCGTTCTCGGGCAGCTCGGGGGTTGGAAAGCCGCTATTGGGACGGGATAGGAGAACAGAGTGGACAGAGCTCGAGCACCCTCTTGAGCTTGGCAGCGAGGACGCGGAGATTGCACGGCTGAGGGAAGTAGGATATGCGGGGACAACGAGCACGCGCCAGCGGCTCATGCAGAGTACGATGGCTAATAATGCGCTGTTTGTGGAGGATTTACGCCCGATGGCCGTGCTGCTGAGGACGAAACGGAGTAAGCGCTGTCGTGCTTGTAAGCATATTTTGGTGAAGGCGGAGAGTAAAGTTACGGCTATGAGGTTTAGGTATAAGTTGGTGGCGGTGAACTATATCCCCGCGCTGACTGTATCATGGCTTGACCCGACCGCCGTCAATTACGACAGTCTAACACCCTTGAATACACATCAATTCCTTCTCACAGTAACAAACCCACTCTTTGACACGGTGCACATCACGCTCGCCACACCTGCACGCACACCAGGGCGCTTCGGCACCACCGTCACAATCCTCTGCCCGGACTTTGAGGTTGGCGCGAATACCGATGTGTGGGAGGAAGCGCTGGGCACAGCCGACGCCCCCAAAAACACCAAAAAAGGTAAGAAAACCGGTAACATGGGCACCATCTGGGATGCCGATCGCAATTGGACAACAGTCGTCATTGAAATAATTCCCCCGCTACTACCAAGCGAGTATGGGCCGGGAAAGGACACGCCGACCGAGGACGATTATCTGGTACAAGTACCAGTATCAGTCAGGGTTGAGTACGAGACTGATGTCGAGCGCGAGGATAGCCTGGGCAAGGAAGTGAAGGAACGGCGAGAGCACACTTACTGGTGTGTTCTGGGCTTGGGCAGGATTGGAAAGTTTGGGACGCCTGCAACGCCGGCGGCGACACCGCTGGGGACTGGAACGGGGCCGGTGGACGTGCTCGGTGCGTTGGGGTCCAGTGGTGCGGGACTGGGAAGGAGCGCGGGGTTTAGTGCAAAGGTGGGGAGCTCACCGCCAATAGTCGCAGGGATGGTGGGGATGGGGGTGGCGGGAGGGCTTGGGAAGAGGAATTTAAAGTAGGTAGATATACCTATAATAAATTCTTCGTTCCCGTGGCTTTTAGGTCCCTGTTCTCTTTACTTTTAATAATTGTAGGTCAGCAGATAACGGATTTGTGAAGTGCAAACTGAATTAGATGTGGGCTAATAGTGATATCAATCCTAATTTCTGCGCTGTAAACTTGATAGCAATTCCCATAAAACCCAGACGCCAATACTGGACCTAGTTTTACAATCGTCCCTACATGTATATACCCAGGCAGAAGCTCCGCAGTGAAGCTGCGGCGGGTGCACACCACGAACAAAAGAAGAAGAAAAAAAGCTGCGGTGGCATGCCATTAGTATTACGAGTGATATCCCATGATTTAGACCATGGACCCACCCACTGCCTACTCTGCACGGCTAAGGATAGGCACCATATACATGAGACACCATGCTGTTACCCCGGGCTTAGTTATACACTCTCTCGAGAAGTGGGTAGTTAGGGTTGATGGTTTATATTATGGCGCAACAACCTCGATACTTGCTAGTGGCACCGGAAGCTAGGACTGGTGGTTTATGTAATAGCTGGCTTAGCTTAGGTGTTGGGTGTTGGGTATATGGTTGGTTTTGGTCTACATGCATAATGGGCGGTTAGTTGGTGATGGGTGTTTGGTAGTGTCGGAGTGGGTTATGGTTGTGGGCTTTTGAGACCTCTGGCGGGGCGGGTGCGCATGTATGTTGATTGGTTGTGTTCGTAGGGGGAGGAAGATACATGTACATACATGTAGCTCTACGATGTCTTCTATAGATGCATGGGATATTATGGTGGGGGGGGGGGGGCGATGTATTTTGTGGCCCCCGTTGTTGGTTGGGATGGGGGGATACGGTTACTTATGGTGGGCGCCGAGTGATGGGTTGTGATTTGGTGGTGGTGGTGTTTGCAGTTCGTTTTGTGGGCTGCATGGACCTAGCTATCTTTGGATTCCTTCTGGTTTTCTGGTAGGATAGGATAGGTAGGATAGGTAGGATAGTGCAAATGCCTTTGGGATAGGGGATAGCGCACGCAGCTAGCACCCACCCACCTTATTAACAAATTTCATGACGGATGACGGATGTTCGGGGTTTGTTTGGTTCACTGCTATCCATCGCCCATCCATCATCTATCCATTCATCCAGCTATCCCACCAGAAACCTCCCTCCGTAGGTAGATAGCATACCAACCAACCAACCAACCAACAACCCACATGGATCCCACCCATTCATTACACCCGCACCGACCGACCTACCTACGCATCTACTACCACTCTACCCATCAATGCAACCCAATCTAACCTACAGAGATATCTAACTACATATAACCAAACCAAGCCTCAAAAACCAACACAGCCACCCACCACCACCAGAAAGTACCTACAAAGCCAGCCATATTCCTCGATTACCCCCCCCCCCCTTTTAGACCGAGAACCAAACAACCAAACCCACCACACTGCTCAAGAGTTAACCTGTCGGTCGATCTTTCCGAGAACTACGACGTATGTCCCGGATAGACCAGCGTGGATGGCGGCGGTGTTGGTTGGTTGGGGTTTCGGTTTTTGATTTAAGTAGTTGAGGCCTGGGGAACAGCAGCCAGCTGCTTGGCTAGCAGGGAGGAGGGGCTACATACGTATGGGGAGGGAGGGATTTTTCAGTCAGGCAGGTGTTGTAGCTCCTAACCAAAGCAGAGCTGAGGAAGGGGGGAGGGAGGTACGTAACTACATGTAGGCTTCGGGATCATGATCACGGGGTATCACTCGATGTAGCGAGCCATTTGTTACTAAACTACCAATTTACGCGAATATCTATCTATGTGTGTGCTACAGTCCTAAAGTAGCTGCTGACCGTTTGTGTGTGTAGGTAGTATCAGTCAGGCCTGAAGCTTCCAAGGAATACATTCAAGGGGGGGGGGGGAAGGAAAAAAAAAATAACGCTCATGTGGGGAATTGAACCCCAGCTACCCCCCCGCGCTGGTAAGTCCACCTATGGTGTCCTCTTAGGGGGGTGTGCTACCGACTACACTACCAGAGCTTGCTGACAATCGGTACATAGCATATTATAGCCAGTGATTTGATAAGGGGGCTCCTGATTGAGACAATGGTGGATTATTTATGTCCCTACAGCGACACCCCCCTTGCCCACCATTGTAAGCTAGGAACTAGTCTCGTTCCCAGACCCATTGGTATTTTCTTGGTGGTGTGGTTCAATACCGGAAGGGTCTGGTGTGCTTGCCCAAAAAGTTTGTACCAGTCCTTTTTTTGGCCTGGTTGCTACGCCAAAAGTCCGGTTTCTATGCCAAAGAGCACCCCAAAAGTCCGGTTGCTCTCCCAATTCTCCGGTTTCTATGCCCAAAAATTCCGGTTTCTATGCCAAAAACTCCGGATTCATTGCCAAAAAAGCCCGGCGGGGTTAAATAGAAACCCTGAGTTTCTCCGGAAAGTTATTGCTCCAGACCCTACTGTGTTTAATGCGATATCTCATCACTAAGTTAAATTTATTCACCACCACTAACACCACACATTATGGGCTGGGAACGAGACTACATGTAGCTAGAAACAAGAATTGCACTTCCAAAATCATTTGGGGAGAGAAAATGTTCAGAACGTTCGTTGTCCGTCTGTGCGGAGATTACTAGATTCATGTTGTACGGCTCGACCTACGATAATAAGCGCTAGCACACCTACACCAAGCGGCACCCAATGACCGAGCTGTCACGAAAGAGGGTGTATGGAGGTTTGCGAAGAGATGGAACAGCCAGAGCTAGGCATAGTTAACACCAATTGAATATACCAATTTTCTAATCTGAAGAGGGGGTGTATAGCGGATTTCACCGGTAGCACGAGATCCCATCTCGACGTAGACCCAACTTCCACCTGCCACAAGGAGGGCCAGTCTATAGAAAAAATGAACTTCAACAATAATAAAGAATCATACGTAGGTCTGATTACCAATTTTTGTCGCTAGACCGCTCAGAAATACAAATCCAGAGATTTATTGATCATGGCTTATCACTCGCCCTTCTGCTAGACGGGCTAGGTCTCTCACACAAGAACTGCAACCTATGGAAGGTCTGTCTGTACTATATCGCACTAATCAGCTCTGCCGCTCAGTTCTCAGCGGTGCCAATATGGTACCCGCTAGTAAGTATTCAACTACATTTAAAACTCGGGGCCCAGGTTGCTAAATCCCATACAAACAACCCTGCGCTATTTACGGGGTTCGCCCATCCCAGCTAGATTAGCTCTTGAACTACTTCATAGCTCCAGGGGTCTCCGGTTTTCCAGGGATGCGTGCCCTGGCGCTTGTGGAGTTAAGCTAATCAAGTGGCTAATTGTGTACGGCGAGGCCAAAAAAGAATCATCTTGACCATGGACATGCAGGATGAAGAAAAGGACTGTGGTTACAAACAACTTCTTACTGTGGGCCCAAAAGCCAAAAATTCTTGCCAGTTGATCTTTTTGTGAAAAACAAGTTTATGCAGTAAAAGCTTTATTTCAGGAATTTGATTCGCAGACCGTCATACGGGCCGTAGATAAATTATTCCATGGAGTTTGTAAGAGAAATCTGATTGATTTCTTATTCATAAAATTTCCAGTAACGAGCTCTAACTCTGTCGAAACATCTTGAACTTTTTGACCAGGTCAGTCGAGGCTTGTAGTATATCTGTAATTTAATTCGACAGAGAATTTGGATAGAAAGGGTGAATGGAACTCAAAAAACCATGCTCGAGTTCTTACTTGCGCCACTCTCCTTCCTCTAATACCCAGGTCAGAAGTATAATGCCACTAGCCACAGCACTCGTTGGAGTAAGTTCTGCCCCCGGCCTTAAATATGATAGCCCAACCCCAAAGAAACAAACAGGATGAAAGAAAGAAACAAAACCACAACAACTCCTTAAAGAAATACAAACAACACATGAGGGAGATATAGAATTCGTAAAGGAAAGTGTAAGAAAAAGGGCAGGTAAAAGGGATAGGTGCAGTTTGGTATCAAACACCGAAAAGATCACCCTCACTAAACCCGGTAATCATAATAGATGAACCTCTCGGTAAAGAGAAAGAAAGAAAGAAAGAAATCGCAATTCCAGTAAACCCCCCAACACAAAGCCTCGGAAAAAAAAAAAAAAAAAAAAAAAAGGGGGGGGGGGGGGGGAAACAAGCCCTTAATGAAAGAGTGAATGGAATCTTTCACAATAAAGTGCCATAAAAGGCATTTAAAAGGGAAGAAAATACCGTCTAGGTCTCCTCCTCCGGTTACCCGCTATGTCACCCGACAAACTTGCCCTGCATATGAAGATCCCGAACCGCTTAATGCACATTAACTAGGAGTTCTGCCTCCAAAATGAACTTTCCTTCTTTGTACTTCTCGGGGACCTCATAAGCTTTGTCGTATTTCCAACCAACGATAACCTTGCACTGTTTGCATGAGATATCGCGCACGATGTGGCGACCAGTTGTCATGTTTCGCTCTACGGGTTCAGCCTCCTTGATGTTTACGACCGTGTTGAAAAGGTACGCCTTGCCATGCTGACCGCGAAAGTTCTATAAGAGTAAGCGAGTTAGCCTCCATGGGAGCTTTGGAGCTAGCTGGTTAGCTGGGAGCGACATACCCTGCTGATGATATCGTCATGGTTCGAAAGGTGTGTTTTACAACCCTTACATCCGTAAATACGGTTTGAGTTGAGGTAAACGTTATATGCGAGGCCCATTTGTTCTGTGTTTGTTGCTTAATTCACTGAGGTTTGTCTTGCTTGCTTGCTCCCTCGGAAACGCGTATCCCAAATCTTTCCTTCAATCAGCTCCTTGTCCTTCTTGTCTTTTTCAGAAACGAGCTAGGTGTTGTAGAGGTTGTAGGTACACTCTGCAACGGGTGAATGTCCTTATTTGCGTGTTGCCACAGAATAACTGTCTCCTGGCAATGGGTAGGAGCGAATCGTTATCGTGAGGTATGAGTTGTGGTTATGAAAATGCCACTACCTTGACTACTATTTCCCACGGCTCGGAATGCAGCTGCGGGGCTGAAGAAATACGGGTTGATCCGGTTAATAGATCAATCGTAGAGCAACGACTCTCCACGTAGTCAGCAAGGTGTCTGAGTGTAGAAAGATATTCTGTATTCTGGAAGCAACCCCAGCAGGAATCTGGGCTGTTGAAGCTTAAGCACAGAATATTGGTGGAAAACCGGGTACAAGTTCGCTGTAGTTGCTTGTCGCTTGTTCGTTCGAGAGGTGGTGAGAAAGAAGAAAGACAGGAGAAAGAAGAAGGGAAGTAGAAGCTCGGATGACAGGGCCTTATCTCCCGATGACGTGAGTGCCGGACAGAGAGAGGAGAGGGGCAGGTTGATTGATTGACAGACTGATTGATTGACAGACTGATTGATTGACAGACTGATTGATTGACAGACTGATTGATTGACAGACTGATTGATTGACAGACTGATTGATTGACTTTACTTTACTGTATAAGAATTGATTGTAAGGATTAAGATTAGGATATCCTGTCCTATAGTACTTACCTTAGCTGGTACTAATAGCAACCTACATAACACCTGCTCCTCTTTTGCAGCGCAGCAACAACGGGGTGAAATTGGGGGTGCAGCTTTGAACATCGGGAAAGTGGAGAGAGGTTCCACGTGAGGGAGAGGCACGCGGGGATCTCATCACGAGGTTTGTTTGACTCCTCTTGTCCCTCCTGCTATGACATGCCTCTCCTCCTTCTCCACCAGCGAAAAGATGTGAAAGGAAACTTTTTGAAACTACGGTGGGACCTGGCTTGCACTATCGTGCTACTACCAGGGGAGCTTCGATAAGCTCGATAACCCAACTTCCTCCCCGTCAAAACCCATCCCCTTAAGTCCCCTCCCACGAGAAAAATTTAAGGGAAGGGAAAAAAAAAAAAAAAAAAAAAAAAACACTCATCAACCCCATCCCATCGCAACTTTGAGCCCCCACGGGTAACGGAGCCCCGGGAAGGATAAAAAATAAAGACGGAGGAGACCCGAAACTGGGTCCTGCTAAAAGACATCATTTCAGTCCCGGATCGGACAGATGCAGGAACCTTACGCAAAAGGCATGTCCTTGCTTTTTCCTTGACATTGGGAATTTATTGTGAAAACCGTTTCTTTTTTCCCCTGTTGAAAAGAAGGGTTTTCTTTCTTCTTTGAAGGGATTTGGATGTAGCCATTCGCGTTGGCAGAGCCTAATGTGCATTCAACCACTGACAGTGGCAGATGAGCTATCATATTATTACCCCTAGTAACTGGAATATTAAACTACATACATACCCCGCAGAAAGAAAGAAAAACAGGTGCCTAAACAGAACCTGATATTGATCCGCCCCCCGCCGAGATTGAACTCCTATTCGCGAGTGGTAAATTAATCCGGGCATGCCAAAAACAGCATCAGCGCGCAGCTTGCTAGCCAATTAGCCAACCTCAGCGGAGCTTACTCTACAAAGCCGGATATTCAAAGAAGCAAAGGCACAACCCGGCGTTAACCTCACTGGAACATAGTAGTATCTTGATATGCATATGTGGGGAACCGCAGATTGGCGGAGCACGAGACTACTCTACATGTACTTACTTATGCAGTCAATAAGCAAATTCCCGGGATTCAATTGTCAACATATCTTCTGCAGAATACGTCAACTACGGGAAGCCATAGTCAACCTGACAAGGCAAGCAAAAGCAAAAAGAACAGCATTCTACAATCCGTCGACGACGCGTTGTCAACGGCGCCCACTCTTCATACTCAAATGCTGTGCTTTATTAAGTTCACCAATTTCTACCCAGTAACCACGGGCATAAAACCACAGCGGTTGTATCAAAATTCTCGATTGCCTGGCTTTGACTAGCAATAGACATACAATAGGGAAAGCATGGTTTTTTTTTTGGCACCTGCCATCCATTCCGCCCCTGATTCCTGACCCCATTTCCTGCGTTGACAAAGGAGAAGTACCTATCTGGAAAACAAAGAGAGAAATAACCCGATGAGTAAGTAGAAAGGAGATAAAAGTTAATAATAAAAGTAATAAATAGGAAAAAAAAATCAAGCAGATTGATCTCATCTCAATCAATGCCAACGCCTCGTCACCTTTCCCGTCCTCCTTATTAGCACTCTCCCGCCTTTACCTCTGTCAGATGCGCCTTCCGGATTTCAATGACAGCCCTTAGAAACATCTACATACACCCAAAATGTTTGTATTGTTTTCTTAAACATACCCGACCCATCCTAAAACAGCTCCTACAATAATTGTCGCGAGGGTCCAAACCCCACTAATACCCATAGCTCCCCTATAATCCCCACCTTTTACTGTTCCAGCCAAAGCTACAGTTACACTGACACTTTGGTAGGCTGCAACCAGTAGAGTCCGTTTCACGATCTTTCGGCCCCGTGGCGAAAGCGACTTCATCCACAACCGGAGGAGATAGGCCCAAACTCCTGTTTCATCCTCTCCTGGCCCTTCGTTCTTCTTCGCTGGTGGATAGGTGGTGATCGCGGAGTCAGTGGCGTCATTAGGAGAGTAAAAGATAATCTCTGATGCAGCCCATCCGATTGGAATCATCAAAAAAGCTCTGTACAATAGTACACCCTCAGGAGCGTCATGCACACGCATGACACTTTCAATATCCCATCCGGAGCTGATCAGCCAACCCACGAGAAACTTTTTGCCAGTAGAGTGAATCACGAGCTGGTAAAGCGTGCTTGTTAGTAGCGTCATTAAGAGCCTTGTTGAATCTAGAATCTTATTTTCCTTCTTTGCGGGAGTGGACCTCGAATCTGGCGGACTCTGGCGAAGAAATAGCAGTGGTATATAGAGGCTTAGAAGATCCCCTGCCGCGATAGCTGTAAGAGTCGGTATCAAAGGAGAGTGCGACGGCTGGAAAGTATGCATATAATGCATGGATGGCGCGAGGGAGAGCAATACTAGGGAAGCTGCTTGGGTCGCTGTTTTGCGCAGCCGGGTCAGTAACAAGTTTAAACTGTAGGGCGAGCGTTGTACCATCCCAACCGCCGACCCAGTGGCACATAAGCTCGATGATTCTCCATCCTACAAGGCCCATATAGTCGCTGAGAGTGGTCATGGGGCGCTGAATCGCAGCAACATCCTTATATATCCAGGGGGACGCGAAATAGGAGAAGGCTGTGGAAAGAACAAGGTTCATTAGGACCAGTAGAGGAGGTTTAAGGCGCGTCGGGATCGCGTCTGAGGCAGCGCGTAGAGTGGCCGACATGATTTGAGGGATAATGCTTTTAGGAAAGGTTTGTGAGCTATGGAGGTTGTGGTCGAGGTAACGATGGCACTGGTGGTGGTGGTGGTGATGACAGAAGATAAGGGAAAGAATGGGGATTTGGGAAAAAGGGCTGTAGTAAGTGTTGGAGGTGTTGGACGAATTGTGTGACGTAGAAGAACGAGCTAATCAGGGTCGTCATGTCATCACAACAAGCCGGGACCAAGAATATAACATGAACAGTTTCCCCAAGGGGCAATAAACGAATAAACAATGGGTGGAAACAAAATCCGGGAAAGATGGAAAGAATGTCGACGGGAAAAAGGTAGTAGTGGGTGAGATATTTGTTTGAAGCTGTATATATGTAGCGTCCTATTCTTTTAATCACATCTCTCTATCAGTGCATCCTTCCCTGTCACTATTGCTAAGGCAGCTCAGCTCTATCTTGCTCTGGAATTTCTGCAACTGCCTTGATCTGTACCGTCCTGTACTGTGCCGCTCCGAATACATATTCCCTAACCCCAGAGTTGAACGGCTTCACCAAAACGGGAATAGCTCCCAAAGTCACGTGTGTGGCGCTGCCTGACCAGAAGGCCGGGGATGAACCAGGAATGCAGGAATGGCGGGGCTGTCGCCAACAGCACAGCGATACGGTAAGGAAAGCTGAGGGAGATAGGTAGAGCTTCGTGCTAGCGATAGAGATTCCACGGAATGATTCAAATAATGTCGTTCCAACAATATGTGTTTTAATCCGAAAAGGTCGTTTGTTAGCTCGTAAAAGATTTAGTTTGTACTTGGAAGACACATAATCAGCATTTTTTGTCCTCTCCTGTCAGCCCCAAAAGTCTGAAGCCACCCCAACAAAACACCTAAGAATCACATCTCAACCCTCTACATACTTCCTCAATCTCTCTTCGACTTCAAACCCCCCACATCCTGAGCTCTTAACACCCCGCGACATATGGAGCATATCCGGGTTGCTAGGGTATCCTACCTTACCCTTTTCTACCTAAGTTCTATTGGCTTTGAAGCTAACCATCAGGTTCCTACAAAGGTCGAAGAGGTGACAATCCTACACCGGGGTCAACCCACAGTTGGGACAATCCATCTCACCCCTCACCATCTCATCTTTCGTGCAAACCCTGAGGAAGAATCAGATAAACGACCTACCGAAATATGGATAACATATCCTATTATCGCCAATGTGCACCGCCATCCCCCGAGTGCTGGCTCGCAGGCTCACATTAGACTGAGAAACCGTGATTTCATGTTCTTAAGATTACAGTTCCGAACGGATAAAGAGTGCAGGGAAGTTTTTGAGAGCATAAAGTCCTTGTCAGTTGTTAAGAGCGTGGAGAAGCTCTATGCTTTCTTCTACGCCCCTGGGTCCCCAGAAAGAAGGCACAATGGTTGGGCAGCTTATGATCCGCGGAAGGAATATGAAAGGATGGGAGTTGGTACAGATAAGTGCAAAGGGTGGAGGATCTCAAAGATTAACAAAGATTATACCGTGAGTAATCCCCCGAGCTTCAATCTCAAGCCTTGTCACTGTCTATTTTGCCATATTCCCAACCATAGGTAGACTTTGGTTTGACATCTATAGTTCTCGCCTACTTATCCCCAATTATTGGTGGTTCCGGCAACTATTAGTGATACGACACTATCCCACGCCAAAAACTACCGATCCCGTGCCCGGATACCCGTACTAACGTATTCATAACCCCCCCCCCCCCATATGGCTTCAAGTAGACAGAAGATTAACAAATAAGGGCATAGATACCTTCATCCCCTCAACAACTGCTCTATAACTCGTTGCGCACAGCCTTTAACTGGAGTCCGCGGAAATCGTAGTATTCAAGACGAAAAGCTTGTCGCAGCTATATTCGCTTCGTCACAACCCCAAAATGCTTCACAAACCCCTGCATACCTCACTACATCTACCCCATCTCCTAATGGTTCCTCGACCAATCTCTCAAGCTCTTCATCGGTAGAAAATGTTGTGGATCCGGTAACTTCAGAGCTGGTAGTTCCTGAAGGGCGTGTCTATGGAGCTCAGCAACACAACCTTATAGTCGATGCGCGCCCAACAGTCAACGCATATGCCATGCAAGCCGTTGGGATGGGCAGTGAAAATATGGATAATTACCGACACTGTTCTTCTCCTCCCTGTACCAAAACCCACCTTGGTATCGACAATATACATGTTATGCGAGATTCACTGGCAAGAGTTGTAGATGCCCTCAAAGATTTTGATATATCCCCATTGAGTCCTAATAAAGAGCTCCTCTTGCGGTCCGGTTGGCTAAAACATATCGGTCTTCTGCTTGATGGGACTTCAATAATTGTTCGTCAGATTGCGGTCGAGCATAGCCATGTCCTTATCCACTGTTCAGATGGGTGGGATCGAACTTCCCAGCTGAGCTCACTCGCTCAGATATGTCTGGACCCATACTTTCGCACCATTGATGGCTTCATTGCGCTTGTTGAGAAGGATTGGGTTGGGTTTGGTCACCGTTTCCGTGATCGCTGCGGCTTCCTTGGGTGTGATAAGTGGTTCGTCGAAACTAACCGAAACGCACCCCCCACTGTTGAGGAGGGCTCTCTTACCGATGAAGATTCGCTCCAACGTACCACTAGTATTGGCGGATTTGCCCCTAGTGGTGGATTCGGGGAAGCTCTCGAAAAGGGCTTTGGGCAGGCGAAAAACTTTTTCAATACCGTTAACCGCTCTGCCTCCACTGTCACCGATAATAACGACAGTGATACCGACTCTTTGAATATTGACCGTAAAACAAAGCTTGCAAACCTTGCTTCCACCCCTGTTCATGTCACAAAGCCAAAAGAGGTGTCCCCAGTATTTCAGCAGTTCTTGGACGCAACATACCAGCTCCTATATCAGAATCCAACCAGATTCGAATACAATGAGCGATTTCTCAGAAGGTTATTATACCATCTCTACTCGTGCCAATACGGGACCTTTTTGTTCAATAACGATAAAGAACGTGCCGATGCACGAGTTAAAGAGCGCACCAGAAGTGTCTGGGATTACTTTTTGGCAAGACGAAGTCAATTTACCAACACTCTTTATGATCCTGGCGCTGACGGAGTTGAAAGAGAGCGGGATATCGGTGGTGGAAGGGTATTATTTCCGAGAAGCGGAGGGGCGGTGAGGTGGTGGGAAGAGGTGTGGGGAAGAGACCACGGCGAAATGAATGGCAATGAAAATGTCCTGAACATCGGGGTTATGGGAATGGACGAGAGATCTCGGACACCCATTTCACCGGGAGAAGCCGGTACAGGAGCTGCAGCTGGTACCGCAGGGAGCGCAGGTTCGGTCGGTGGTGTTGCATACCCAGAGGCCGCCTCACGCACCGGTTCTGCTGCGGGTAGTGGACTTGCAGCGGGGATAGGTGTCGGAGTGACAGGAGTTGCAGGACGTCTAGGTGGTGTTGTCGAGGGGGTTAAGGGATTGAGTACCTCCCCTGCAAGGCCCAATTCAACAAGCGAGAGGAGAAGAACACCTGTAGAGGTGGAGATGGTATGAGATGATCAGGACTAAGGGGGGTTTATTCCTTCATTTTTTTTTTGCTTTTATCATTTTAAATTTGCAACATCTTTTTTACGCACTGATTACTGGGTCGTCGAAGGGTAATTGTACGTTTTTAGCTACAATCTTTTTTTTTTTTCCTCCTCAGTTTCTTAGGATTTCCCCTCTGTTCTTTGAACTTTTCCTGTGATGTAGTTGGAGGAACAAGTGTGAAGATTACGAGGCGTCTCCAATACCCTAACTCTTTCTGAAGGGCCACTAGAGAAAGTGAAAGCGAGCGTGTAAATATCATACTTGTTTTTTTTTTTTTTTTTTCCACTTTATCTTCTCTCCACGGGAGTGGAAAATCGTCTGTTGGTCTCTTAGATCTTTGACAACTTATATCATACTAGGGAAGCCTGTCTTCAACAGACGGTGTATCTAATAAGTATAAGCACATAACACGGTATGAACTCTGTGGCTTTAGTATTTGATTGGCTCATTCTGGGATATCAGTGGCCTTGCACAAAAGTCTCTGGTTTTTCCGTAACTTGACCGGCGCCGGCGCCCCACCAGCCAACCACACAAGTTAGAAAAGACTCTGGGGTGTTCATAACTAGGGAATGCAGGGATATTAGGATTCCGGTTAGTATTCAATGCAGGTGTAGAAAGACCTTAAGTGATTGCAGACTTGAGAGTTTTGTAGCGACATCCTCCTATCCCCTGCTTAACCCTAGATTGAACTTCTCGGCCTCTGAACGGACTACACATATGTTGGGAAACTTGGTAAAGTAAACTTATACTGAGGAGCTTAGTAAAGGAAATAAGGCGAAAGAGGGAATCAAAGGATAATTATAACGCTAGAAGGATAAACAAACGCCAGGTTTCTTTACAATATTTATTACTCGGTATACATGATAGTATAAGATAAAGATCTTCCCTCCATGATACCGCCAACTCTCACTTCTTTGCAAGCCCACCTTACTACCGGCTAGTAGGCTCCCTTCGCGTCGAAATTTCCGTTTTATCCATTGTCCCACTGTATAAGAAAACACAAAGCCCCTTCCTAGCCAACAAGTACGTTTAAGACGAAAAGGGTTATTGGCTGAATTGACTAGAGATGCGGATGCGCCCATATGGGTTAGTGTGACGATAGTGTTCATAGATAATTTGATCGGATAAGTGTGGTAGATGTCTTGGGATTGATAGCATAGGCGAGAGGGCATATACTACATAATGAATAAAAGAAAGAAAAAAAGAGAGGGCATATATTTACCCACTCGATGCATCGGATCTGGCAGTCTTTGTGTCCAGAAGATGTCTTGTTAGCCTCTTTTCACCAACCGCATCTTTGACGGCCTTTTGTGTGTAATTATATACAGTTTATTGTCCTCCGTACAGTACTTGCTGCGAGAATAAGTTCCTGCCACCACCTTTGTGTTGCAACCACACAAATTTGGCGGAAAGTTATTCTCGCCGCAAGTACGAATGAGCGCATAACCTGCTGTGACGCCTCAAATCGAAGCTCCAGTGTTGGTCTTGTCCGTGGTCATCTTTATCCCCAGTGGGATTAGGGTCAATCGTGAGTGCGACAGAGAAATTTCCTGCCCCTAGCCTATAGATACATGACTTTCATTAGTGAGAAGTCTATTTATGGCCACCCTTTCATGAGCTATCACTCAACATTGGGTGGCCCCTTTCCCCATGGCAACGGGTCTTAAAATCGTAAAGATTATTTGCACATAGCATCACTCGGTTTTATTACGGCTTACATAATAGATAGGATCGAGTGCGTTCCTGCCAAGACTTTTCAATAATGATTGTTACACTGAGTCAGCAACCCTAAACCACCAACCATCAATCCGGACCTTGTGGGTCCGAAGTCCGATAAGATGCTTGCTTCTGCCGATTTGGAAACTTTGCTTGAGGCCGAGGCGTTAGACGAGCTCATTACCAGTGATTAAATCACGCAAAATGTCTATGCGTTCGTATCACCCGGGATCTGTTTTCTCGATATTAGCTATTATTGGTCTCACAATATCTTCGGAATACGGTGCTGCCGAGTTTTGGCTGGCTCGATCATATCATACCATATTACCCTTTGTTATATTGGCCCTTTTGAGGAGAAATAATTACTCCCAGAATCTCGGTAACAGGAGAGATTTAGGTCAAGTGCATATGCCGTTTAATATTCATTTATTTCATTATTAACTATCGATGCGTGAATCAAGCCTCGGCACGGTAAAATGGCCTGGTGGGTGTTCTATGTAGTAGACGCTTATTTATTAGCGCTTACAGTTTACGAACTATGTATATCTATGTCTCACGATTTTTCCCAGCCTATTCGCAATTGCCTTGGAGGTTCGCCGCTCCTACGTGTTTACTTGCCTGCCACCTTTGTAAAAAGAACTCAAATATTCGCCATCCATGTATTGGTTTGTAATCCTAAAATACCAAATGGGGGCGTCCAAATATCGCATTATCTAAAGGTGCATATGGTATGTGAATGGTAGATGCTTCCAAACAAAGTTTTTTTTTATTTTCGTTTTGATCTCCATGCAAAACATGACCCTGTATTTAACTCATACAATCAACCCTGCACCAAACGGGCACCCAGTTAACGTGTAGTTCTTTAAACAAAAAATGAAACAAAGGATCAAGGAAGCAGGCCATTTCGCAGCCCTCCTGTCATCCGCATATGTGAACTATCAACAGTGAAGAATACCCATTTATGACCCCGAATATGAAAAGAAAAAGAAAGACATTAATGTAGCGAGTTTAAGGAAAGGAAGGCGGACAGGGGAACCACTTCCTCAATACTTGGTGTCTTGCCCTGATATTGAGTAGTGAGTTGAAAACAATAAAGAAAGATAAACCAAGAAAAGAAGGTGATATACATAGTATCATCACCTTGAATTTACCAAGGCGATAAGACCGTAGGGGAAACCCCGAAATATAGATGGATGAGATGTTGTGCTAGTGGAACCTTCCTCGTCCCAAGATATCCAACCCAAACAGCGCCAATGATCCGTTATAATGTAAAAGGTAAAGTCCTGGGGGGAATAAGGAGAGAATATCCCCAACCAACAAAGCCGGTTATGTAAAGGAAAAACAAAGCGCCCAATCGTTAAATACAGATGCCGAGAAACCAGTCACGGCCCTTAATACTGCTCTTTCATATCCTGATGTGCGCGATATGATGATTGCTGCATTAGGACATCATCCCACTCATACTCATCGCCGAAAAAACTATCCAAATTCATGGCGCCAGCTGCAGCCCCTGACATAAAAGCTTGCCCCGGAATCCCGCTATTTGGTACTGGACGACTACAGCTAATTGCAATGTGTTGTGTCGGCCGTTCACTCTCTGTTGCAGAACCATCCGAAGAAACTGTTTGGGGTTGACCCTGTAGGAGATATGGGGGTAAAGGGCCGAATAATTGGACTTCTAGGCTGTCGTATGGGTTTCCTTGTGAGCCGTTTGTGCCGAACATGCTTTCAGGAGATGAAGGACTATCTTGTTGCATGCGATCCGCTTTAGTATACTGCTGTTGACTCATAGTATGTACGTAGTTGTAATTGAAGGGGTCCGGTGAAGGAAACATCAATGCATTGAGATCAGGTAGGCCACTCCCAGAGAGATGTGCTTGAAAAGACATGGGCTGTGGATCCGGAGTGCTATGAGTGGAGGTGAAAGTATCTGCAGTTGTAAAAAGTTCATACGAGGTTCGACGATTTAAGTCTTCGGGTGCCTGGGTTATAGCTGCTGTTTGCTGAAGCTGCATAGGTGTCGTTTGGCATCTCATATCTACATTTGGAGACCCGGGAAAGGTTTTTGACCGTCTGTTTTGGGGCGATTCTGAGGCCTCAGGTGAGACTGTCCGGGATGTATTGCTCCAAGGGGCAGACGGATCGACATCTCCAGATTTTGACCCCGATCTAGCCCGCTTCTTTTTAGATATGCTCGCCTTTTCCAGATCTGGTTTGATCTTTTGGGAAACTTTATCGAATAGAGGCTACACAATGTCAGCATTTGAATCTTGTGTATCCGGGGATCACATACATTGAGAGCGATCGAGCACCTCTCTGCAGCTAAACTTCGTTCCTTAAGACCTAATAACAAGTCTCGCCCAATCTCCGCATCCTTCAGTATTTGTAACGATGTCGCATCGGTGGAATTCTCCAAAATGTAGTACATCATTGTAATAATCGAAAAGAAAGTGGTGTACATGGTGAACCAATAAGCGCCATTTAGAATGCCCTTTTTTCTCATTTCATCTGCAGTGTGAACGATTTTACGAGAAACATTAACGCATGCGGCAGCACTAGCATAAGGCCGCTCGTCGTAGCCTCTATTCTTTGGTCGGGCAATATAGTGTAGAAACGGACGGTACAGCATCATTTGTACATGAGCAAATGCCATTTTCAGGAGAAATTGTGCCCTGAAAAAAAAATCAATAAACTAAGTGATTAGAAAGGAAAAGGTTACTTACTTGAGTAGGCTGTTTGGTGTGTCTCCCCCAGGCCTGAGTTGCATTGGGAGGGCGTCCAGCCAGTCTCCAAGGTCCTTTTCAATTTCATGAACCTTTGAATAGCTCACACTGTATCCAAATCTTTTACCAGTTACACTAGCTTCGACTCCCTTCAGCGGATAAATATATTTGACCAATTTCCCCATAATCTTTAATAGTTTGGCGTGAGCGTTTGCAGCGGCTATCGTAGGCATAACTCCTTCTGGCTGTGATAATATTTCCTTGTCGGTAATGTACTCATCATCCACTTCCGCGGGCATTTCTTGATCTATATCCTCATCTGCAATGCCTTTCGGCAGGCCAAGTAAGGCTCCGACATATGTATCCATTTTCCGTACAGTCCAGAATATCCTTTTACGCACTTCCCTTTCTATGGGACTAAAACTTGTTCCTGGTAAAGATCGGTGAAGACCTAGCCTTACGGAAGCGGAAAGTGCGATGCCAACAAAAGAATAACAAGTTGACATCCTAGCAGATGATTGAAGAAACACGACCATCATAAGAACGGTTTGGATAGAATGAATATCGCGACAATCAGTTATTTCAATCATACGACGGCCAGCACTGAAATATTTGGTTCTGCAAGAAACATAAACTGATTAGAAAAGCATGCGCATTGTTACTCTCAGAAATTGACTCACCCTTCAGCGACTGGGCTCCCAGTACCGAATATCGAGATGTCGTTGACAAAGATACACCCCACTGCCAATGTCAAATATAATAATGGTAGAAAGCTAAGTTGGTATTCTGTAAAATTCCCGGGCTCTGTCTGGTAAATTTGGTCCATCATCTCGTTAAACGTCGGCCTGTGGACGAATCGCATGAGAATACACGCATCGTCGAGACATGCGTCCACCAAAATAAGAGCAACCTCCTTCTTCGGCAACATAGCTGTTATCGCCGCGCTTGCTTCTGGAGACGAGCTGATGGATGACTGTGGCGAATCAAAAACCGTGGGAAAAGCAGTTGTACGCAGCCTCTTCAAGGCTTTGATGTCCTCGCCTAGTAAATCGCCAAATTGACTGTTGAGATGTGCCAGAAAAGCCATGCCTGATGAATGGCCGTGGAAATCCATATGACCGGTCTCATCAATATCCAAACGCCCTGCTGCCTCTACCATGGATTCTAAAAGAGAATCCTTCTCGGTTCCATTGGTATTACCATTTGTGGTGTTGATCCCCAGTCTTGCTGTACGGACTGTTGCTGCCTCCTGTATTTGTGGTAGAACCTTATTAAGATCGAAGTTTGGATGGTTCACGTCGATATCCGGCAATACTGCCTTCAATAATGCTTCGGTCCGTTGAAGCCGATTCTCTAGTGCCTCGATGTACTGTGGAGCGGGGTTTCGTCTCCGGTTTGAGGGTTGGTCATATGTGCATTCTAAAGGTTTCAGAAGATTACAATCAGCGAAAGCCCATTTATGGTTACCAGCTTGCAACTGCAGTTAAAGACAAAGATTGTATAATGGATCAAACCGAAGCCCTTGCCCTGCTTCATTCCAGGAACGGGGGGGCAACAGAGGAAAGTTCACAAACCATAGCTGTAGACCGTACAATGTGTACATGGCTGCTTCCCGTCGCACTTGATCTTCTTCCGCCGACACTCATCACATGCTCGAGTTACCCTTCTACGCTTCTGTAATGGTAGTGGTGCCTTAGTAGGTGCCGAAGATGTCGCGCTGCTGCCTGCCACAGAAGCCGGCGCTGTTTGTGGAGGAGGAGGCATATGTTGCCAATTGGCAGTTCCCATCATTCCAGTATCATCATCGAAGGACTCGGGCGACGAGTGGGTGGATCCCAAATGTGAATTTAAAGTCATATCCATAAAGATCAGTTTTCTCGCACTCAATCCGTCCAAATTAATTTGCATCCAGTACCAATAGCAATAACGAGAGTGAGTGAAAATTAAAGGATGTATGTTCACAGACAAAGGGATATTGTTCGAAAAGAGGGGGTTTTTGTGAAGAGTTGAGTGCTAGGAAGAGAGCAGGGGATAATGCTCTGAAAGGTATGGTGGGGTGGCAGTGTCCTTTTTCTCTGGCGGGCTTTGTTTTGCGTCAGATCAAAAGCTTGACTATTATTATGTCCTTCTGCGACGAGGGTGCTGTTGGGATATGTATGTACAACCGCGGCCTTTCTGTCTGCAGGTAAGTCAAAAATGTAGGGAGCAACAATTCAAATCCCGGATTCTGACGTACGCTATCCTCTTTTTTTTTTTTTTTTTTTTTTTTTTTCTTCTTCCTTTTTTTGCCCTCCCTGGGCGGCCGTGCCCAGTGTTGCGGTCGGAAATAGAGAAATGTAACCAGACAAACCCAGAACTGATTCCGTGATGTCCAGAGAATGTGTGAATGTGTATCCTTTTTCACTCTTGCCTTAGGTCACACCTTTGCTACACATAAGTGGTCATCCACAACCTCCACGGCGATTTTGGACTCTTGGATGGATTTTTGGATGCCCTCATAACTTTGTCCAAGTGGAGTCCAGAGACCCACAAGGCAGATTTGGGCTTAGAATACCTCCGCTATCCACCGGCCGACAGTCGAACACCAAGCGAAGAGTGGCTACAGGGGCTCTTTGCCTTATGGTAGGATAAGGTAAGGAGAGAGAGCACACAGAAGTCTTGTCTTTCTTGCTCTCTCTGGAACTCGTCACAGCAGGTCCGCTGGAGACCATGCATGTTCCAAGTGACAAGCGGCAATCAATCTTATCGTTCATCGATAAATTTGGCAACCCCTCCCGTGAAGGAAGTCTCACGGCATGCAGAGAATTGAATCATCATCTTCGCCATCTCTGTGAGCATTACTTTTATGTTCTGGAAAGCTTCCAGGAAATAAACGCTTGGGTTTGGCGAGAAACAAGAGGAAACTCACTTATGAATCCAGTCATCTGCTCCCTCTCGATGTAACTGGAGCAAAATGTGCGTAATTTTCGCTTCGACCCTCCCAACCACAGAGCTTCTTTCGATAATATGTAGTTCCACGAAAGGGTGTGTGAGTGCAGTATGAAATGGTGGCGCTGGTAGATTTCTAAACAGAAGACCCTTGTACCTCGTTGACCCCATACCGGCAACAGAACTCAACTTAGAACGCATCGGTTTCTCCCGCATAGGGCATCTCCGTAAATTCTCGTATTGGAAACAAGCAGGAATAATTTATTTTCTCGCAAACTTCCCCGAATCAGAAAATTTCCCTTCAAGTAAGCTTTTGGATCCTGGTTCCTCCCGGCGAAAAGGAAAGAATTTGACGTAATTCATCTCGCAATATAATTGGGGTTACGCAAATAACATTTCTTCCGTTGTTTGGTCTATTTACAAAGATTATGACATCACATCACACAGCATATTGAGCGCACAATGCAATGGAAAATTCCCATCACGTGTGGGTGTTTAAGATGCCAGTTATAGTTGCATCAGTACGAGTTGCAGGTACAGTTTGAAAGTCAATCGCCTCTCTCGATAAATATCTAAGATTTCGTGTTTCAGTTGATGAATAGGAACTGCTTTGAGATCGTTGCGAGTCCCAAGAACCGATTAATCGATTTGAGGAGGGATCCCGTTTCCATGGCATGGGGGGGAACCCATGCTCCACGCGAGAAAACCGCCGCGCCTGAAAGCTTGTCAACGCCTGCCGCGACTGAAGCTGCATGCAATCTACGGCTGATACAGCGGATCAGCCTAAAACAATATTGGCCGTCTTTGTCACCATTCGGTAAGCTCCAGCTCACAAACCCCGATCACTTTCGGCCGGTTCTTACGCTTAACCCCGGGCTCTAATTTCTTTGGGGAGAATGTTGGCTTGAGGTTGGTAGTTGGTTGAGGGCCGATGCAAATAGGTCCACAGCATCACAATTCGTCTTCCTGTCTAGGTACGTGTACGGTGTACCTACCTCATGATCCTAGAGAAATGGAGGAAATGTAAGGGCCACCTGCGCCCTGCGCCCTGCGGGGTTTTTTGAAGTTAAGTATCGCGAAAACTTAAAATGTGAGAGACCACCGACATGAGACGGCAGTTTAGCCTCGTCTCAAGCGCCTAAGTGGTAAAGCAAGAAAGTCCCTCAACGACTAACCCCAAATATTCTTTTCCCTTTCTTGCTGGGTTTGCAGCACCTAGTCTAGTGGGGGGGGGGGGGGTATGACACCCAAACCCTCAGGTCCAGGACGGTGTTCTGACCGAGCTCATGTAAGAGTCTTGCGCCAGACCCCCTGAGAGATGCGTGGATGGTGATGATAATATAACCATATGTACTTGCATCTATAATACCCCTCTGAAAATCCGAAAACGATCTCTTGAAATCATGTTAGCACACAGTTTATCATACATGTGTCCCAATTATTTGTTGTACTTCAGGGGGGGGGGGGGTAGGGGAAAGGACCGGTGACAGAGCAAGGATTTTTTATATGGAGTAGCCATACAAACTACATGTAAGCAATTGGTTCTACCTCCTACACCCGAGTAGTGTGCTCATAGACAACCCATCCACTCGCAGCCATTTCTGCACTTTCATGCAGTCTGCAGTTGATAAGAGAGTCAAGCTTTTTCACATCACACGAGCATGGATCAATGCGGTATGGTTGAACACACCGACCGCAGATCTGGTATCAAACAAGCCTTCTGCGTGTGCCCAAGTAATATAATAATGCGCATTTATACTCCCTAAGCACTGGGGCGAAGCGGTGCATTGTTTGGTCCAAACCTCAGTCTCGGGTATTGAAACCGCCATATCCATCCAAGAATTACCCACCAATCCCTATAATATCAGTGGCCATTTCTTTTAAAACACTCTACATATGTAGTTGGCTAGTTTAGGGAACAATAAAACACTGACTAAATATTTGAATAGTATGAGCAGTGCCTGTTTCAGGGACCTGGTATTGGGACGGGCCTCGTCATCAAAGCATCACATTACGACGACTTTCAGCTCCTGTACATGTAACGATCCTTCTGGATCCTTTGTCCCCCCCCCCCCCCCTTTCTCCCTCCACAAATGGTTCCACTCTACCGGGTCATTCTCTATGCTTAGACGGGATTCTTGGCCATTCGCTTGTGTGGGCTAAGCTTTTGCCTACCGAGCCGTTAATCTCGAACGGAGCCTGACATTGACCACTTAGGTGTACGAGCCTTCTACGCCTAACCACAAATGACAAAGGAGGGGGCGGAGCATAAGGGCCCCTTCTCCTTCACAATCCCCTAAAAGCCTTCCTGGTGTCGGCCATTTATCATCCGACCATGCAATGGCACCTATCTTCGGCAGCTTATTCTGTCTTGAATCATCTAATCTAATAATGACCGTTATAAATTATATACATGTATCCGCTAGGCCTATAGGAAAGATCGATGCCTACATTCTTCGATAGATAATCAATAATCAAGCCATTATGACTCGTTACTAAATCTAGAAGGGATTAAAGGATTAAGGCGCCCTGACATTCCATTAATGACTCGATGCCTGCTTGACAATCGCTGCTAAATGAGTGTTATATTATATATGTGGTACACTATATAGCGCTGATACGAGATGACTGCCCATGCGAGGGTCTCAAAGACCCCCCGCACCTCACATTCTGGGGTCCTAGACAATGGCCAGAGAGGCATAAACAATTAAACCCCTGGGACACCTCTTCCTGCAAATAATACCTCTTCGTCATGGCCACCCCTCATCACCCCTCATCAGCAACTTCTGAGACTCTCATCTCGACTTTCGTCCAACTCTACAACTATCCCTCTACCGCGATACCGACTGTTGATCCACTGCCTACTATCGATCAAAAGACAATAACGTGGGCTACCCTTTCCGTCTGTTCTTCACGTCTTCCAAACGTTGACTGGATGTTAGAAATAAATGCATATGCCAAGCAAAACGGGTAACTCTTCAACTTCCTCCTCATACCACACACAGGCTTCTCGAAGATACACCCCACATTAAAACACCGAGTGGCGACCCCATTGCCGATTCCGACTCCCGAGGCTATGCACTGTTTTTGATCTCACCAACATACAATCGATGCCATCTCGCCGCTCATCCAATCGCACAGAATTCGAATTTCGGTGCCTTCGAATACCCGCACACATGGGAGGGAATAATTAGCACGCAACAGAAAAAAGCAATTATTACTGGCAAAAATGTGTTGACCTTATAGGCGGCGCGCCATAAGGCAAAAATCACCCCCTTCAGTCTAGCCAACATTATGCCGTACTACTTCACTTGTGAATACAGGGTTCCAAAGTCGCAACGAGTAAGGCGAAGGGGAGAGAGGAAAAAGCAAAATTCGGGACGCGTGTACCCCAAGCCGTCAAGACATGCGGGTTCTCTCCTGAAATAGACACATGCAACGGGTAGCAAATACGGTTTGAACAATTTCGATTTATCTAGAGGCGCTTCCCTGGGCGGCATCACTATCATACGATTGATAATATATATCAGCTTGGCTCATCTTTAGTCAGTCATCAACGGTTGAATAGGGAGATGCAGCGCAATAAAGACGAGAAAGAGTACTCAGGAACCTATTTCTCGGCCGATATAACACGCACAATACGAGGATAGAAGCCATGATCTCGATCATTAGACGCGCCCCGCGTCACCGAACTGCTTGGGGGGTAATTTATCAATCTCAGGATATTAAAGTTCGGAAAAGCCAAGTCCTTGTTTGTGTTGCCAAGGGAACTGTATCATGTCATATCACTCGTCATTATAATGCTTAGGACCTCCCTATATTGGTTAGATATTATCTTGGCAACCCTAGGGTTCACTGTAGTACCTACATTTATGTACCTACATGTATGTATCCAACGAGTGACCCCTCGGTTTCCACTCCCAACGAACCCATGAGGAGGTGGATTTTCCGGGTAATAATGTATATAGATGCATACAAATTTTGTTCTAGCGGGATTACTCAATTATCTCCGATAGCATTTTAAAAAAGCCTTCGAGCAAGTAAAATCCATGTACCGCAAAGTAGGTATAAAAACAAATCTTCTACATACATGTAGGGTTCACATCAGCAGCCCCCACGTTCCTAGGGTTGTGCTGGCTTACAGGGGTCATGCTGACTCTAATGCAGCCAAGCCAAGCCTTTTCAACCCAACGTCTTCACGATCCCGGAACACGCCGGATCTGCTGGTTTTCCCGACCATTCCCCGTACCCTTGCTTCCAGAAGGCCAAGAAAGAAGAACGTTAACCAGACTACTAAGGTATCTGACGATGTCTCACACGCCAGCTAGGTGGGGTGTGGACCTCTGGAATCCCGTGTACGGTGGAAATGTTGGTTCTTTTGGCGTTGAAACTAGTGGTATGCATGTCGGAGATGCGCGAAGATACATGTAGTTACCCCTACTCTGTGAATGTAAATACATGTACTTACTCTTCCGTGACTTTGACCAGTTCATAGGGGGGGGGGGGTGTGAGAAGGAGAGAGGCGCTCCGAAATGTAGGTCACTGAAATCATCGGCCGAGGAGTACATAAAATGGGCAAGGGGTGGGCGATCTCTTTGCGTTTACTCTATCTGAATTGAGTACTTCTCTGGGCATGGCCATGATACCAGGGAATCTTTGTAGGTACATAGGTGATTTTGTCTACTTTTGATTAGATTTGCTGCTCTCGATACGTCATGGACAAGATTTCAATATCGCGCTTATTATGTAGAAGAGAAAATTGGCACATAGCTCAATTAGTACTGGGCTCTGCTCGTAGTTGTGCCGACATTACCCTACGTATGGCGAAGCCACTTTAACTCAATCTCGGCGCATATAGGTAAATCGTATGTATCTTTCACCACCGCATAGGCGCCACCTAGGCTAGTAAAACACGCCCCGAGATCACTCAACCTTGCTTAAAGCCATCACCAAAACGATACCTGAACCAGTGGATAGCTTGCGTGACCATGCTCTATCTAGTATTGCAGAACAAAACCCAACGGTACCTAGATATGCTCTCTTTCGTCATCTTGCTACCCCCAGCCCTTCTACAGACTATACCTACTAAGTAGAAAGAAAAAGAAAAGAAAAGAAAAAAAAATAGCCTCAAAAAAAAAAGGTCAAATCCCTGCTGCATGAGCTAGACTTTTCATCTCGGAAACGCCTTCTGTTCCAAAACGGTGGGGACAACATATCTTGCGATACCGGCTCGGAAAAACCATGCACATCAGTTAAGGTTATTCCGAGCCTTGCTGGACGGATTGACGTGTTTTGTTCTGTTCATGCCCGGAGGAGCAGAGCTGTATGTGGGGGTGCTTATGCGAAGCATTCCGCCTTGAGAAAAAAAGACCAGAGGAGCTAGATAAGATGGTCAATCCAGCGATTTGACCTTGAATCAGACTGAATTTACCTAGTTAAAGTATGGAGTAAGTAGAGTAGGTGGTGTACTTGGGACAGCGGTTCGTGTCTCAAATTGCGGATGTCGCCCGATTATTACCAGATAATCTATGAGACAGTAGCTGCTTCTCCAAAGCTATGCTACTTGCCCCCCTTCCCCGGATAAATACCTTTTGCGGGGGAGGAAACCTTGAAGGTTTCACTTCGGGGCGGTTTACGATATCTGTTACGGAAATGTCCTCTTAATGGAGTTCCAACTCTTTGAGTTAATACTTAGAGTAGATAAACCCTGTGAGAAACACTGCGGCCCGTTACTACTCACTTACGAACCGAGAATTTTCGTTAGGTGAGCTTCTTTAGCTAAATGGGCACTAAGCTGAACGAATTGTCTTTCTGTACGCCTTGTAATAATTGTTGTACGCGTGCATCCTCTAAAGGATAAATTTGTCTAAACAAGTTATGTAGCTACTCTAATTGAGCAGCTCATGTGACCTTTGAAATGCATGAAACATGGGTATTGAATATAACGGCCACCTAGCTGTTTACCTATATGCACTGAGTAAATATGGCTATGAATCTGACAGAACATATACAGAAGACGTAAACCGGCAAAGGAAAGAGTAAGTAGTCCAGGCCTCCATATCGATCTACCATCTACCCGCCCCCATGCCTAAATTTTAATGGATATGGAGTAAATAAGCAGCTCATCAATGCCTCTGCGGCAATACATCTACCCAACATATTAACCTTAACCGGTGGATTTCCTCATGCACCGGGCTTGTTAACCGGTGCATATACATACGCATGGAACCTCCTGCCGCGTCCATCACATATGTGCTCTCAAAGGGAAATAGATGATCATCATGCCTGTATTCCCTAAACGGTCTCTGCGCGTTCTCTAGTACTGACCCCCTTCGCAGTTATAAATCATGCAGAAGAACCCCGTGAACATTCTTGATCGGCACTTAATTGAAGGCCCGGGATTTCCGAGATTTCGGAGGAATATCCAGTCCAATCCAATTACGTACCGCTATCTGATTTTACCTTCTGCCCCCACCTTCCCTCTGCTATTTATTCGTTTCTGCTATCCTGACGATCCTCCTGTAAAAACGCCACGATGTAACATTGATCGATAGCGAGGTATGTATAGCGGTAATAGTTTGCTGACCCAGTTCAACCTAATTTTGGTGACTTAGGTAACAGCGAGTGGGGGGTCCTGTTAAGCGTACATACTTGGAGTACGTACGCTTTTTGTAATTTTGTGTTGGCACTAAGACAACTTGGATCACGCAGTAACATTTCGCCTATTCCTCTACCTATTCAATGACTCTCTTTAACCAACACCCACTCAAACGCTTCGCATTTCTGTCGAGGGAGGCTATGTCGTGCATGTTGACCAACTCAAAATCCTCCTTGCCAGCGAAGAAGGCATAGAATGTCAGAGGTCGTGGAGAGGTCAAGAATTCAGTCCACCAATTATCAACGCCTCGTCTGGCATTAGCAGATATCTACAGGGGGTTAGCAACTGAGTACGTATACACTTGTCTCGGCTATTTCTCAAATTTCATTCATCGCACCTTCCTCTGTAGTACTCAACATGTTACCGGCATCGAGACTTTTCTCCATTGGCCAAGTGTTCTGAGACTTCCTTTCATTAATTACCGTATGGCTGGCCTTTCAGATTACAGGTTATCATGAAGGGTAAGCTTTAGTGAAAGGAGGGAGAGCGGGTGTCGATCGGATCGAGACTCTGATTGTTGAATATAGTAATCGCATATTGGGAGCTTGTAAACGAGATGTGTACAAATAAAAGACATAAAACCTGGCCTGTTTCATTGTTTGTATTAGAATTGACACATAATAACATCATCTTCACGGCATACATACCTGTGCCCAGAGATTCAAAGTGGTAAATTGCTAATCACGGGTCAGTGTATCAAAGTATGCATGAAAACTCAATTATTGTATTAGGTAGAACCAATGGCAGAAGATGGTGGCGAAATAGTGCGCCATAGTTTGCCCCGCGAAACGTATTGTTGTTGATCTGGGCTTGGAGGTAATTTCTCGATATAGGCTTCTGTTACACGATGAATCTTTGCACGAATAGGCCCAATTATAATTCTAGCAGCTTTGTTGACACAGACCCTTATCAAGGCCAGACTGTTAGTGCAAAGAGCCGGCCGCCTAATATATTCTCATCGACATAGTTAGAGCGAACATTCACATTCATTCGGATATGTGCTATGACGAGTCCAATCGGCGATTGTCTTCCAACTTCAATATGATGCTACCACTTTCGGAACTGTGCAGCCTGCAGGGATGGAACCAGAACAATAATCCCAAAATGCTAAAGGTTAGAGTAGCCAAGCTCGAGCTTGGCCAGATATTATCAGTACGGCAGACCTGTATATTTGTTCTCTTTCTCGGCCGGTAATGCGGTGTATGGATAAATCGAATGGAATTTATATTTATATATTCAATAAACGGCCCGTAATTAAACACAACAAATTATTTTAAGTGTGCCTGTATACGGCCCGATCGACCCCTAAGTAAACGCAATTACCAACCCAAGTCAGCCGTTTTTCTCGCAAAAGAGAAGGGATCGACGCATGAGAAGGGCGCTCTCCCCCACCAAAGAAGAACACTCTCCCCCACCAAGGAAGAGGGAAGGCTGCCATAAAGCCGTTTGTAGGGCATAGATATTGATCGAATAGAACCCTGCCTCATCAGCTAAATTCAAATCTGACTAAAAGATAGATAGAGCCTTATATGACTTATCGAGGATCTCCCTTAACACATTTAGTATTGTCATGAGCCCTCCAGAACTGGATCATAGCGGAGGACCCATTTCGACAGATGCTTCGAATTCGGGTTTCTAATATTTGTCCCTATTCAACCGCAATCTATGTGAGTGATGGTCTATGATCAACATTCCTTTTTATACCGGCATTGAGATATAAATCCATCTCTCCATTTTAATACATTAAGATGCTGAATAGCGTTAGATCCTTCAATATAGAGACCAAAGGGCCGAGACAGTGGCGAAAAAAGTGGTATAATCTCTCAGTGATCCCCCAAGAACCCGCTTTTTCAATAGTTCCCATGGTCCCGAAAGTCTACCATTGCCACAGTGGCGGGAGCAGCCTTAAATTCTAGCTTCAACCTCATGAAGTGTTTCACCGTAGACGGTAAGTGGATATCCAAGAACCTGTTTGGGTATGTAGATAGCCTGGATTACTGGCCGTATTTTTTTACACCATTATTGATATAGGCGAACCCCATACCCAGATTCCTCCAAGTTTTTCAAGCATACAAAACCTCTCTCACTTGTTCACTTGTATTTGCTGAGGGAAAATGACTGTATCTGTTTCCTAAATAGGCCCGAAATCTGCGAGAACCAGAAAATCTATCAATAGCGATCTGCCGAAATGATTATCGACTATAGAAATCGTTGATATCGGTGGGTAAATTCATTTAATGACAATTCCGTATTCCCTTGGTGGGTGCTAATTGAAAGATGTTCTTTGCGTAACAATAGTTCGTACGCCTCAACCGGCAACAGAAGTTGTTCTAGATATATCACTTAGGTGGATAAGATGGTCAAAATTACAACCTAACCCGTGCTTTACTAGAACCGGCAAGTTTCCTATAATTGAGAGCTAAGCAGCAGACCACATATTGCCGACCGTTGCCCGGAACGGGTATGGTATAACATACAATGGATGACTCCCCGTGGAAACCTGGAGAGGGTTTAGAAATAATCTAAATAGAATTTAAACACAAGAATTTTGGAAATCAATCATTCAGATTCGGAATCTGAATGTTGGGGGGGTCAGTTCAGATCTCTGGGTTTTAGAAAATTATATGGTAATGGTATGAGTGGTTGAGGGGTGTGTATAGCTAATGGGAAGAGCCAGTGTTGGAAATAGCTGAGTAGCTCACCGTTTCTGTAGGTTCCTATGGGAAGGTGTTTTCATCCAGATCCAGAATCTAGCATCTAACCTCCCCCACCCCCCCACCCCCCCAAATCTTCACGGGAAGTCATCCATTGGGTAAGTCATCTAGTCGGTACAGATCACCAGGGAAAACCCCCGTTTACGACCCAGTCCACGATATCTTCTGATGTTAGCATGGAGGACACAGCACTTCTGTGGTCTTTAACTCCGATAAATGTTTACCTCGCCGGTTATGGGCAGCAAACGCCCATCTTCTTTTTTTTTTCGGAATAGAAACTTTCGCACCTGGGGACTTTCGTGCAAAGTCCTAATATCCCCAGTTCTGTGGAAGACTCCCGTCTAATGGGTGGCCTTGACTGATTGGCAAGCTGATAGTTAAATCTTAAACAGGAAAGATCTGAGGTATGTGTTAGCAGAAACGATACTCTTTAAGGGGTCATCTGGCAAATCACATACCGCCGAACCTAAACTAAGCTGAAACACTGTAGCTTCAACTGAATAAACAATCAAGTCCCATAGTTTTACAAGTGCTCTCTTGATAGCTGTAAGCACCCTAGGGTTGGAAGGATAGAGATTGTTGACCTGTAGTTCAATGACCATTCAAACCGAAGCTAAACTTCGCCTATGGACACTTACATCATAGTCTCAATTAGCATCCTTGTGCCACATGTCACTGACAGGGTCAAAACAAAGGTTTTGAACCTTTTTGTTTTGTTTTGCTTCGCACCTTAACACCTTAAGAAGTCCGTGCTCCCCACGGGGTGGAAAAAAGATTTTCCACCAGCGGATGGTCCGGACATATCCGTGACACGCTTGTCACTGGTCTCTCGGTTGGCGTAACCACACTCCCACGCTATGCCGTTATGGGGCGTTGAGTTCAAATGACGCAATTTGTCATCCCTCTCGGAATTTCTTTTTTCTTCTTTCTTTTTTTGTTGCGCTATGTGTTTTAAAGTGTGTTGTGTGTTATATGGATTCTTGAGGGACGTTGGATATATGGGGACATGTGTGGAGTAAGGAAAGATAAAGGAGGAGGAGGAGGAGCGCTTGGAAGTGTGGAATGCGCAAGGTGTCCGGAATTTGGTGGTTTTTGGCTTTGAAGACTCTGCGTGGTACATTGAGCTACATGTAGTTGCTGGATCGTACAAACACTCAGGTAGAGTAAAGTACACGGTAGCGTAACGCTGTGAGCTCTAAAAATAGTGTCGACGTTATTTGAGGTGCTGGCAAGTAGTCAGTCTCGAGGGCCAACATTCTCACGAACTACACCTTTACTAAAATCAACTATATTCTCTCTTACAGAGGGATTTTGCAGCTTCAATTAGTAGTAGAAAGCCCATCAGTAATGATTGAGTAGGAGCCTTGGCGTTGTGGGACATTGTTGACAGATGATGCGTCGCCACTCGCCGCATCGACTCGCCCACTTTCAAACACCGCGTCCGCCGCCCGTCACTGTGTAATACTGTGAAGTCAGCCTTTTACCCACCCACGACGGCACACAAGACGAACACCAAGACGAACACCAAGACGACAACGACGACAACGACGACAACGACGAAGACGACGACGACGACGACAACTTCTCCCACCATCATCACCTCCACTCTCCTCCTCCCCGCCGTTGCTAGAGAACACGCACCTCATCTCATCGCCCGCTTTGACGCTCACCTGCACCACACTGTGGATCTCATAATTTAAAGCCCCTCCCCCACTTCAAGGTAACTAGTATATATAATAAAATATAAAAGAAACCTCGTCGGTAAGTACGCTGTTGCTGCACATACTCCCCAACCGTCTCTTATCGGCGTCTATCTATCTCATGGGGACCCTTTGATGTTGCTCTGCAGCCTGGGCTACTACCGGTATACCGGTACTACTGCACTTGCTCTGCATACATTCGCATGCCTTCGCATACAGTGGCAACTTTATTGAATTACCTGGCAATGAATTGAAAGTCACGAGTTATGCAATGCCCGCTAACCCATGCAATACGCCCGCAGAGACATACAGAGAGGTTGAGCCCCTTCCAAGAAGCATCAACTTCCCCTCCCATCCCTCCCCCTCTCAGTCCACTCCGATAAACAACGGTTGCATAACATACGATGCCACCTTCGACTAACCGTCGGACTCGGGCACGGCGCGCCGGTTCTACGCCAGACCATGAGATGCCAGATTCTTCCCCTTCACGACCACGGAATAAGAGACGCAAGGTATTCACTTTCACTACCCCACGTTTCAATCCGCCGATCAAACCAAACAGATCATCATGATCTCCATCCTCAAAATACAGATCTGTAATTTGGGGTGAGACAATGGCAATGACGTATCCGTTCATATTAGCTGACAATCCATTCATAGGTTCACGAACAGCAAGAAACCCATGAACTCACTCCTGTCTTACAAGCCGACCATGTAAACACGGTTATTGCATCATTGGCGATGCCGGATCCCAACCCAATGGTTGCGCACCAATATGCTAACGACGAGAACTTCCGTCAAAACACTCATGGAATAACTGCGTATGCAAAGGTTGCCGGCGCTACTTGGACCTACTATGTAAAAGAATTAGTCATTCGAATTGGCCGTCCACCAGATGCTCGTGCCGTCGGTGCTGGCACCGCTGGATCACCTACGCCTCCCCCTCAGGCGAAGCCTGATGAGATTGTTCATATTGACTTGGGACCAAGCAAGTTGGTATCCAGAAACCATGCTACAATTAGCTACGACCAGAATGGGTACAGTTGGCGACTGCAGGTAATTGGAAGAAATGGATTGAAGGTAGATGATGAATGTTATAAAAAGGATTCGACGATAGCGCTCCGAAGCGGAAATATTATTGAGATTGGCGGTGTGCAAATGATGTTTGTTCTTCCAGATACCGCTATCAATATCTCGCCGTCGGTTCTCCGTCGTCTAAAAGTGTTACCATTCCCACTTGAGGATGATGCCACCCCCTTAACAACACATGCAAACGAGTCATGTTATGACACTTCGGTTCTATCTTCTTCTCAAAATGCGAGGCCTTCATCATCCCAGTTGGTGTTGCCGTCAATCTCAGCTGACCCTGTCTCAATGCCTGATGTTTCGGTAAAGAGAGAGAATATCCCGGCATACCACCGCGGGCTTATTCTTGAAAGTCCTGAGGATGTGGATTACGCAAGCGATGCCATGAAAGAAGTTAAACCGCCGTTTAGTTATGCATTAATGATTGCACAAGCGATCCTATCGAGTGATGGGGAGCAATTGACTTTGTCCAGTATTTACCGCCATATTCAAGATAAGTATGCGTTTTATCGCCATTCCAATACTGGTTGGCAGGTCAGTTATACCACTATTCTCAATAAACCTACATGCTAAATATAAATTTTACAGAATTCAATTCGTCACAATTTATCACTCAACAAGGCCTTCAGGAAGATCCCTCGTCGCACCGATGAGCCTGGTAAAGGAATGAAATGGGAAGTTCTTCCAGAACATCGTGATGAATACATAAAGAAGCTCCAAAAGACACCCAAAGTTGGTCTTAATCGCCAGAATTCTGTACCTCATTCGCCATCTTCTCCCAAGCCTAGTCTCAATGTAAAAAGCTCTTTGTCGCAGCTACAGCCATCGATTATTGGTCAACCACTGGTCCAGGGTTCTTCTCAGGGATTGAGACTTGAAGACTCTCAGGATCTTAATATGAAGTATCCCAGCATCAAGCGCTCTCCGCGATCTGTCACACCTCCGCCTATCCCTTCATATCGTGTTGCTCCGCTTGAGGCGTACACTCCCGACCGTGGTTCAAGGTTACCAACTCTTCCAGCTCTTCGCAGCCTTGACAAGCCGCTAGTTGACACCAAAGTCTCACATCACACTCGCCGCGCAAGTTTGATACAGCCCGTGAATATAAATGAAATGATTTCATCATCCCAAAACCATCACCATGACTCTCCGATTCATAAAGGCACCAATTATATTCCCCCATCTCCGTCGCAAAATTCCCAATATGCCGATGACAACCCAGCAGTGAACACCATGACTCCCGCGCCTCAAAGGCAGCACCCACGCCTTGCGCCACCATCTACTGGACAGCTTCCTAGTTCGTATTTGCCCACGAGCTCCCCGGCGCCATTCTGGAAGTACATCCATTTTGGATCGACACCAGCCAAACCTAGCGATTACAGCCCTCTAAAGGACCTACATAGTTCCTCGCCGCCACCTGCTGTTGGACGGGATGATAATGAGCACCGTGTGAGAGAGCTTGCGAGCCCCTTGAAAGAAAGAGGAAAGGGATTCCGGCTCGGAGCTGGACCTCAACTTGTGCCTGATATGAGAGAAGAGGATGAAGATGAAGATGGTATGGGTGATTTACACGGTATTGATTTGACACGGTATGTTGTGACTCCCATGTTCCTCTTTAGCACAGACCCCGATAGATGGTAAAGCTGATCAGTGGCATATTACGTACGTTTAGAGGTTTTGAAAAGATTGGCAAATTCCACATGAATGGGCGAATAGCCGAGAGTGATTGGGGTGCATAAAAAACAGACAGATCTCAAAAAGATTTGTAATGGCCTGCATTGTTGGCTGCATCAACATTAACAGCTGGTCTTCATCAGACATGGCCTGAGAGATCATGGACATTTACCGCAATCGGGCATTAACAAATATCCGGCGAATATTTATTGCACCTCAAACCTCCTCCCTACCCGTTACGGGGTTTGGTGGTTTATATCATTCTCCAGTATGGGACCACTCTTTTCCTAGTGATGATCGTACTTCCTTTATTTCTTTATACCTACATGTCTGTGTAGGTTGTAGTTTGTTCTTTCCTTTCTGTCGTTTCTTTTCTTGGGTTTAAGTAGGGTTGAATACGGCGTTACCATGCGGGGGGGGGGGGGGGGCAAAAAAACTGGTTTGCGTCTGTCATACCTCTCCTCTTTTCGAGAAGGTTTTCTTTTAGTCGAGTTCAGGTTAACTCCTACCACTGCCACTCATTCGTATATATACCCTGAGTACCATCTCCATACTTTCTCTTGTACCGTTATCCGGTAACCTTCCTTTATCATTATCTGGCAGCTTTATATCTTATCTCAGCAACTTTCTTTTATATATACTTGCTTCGTGGTTGGTAGATTTTTACTATCTACTATGAGAACTCTCGTTACTTGCTGCTCTACCATATTTAAAGATTGTATGAATAACGTTTCTTGTGGGGCATTTTTTTTTTTTTTTTTTTTTTTTGATTCATCGGTTTTTACGGTTTTTTTTTTTTTTTTTTCCTATTATTTTCGTCTTTGGGGTTTCGGGGTGGGGGCCGGGGTTGCATGGGGTGGGTGTTGGGTCTTCTATCTTTTGTCTACCTTTTTCTTGTCTGCCTGTGTTGTATCTCTGGGGGGAGTAGGAAAAAGGAAAAATCTGAGGTTGCCTAGCTGGATTTCCGAGCAGGCTGGCGTGGGTAAAATCTAGGGAACTCTCGTCTCAATCAATCCATCATCAATCTATAGTCTCCTAGTCTAGTCTCTCTTCGTCGAGCACAGAGAAGAGAGAGAAAACAGGGACCGAAAAAAGAAAGAAAAGAAACTGAATACACCAGTGAAGCGTAGTAAAAATAACACCATGGGGTGCATTCAAGCAGTGAACTCAGTGGGGGAGTTTTTCCGGTCGAAATTCCAAACAGTGGTGGGGAGGCTTGGGGTGCATGGTGGGAGAGTGAATGGTATGGATGCGAGATACGATGTACCATACTTATGTAGGTTGTATGTATGTTGTATGTAGGATGCATGTAGGTACTACATGTAAGTAGGCACAAAGAAAAACAGAACATGTCCATGGTTACTCTACGAGAGATGGAAGTGATATCGCGGTATTTTGTGATATGGGTCAGTCCGATTGGATCGTGGTTGGTGGGTTTTCGTCAAGATCATCTAGTGGTATCTGGTATCTAGATAGTGTGGGTTTGTACGATGTGACACAATGATATGGGGTCTCTGACATTGCTGGAGTGCAGCGTGGATCGCGAACATTTTTGGTGTCTGGTTTCTTTTTGTACATGTATGGGGAAAGGGGGGGGCTTGGTTGTGGAGAAGAGGGAATAGAGCATATTATGCAGAGTTGAGGGGAGAAATAGGAGATCACTCTAGTCAGGGATAGAGAGTATGTAGATATTCCACTTTACAAATGGATTTTGCTCTGCACGCCCAGATGTGACCTTCCTATCAGTGTAAGAATTGTGCTTTTATGTAAAATAGAGTAGGCGTGTACCGCGTCAATCCGGGGGGGGGGGGGGATATAACACATCATCATCATCACTTTAGATACTTTGCTTTTACCACATAGATCTACCCCCATATCCTATCAACAGGGTGTTCATCCCATTTCATCCCATTTCGTCCCATGTATGTAGGTACCTACATGATAGATTTCTTCTGTGCGGAGAGGATGATGAAGAAGAAGAAGAAGAAGAAGAAGAAGAAGAAGAAGAAGAAGAAGAAGAAGAAGAAAAAAAAAGAACCCGCGCTATTTCCCCTCAATCCCTACACCCCCCGGGGCCGGGATAGAAAGTAGGTAACGATATCAATCCTCCATTCATCGCCCAGTCCGATTGTAAATACGACTGACTGGGTCTTTAGATTAGCTCGTAGCGTGACAGGTACTGACTGACTGGCTGTTTATCTCCGCCGGGGAGAGGATAGACCGATATCGTCGTATTCGTGGATCGGCTGGTCTGAAGTATGTACGTATGTTCCCCCAGACAGAGGGAGGGAGGGAGGGAGGGAGGGACGGATGAATATCGCGGAGTGAGTACGTGAGGAGAGAGCTAGAGAATCGGGTCTGTGGTTTTCCTCTGTAAAAGCTCGGGGTTATTTGTTTGTCTAGTTTGACAGAGGTTTATTTCAAGTATCTAGCGGCCGGGTGAGGCTGATACTGCTGATGAATGAGAATGGGTTGAACCGCGGCCATAATATCAAAGATTGTCTTGTGCTAATCTTGCACTCGCACACGTGTATGTGGTTCAGCTTGTATGAAGAGAGGTTTCAGGGGGCAAGCTATTAAATACCCTACTATCGCTCATCTACCGTTTGTTCATTTTCGCAAGACAAGCAAGCACGGAGAAACAAGTGGGGGGAGGGGGATAGAGCGGGGGGTTGAGAGAAGGGCCTGGAAGCTTAGACCACTCTTCACTTCCTCACTTGGACTCAGTGGGGGAGGTGGCAGCTGTCTAGAGCAGGCATTCCGGGCGCTTATGGGTTGTGGTTCGACTTCTTTGGTTATTTACAGTCTATATACTAGCTGGTACTTGCTCTAGAACTAGGAAATTCCTACCCCCCCCCCCTTCCTTTAACCTAAGACCGGGGGATTGGGGCCGGAATTACTTACTTGCTGGTGGGAGATCAAAACGTGGGTTTGGTGTTGGTAGGTGGGGGGTTTGGGCTCAGACTGGCTGGTTGGCTGTTAGCTTAGAGTGTGGGTTCGGATCTGGCTGATGCTTGTGTTTTTAAGTGAGGAGGTGGAAGAGAGGATGGAAATAATGGTGATGATTATGTTATGGGCGCAGATTATATGTAGTTAGTTAGTTGGCTGGCTGGCTGGTTGCAGAAGGGGGGCGTGTGGTGGAGACGGGCTGTGAATGCTTGATTTCAATCTAGCTGGTTCATGTCTCTGCCCATTTCACTTACACAGCATCTATTGCTTGCTATATTGCCTGTAACATAACTATAACGTTACGACGCTGGCCCCCAAATAATACATGTGATTTTCCCCTATAGTACTCTACCTGAATAGATCTACTTACCTCTACTAGCTAACTATTTACAATCTTCTACCCCCATTGTTGCGTCCCCCCCGTACCCCTTGCTTGTAGATTACGAAACGAAAACGGTGAGTTAATATATCACAACCAAAGAGGCCAGAACGAAAGCTAGAGGTCCAGAAATTTACGAAATATATACCTCGGAGGAGGGGTTTTTTTTTTTTTTCTAACTCCGACGTATAGTACCTCCGAACCTCACACATGTGAATCATAAGGGATGGGAAGGGTGTGGCTCGGCCGGGACGTTGGTTTGGCGACTTCGGGAGTTGAAAGTGATGGAGCAATTAATATAATTGCAATATCCCGAAGAAGAAGAAGCGTTACGGGTTTCAGAAGGGGGGTTCGGAATCTCTGACAGGCCCTTTGCTCTTTGCTTTGTTGATCTAGAGTTAGTTGCTGTGCTAGTTCCGGAAAAATTACCTGGCGTACGGGCGGTAATGTAAGACATGCGTGCTCGAGTTGCCGGGGGGGTCGTTGTGCATCATGGAGTATCACTCGTTGCTATTTGCGCGTTGTTGAGTGATCGTGTTGGTCTTGTTGGGTGATGATGAAACGGCACCGTGTCCTTCGGCTTGTTTGACGAGCACGATGGCCTCGCTCTATCTCTTCTGTTTTCACTGACATATCTTCACTTTGGGTCCTTTTCAGCCCTTCTCTTTGACACTTACTTGCCTTCCACTCCGCTGTTGATTCACTGCACGTCTGCCCAGAGGCACCTTGGGGGTGAATATTATTACGTTTCTTTCCTTTTGGGATGGGGGGAGGGGTGTAACTACGACGCCATATCACGACACAATATCACAATACCGCGCTATTGCGATACATGTATCTATACCGTGGCCAAGGGACCTTCTATCTTCTTGGTGTCAAAAGCAATTATTCTTTGAACTCCTCTCCGATGCTGCTGCTATTATCGATGATGTAGGGATGATAACAATGAGGTAGATACAAAAAAAAGATCACCGATCATGGACGGAACCAAGAAAAACTGGAACATAACACAACTGCTCTTTGGTCCTGGATTCTGAGTAACAATGGATGATCTTGCAAGCTACATACCGAGCTTATAAAATATGCAGACAAAAAACAGAAAAAACAAAATAAAAAACAAACCTACGCTCCCATGAGAAACGCCCCCCTACTCCATAAGGATAAAATACACAACGAGGCATAATACGGCAAACAGCAAGACTACGTACATGCTAAAATGAACAAACAATAAACAATAAGCAATAAACTCCCAAAACCAAAACGCCTACCCTGGTTTACATATCACGACTCCATAAATAAATATATAATTAAAAAAAAAAAAAAAAAAAAAAAAAGACAACGAGGAAGGAGAGGGGTGGGCTTATGCCGAAAGGCTACCGCTATCGCCACTAGATTGACACCGTATCCGTTTGGCTGCTGGATGATTAGAGCGCTCAAGGAGAAGGAGGTTGCTGTCTGAGCTCCTTCGCTTTAAGGACGGCTGTGCGACTATATTGCATGCTGTTGTTATCGCCGCACCCTTGGCTGTGGTATCATTGGCAACCTTTTCGGCCATCCGTTCTCCAGTTGCCATTGCCGCCGTCACCGGCTCCGTCTTCACCGCGTTTCTACCACTTCCCGTCTCTGTCTCCGCATTCGCACTCTTCGCCGCTGCCTCTTCCTCCTCCGCATCTTCATCCTCCCTTACCAGGACTGCAACTTCTTCTTCGACCTCGTCAGCCCTAAGCTCCAAATCATCCAGCCTACCCTCAAAATCAACTCCACCCTTTTCTACACTGCTTAATCGCTCTTCAGCCTCATCCATCCGCTCCATCAGCTCATCCACAAAATCCTTTATCCCCGACCCTGGTTGTGGTTGTGAGCGTAGCTGCAACTCTCTCTTTGCCTCTCTCTCCCGCTGTGTCTCGAGCTCTTGCTCTAGCCGCGCTATCCGCGTCATCAGATTCGCAAGCGCGCCCATTGTCAGTACGCTACTTGGGCTGCTAGGTGCTGGAGGTGCTGATGCTGGTGGTGCTGGTGCTGGTGCTGGTGCTGGTGGAGGAGAAGTGGCAGTGGTCTGCTGTGGTGTGATAGAATGATAGCAAGCATGGTGCCCACAGGCGCACAGGTCAGGCGTATGTGGGTTTGGCCAGTAGCTGCGGCATTGGCAGCGCACAGATTGAGTCGCGTTAAAGACGAATGGTGGGAGCGGGTAGACGACGAAGCCGCAATCACCAGTGGGAAGCATACGGCGCGGCGTCTGTGTCATTGGGTAGGCCTGGTAGGGCGCCGGTATACGATGAGGGAGGAGGTGGTGGGGATTGATGGTGTTTATAGTGCTCATCTTTGCGATATGTGTTGTGAAGTGAAGTGAAGTACTAACAGGGTGCTAGGTAGATAGGTATATATGATGTGTGAGGTGAGGTAGATATTGTAATGTGGATCCGGGTGGATGGGTAGGTGTGTGGGCAGGTAGGTTCTTATAATTATCGATATGAGGGCTATATAAATCCCAAACGCAGTATAATGTTATACTGGGCCTTGACTGGAAACTGATGAACTTGAGCAGGTATTTAGAAATAATATTTGTCCTCAATCTCGGATTCGGATTCCAGGGTTCCTTCCTCCGGGTATTTATCTTGGAAACCTCTTGGTCTCTTTATCTCATTCCCTTGGAACAAACTGATAGAGATAGCGCCAGCCAGGTCCACAAAATCAAAGGATTAAAAAACAAGGGACGGAGAACGGGGAGAGACACCAAATATAACATTGATACTTTCTCCCACCCTCCTCATTATCCCCACCCAACAGTTACATCAGGATAGGATAGTGTAGGATAGGTAGCAAATGTGGGGACCCCTTAGATCACCAAGGATAGGTTAGGCAGGGAGGGTAGGCGGATAGAACTCTCGGAAAATGTGGGTGCTACAGTTACAGCATCTGCTACTCCACGCTGCCACCCTACATACATAACCTCATAGGTAGGGTACTACGGCATCATCTATCATAGCGTGGGGAAAAGTATCACTTACTCTACTAGTACTAGATTATGGTGGTGGTGGTCATAGAGGTGGGGCGATAAAATACAAATCCCATGAAGCTGGGGTATGGTAGGTTAGGTAGGCTAAGACCCAATATTATCATGCAGTGGAAGGGAAGGCAAAGAAAAAAAATACACCAGAAATAATTGGAGTCCCCCCCCCCCCTCGGGCTGTTTATTTTTTTTTTCCGTCTTTTACTCGGAATGTGGTAAAAGAATGAGGTGACCCCCATGCCTACCCCAACCCACCCACAACCAGAACGGGACGACCCGTGGGGCGCCCACAGCTAAGAAAGAGAAGGAGCAAGAAGGAAAAAACAAGAAGGAAAAAAAAAAAAAAAAAAAAACAAGACATGAGCGCTCACTCAACTTGGAAAAGACAAGGGAGTGGGCTTTACATACTGGTAGAAGAGACTCATCCCACGTCAAACCTCAGTCCGGTCGAACCCTTTTGCTTTTTCGGCGTACTGCCTTCCTTTACGTTTCTTCGAAGCTGGAATTTGAAAGGTACCCAGACCCAATCTAAGTAGCCCAGATACATACGGTAACTATATGTAACCTAACCTACTACCACCCCCAAATAACCAATCTCCAACCTGCCCAATGATGTAAACATCCCTCTGGGTAGTGGACAGCGCAGCCAAGAGCCCGGGACCCGGAAAAGATCTCAGATTAGATCAAGTCGTTGGGAATTCCCCTTCTCTCGATGCCCGCCTGCTTGCTGAACGGTATGGAGATAGCAAAGTAGGTACGCTACGTGGGAGGACGACATAAGTCACTAAGCTACTACATGAACTACCAAGCCTTCCCCCATTCAAAAAAAAAAAAAAAAAAAAAAAAAAAAAAAACATTGAAAAAAAAAAAAATAAAGTAAAAAAGATAAAATAAAATAAAAATAAGAAAAAAAGTGATTTCGGTGTTAAGATACTTACGTGTGAAGTGCTTACGCCTACATCCTACAGTACATAATGGTACTGGGGGGAGGGATGTGGTACTCTATGAGCGGCGGCGACGGACGTGTAGGTACGTTCTCCTTCCCCTTCTCCTACCCCTTCCCACTTCGATTACACCCCCATACAACGAACGCGAACTGCCGGATCGTATTGGCTGCGATAAGAGGGGGGGGGGGGGGGGGAAGAAAGAAAAAAAGGATTGAGAGCCCCCCATGGACCCATGATCTTCTCTCCACCGCCCCCTCCCTCCGAACTTCACCCTGGCCTAGCCTAGGCTTCTACACTTTGTTACGGGTGGTGTAGGTGGAGCAGAAAATAGACTAGGAAAAGGAAAAAAACGGTGATGCATGGGATTGTGTGTGAACCTCTTTCTTGCGAGGTACGACCAACATGCCTACCTAGGCAGATCTACTAGCCGGTGAAACTGTTGCCACGATTACCTATAACATGAAGCAAAGAAACAATTGCAATATGGTTCCATTTGGATTCGTGGATCTCCAAATCGATCATGCACTTTTCTTTGCTCGATACCGCAACTTAGGGTTCAGCTATCTAAAAAGGTATTTACAGTACCTACTTGACTGAGTCGATTTCCATGCCCAGGGCCCCTTACACCCAAATAGTTTTTTCCTAGTTATCGCGTGGCCGTAGGAATAGGTATGTAGATGCAACAACTATGCAGCCGAATGCTCGATTCAACAGAGTTGTTCCATCGTACATACATGGGGGGAGGGGAGGTCCACTTTTAGAGTGGCATATCCGCCAGATGATAACCTCGTGGAGAGATCAATTGATTACTAAATCCCTCCTGTAATTCTCCTAACGTATCCGGCGTGTGCGCGTCACTTGCAAGCACCTTAGTTGCTCCAGATATGAGACCCCTAGAATCTTCGTAGATCTATCTCCTTTCTCCCATATTCTTTTTTCCAAATAGAGCGAGAGAAGGAGAGGGGGGGCAAATAATAATATTTCGTTTATTTATTCATCAATGAGTGGTTCGCCCGCTCCGCCAGTCGGCTTGCTGGGAATTTAGACCTTGCACCAAAATGGTTACCAAACACAGAAATGTTATGTGTGTGGGGGATCTTCAAAAGGGACGCCGTTGGATTAGTTAGGAAGGGGGAATGGGGGGTTTGTTGACGTTGGAAACCTAGCTTGGCTAATGGGTCCAGGTCAGGGATGGGATCGCGGCGGCGGGCAACGGGGAGAAAGTCGGAGGTTCTCGAGGTAGAGCTTCACAAAATATTGGGACTTGGTGGTTAGAAGCGGCTATGGAGTCTATATCGCTTGTATTAAGAGTAGAAGTGCAAAAAAAGAAAGCTCAGATGAAGGAAATGAAGGGTGTGCTTTGGGCAGGATCTGTAAAGGAAATGAAAGAGGGAAGAGAAAAAAAGAAAGAAAAGAACAATGTGCGTGGGATCTCATACATCCTACTCACATAGAGAGCGATGAAGTTGCTCGAGTCTCTGTGTATCCAGCTTGTCCTATGCCCTAGGTGAAATACTGTAGTCATATCTTGGACCAATTGGCTTCCGCATACGTACACACAAATGTCTCCGGGGCGCATATGCAAAACAATTGCTTGATCTCATTTGTCGAAATTATCGGCATTCAACTACTATTTGGAACTCCATCGTTTAGGTCATTTGGGTAGACATCTAATATATCGTTGTACTTCGATCCTAACTATGTAGGTACTCGTGTAAGATTAGAATTAGGATAATATTGCCTCGGATGCCCGGCCCCTAGAATAAGGAGGAAAAGAAGGACTCGGATAGAGGTTTGGGGGTACCCTCACTTGCGTATGTGCACTCTGCGATTCCCCAATCCTTGAAACTGGTGCGTGGGAGTTTAACGGGTTGCTGCAGGGATAGAAACTGAATAGGGACCCTACCATCTTATCTTCAAGATAAATAGCCTAATCCTTAAACTACCTGTAAGTACCCACAAGCAAACGACGGGTGTGAAACGGCGTGGGGCGCTGGTTGAGGGGGGCCAATACATAGTAGGTGGTACGAGTACGTATTTGTATGACGACCAGAACTGGTGAAAACCCCAATTCATCCAAGATATGGCCAGTCAGCTCTTCGTCGGATTTCAATCGTCGACTACCAATGACTAGCCGACTAAGGGAGAGATAAATTAGCACGGAATTCGAGATCTAGGGCCGATATAGTTGGATGGATTGATAGCGTACGAAACTCTATGATATCATACGTGAAGTAGGTTAATTAGCTTGGTCCCTGAAGTGTCTGACTGATCGTTGCAAATACCGGGAATTCCGATATAAAATAGTAGTTAGCGAGCACTTGACCCTGTGGGTTCCTCAGGGTGAAAAGAAAAAAAGAAAAAGTAACGTTAAACTCGCCTGGCCACATGGTCTTTCCGTCCAGTTTAAAAGTCCGATCTAATCCGATCAGTACGATAAACACCCACCGCACCCGATCTCCCATCCAAGAGAGGGCACAGGGGGAGTCCCATAATCCTTATGTTGGTTGTCTCGGTGGCCTGCAGAAGAGGGTATCCTATCTCAAACGTATGAAGTAGGCGGTCAAGGTGATGGAAGAAACATGGAAGCAAAAAAGAAAGGAGAAAGACCTGCACGTCAGTCGGCACATACCTTCGAATTGTCGTCCCGTACCGTCTATTCACCTCATTTCATATCGGCCGTTTCCCCCTCGCTTCCTTGGCTTTGCAAAAGAAACGCTCAATTTTTCTTTTGCTTCCGTTGGAGTTTTGGGGGCAGCGGTATACCTAGAGCAGACAAAGCTTTGTGCTGGCTCATCGGCTGTCTGCCAACAGAAACCCGTCGGTTTTGAATTATTGGGCGACATGTTGGAACATGGGGTTAATTGCAGCGAGTGATTTCGTGTGACTACTGACTAGTACTACTAGGAAACACCCCACTGTCGGCCCTTATTTTGGCCGCGATATACAGGTCTAGCCTGCAGTCGTGCTCGTTTCCATTTAAGCGGGATTTTTGGGCGGATAGATATCTAAAAGACATGACTATCTGAAATTAGAGGGTAGGAATCCGCATGAGCCGAGCTCTAACACATGTAACCTGCGTACGTTGGGCATGAAACTGCACAGATACCCAATAGAGAGGGCAGCAAGAATTGCTAATGGACTTCGATATTCCTATCGGCCAAAAGCGTACCTTCAACGTTTTCAGGTGTTCATGTTGGTTGAAAAGAGAGAACGATGACTGGCTAGCTATAGTTTTACACGTTAACATATCACTCACGCATTAACTTAGGAGAGGTAGAAGAAAAAGGAAGAAAGAAAAGAAAGAAAGAAAGAAAGAAAAGACAACACGAGGCAGGAAGAGGCAGGAAGAGGCAGGAAGAGGCAGGAAGAGGCAGGAAGAGGCAGGAAGAGGCAGGAAAGGAAACATGTTTATTTGTTTGTCTGCCTACCTGACCCCCCCCCCCCCGCGGTCCATATTCAAGTATCCCCACGCAATTGCACAAATCAGGAAATATGCCGGCAGGTAACCGTCTGCTGCATCTTTTCTACGAGGGATTGGTTTCGAAAGCATTATTGATACCCCAATTTTCGGAGTTAATCTCGGAGGCTCGTGGTCAAGAGAGAATATTTGTTCTCATTGGATTATTCCTCTGACAATTCCATGTTAGTGGACGGTTGGTGACACATTTCCTTAACCAAATGCACCGAAATTTCTTCTATAGTCTGTAACTCCTGCTCTGGGTAGTTGTACTTACGCACCCCACCTCATCTTCTTTTGCCCCATCATCGTCCACAAAGCAGCAGTATACATTTTTTTTATTCATTACGTGCATGCAGCAGTATACATGAATTGGAGCTCCAATCACATATCCAAGGTTGAGTCACTCTGCTCTCGATATTTTTCCGCCTATCTGCCTAGATTCTAATTTTTTTGTCCCCCCCCTCCCCCCAAATCAATTCCTATATCCTCTCAATTGCTTCGTGGGGGGTTACAAAACATTCTCGTCGCACGTGCTACCTCGCATATTTAGAGTTGCATGCTCCCAAAAAGGCAAGAGAGGAAGACTACAACGTACGACCGCACACCTGCCTTCACCAAAAGCTTATCATCCATGAGATCAGCAGGTTTAAGTCGGCCGACGATTATGTAACCCATCTCTTCATCCAGGACCCTCTCTCCTCCCCACGACCCGGCGTAAGGAAAGACCGGCAACATCTAAATCGTTAATACGTAAACCTTCAACCCCAAATGTCCCACTCTATAAAAAAGGAAACATAACGGAAGAATGGCCCGTCCCCGTTTAACAAACTCGAGAGACCATGCATAGTCCTCCCCCTGGCTTTGGCAGATCCCATGACGGACATATCTATTTCCTCCTCCCGATATATTTCAGGAACAGACTACTCCCCCTTTCAGTTTGCGCGGGATTGCGTATGGTTGCAAAAGGTCTTGAATTTATGGTAGTCTTGCGGAAGATCTGGCCGCCACACCCCCCCCCCCCCCCAAAGCCAAATCTCTCGGTTATGGTCGTGACATTTCTCATCCAAAAAAAAAAAAAATTCTTCAGGCTTGTGGGGGTAGAGGTGGAGCTATCTCTCACAAGACTTGACCACCGCAAAATAACTCGCTGTTGTCATCGCCCTTACAACAACATATTGAATTCAAATAAATAAAAACGAGCGGGGTGATGTCATGGCGGTGGCGAATAACCCATGGCCAGCCCAGAAAATCTCTTCTTCTACCCTAATACTTTCCATGACGATAACCGTTTGAGCTAGCTAGGCTTAGGATGAGTGGGGGCAGTGCAAGGACCGTAGAACATCATACCAAGGTAGTAGAGGATGCACCTTGGAACCCTAACCCCCCACCCGCCCGGTTTGGGATACATCCCCTTTATGTACGCACATGTACTCCGAGGCTACTACATAGCTGATCTCCCGCGGCGAGTTTTGTTTCAAACCATGTACCAAACACGGACCTATGTCATTTCGGCGATTAATAGTACATAAAATGAGCTCCAGGATGAGCAACAGAGAGGGTGTTTGGCTTTTTCTAGAAGCGCCGGGATGGGTGATATTGTGTTTGTGAAAATCATTTGTTGTATCCTTCCCAATGGTCGTACATGTTACTGTAGGGAGGGCGTTTACTGGGCGCTTACCGTTTTGGCAGTTACTTATTAGTCAATTGTTACCCGAGTGAGAACCTGTGATTGTCATCTCATACGAAATTTATCCACATATGTTTCGTATTCTCGGGTATCATACTTGATTAAAATGGTAATGCGGTGTTATTAGAGCGATACCCCCCATCTTTAGCTAACATATTTGTCGTAGATTTTACCATTAATCCCGCTGGAACTTTCTTGCCTGAATCTTTTCTTCTCCAAACCGGTTTGGGATTACCATCGTTAAAAACTTTGCAGCTTCCAATGTTGAAAAGGTACACACGTGCTCTAGTACATGTGTATATGATGACTTTAGTCTCCATAGAGATTGGCTGGCTCGTTCCTATTATCCACTCAACTGCATATATGTCCCATAACTATGTATTTCGATTGCGACCGCTTCCGCCTGTGCACTTACCGCATCTACTCTGATGGTCCTACATGTAACTCTTCTATCTCACTATTTCTCAGACCAGGAATTCAGAATAAGGTGATGGTGGGATAATTCCTCCAACCAACCGAGTGTAGTTTGCGCGACGACAACAAGGCATGGAGTATGGGCACCATAAGCAACTGCAGGAAAGGGGTGTTGACGCAAGATACCGTTTAATCCCCGGATGTGGACATTGTTTCGTCTTCCATGCACCCACTGTACTGCACCCCCCACAACCTCGGAGAGGGGGGGGGGGGATTTTTTATTTTTTATTTTTTATTTATTTTTTATTTGGAGTTGGAAAGGGGGGAGGGGGTTGAGGGGGGTAACTGCAGATGTGCAGTTTACGCAGGCTACGTGACATATAAGTACGTAATTCACCCCCCTCACTTATTCGACTTACCCACGTATCACTAGCAACCATATTTAATATTCACAGCTATATCAACCACTTTGGCGGAATAGCAAAGAGAAGCATGAGATATCACTCGGCACACTATGTGTTTTTGCTTTTAACACATTCTTCACCGACGGGAGGGGAGGGGGTTGTTCTGTTGTAATGCCGATCTCGAAGAGGTACATGGAACCCCCACGGACCCACTTTCCTTTCCCATAGCCAACTGGTCTCCCCCCCCCCCCCCCCCCCAATAAATGAGCAGAGCGAGGCCTCGTCTGCGCTGCAGTGGGGAATCCATACATCCATACATGTACAGCGGAATCATCGTGCTTGCAACGGGATGTGAACACACGCGCACTCGCGCAAGATTGAGGAGTATAGGCAAGCAATACAGGCGTAACTCCTCGGGACTGCGTTTGTGGGAGTGGGAGCTGCCTGGGTCTAGAGCTAGCTGGAACTCGGTAGGTCTGCGTGCAGCTGCCGTCGAGCACAAAACCACACAAAGGCTTATCGAAAGCATTATCAAATTTGGGACGATAAGCTTGTTTTTTGTAGGTACGTGGGAATTGGCTAGATACAAAGTGCCGGACCAGATAAGCTTCGTGGCCGCCGCAGTGGTACGGCGTAGGTAATCCAAATCCCGGCTGACCTTGGGGGGGAAAGGGGGGGGGGTACTTACATACAATGTATAAAGTGTATAATAGGGATGTGTCCGGGGTACAGGACCAATGGAAGATGGGGTTATGAGAGGTTGGAGTCACGTGTCGGTGGTTATGTCGGTAGCTGAGTGTGGAACTGTAGGCCTGAAGAAGATTCGAGGCTAGGAATGGATGATGGAGGTGATACACAGCGTACATGTTTTTTTTTTTTTTTTTTTTTTTAAAGAAACAAACCTCAAGATAGACGGTAGAGAAGAGCCAATTGTTCAGATGGGATCTCCTAGGTAACATGTACATGTGTACTCGGACGTCAACCAAATAGTCAGATATTGCTGCAACTAAACCCATACATTAACGACTGAGTAGCTTGTATACATATGTATTCTGTGCTCTGTCTGGCTGAAAGCCACTTGTTTCGTCAACTCCACTACGAGCTATCTATCTACATAACCTATCGTTAAATGGCTCCCAAGGAACAACCCCTATAAATAGCCATTATCGGAGTAAGGAATCATGCACCTCACACTATTTGTATGCCAAGAGCTAATGATTTTTGAAAGGACGGTGGGGGGATGAAGGTCTGATGCCCAGTCGAGATTTCCTCCTGACCTCATTCATCTACTCTACTGGCCTCGTCTGCTGGCCTCATCTACTGACTATCATCATATTGCGCTGGGGGGACCAACTCGCCATCGGAACTGAAGAAACATCATGTTGGACCTGGTGGGAAGGCACCAGACCGGGAAAAGGGCCGGAAGCGAATCAATCAATGAACCACCTCTGGATTTGCCTAGACGGTCACGCAGTGACTGCTCCCGTCTCTTGGTCGTTGATCACTGATCTGCTCATCACCCGTTCACGGTGCTCTCGGGATACAATTGGCACGATCTTTGGCCCCCTTGATGTCTTCGTTTTGGGAAGAGAGAGGGGAGGGTTGTTTGGCTAGTGTGATAACTGGCTCCACTACATGATGATGACACTGCCATTACACCAGTCAAGAGGATATCGATGAGATCTATCGCCGTTACTTTGCATCGGGCCTATCGTCTGCATATCGACAAATCCACTAATAAACCGTTTTCACGGTTCCTTTTTATGAGATATATGTATCTTGTTGGAGCGGATACGATACGGGTATGAATGGCCATTCGCCCCAGCCCACGACTCACGGGGGGGGGGGGGGATATGCACCGGCGCCACTGGTGGAGCGGCCCATCCGTTTAGATACTTATGGGAGGTGACTGATTATTATATGTTTTGCAAACGCCGCCAGGCCTTTGATTTTTTTTTCCGTACCTACTGTAGGTACATACCTGCCATGGAGAGCTGTCCGCCCCCTCCCCCCCTGGATGCACCTTCCTAAACCTGAGTATCTGCCAAGAGTGATGAACGGTGACGCGTAATAGGTTTATTGTAAGGATTCGATATTAAGGGCACACGGGACGACTGGGTTGGCCCTGGTAAACCTCAAACAGACCAGACGGCAGGCAGGCAGGCGCTTGGAAGGGGCCGGGCGATCAGTGGTTGATATTTTTTTGCCATAGTAACAGTTTTTGCAGTTTAAATATCTACTACTTTTACAAAAAGTCGAGAATATCATAGGAACATTAGATGCAAAAAACAAAAACAAAAACAAAAACAAAAACAAAAAAAACAATTCACTCCACAGGAGGGATTTTGTTTTGGTTTCATTCACAGCTTCACAGGAACTTGTCCGATACATGCGGTTTTTTGTTTAGATAGTTTTATGATTTCCACTCCAGCAACCTTATAATCACACAATAATGAAAAAAAGAAAAAAGAATCTAGAAATTGAAGCTTAAAGAACACATCCAACATGTACAAAAAGCCAACTCCGCCTAGGGGAGTCGTGTCACGCCCACAACATGACCAAAAAAAAAAAAAAAAAGAAAAGAAAAGATTAGAGATTACACCAGGCCAGACCGGTCCCAGAGCCCGTAGTGTATATAGCACACACAGACTCAGTCCAGTCATCTCTTATACTACAGAACAGACTCGAAATAGAAACCTCTCTCTTAGACCAAGACGTAGGCAGCAGCAGCCATGACCATAGCAGCGACCGAAAAGCCCTTTGCAGCAACAGCGCCACCAGTGTAGGAATCCTGGACAGCGCTAGCACTTGGTGAGACTGGCACCACGGGTGTAGAGGTGTTCTGGGCAGCGGATGGGATTCCGGCTGAGGCGCTGGGCGTGAATGTGTAGACGCCGGTGCTCAATGGGACGGGCGGGATGGACTCGTGGGCCTTTACGGTCCCGGTTGGGGAGGTTGTTGGGACGGCGACCGCTGGGGCAGAGCTGGAGTCGACGACCGCGACGGAGGTCTCGACGGTGGGGGGGACGCTGGTACCGGAGGAGGAGGGGACGACGATGGCCTCGACGGGGGTGGAGGTGCCGGCTGGGACGGGGACGGAGGAGACGGGGTCGGAGTAGACGGGGTCGGCGACGGGGGCGGTGTATTCGGGGGCTGGGGAGGACTCGACGGGGGCGACGGTGGGAACCGTGGCGGTTGTGGCGGTGGCGGTGGCGCGGCCAGGGCAGTTGGTCTTCTCGGGTGCGCAGGAGGTGATGGTTACGACCTCGGTCTCGTAGACGACGGCGGGGACGGCCATGGCAACGCCGAAGACGGCGGCGGAAACGGCAATGGCGGAGAAACGCATCTTGATTTGTTTTTTTTTAGGTAGGTTGGTTCTTTAAGTAAGGGGAAAGATTCTTTGGGGGAGAGGAGGGAAAAGTAATTAGGGTAGTAAGGTGTTGCTGGTAATGATCGTGGGCTGCTAAAAAGAGCGACTGAGTGAATGGGCTGGAGTGGATGACTGTGAAGAAGGAGGAGGAAGGGGAAAAAGAAGAAGATGAGGGACAGACAGCCTCCTTATAGCCAGTCAGGCCAGTCAGCTATTCTGGTAACTTTACTATTCAAACTATTCGAACTACTTGACATGGAAAGGGGGGGGGGGGTGTGAGGGGGAATGGTTCCAGTTCGGGTGTAGTTTGAGTCCCTTCAAACGGTCCTTAATGAACATCGACAAGTAGGTGGGTAGGGTAGGAAGGTGGCCGAACAATCTAATCTACTGTATTTCCCCGGCCCCTCCTTGAACAATTTCGGGATGGCCCCTCTCTCCCTCGTCCGTGCGGAGGAAGGTAGGCAGGTACATGGAGATTGATAGATATCCTTGGTAAATACATACAGTCTACAGAGGTACCGTGAAAACAACACCTTCCTGGAAGGCTTGGAGCTGCCAAAGCAAAGGGCAAGGCAATTGGTAGGTACATACATACATACAATACGTTATTTTAGAGATTGATGAGGTACCAATTTTACTCCCTGCCCAACGAATGTGCAGAAATAGACTTTGTTCACTTTTTGTGTTGCCATCCAATCCATCCCTATCCCTATCCCTATCCCTATCCCTATCCCCTAGCACCCTACCCAAAGCCGTCGAGAAAGCCTCTGGCGGTGTGGATGGTGATGGCGCGCTTCGAATGTTCGTTCCCCTGCATTAGGCCACACGTTAAATTGCGCCCAATCTGCACATCCACGACCGTTATTTTGTAGCAGACCCAATCGATACAAATTGCAATCTCCATATACAGAGTGCTGTATGTATTTTACTTGTAGTTTCAGCATGTCCAGTGTAGATACATGTAGAATCATGTTGATAGATATGTAGATAACTGATGGGGGGAGGGGAGGGGAGGGGAGGTTGCACCTTTTGGTGATACAACGCCTGCATCCCTGGTAACGGTGCGATCTGCCCTGAATCTCAATCTTAAGATGAAGGAGAAAAACAAATGTGATGTGACAATTTCATCTCATCTCATCTCTTCCATCAATCTCCCTCCTACCAAGAATAACTCCACAACAGATACCTACCCACCTATCTGCCCACCAGACAGCGTAGATAACAGCTAAATGTAGGTACATAGATAGGCAGAGGGATGTACTCCATATGCCGCCGCCATACACACTCTTCTCCTTCTACCTCCTCTCCTCTACATACATCCCCCCGTACCAGGGAACCTCCCATCCACCAACCAACCCAACCAAACCAACCCAGCCAAGTTCCAGCCAACCCACGCAGTGACCGCCAAGGATGATCAAAGCGACAATAAACATTTCTCACCACTCCTGGACTCCGGCGTCAGCCGTGACGGTGATGGTCCACGGAGACGAAGGAAGGAAGGAAGGCGTCTGTTCTGTCCGTGCCATTGCGAAACGGGAAGGAAAGTCACCTCAGGAAGATGCACAGAGAGATGTGCCGAGAGAGTAGGCATCTTGCACCACAGCTCGGCTACAACTTGATACTTAGTTTTGAAAGAGAAGGGGGGATGCCGAGGAGTGCATAGATCAAGGTTATCCTTGGCGGGGAGAGAGAAAGGAGAGCTGTGCGATGGATGGATGGGATTGGATTGGATGGGGTAGGTAGGTATCCGTTCTGAAAGTCCAGCTAGACAGACAGTCCAGAGTCTATAATGCGTAATCACATCACTCTGCTAGCGGTCAGAAAAACCTCAACCGACCTCTTCCTTGCACAATTGAACGATTGGATTGCAATATCCAAGTCCTCTCCGTACGGCCTTCTCCCCAGAGGTGTCCTCAGCCGGATACGATACGAATCTCTACGCGTCAACCGATTACCTACATCCCATCCGTATTTCAAATGGTTACGTTACGTTTCCTATACTGAGCCTTCTCTCTCTGTCTCTGTCTCTGTCGATAGATAGATACTCCCCCCCCCTCAACTACCCAGTACAACTAGTAGGGATACCTTTTGTCAAGTACGTATTTACATCTATTTACAGTACAGCACGAGAGCGGGTTGAGAAGAGATGCCACGGATCCGCACAAAAGAGGGAGGAAGAAAAAAAAAACTACACAAATAACAAACAGGGAAGGGAAACCAGAGATCATCAGGGCAAGAAGAAAAAAAAAAACACAATCAAATGCCCTGTAAAAATCCATCCGTCCATACAGGAGGGCCCTTACAGTTATAGTGGGGGCGAGAAACTTTATTTTTTTTACAAACCTCACCGAACCCGCCCGTCTGTCCCGTATAGTTTTCCATCCATTTTGTAAGTACTTTTATCCATAAAGAAATAAAATATACAGCCAAAAAAAACCCGGCCCACCCCCGCCACCATCCCATCCCGTCAGATCCGATTAAAGAAAACAAAAGAAAGGGTTTATTTTTGATTGCACCGCTGCCCCCTCAAAGAAAGGCGTACAAGTAGAAAAGGAAGGAAAGCGCAGAGAAGAAGAAAAAATAATACTTATACTAGTTTATCATGACCTAGAGGAGCTACCACCGCCACCGCCACGCCTCTTGGGGTTAGTCTTACCCTGCCTCTTCTTCTGTTTCGGGCCCTCAGAACCCTCAATGAACTTCAACAGATCGTCGATGCTCCTCGAGTCCATTTCTGACCTGCTGGTCGCAGTGGTCGTCGATTCCGGCATCCCCAGAGAGCTCTGACCAACCTGTGGCTGGGGCTTCGCGGACATCGTGACGCGTGGTGTCATCTGCAACATACGCTTACGGCGTTCCTGAAGATCCTTCGCCTGTCTCGCAAGAGTCACAGCGTTCTGTGTGAGTTGCTCGAGCCAGCTCTCAGCCTCCTTTGTATTGCGATCCTTAGGTCCGAGCTGGGCGAGGAAGACGTTGTAGGCATCACGCATCTTGCTGACGGCGCCCTTTGAGTCGTTGTCGAGAGCAAGAGCTTGTGCGAGCTGGAAGCAAAGAGTAGCGGTGTGGGGAGAAGTCTTCCCGAAGATGCTCTCGCAAACCTTGAGGGAGGCCTCGAACCACTTGCGGGAGTCGGTGTAGTACTTCAGGGCCTGAAGCATGACGGCGACATTGTTCATGGTTGTAACAGAGTCTGGGTGGGAGTCGCCGTAGATGACTCTCCAGAATCCGAAGGCATGCTTGATGTAGGCCAGAGCAGTCTTGGTGTTTCCGCTAGCATGCTCAAACAATCCCAAGTTGAGATAGTTGAGGATGGTCTCTGCTGAATCGACACCGAGAGTACGCTCGGAGACAATGACTGCCTTCCTGGCAAGCTCTACAGCAGCGGCCTTCTCATCAAGCTGGTAGTACAGCATAGAGAGAGTGTTGTAAACACGGGCGACCTCGGGGTGCAAGACACCATAGATTTGCTCATGAAGGGAGAGCGATTCGAGGAGCAATTCCTGACCAATGTCCTTGTGGTCCTGGATGAGAGAAATACGACCAGCCTCAAGAGCCTCCTCGGCCAATTGACTCTTAGAGGCAGAGTCCTTGACAATTGGGACGATGTTCATCAAATCCTCGGGCTCAAAGGTTGATACACTCTTTGAAGTCTCAGTAAAGTCGGCAATTGATGCAGCAGGAGACTTCTTCTTGCCCTTCTTTGTTGTGCCATTTGCAGGAGCAGGTTCTTCCTTGAGCTTAGCAGCCTCGCTCTCCTTTGCAGGGCCAAACTGGTAGTCCTTGATTCTCAACTGAAGGCCCAATTTCAGGGCAACCTCACGGAGCATTTGAAGGGGCTTAACCTCAGCTTCCCATCCTGCCTTGAGCTCGAAGCGGTATCTCTTCAGAACCTCCTTCTCAATCGAGGCACGGAGGTCCTTAACATTAAGCTGCTCAAAGCTAAAGTCGGCATCGTGGTACAACTTCCACAAAGCATCGTCCTTCACAACCTTAGGGTCAGGGTTGTACTCTGCCCCAAGAAGACAGTTAAGGAAGTGAGAAACGCAGAAAGGTGCGAGAGGGCTTGGCAAGCCGCGGAGAAGACCGTTGAGAATGTACTTGCAAGCTCTAGCAATCATTTCCTGGATAGAGATGATCTGAATGGAGATGAGCTTACTGCCCTGCTCAAGTGCGAGCTTGGCAATAGTTCCAAGGTAGCGGATGTTAATACCGCGCTTATGCATAAGGCGGGTGAGTGAGTGACCGTCCATGGGGGAGCCGACTTCGCCCTCCTTGAGATCCTCAATCTGTAGGGGATTAGCAATAGGTTCCAACGGCCTTGTAATCTGGAGGACATACCAAACGTGGAATAATCTTCTCATGCAAAAATGCGCATGCATCCCGAACATCCTTCTCGTCCTTTTCCATCTGGGCCTTCTCCTCATCGGTCTGAGGAACCTGCCCGGACATGACATCAGGGTTGAGCGCAAAGTCAAAACTGGAGATGTCGATGGTTTCCTGGGCTTCTTCAGTCTTCTTCCCCGCTGTCTCCTTGGACTCCTCACCCTCCTTGCCGGCCTGTTTATATTGTTAGCCTTAGTCGTCAATACATTTCTTGCATTTTTCGGTCACTGACCTCTCCTCCTGCGGGAGTCTCCGCCTTGGCCTCCTCCTTTGTAGCCTCCTTGGCCTCTTCCTTGGCCTCCTCCTTGGGAGCAGCCTCCTCCTTAGCCTTTTTTCGCTTTTCCAACTCTGCCGAGACATATTCTCTCATCTTGACTTTCCAGAAAGCCTCCACAAGCTCTGGTCTAAGCACGGCCATTTTATGAGGGTAACCGCCCTCAGAGACACCCTCAACGCCCTTCCAATGCTTCTCAATGAAGTCGATATCCAGCGGGGTGATCCTGTACAAATCGAGCACGTATTTCCTTCCGTCAGTTCCTAACAACCCCTTGGTCTCTACGGAAGCGACAAGCTCGTGGCCCTTCTGCTCCTTGTCCCAAACAGTATGCTTCTTCACGCGCATAGCCTGGCTCATCTTCTCGAACAATGAAACGAAGATCTCGTTGGACGCAACAACATCCTTACCCTCGACACCGCCGTAGTCAATTTGCGACTGTCCCTCCTCTCTGGGTCGGAAGATACCGGGAACAATGCTTTGAGCAACCAACCGGCGTCCCATGTAATCAACGACGACAGTTCCGGGAGTCTGCAGACCGGGAATGTCGAGTCCGTTAACAGCCTTAACACCCATAACATCCTTTCCTGTCGCAACTCTCGCGGCCTCGTCGCCACCCTCGCTGGCAAAAGTGCCGACACCATCGCTACCGTGAGAGAAGAAGATGTTGTTGTGGACGTAGATCTGCGCATCCCTTCCTTCCGTTGGGTTCAATGGCGCAAGCTCTCCTCTCGCGATTGCAACTGCGCCGCGGACGGCAGCGTCAGTGTAGTCGGCGAACAACTTTGAGAGAAGACGTTCGCGAAAGACACGGTCCTGGACGGTCTCACGGGGTAGTTCACGGGTCGACTGGAACTCCTCGTTGAAGTCGCGGAGAGAATCGCCGCTCTCGGTTCCTGAGATGAGGTATGTCTCTTGTGGGCGGGCTTGGTCGGCCTGGTGGTTTGATGCTCCGGGGACTAACCACGGGGAAGCCGGGATGGCATTGGTGGGTGGGTATGTGATCAATGGGTCCTTGCGGCTGTTCCACTCCTGGAATGTGGTGAAATCCTTCTCAAAGGATGGGGAAATTATGCTCAAAAGGTTGATGAGCGAGTGGGCGCTCTGGACCTTGGGGGAGGTCTTTGGTGTCGGGTCAAACTTGTTGTTTGTGCACTTGTTCACGTAGAAGCCAGAAACATGGGCCGAGATCTGGAACTGTTCTCCCTCATTTGTAGTAACCTGGAGGTACAAGAGATGGCCACGCTGCCTGAGGTTGTGCGGTGGAGGGTTCCACGATGAGAGGCACATGCCCTTGATGCACTTTGGTGGAGGCGTAGGGTCGACCTTGGGGAGAAAGTGGTCGAGAGAAGCCGGAGCCTCAAAATCATAGTCGGACATAGGGTGAGGAGCCTCCTCGACCTTCTTTCCCTTTGCATCTTCGCCCTGATCGAGGCCGTCAAACAGAGAGAGTCCAGCCTGGATACCGTGAACAACATCCACACGAGGAGCAGCTGCACCGATCAGCTCCCTTATCCGTAGAATGTGCATCCGGGCCTCCTTCTCGGTGTATGGGTCCTCAACGAGAACAAGTTCGGATTCAGGCCCAACGCCGGGAACATCAGTGAGCTCGACAAAGTCACTGATCCTGGTGCCATTGTGCTCAAGGTGGAAGCAAGTGTATTGAAAGGTTCCTGGGAGTTCGACAATGGTCTGTCTGATGTCTTGGACCTGTTCTGACGGGGAAACCTGAACGAAAGTAAGGCATCCGTAGTTAGGAATCTCTGTAAACAAAATCCCTTGTAGAGGGGAGCCCCACGAATCCCTCGAATGGGCGGCGGATGACATACCATGATCTGGATCTGATGAGGTTTGTGCGGGAGCTTGACCGTTAATTGAAACACTGTCGTCATCCCATTGTTAGCGATTCTACAATCCAAACCGTAGTGGTATTCTCTCCAATATCGCATAATTTATCCGTGCACAATGCCCGTCCCCCCCACCCACACCCCCCAGAAACCCCACAAACTTGGCGAGTAATTGAGACGAATCCAACAAAAAATAAAGAAATGTCTTACAATCTTGAGATTGCTCCTCTGCCGCAGCCTCCTCCTGAACGTTTTCAGCCTGTTCGGCCGCAACGGTAGGGATCTCATTGGTGGCTTCATTCTCTATGTCGCAATGACGACGGCATCCTCATAATTAGCACGAATAGGGGAATGGAAAAACACAATTGGTCGGACTTGATCCGTAGTTTATATTTGGGGGAGAAGGTACTACTCACGAGTCTCAGCAACGGGTTCCTTCGAGGGAGCCATGATGACTGATGGTTATAATTTACAGTATACCAGGAATGGCGCCGGATGAAATTGTTTCCACGAACAAGCGACTAACTGGAGCTTCTCAGAGTCGTCTGCTGGTTGAAGTCAAAGGAAAGAAAATTAAGGATTTTTTTAGAAAAAAGGAAATTGGAGAAAAACAAAAATCTATGTTTGTCTCGAGTTTGTTGTGAAAAGAGATTTCCTTCTGTGATGGATGACGAGGGATGTCGGAGATGATGATAGAAGTGAGATTTTTTTTTTCTCTCTCCGTTCTGTGGGGCAACCGGCAACCCACCATCCATGCATGACAGCCTCCAAAGACTTTTTTCCCTTTTTTTTTTTTTTTTTTTTTTTTTTTTTTCCCGCACAAATTTTTTAGGGCCATGGTGAACTCAATGGGCGAGCGAAATTCATGCATGACCAAAAAAAAAAAAAAAACACTCCCAACTGCTTCCTCCTCTCCCCCGCGTGAATTACCGAAAAATTCGGTAATTCAATTGCCCGGCGAGGACAGCGGGGATCCAAAAACGGGAAAAACTAAAAACGGGGATCCGGATCTTCGAATGCCCCACCGAAATTGGGGGTGTGCCGTGCTCTACTCTGCTTAGAGTAGGTACGGTACCCTTACAGATTCTATGATGGAATGATGCCTTGCAGTGCCGTGTGCGAGACGTCGTTATTTGGAGGTTGCCAAGGCGAAAGCGAAGATCTTTACCATTTAAAGATAAAGGCTAGCCTTAGTTAGCATAGCAGAGAATATCCTTGGCAACCTCCAAGGACTTTTAGATTTAATACTGCAGCAGCGCCTGCAGCGCCTGCAATTGCGCGACATGTCACTGTGGCTTACTTGCATTACCGGGCTCGAGGTCAACGGTGCAAAGAGGGTGACGGCTATGCAAGATGCGGACGAGGAGGAAGGCGCAGTCAAAGTGTCTACTCTAGAGGGGGGTGGTGCTTGCATGGGGCCAGACCAGGACAATACCTTGCCTTGTATTGAATCATGCCCAATATACGGAAATCATCCCAAACAAGGAATATCAAAAACATGACAAACAGACAGTTGCAAGATTACTAATTATAAAATCGAGTGATGAACTATGATTCCCTGTGTCATACGATCGATAACCTCCAGTTATTCAGTTCTTCTTGCAGCAAGTAGTGTGATCTGACGCGGTAGCTAGGAATCTACCAACTGGCTGTGCCCTCATGATAGCCGTATACATGTCCGGCTTCTGCCCCGGGCATACAGTACATCGTAGCAGGTTTCGATTACGATGATTTAATTATCTAATAGAGGGTAGTGAAACCCGAATCGTATATCTTTTATCCGCGCCTATATTCTCGGATTTCATAGGTTCTTTTCACCATCCACCCAGCCAGGGCCCATCAGTACCATTAGATGGACCCGCCGCTCACCTGGGCACCTAATTCGCCGGGAAGGTTGTTCGATGGTTGGCTGAGAAGGTTACAAATACCAGCCATAAGATACATTTTCACTACCCTACGTAAGCTTTCCTATAAAGGGAAGTGTCCAGGGGGGTGATAAAAAATGTCTACTTGAGCGAGTGATATTCCATGATTTAAAGTACATATCGCGATAGCTTTAGAAAAAGCGTAAAAATATAAAGCAAGGTCGTAAACCGCACCTTTGTGAGACAGGGCTCAGATGCTAGTATTATCACCTCTCCGTTTCTTCCAATACCGCGGTGTGTCCTATTCTATTTGTTGGAAATTAATAGATAGATATACATATCACAATCATCAACAATATCCGATACTAACCTATATGTTGGAAATCAATGATATGTATGTATTACAATCATCACCACTACCAAAAAGCTGTGGTTAAATCCCTAGGTTGCACCGCAATATACGCGGTTCGATCCCCCTCCAAGTCGGTGAAGCTGTGTGGATGGAGGAGTATGGAGATTGGGCAGGGATTGGGCAGGCCCGTGGGACTATCCACTAGGGCGGATAAGCACAAGGGAGGATAAATGGGCACTATGAGGAGGTAGAGAGGGGTGGATGGAAGCGGCGGGGTCGCCGCGTAAGTCTTGCTCCCCAGATATCTGTTTTTGGTTTATATCGTGAAGATTCCTGGCAGCGCAAAACTTTCCGCTCCCCCCCGTTGCCCCCGCCCCTGGTGCTCTAACGTCATCTACATGTATACATACACATGAGACGATGCTAACAGAGTCTCGGGCTTGACTTGACTTTTATAGGTGAGGTAATACGTGCTGTGGAATGAGGAATATATGAGTCGGTAACGACCATCACTGTCTGGTCATGCAAATGAAATGGAGGGAATGGAAGAGAATACGGTACTATAGCTACACCTGTGGATACTCAGGGTGTGTTCTAACCGTTTTGCGGGCTGCGTGAGGGCTAGATAGAGGTGGTAGAGGTGACAGAGCGGCGGCCGAACTTTGGTGTGATCCACACGTACTGTTTGCTGCTGACCACGTTAGGGAACTGCGTGTTATGGAAGTGAGACATACACGTAGAGAAGGGGGAGGAAAGGGGGGGGGGAGAGAGAGAGAGAGAGTGAGTGAGTGAGAAAGGGGGACGGCTTGGCACCGAGTGATATCTCCTGATGCAACAAAAGCTCACCGCACTAGTAGTGAGTATTCTCTCGGTGCGGTTCGCGATGCGATGCGACGGGGTTAGTTTGTGTTGTGTAAGAGGGAATAGGAAAGAAGGGGCATCATGCTGACTCTCAACGTGCACGTCTTCTACCGATGGTGTTGTGTTGGTGGTGTGGCTCATAGATCAGGCCCAGTCCGGTCGGAGAGTGATAGATGCGCTCTGCCCCACCAGAAAACCACGCCGCATATCACCATGCAAAACATCCACCACGCCAACCATAAACACCAACGGCCCACCCCCATCCAGTAACTACATGTAAATAGGATCAGCGCCAATTTCTCAACATTACTGTTCATATTTTCTGTATTTATCCATTGGTTCGCTTTTAGTATGTATATATATATACCCTTCTCCCATCTCTATCTCTTCTCTACCTCTAAGACTAGACAGACCAAAGAACCCAGATTCAACAAAAGAGATATAAGGAAAAGAATCGATTGAGAGCCGCCCTAATCGTACCGCCGCAATGCAAATAATGATACCTAACAAAAGAAATCGAAAGTCTGGATTGACCAGAACGTGATTGTAAAGAGAAAAAAAGAAGAAAAATCAATGCGCCAGGTATATGGATAAGAAAGGAAAAGAAGGAATGAAATGGCAGCCAGAGCCCAGCAGTGAATGAACGTGAGTAAGGAAGAGAGAGGGAAAAAAAAAAAAAAAAAAAAATACAAGAATGTGCCACTGTGTTTCAAGCCGCGGTTATAGGTTTGGTTGTTAGGGGTATATTTACACTTCGAAACAGTGGTGTTCAGATGCTTCTAGTCGTCCGCCTTCTCGGCATCCCTATCACCAGGCGTCACGTCCCACTGGACCGTCTTCTCCGTCTGCCCCTTATGGTTCTTGACCGTCATGTTATATTTGCCGCCATGCCAGAGATCCTACAACACCATTAGTCACAGTTCCACACAATTCCAGTATATAGCAAAGTGTTCCTACCTTGATCGTAATCTCCCTCGTCCTACCCAAACTCTCAATATCACTAATCCTCTGCAGTGTATCCTCCAAATACTCCTCAAAGCCCTCCTCGGCGACCACCTCCCTAAACGCGTTCATCATCGGCACACTATCCGCCCTCACCTTACTCTCGCAATCAATCGTAAAGACATTGATATGATCGAAACGCTCGATAAACTCTGCCCTGGTCATGACCTGGCGCGCCTTATACAGCGGCACCTCTGGCAAGCGGTGCCCATGCACCCCATGATCATGCCCATCATCCTTCTTCGCCGCCTCCTTCTCCATCTCCACCAAGTGCCTCACCAGCACCATGGCCGAGCTGGCAAACTTCTGCTGATCCATCACGTCATCGTCCATATCCATGCCGAGCAGTCCGCAGTTATTGAGCAGCCAGGTCTTTTCGTCGTTGCAGATTTCCCTGCATTTGGCGAGCATGTCACGTTCGCGGGCAACCTTGTTCAGGAACGCCAGGCGCCCACCGACGAGGTCATATACCTTCTCCAGCACATCCTGCTTTGGCGGCTCCTCGCGCCTATACTTTACCCTATAACTCTTGAGCGCGGCAATCGCCTGCGCCCTGGGCAGGTCCTTGACACTGATCAACTCCATCCTTGACCCATACTGCTTCAGCCTCTCATATACCCAGTAATCATCGCTATTAAAGATCATGGTCACAAGTCCACTCGCCGCCCAACTCTCCGCCTTCTGCTGTAGCAGCTCCAACAGATCTCGTCCATTCTCATCGTTCCGGAGGAGGTGCATACTGTTGATGATCATGACTAAGGGTTTCGCCTTGGGGCCATCGGATGTTCGGCGGTTAAGGGCCACCTTCTCGAGCTTGTTGAGAGCGCGCTCAATGTCGAGGAGGGCGGTGGTGTCGCGGGGACCACGGATGGAGAAGAGGGAGCCGATGTAGTCCTCGTGGAACTCAAAGTCGAGGGCTTTGCCGAGACGGAGACGGAAGATTTCGGGGTCGGCGTGGGCCTCCATCATGGAGCAAGAGTCGCCTTCGACTTTATGCATGGCAGCGAGGAGCATGGAGGTTTTGCCGGTACCCTGGAGGGGGTGTATTTATTAATATGATGATGTATATGGATATCCGGGGGGGGGGGAGGGGGAGGGGGAAGAGTTACCTTCTCGCCAATGAGCAGATAATATCTTCCCCTTGGATCACCGCCAATGATTCTTGTAATCTTTTTCTGCTGCGGCAGGGTGATCCTATATCAATACCAAACCTCCCCATTAGTCCAAATTCTCTATAAATCCAACCAACACCCAATCCCTCTAAAGCTCTCAAGAAAACTCACCAAGGCTGTTCATCATCTTTATCCGCACATGCCGTCGCCAAGTTCAGCGCGGGGTCTCCCAGGCTGAACGCGTTATCAATCTTCTGCAGCACAATGCTCTTATAGTACTTGTGGTAGCCGTAGCCCGCCAATCTATTCCGCTCCAATTCATCAGTTTGCACCTCCAAGTAATTGCCCCTCCAAATAATGGAGGATACTTACCCAAGCACCCCCAAGCTCATCCCCGTGGTCGCCGCCGCCTCCAGCATCTTCCAGCTGGTACCCCTCCAGTCATGACTACTTTTTCCGCCTCGACCTTCACTGGCCCCTCCTCCGCTACCACCCTTCTTACCACCACCGCTGCCACCGCTACCACCATCACCACCGCTACCACCATCACCACCGCTACTAATACCCTTACGACAATCCTCAGGCAGGCCGCCGACAACTTGTGTTCCCGGCTGCGGCTGCACGGTGTTTGCAGGACCTAACCGATAATCGCTTCCTCCACCAGCCGTAGCGCCGGTGATGGTGGACGTCCAGCGCTGCTGTGGGGGTCTATAGATGGTAGGTCTGGAGATGTGTATAGGTCTGGCTATGGGAGGTCTCGATATCGCGACGCGGAGGCCCCGTGGTATTACTGTGAAGGCTGACATGTATGAGGGGGGGGGTATTTGTTGTGTGTATATAGGCTGCGCACGCGCAATATACTGGATTGGTTGATTGATTGGTTGATTGAGTGTATAAGAATTTTACAGAGGAGAGAAGGAGTGAGGATGGGAAAGAGGTTGTTATGAATGGAATGGTAGACAGGTAACTACCGGTATGAACGATCCTACCGGATGGGATAGAAAGAAGATTGGGCAGGATGGGATGCGCAGAAAAGGCAATTTCGCAACTCCTGATTAACAGCAGGGGTTTTGGGGGGGGTAGGAAGTCTGAATCGGTATGTACGGTACCGGCGAAAAAGGGTATCACTAACGGTTTTCGTTCGGTGAGGTCAGGTTGTGGAGACTTGGCTTTGTCGTATCAGGGGTGCTTGTCGCGATACGTAACTGGATGAAGAAGAAGGAAAAGAAGAAGAAGAAAAAAACGGGTTCTAGAATAATAATCAGGGAAATAACACAGGGGATAATGATGCACCCTTCCCAAATTCTATGCTGTTTGTAGGTCGCCGTGACGATATTGATATCTGTTGACGTGAATCGAAGAGAAGGGGGGAGGAGGGGGGGGGGGTCAATGATAAACCTCCTGTTCCTAAGTCGAGTCTCACCTCACTCATAACGTGGATATATATCTTGCATTTAAACATCTCTCTGAATGCCCTGGCCGTTTAGTCTACCCTACATGATCCTAATCCTTTGTTTGTTGGGGCTTCCATCTAGGCTTCCTAGACAGGGGGGCGCAGCTTTCACCGCAGGTCTTCTGCGCCTATCGCATAAAGTTCCAGAACTCCCACATCTTCGCGCTAATAAGAATGCAGCATTCTGATTTAGAATACCGCATTGGCTAACAACATGCACGACATACTCCCCTACATGCTCCCCGATCGTTCGAAATAGAATGGTAAAGTACATTAGTACCTATTTATGTAGGTACGGGTACATAGGAACCACGTTGTCTACATCTACCCAGAGATGATATTTTGTCTGTCGCGAGAATCTTACCTACAGTCCCCGTACGCCGTGCTTGTTGGGTGATCCTCACAGCTGAAGAGATCCTCATAGCTGAAGAGAGTACGGTACATATTTGCTAGATAAAACCCTAGTTAGCTGGCGGGGGAAAAGGAACGTTGGAGGTTTTGGTTTCCCGCACCCCCCACCTATCGATTGTGCCTCTACATCTATACACGATCTGGGATGGGCGGCGATCCGCTAAAAAAAAAAAAATCTATCTATATCACTCCACCAAAGATTCACTAGGCTAGGTAACCGTTCTAGGGAGGGAGGGGAGGTGATGCGTGTCACGGTCTCAGTGCTGGGCTGTAGCACCGCCACTTGTTTATTGATTGGTGCTCTGTAACCCTTGTAAGGTTATGGGGGTTTGGGAAGGTTGCTGGGGTTATGGGCGGTTGCTACTCCTAGATCTGGGGTTTGTTATTCCTAATTCTGGTTGTCGCTGTGGCGCACACAACACCCCCCACCCCCCACCCCCAACCCCCAACCCCCTCCCCTGACGTAAGGCTTCGTGGTATCTTCAACACCTTGGTTTCACCACACCTGGAACCACAAAATACTCAAAAAACTCTCTACAATTCACAATTCACAATTCCACAGATTCACTTACTTACCTTCCCACCTTTACCTTCATACTTTCATACTTTCTACGTGAAAAGTAGAAACAACAAACCTTAATGCCCACACCGTCCCCGAGCTCATAGACTTACTTACCTATAGTACCACCATGAACTCCCATACATACCCATCCACCCACCAATCCACTCACTCACCCACCCACGATGACATCCCCAACTCCGAGTCCCCCCCAGAACTATCTCCGCCAAATCCCTCCGCCCCCGCTTGGCACTCTCTCATCCCAACCGGCTACAATCTCCCCCCCGCCATCGTCTACGCTCTCACCCTAATACTCGGCTCCCTATTCTCCCTCCTCTCCCCCTCCCCCTCCTCCACAACCTCCTACTTCTCCCACAAATCCAACCTCTTCAACCTCCTCTTTGTCAAGTACGGATGGCTATGGACGACCCTCGTCTTTGCCCTCCATCTCACGCGCCTCCGACACTCTTCCCGGCCGCAGGCACTCCTGCGCTACGCCCTAGCCACACTCTGGTGGATCCTGATCACGCAGTGGTTTTTCGGCGCGCCAATCATGGACCGAACCTTCACTTTCACGGGGGGCGCGTGCCGGCTTGTCGAGAAGCACCCCGATGGGGCCCAGGAGGTTTTGGGGAGCTCCGTTGTTGCGGCGACGAGCGCCGCGTGTAGAGTGGCCGGTGGACGCTGGAGGGGCGGCCATGACCTCAGTGGCCATGCGTTTTTGCTCACGCATGCCAGTTTGTTTTTATGGAGTGAGGTCGCACCGGTGGTACGGAGAGCAGGGTTTGGTGGTTGGGAGACGAGCAGTGTATTGGGGATTATGGGGGTGTGGTGGTGGATGCTGTTGATGACGGGGGTGTATTTCCATACGTGGAGGGAGAAGGTTAGTTTACCCTATTTTGCTTGTGACGTTGGGTTTGGGCTGAATACTGACTGATGATAGTTAACGGGCTGGATCGCGGCCATGGTACAGTGGACAGCGCTGTATGTGTGGGCGCTCAGAACCCAGCCCCAGATTAGGAGCGTTGTTGGTGTGCCGGGCGTTTGATGCCCTGATCGTAATATAATTTACGATCTATGCTTCTTCTTCTTTCTTCTTTTCTTATTTTTTTTTTATTCTTTTTGTTCCCTTTTTCGGATAGATTCGCAGCAGCTTTGATCATGGTTTTTTTTTTTTTAAAAAAAAAAAAATATCGGATTTAATTTGACGCGTAGAGGCACATATTTTTTTTTACATGTATTATGTATTATTGATATTGGTAATCATAAACCAGAGATATCCCATGCATTTATTAGAGCGTTTTGGCAACACCCACATTTTCAAATTTTGAGCTCAAATTTTGACCTCTTGGCGGGCTATCCACACCAAAAACTGGTAGCCAAGAACTAAATATTTAGGCTCGGTTGCCAAAACGCTCTAATGACATTCATACCCACCCCATTTCTCTTATCTCTATCGAGTGCGGGGTGCGCGGCTGCCTGGCTGCCTGGCTCTCTAGCCGCCTGGTTGGTTGGGGGGGCAAAGTGCAACTAATCCATAATCGCGGCAGGGCTGAGTAGAGTAGCACCAGTCAGTCTTCAAATCAATATATATTTAATATAATACCAGGCAGCTGCGGAGTGCAGTGCAATTCATGGCAGTATAATTCATGCGCATAATCGCGCAAGTGCATTATTGCGCAAAATGAATCATTTCCCCGCCGCCCACACGCGCAGTAAAAGTTGCAAACCTTATCATTACCACTTGTTAGTTAGTAACTACATGTATTCACTAAGCCCGATCGAACAAACCCTAATCCACCGCTACTAATTGCTCTGCACGTGATCGGGCAAGCAACGTCATAATTCGCACAGAGCAATCATTGATCTTCGACAGCGACGACATCGCCGCCTCTGCCCGCACTTTGAAATGGCACTCACTCGTCTCCTTTGCCGCCTCCCTCAGCGTCGCCTTTTGGCCACAGCGGCTTCCCCGAATGCACCCCCGACCTTCCAAGTCTTCAACCGCACCTCAAAGCGGCTACAGCGCGACCGTGCAGCAGCCAACAAAGAGGCTAGTCGCAATGTTGACTATATCAAAGACGAAGTCGCTGACCGCCTCGCCGAACGCATTCTCGTACCCCCCTCCCTCCCGCACATATCTTACTAGTAGGAAGCATAGTAACTGAGATTGACCCGCTCCGCAGCTCATCAACCGGCAGTTTCCGCGCATGCTCGATCTCGGCGCCGGCGCCTGCCACATTGCCCGTTCACTGACAAAGCATCGGTCCGACGAGCCCGCCCCAGTTGCTTCCCGCATCTCGCACCTTGTCTGCACAGATGTGTCCCACGGACTACTCTACCGCGATGCCGACGAGCTCTGGAACGACGAGATGAGCATCGAACGGATCGTGGCGGACGAGGAGCTACCACTTCCGTTCGAAGAGAACAGCATGGACGCCGTGGTCAGCAGCCTGAGTATGCAGTGGATCAACGATCTCCCCGGGGCACTGGCGCACATGCGGTACCTGCTGAAGCCTGATGCCCCTTTAATCGCCGCCATGGTGGGCGGCGATACTCTATTTGAGCTGCGGACGTCACTGCAGCTGGCCGAGTCTGAGAGGCTTGGTGGTGTGAGTCCGAGGGTGAGCCCACTGGCAGATGTTAGGGATGTGGGGGGACTGTTACAAACTGCAGGCTACAATCTGTTGACGGTCGATGTCGATGATATCGTCGTCGATTACCCGGATATGTTTGCTCTGATGCAGGATCTGAATGCGATGGGGGAGGGGAATGCCGTATTGGGGAGGAAGGAGGGCCCCATTGAAAGGGATGTATTGATTGCGGCGCAGGCGATATACAAGGAGCTCCATGGGAATGAGGATGGGAGCCTGCCGGCAACCTTTAGAATCATTTATATGGTAGGTGATCTTGCGTGGTTATGACGGTAGGAATGCTGACTGATATGAGTAGATTGGTTGGAAGCCGAGTGAGAAGCAACGGAAGCCACTACCTAGAGGAAGCGGGCAGATCAGTATGAAGGATATATTGGAGGGAAGCGCCAGCGGAGAAGGGGAGGAAAAGTAAAGAAAGGTAAGTACCATAGAAAAAAGATTTTCACCTGATGGTATTGTTTTCTTCCAGCTGAAAACATAGGCCCTTCCCATAGACTCCATATTAAAAGTAAAATCACCATTTGATCCTGACGTTGTGAGTAGCGTTAATTGTATTATATCGCCCCACCTTTTTTTTTTTTTTACACTTGCTCCATCGACAGACATATAGGTCAATGATCATTCTCCAACCGTCCGTCACGCTGTCACAGGTTACCCCACATTAAGTGTGGCTAAGTACATACATGTCACGCTTAGCAAAATTAGAAGAGGTATGGGATGAAGGAGCACGTACCTACAGCTGTCATCCCACAACCCACACACACCCATGACATGAACATGAATCTTCACTGGCTGTACAACGCACCCTGATAGTGTAGCCTAACAAGAAAAGGCATCAAAACCCATAAGCAACCCTGCATATACCCATCCCTTAAGCTCTCCTCTCGTTGCAGGAATTTCAGCTCTGATACTCTACTGGTCAGGCAAGTAATCCGAGCGTTGTATTGGCTATTGCATGGAGGATTCAGCTAGATATACCCCCTGCAGCTATACGGATGCAACGGATAACACGTTGTACAACCGCTGCCACGCTGGCTCCGTGACTTTTTTCAGTTTATGTTCAGCACGGAGATAGTACTCCCCACTCCCACTCCCCACTCCCTACTCCTAGAGATGGCTCCATCAGTGAATGTACAGTGATAGGAATAAATCTATAAAAAAACAGAGCCATACGACCTCGCCCCCCGTTTTTCCATAGATCATTCCACTCGCTGTAGTTGCTTGTTATATGAGATAGGGGATGGATGGGTGCAATATGGATTATAGCCTGAAATTCCGTAAACCTTTCTCCGACTTCCGAGGAGAAGTGGTACACCTTTTTGATATCTTGAGAGCGAAGCATACAACTATAACGGAGATGAGATGTAATAGAAGGGATTGAATGTTTGGCGAGAGAAGGAAGACGAAGCGGGGGTTTATGTAAGAGACAAAGTGGATGCATAAAAAGGAAATCTATGCTGATTCCTTATGTACTACCGTGTCGTGTCCTAACACTTCCGGCTAGTACGTTACGTGTTCCAAGGGAATTACCACGTCGGAACCTTTAATCTCACTCTTGTGTACGCCCGGTCGGCTTCCTTCGAAGGAACGCTTATCTGAGGGAAACCTTCATGGGAAACCCCCTCCCCCCCCCCCCCCAAACTGTGTCTCTGATGTCGTATGACTCTCACCAAGTCGTCATTATCGTGAGCTGGCCGTAAAAAAAAATCCCTTCACTTTTAAGATGAAGATGGGTGGGTAGCTACATTGGGCATGGTAGCAGGTAAACCATCAGGGGGTAAAAAAGTCGGAACTTTTTCGTGAGTAGTTTGGCCCAATATGCAACATACATAGCAGCAGACTTTTCTCTTCTCCTAGAAGGCTCAACCTACTTAATGTCACACCGAAGGAATTTCAAGTTGTGTCCCCCCACTACCCATTGCGGACGAGTGACAGACCATGATCCAACGAGAAACATGGCCGAACGGTACCGTTGAAATTTATTCCTTTTAGCGAGGTATTGAAATTTCTTAAATGCCTAATACCGAGCCATAAAGCGCGTCTACATTTTCTGGGGATCATACACTTTTACGGGCTTAAGTATCTCCGCCGCTTTCATAGGAGCATTTTCGGTCACGAGGTTGGAGCCGAGGTGACTCTGGTCAGTTTTGTTTTTTTCTAGGGGATACTATGGATCATGGGATGTCACTCGCATGACTTGGGCACTAACATATTCTGGGAGGAATCCTAGAGATGACCTACCCGAGGCGAGAGATATATTCAAAAAAAACTGCTCTATGTAGCTGGTGTCGCTGAATATATGTAGCCCATGCTTTTGAGCGACGTGTGTGTGTGGGTGGGTGATGTAGTGCGGTCCACGAGCTAGCTTGACTTGACGGCTTGTAAACTCGAGTGGCTTGGCCTTACTTGGGCTTCTCAATGTATCCGCTAAAGAATCTTTTGTCCAAGTTTCGATGAACACATAGGGGTCCGCGGTATAAGACATAGAAATTGCCGCTGTCCTCCGTGGCTCACACCATGAATAGAGTGGCCCTGTGGTCGGGCACATACGGTGGGTGTACGCCACTGGTAAGTAAAGTAGGGTCTGTATTTTCGATATCGAGACAAGTATTTAAATAGATATGCATGTCAAAGCAAATTTTACCCACCTTTCCTTTTATTAGGCTGCGTATTGTTTTCATACACATAGGTGGTATAACTTGAACACGCGCATAAATTAAACATCTTTTTTCATCCGGTCGAATGGACGCTATTAATTTACTTAGTTGCATCTTATAGCGATTGATTCATAAAAAACCTTCCACAAAAGTCAAGCAACCAGCCCGCAATAGTGCATTTGCCGCCCCATAGGGAACGATAGCCGCCAAACGCGCCCCAAAGCAAAATCTCCCCGAGTGATCACTCATGATCGTGACGTATTCCGACCGGCAATTATCAGACCCTACCTAATCTAGTAGGGGGTACGAGAGGCTTGACGTCATATTTAGGTTAGACTTTCGGGACGAGGGTACGCTAACTGTTTTGGTCTAGAGGCCTGTGAAAACCCCACTCACGTGACTCGAGACAAGCCTGGCCCTGGAGGAGGGTTTGGGCCAACTCGGGGTAATTTGGGGCGTGCCATCATTATGAGAGTGTCTAACCACGATGGTTCGTGGTCTCCTTTCCAGACGTCTAACTTCGGATCAAACAAACGATAGCATGGCGTGTTGCATTAATTGATTAAGTTATACTCATATCTTGAATAGTTCCTTGGTCAAATGTTTAATTATATTTCGATATAAAGTAGGGAATAGGACAAGCCAACTACTAGAATAGAATGTACCCGTTGATCTTTACAAAAGTGTTTTTGCAAAATATATAAAACAGCAATCTAGGGGAACAAATCGCCACTCACACCGAACGAGCGCTTGTGATGCAATCGATTGGGCGCTCGTCCCAGGCCCGAAACTACGTGTATTAAGTATTTAGTAGCTGGTATAACATCTGACCTCTTTGACATGTTAGAAACGAACTAAAGAATGTGATCTAAACTTCGCACCGCACAATGGCTAGCCACGCACAATAAATATAAAACAATCAATGTTTTTCGATAAGAGTTACCCGGCCGAAATACATAATCGAATGGTATGTGCAAGCAAATCCAAGTTCACTCACGATATATTCTACTAAAAAGGGGTCAATAAGGTTTTATTCAATTTTTTATCCGAAGATATCTCTGCATTAGCGGTATCCACCTATCCTAGCTACCTGAAGCGCCAACGCATATGTTAAAGAAGGAGGGGAAGACACTACAACAACCCAAATATTCAAGTACACACTTTGAACCGTCCTTCCGACGTGAGAGATGCGGTGAATGTTACCCCACACTACTTTGTACGGAATGACGACATCGTGCCAAGATAGATAAACGAGTGATAATTGGTGATTCGGAAGGAATGTTAGACAACTAACTGACCTCAGCACTACGCAGCGAGTTGTGAAAAGTTTCCACAATCTACACAAATACCACAAAAAATAGCATTAACTCCACACAGCCTTAATAATTCTTGGCAAGCTCGAGCAAGTTCATCTCGCATCTCGGACTTATCGCGCGGTAGAGCGGAAAAGACTGCAGGCCGCTCAACAAAAGGAAACATCAACCACAAACATCCCTCTTCAGCCCACAGCGCAGCATCGGGCATAAGCCTGTCGGAGAATTTCTGACGGCGCACTACTGTAATGTAACTCATCGGTTGCTACATGCGCCACTGCATACTGTGTGTAACCCCAGCTACATAGATAGTGGGGTAGCGGGCACAGTTGGTCGTAAGCAAAACGTACCCGCCGTCCGCAAGCATGTGTAAACTTGTGAATTTATTAAAAGCCTGTGATAGCCCCTTTACATACTGTTTTCCGAACATGAGGGCTGTAAATAACGCCGCAAAAAGGCATCTGGTTCTGCTCAATGTTAACCTCGGCTGTTGCCACACGGCAGTCAATGATGTAAAACCACGATTGTTATTTCAAGAGATGTATGCAGTGCCTCAGTTTACTTTACCTTTTCTGCCCAGGCACGGCAGTAGAGTACTGCCCTGAGTGTAACTGGGCAGGGCCTAACAGAATGGTCGCCTCGGTCTCCGGAGCTTATCAGTGGAGGAGAGAAAGTTTCCGAGGCTGCTGGCCTGCCCGCTTTACCCCACATTCCTGGGCCAGGAATATTTATAAAGCGGGACCTTCCCCGCCGCTATCAATATTCATAGTTTCCTAAATCAATAATTAGCTTCAACTACCACACATTTCGCTACACAAATGACTGGAACCATGATGCAAGCAGTGGTCTTTAAGGGGCCCCGTAAGATTGTTGTCGAAGATCGACCAGTACCATTGATTGTAGACCCGACAGATGTGATCATCAAGGTCTCGTACACGGCGCTGTGTGGTAGGTTAGTGACAACTCCCAGTACTCTTTTTGGTGGCGATGATAGGACTAAGGTTTGATGTAGCGAGTTGCATGTATTCCGAGGCCATCAACCTAGTGGAACTGAGTTCATCATGGTTAGTTAATATTATCCAATTAACTGTAGTCTACAGACCGGCTGACAAGATCTCCTCAGGGCCACGAATTCACAGGAGAGATCGTAGCAGTTGGAGCTGGCGTGAAGAATTTCAAGAAGGGCGACAAGGTCGTCGCGCCGTTTACAGCTTCATGGTAAGGCCCCTATTAACAGATGACAGATAGCTAGCTAATTCTTTGGTCCTAGTTTGGAATGCTTTTACTGTAAGCAAGGACAAACCTCTAGGTGTGAGAAATCACTGCTCTTTGGCTGTGTCAAGTTAGATGGTGCACAGGCGGAATATGTAAGCTGACCGTAATTGTGTGACGTTGACTGGAGGAGAGCTGATTAAGGTTTTTTTTTAAAAAAAAATAGGTGCGGTGTCCTTTGGCAGATGGAACCCTATTTCTGGCACCTCCAGAGATACCAGAGGAGACATTGGTGCTGATGGCCGATATCGTAAGCATCTCTTCTGCTTTTACAACAGAAACCACCATACTGACCATCATAGTTCCCCACGTAAATCCCCATTCCCGTACGAAGTATGACTATCAGAAACTAGAGCTACCAATGCTTAAATTTCTTTGTAGTGGTTACTTCGCTGCCTCCAATGCCCTCTCTCAGCTCACGCCGGCACAGTGCTCCGAAACCACTGTAGTCCTAGTTGGATGCGGTCCTGTGGGTCTATGCGCTCTCATCGCCGCAACCTCTTTCAAACCTAAGCATATCTTTGCCATTGACTCTGTTGAGTCACGTCTGGCGCTTGCGGAGTCACTTGGTGCCGAGCCGCTCAACTTCATGACCGACGGCGAGGGTATGAAGCGGCGCATCCTGGAGGCCACGGAGGGACGTGGTGCAGACGCGGTCATTGAGGTAGTGGGGATGAGCCCTGCACTCAGGACCGCCTATGATGTGATCAGGCCTTGGGGCGTGATTAGTAGTGTAGGCGTGCATAATGGGGAAGTGAGTAAATTCCTGGGGGAAAGTTATGCCGAACGGTGGATGAGTACGGAGAGATACTGACAATCTCCGTCTGCCGTGAAACAGATACCGTTTTCGGGGAGCGAAGCGTACAATAAGAATGTGAGGATACAATTTGGAAGGTGCCCCGTTAGGGCTGTATTTCCGGCGGCTTTGGAGCTGTTGAAGCAAAAGTCGCATTTACTGGGGTAGGCTTCTCTTCTTGATCTTTTCCTCCGGGCGGTTAGTCGTTGAAACGGTGCGTGTTCTAGGTTCATGGCGGACAAGATCATGCCGCTCTCACAGGCCGAGGAGGGGTACGAAATGTTTGACAAGATGGAGGTCCAGAAGGTTATATTCAAGCTTTAGGTAGGCCTGAAGCGGCTTAACAACTACCGGAAATTCTAGTTCGTCTCGTATCCTCTACCAGGGATGAAGGGAGGAATGTTGGAGCGGAATTAATCCGTGGGGGATATTTTCCTGTTTGTTGGCAAAGATCAATCTTTGAATCTGGATCCCTGTGATGCTGGAAATTGGTAGGGATAACAGTTTCGATCACGTTATGCTCCCCCCACCCCTTTCTTCTTCTGTTTCTTTCATGTGATTGACATTTTTTTTTATGGAGCGACCGCTGCAGAATGTGGCAATTTCAGCGTCTTTGTAATAAGGTGTTGATGGGGAACCATACCTCTGATGTTTCATTTCCGTTGTATCCTCCAACTTGCATTATTTCCCAAGCCCATGGTACTGCAGAAGTATGAAACAAAACGAATAGAAAAAGTGACGACTTATCGGATAGCGGGAAGAAAAATACCAAACCAAACAATTGGCGATCCTGGTTTTGTTAATTTTACCGTTTTGAAGCATTAACGGTGATATATGTGATTTGTCTTATACCCCGGAGCTCCATGATGTCTCTAACTAGAATTGTCTCGCGCGTTCCGGCAAGGGAAAAAAAAAAAAAAAAAAAAAAAAAAAGCAAAATGGCTTGACAGGGTTAGGTTTCTTTGTGCCACCTCACTTGATTAGGCAGCAGCAGGGAGATGTTTATGGGAGATGATTGAGGGATATTAGATCGATGTAGTATTGTTATTAGGCATGATATGATGATCATCAACAATACCGACATGTATGGACCCTAAGCTTGAGCTTACTCTAGTCTAAGCTGCTGCACTTCTTTCCCTAAGGCTAGAAATTTATTGTGGCCTGAACTGTGCACTAACTAGGACGGGAGGCTCGTGGAACGTACCACACGAGCACAGAGCAGATTTTGTTATGGTGTTGACTAGTTCAGATCTTGAGACCATAGTGTCCTTTTCAATACCATGCAAAATAGCCTTGGACTTCCTTCTCATCACTCATTCTCCATTGATCTTCACGATTGGTCTTTGCACCACCACTTGCTCCAACTAAAGGCGCAGCTAACAAGATGTAGCTTTATGGCTAGGTACAGTACAGCGGTACATGTTATCTACTGGTGCAGTTCGATTCCACAACTCTAAATTGTCCTCAATGATGATCATTCCCTATCAAGGAAGTCATTCCTGGTGAGATCTTTTGAGAACCGTTTGCACAAGCCTCTTCTTTCTACTAATCAAATCAATGTCTCTTACTTTTGACTAGTTGGCGAAATCTTCAACATCTAACCATCTCAAAAGCCTTGTCACTCGGGAGAAAAGAAAAAGTGTAAATAATATGAAACAAATACATTATAATATGCCTGTTACCGAGGGCGGTTCATGAGGTGCGTAGCTTTGTACCCAGTATCCACCAAGGTAATCCACCAAGGTAATCCACCAAGGTAATCCACCAAGGTAATCCAGCAAGGTACTCAAACCTGCTCAATTCAACGCGCGCAAACCTCCTATATACTCACTCTGTACGCAACAAGCTCTGTTGAAAGGGGGTACAAATGACGGCCAGCGGAATAAATATGTTGATTCTCCTTTCAAAAATCAGACATCTCTTGAATCCTCGCTGAAAAAACGTTCCACCAATTGCAATACGACGTTACCCCTAGCTTCATTGTAGCTTCGGCGAATAGTAACAAGCCGAATATCAAATCACCCCTCGCAAAAAAGTAGCAGGCATGTGTCAAGGCCAATCCTCACGAATATCGCTCGGTGGTGCAGGTGAGTTTGGTGGCTTCTATATATCAGATAGAGCCTCGTCTTTTCAACTAAATTGGATTAAATCTTTACTAATAAACCCCCGTTTTTGTGTAATGTAGTCGCCCGAATCCATCCAACCGGCACGAACTCTTTCAGCTGCCTCCTCCAGTTTAAGAACGGAGCCGGCCACTCGGACCCTACTACTCTGACCTACAAATTCGAGCGCCCGCAGCTGCCCTGCTGCAAGCTTAGGATCCAGTAAGTTTTGTTCCCCTCCTTCTCCGCCTCCTCCGTCAGCCGGTTACATCCGGAAGGGCAGACTTGAACATTTCGCACGGGTGCATATGTAAACACAGATATGAAATATTATTTCTTGCCTGATCTAACTCTTTTGAACAGTCAGTTCGGTGACTTGTCTTCGAGTATTGCATCAGCAGGCCGAATACTTCACAGTGTAGACCTCATGCTGCCGTCCGCGGAGAAAACCGCCGGATTGGTGGTACTTGACCGACGGCTTGATCTCGGGGTTGGCGAGAAAGGCATTATTGGAAGAGTAGTTTCTGTGACTACTACGCCAGCTCGTACTTCTGCGGTATATGACGAGGGATCTGAGTCTGAGGAGGATCCTGAGGGTTTGAGTGTTCTGCTTGGGGAGGGTGTTATTGGGTGGAACTGATCGATCAACTGATATGATTGACGTACTGACCTTTTTTTCCTGTTATTTTTTGTAATCCCTTCCACTATCTTGCGCTTGCGTTTGGGGAGCAAAGAGGGTCCATGGGGGGGGGGGGGAGCATATGTCCGGATTCTCTCCTCTACATACATATGCGCAGGATAGCTCTCCATAACTTCCCAACCTCGTTGTTTCTTTATCTGTGCTGTTAATTATTTATTTTTCTTCTGTCTGGGCTGCTGACTGGGGAGGGGGGGAGCGCATGTATGGTCATGCGTGGCTGGTACAATGTACTGCTGAATGGCATGTGTGGGACTGGTTATGGGCTTGTGCACGTGGAGAGATCCCTTCTCGTTTTGTTCTGGCGTTCGTGGGCTTGTGGTTTATATTTATAACTCGTTTGAATGGATAGCTTTCGTTATCGGATGCTGGACCTGTCAGAAGAGAGGAATCTTCCCAGACCAATAAAAGATATGAAAAACAAAAACAAAAACAAAAAAAAAAAAAAAACCTGTACTCCACACAATACTGGTACATTAACCGGCCACTCATTCCCACTACATTTAGCCTCCGTACCAGGGGGGGGGGAGGGGGGTGGAAGAGAACTGGCCGGGGGTAAGGACCGAAAGATAGACGATCATCAATCTGACCCTCAGCCTTTTCCTTCCCTTTCCTTCTCCACCATATCACTTTGACTTCCACTCTCGAAGGGCTACATAGCTGACATGTTCCGCTTTTCTTCACTCCCGGATCCTCTCAGGGCCCCCTGTTCTATTCCATGGGCAATCTATCCAGACCCCGGGAATCTTGAAGTATGTTTATCTAAAGCTAACAAACTAACTGGGGGGTCCCCCGTAGCGATTGTGGGGTTCCCTTTCAGAACATATGCCAATAGCTTATCCCACATGGCGAAGTATTCGGTTTCATCCGAAGCGAAGCCCATGTATGGACTTCACCTTCCTTGTACCCCCCCTTCCCATCGCGCCCCGGGGGCGTGTTGTGTTGTGGGGGCCTATGTTGTGGGTTTCCATCTTCTTAAACTCTGCGAGTCATAATCCATGATCAGCTTTTTCACTCTCTACCCAGCCTAGGCTGGCTAGCCCTATTTTATTCCTCTTCTCTCTTAACGCCCCATGATCCCGGTACTGCATGTATGTACGCTGCAACGGTCTTTTTGTAATATACATGAACCTACCCTGATCACGAGCTTGCCTTTATGAAACACTGGGTGGGTGCAGATGTACTCTACTCGCACTTGTTGAAAAAGGGCAGACACGGGATTTTGTTGGGAATCGAACTGATGTACTTATTATTATTATATACATATAGCTATGCTCAGAGGTACATACATGAAGGTACCTATGTGCCTTCATGTACTTCCTCTTTTGCTGGCCGCTGACATGATATGACACTTGGACGGGGTATGCGGTGGGTAGGGGTACATTGTATTAGGGTAGATAGCTGTTATCCCCGACTGTCTGCAATGTCTGCCGTTAAAGTTGCGTACCTGTCTGTCAGTACCTGTACCTGTTCTCTTTCTGGTATACCCATCACCCTTGTTTGTTTGGGGCATGTCGGCCGATCTGAATGCTTTCTTGCCCGGTCACGAGTTGTGAAGGAAAGACCGGCAGGTTAATTGATCTGTGTATTTCAAAAAGGCTCGGGCCACGGTATAGGCCAAGGCAAAAATAAAATAGAAAAGAAAAGAAAAGAGAAAAGATAATAATAATGAGGAAAAAAAAAAAGTCGTGATCAAAGACAGAAACCGAAACCGAAACATTCCGTACCGTACCGGCCTAAGGATAATCAAGTCAAGTCAAAGTCAAAAGGCACCAGACCACAAAAAAAACAAGTTGGGAGCTTGCAAAAGAAAGGAAAAGAAAAGGGAAAAGAAAAAAAAGAAAATTCAAGACAGAGGAGCACAGGCCGGGACGGAGCTCGAGGGAGGAAGGGAGGATCAGGTCATGTGGATGATAGAGCCATCGGGGGTGGTGGAGAGACGTATGTACATCATAATGCTAGCTTTGTATGTAAATATTAATCATATCACCTACCCTCTTAATCATGAACAAGCATATATGCGCGATTCACTCTGCGTCGGAGAGAAGAAGGAGCAGGAGGAGGACCGAGTGTAAGGCCCTCTTTCTTCAGTCTTCTTTTCCGCCCCCATGATCCGTCATGCGGAATAAGATCAAGTGAGAATAGAAATAGTATTGTAAGAGGAGAAAAGAAAAGCACAACATGTTCAATTTATTTCTAGGAGACGGGGGTTTTTTTTTTTTTTTTAAAAAAAAAAAGGGATAACTAGCCTAGATAGCTAACTGGCCGACGACCGCATTGGTTAGATGGATCACCAGTTGCTTATACAAGAACCCCCCCAATACCGTCACTGACTGGCTAGAAAGGAAATTAAAGCATAGAAAAAAGAGAAAGGCGGGGACCGGAAAATCTGTAAGCTAGGGGGCGAAGGAGGAAGGATATCAGGAAACAGGAAATCGTCGAAAAAAGACGTCGTAAAACCCAATCCATCAGATCCTATCCATCCCATCCCATTACCCATCCCATTACCCATCCCATCCAACCCCCGCTTCACCCCCGACACCCTCTCTCTCCCCCCCTTCGATCTTGGATCTTCGTGAGTTCCATGATCCAAGTAAATCCTCTCTAACTAACCCTCGATCTCCCCCTCTCGAACTTCTTATCTCCGAGCTAAAGTCTAAAACGGGAAAGAAAAAAAACCCTTCTCCGGCCGGCGTTCCGTATATGTGTCCTAATATTGTCCGTAATAATATTCACACCTTTTCGTTTGATTCATTACGTGATAATTCACATTTGAGAGATCCAAACACGGAAGATTAAAGGATCGGTTTCTTAATACTTGAAACTATAGTCCACGGCTTGATCGCGAAAAAAAAAAAAAGAGTAAATAGCTAAATATGTGCAAAAGCGAGTGTAAGAAGTGAAAAAACAGAAAAAGGAAATGACCACATCCTGATATATATCCCAATGAAAGAGAAAACCCACGCTATGCCACCCCTTCCCACCAGCCTCCCGTAATCCCGATATTGCTCGCCTACCCTAAATATTGTCCTTCCCTATAAAGAATGAATGAATGAAAATGAAGAAAATCGGCAAATTGATTGACAAATAAAAGAGATGGTAGATGTACCAAAATATGAAGGAAACGAAACAACTGATCAAGCCCAGGCATAAAAAGATCAGAAAAATAATAAACTACAAAGGAGAAAAAAGAGAAATACAAAAGATACAAAGATAGACAAACTCCGATTCCCCAGTAATCGGCTCTTGCCTAATATTCTTTCTTTTTTTGTGTGTGTTTTCCGGCATTGCTGCGACCGTCTTAGTAAAATCTCAAATTGCGAACCACCCGCGATGATAATAAAACAGAAAAAGAAAGAAAAAAGCATTAATCAAACCAAAAAATCAACGCTACGCTTGCTAATAAATCAAAAGGGGGGATAAATCAATAAACAAGGCATTGTACAAAGGGAAAAGGGAAAACAAAAGACAACGCTAGACCGCCGACCGCCACCCAACCGACCGCTAAAATGAGAATAAACAAAAAAGGGAAAAAGCCCAAACAAAAAATCAAATTTGACCGCCCAATGATAGTACAAGTGTTCAGTGTTGTGTGTATGTGCGTATCGTAGCTCGGTATTGTGGTTCCGACCATTTCCATCCCTGCGATCGCTCGCAAAACCCCCCGTATAACCGATTAAACAATTTGAAAAGAAAAGTGCTGATATGGCCCTGTTCATGTCTCATCGCTGTTGTTGTCGTATCTCTTCCAGTCTCGTGAATGCCAGCTCCAACCATCCTTAGAAATTTCTCTCTTCCTCCACTGGTGATCTTGCCTCAGTCCTTCCTAGCGCGCCCGGCAGTCACATGGTTGTTGCATATTCTTGGTATCTATCCCAACCGAAACCGCCAAAACCACTGCCAGTACTGCACTGTTGGGCCAACAAGCTCGGAAGCGGAAGCGGAAGAGGTGTCAAGGGAAGTTGGTTCGAAGGCGGCTGAGAATATTGCTGCTGCTGATGCTGGTGGTGCTGCTGTTGCTGATGCGTTACGGGTGAGCTCATGCTGGACATATCCGACATACCCATATTCCCCCAGATCGACGGGTAGATTGTTGAGTTTGACGTGGGTGGACTGTCCGTATCGGGGCTGGATGGGAGTATCTTCCAAGCCTCAACCGGAGGAGGCGGTGGAAGTGATGGCGGCGGAGCAGGCGGAGTTGGCGACCACCAATTTGTAGTTCCAGGCGAGCTGGGAAGTAGGGGAGGAGGGGCACGAACTACATCCACGATTCTGGGTGGAGGCGGCAGCAAGGGTAGAAAAAACCCCATCACGAGGTTCCTGACATCATCACTCCGTCCGCAGAGAAGTTCACCAGCTCCGTCATCTTCCATGCCTTCCAGCGCAATTGCGTCCGTTCGATATACGAATTTGTTGACAGTTTGGACAAATTCCTCATGCAGCCTCTTCATTTGCGTATCCTTGTCAGTCCAGTGCCAGGTTGACGCCGCCTGATCCACAAGAAACACATCCTGGTGATATTGGATAAGATCCTTTATCGTGTCCTGCGAAAGTTTGAAGGCAATTTCGTTTGAGAGAACCAGGTCGATGTGGACAACATATGCCTTGATATGGATGAGTTGGTACCTGTAGATAGCGTCCAGCAGGGGGTGTTCATGTTTTTCGATTTCTGCTTCGGGCGCACGTGCCACCATAAGACTGCAGAGATTCCAGATCGCTGAGATTTGTGAGAGAGTTTCAATTAAACATTTCATGTGCTGGGGAACGCTGTTGAGGGGGCGCTTGATACGATTGATGCGTTTCAGAGTGGCGGTCAACCATGGGTCCACTGTTGTGTTCAGCACAACCGTAGGAGGAGAGCGGGGAGCAAAGGGCGCTGCTGTATCTGGCAGTAGAAGAGCAGGCATTCTCGACATATAGAGAAAGGAACGACTAGTGGTAGTTGTTGTAGTAGTAGTAGTAGTAGTAGTAGTAGTAGTAGTAGTAGTAGTAGTAGTAGTAGTAGTAGTAGTAGTATAGTAGTAGTATAGTAGTAGTAGTAGTAGTAGTAGTAGTAGTAGTAGTAGCAGTAGCAGTAGTAGCCCGTAATCAATGTTATAGTATAATGATTCCAGACCAGTTGGAGAAATATGTTGTTAAAAGATGTGAAGTTGTGAGAGGGTGAGATGTATATTGGTTGAGGAGGAAGTGCAAAAGGAGTATGATATCAAGGAGGAGTATGAGTAGAAGAATGAGGAGTGGGAGAGGGGAGGGTGGGTGTGAGTAAGTATAAGTGGAAGGAGGGGAAGGCTTAGTGGAAAAAGCCGAGACTAAAAAAGAGAGACAATATAGCAAAAACAACAAAGAGTGTAGACAAAGTGTCGGGACTATGACGAAGTTGAGGGGAGGAGGAGTAGTAGTAGTAAGAGGAGGAGGAGGGGGGGGGATCGAGGTAGAGAGAGTAAAAGGAGCCGAGAAGGGAAGGGAGTGCGGGATCCGGGACGGTGGAAATCCTGTGTACTTTATAACTCACGGGCCACGCAGAGGCTGGGGGATCCCGGGGCAGGTGCTGTTAATGATTGATCTGGTGGGAGGGGTGGGTAAAAAGTTTGAGTGGTGGACAGCATGGATGGGCATTGTGGTGGGTGGCATGCGTTCCCGCAGTAGCTCCCAGCTTGGATACTCACTTGAAGTTTTCTGACTCTGCCATCTTTCATCTCTGTAGACCCCCCCTCTCTCTAGCCTTCTACTCTCTAGAGTATTTCTCTGTCTCTCTCTACCTCACGGTAGTGCCAGTAAGGTCAACCCTTGCTCCGTGCCCAACCACTCGCTCTGATAAAACCCCACTTTGATTACCTCCCCATCGGTTTTTTTTGTGCCATACAATATGAACCCCTCACCATCCTGCAACTCCTCTTTGTGCAAGTGTGGGCGGGCCCCGTTATTACCCCCCAATTCTCGGACTTATCCATAAAGACCATAGTAAGTCAAAAATGGGATAATAAGAATTAAAATCCATAAAAAGATTGATAGATACGGTAACCCGTAACAGTATAATAAAAAAAAAGTTCTTTTTCTTCTCTTTCCAGGGCCAATAACCACACCACAAAAAAATGTGATGATTTAAATTTAAAAATAAAGATTAAACGCATAAAAAAATGAGCTCCGAGATGATCTCTCACCACTCTGAGACCATGGAACCCCGGGGTAATGGCGCTGGATGATCCCTTCATGTCGCATGTGAAGAAATACCCGTCTATTGGTGGATAATGTTACTCGCCCATGGTTCCTTCCCCAAGAGAGAGAGAGGGCCGCGAAAGCCGTTGAGCTGCCGAAGGCGGCGGGCTAGGCGGACATCCTTCCTCTCACTGTAATTCCGTACCCTTCCCCGAAGAGTATCTGAAATGCTTAGATTGCCTCATCATTCGCCGCCTGCCATTGGGAAACGGTTTCTTTCTTTCTCCCCCTCTTTCTTTTTTTCTTTTTAATTTGGCGGAGGGTACCTTGCAGCACCAGATTAGCCCCATATCTGGTTCCTGCGTATTGAGGAGCTGCGAGGAGTATGCAATTTTCAGCGCTGCTAAAACTTGAAATCTTGAAAAAGGCGGAGGAAAGTACTCAGGAGGGGGGGGGGGGCAAGATATCCGGAGAAATGACATTGGATGGTAGTACTTACGCGTATTACGGGGAAAGATGATAGAACCCTTGTGATGAGCAGGACATCTGCAGCAGGACATTTGCATTGTCCTGCTTCATGCTTGAGGAACGTCTCAATAGTTCGGCCATGCTTGGACCGAACACCCATCATTTCCAATCTAGCCTGTAGATTTTGCGTGTCGTCTCCTACCTACTGGAATACGGTGGCTGGAGTATGTCTAGGCTGATATTATCGTTATTCTTTTTTTTTTCTGCCTTCTGGTAGGAACTGCATCCTTGTACTCTGGCCATTTGGGGCCTTAGAGCGTTTTTTTTTTTTTTTTTTTTCAGCTGAGTAGTGTATCTCGGGCGTGGCGATTCTGTAATAGGATTCGCTGAGCGTAATTTTTTTTTTGTTTGATGTGCCACTTGTTTGATGGAGGAGGTGAAGAATTGTAGATTGATTGGGCTGCAGTATCTAAAGTCGAATGCACCCCTGTCAACCATTGTCGCCAAAACGGCATAGCGCGGTTGAGCATCTAAGTACGTGAGGACTGATTAAATTCCATCCGCGAATAATTCGGACCGGCCATACCTATCATACAGCATAGCGGAGCACTTCAATCAATAGGAGCAGCAATAGGAGCAGCGGCAGCAGCAACAAGCAGGAGCAGCAACAAGAACCGACAACATTAGCATCAATCAGGAGAAGTGGACAATCAGCATACTCTACTACAGCCACAGCCACAACCTCAACCTCGGTCCATGACTCGATGCGATCAGTAGTAAATGGAAATGATTCCTCTATTAGCTCTAAGGTACGGAACGTGGAGATTTGGAGCGCCGTCGTCATTAGTGGCGAATGGAATGGCTTACCCAGCTGTACGGACATGATCGCAGCAAAAGAAAAAAACAAAAAACTGCCTTGTCTGGATGACTGGGACTGGTTGACGGCGTGGTGTCAGCTTTGAAGCTGTTCCTGCGCAGGCAGCGCAGCGATTGCCGCATATGTCCAATTGAAACGTACATAAAGAACCTCCTCTCCCCGCAGCGGTACCTCACCTCGCCTCGCGTGACATACCGTGGGAGGCATCTGTACGCAAAATTAAGTAGAAGTGCAGATGCAACAGAAAGTGTGACTGTTTCGATGTGACTGTGGCCGAGACTTAGGTAGGCACGAAAGGCTACGAGATACATCATCATCATCATCATCATCATCATCATCACCATCATAAATAATCATCATCACACACATTGTCGTCTTACACATTTCTTTCAAGGTTATCCTTCCCATAGCAGAAGGATAATATTGCAATATTGCTGCTGCTGCTTCTGCTGCTGCTACTGCTATCAAGGTCAGGGGGCGGGGTTAGAAAGTGAGGGGAACATTAAAAAAAAACAAAAATTCCACTCCAGAACCAAGGAACGACAGAGAATTCGGCAGCAATGTCGAAACCGGGAGAGTTGACAGAGAGGGGAAAGAGAAAGGACACGAGGGTGGAGCCTAACGAGAGGCCTCGGGGGCGAAATACTCTACATACATGTATGTATGCATGCATACATACATGCATGAAGGAAGGGTCTCCTTTCCTGCAGGCCGACTGCGATTCATTGCAGAACCGAGGAAGCGGTGTTGACGACCTGGGGGCGGTGGCCCGAAAAGCTCTCCCAATTCCAAGTTTTCTCAATTCAACCGCCCGCCGTCACCTTAATGTGATCCGTGCTCTGCTTCTACTCTTCATTTAGTGCTGTTTCATGTTGTGGTAAAACGGTCATGCTCGTCGGAGGGAGGTGTCCTCGGACGATAGACAAGTGCAAATCATCCATGTTGATGACAGCTGAAATCCATGGACCTCAGTAAACACCCGACTGACAATCATGCAGCTAGCTATATAGTTAGCATGTCCTGGCAATTTCATGTAGGCAGACAGAGGGAGGGCGGTGGTAGGTTATTAGTAGACAGGTATTATTACGAGGTAATATTGTAATATTGCCTGTCGCTATGGTACATGCTAGGTACATGTATGTATCTATTATGCACATCTACTCACTCGGACTATCATACCCTACTCCTGACTGCTTCTAAAAATCCTCAAACAACGGCTTGGATTACGCAAGCTCATGGTTAAGTTGGGAATAAAATAGTTGGCCAGTTTTAGGAAATAAAGTGCTAGTGATCATCCCTCCACGGATCATTCACCTCGACCTCGACAGTGACCACCACCTCCAACTACATCGATTTCTTCCCCTACAGAGTTCATGCCATGGTGAATATTTTTTCTCTAATAGCTAGAAAGACGATATAACCAGAAAGGAAAAACCACAACCCCCCCCCCCCTACGATAAGTATAAGCGAGGAAGAGGAGAAAGCTGTAGACTTAACGTCCATCAAAGGGGAAAGGGGGGGGGGGATAAAAATAGAATAATTAAGCACGGACGAGTTCCTGACCCATCGTACTTTCCCTTTCTTTCCATGAACCTTATCGACATCTCCAGGCCTATCGATATCGCCCCGTGTGCACTACAAATTAAAGCCGTTCCTGTAACAACACGCGCAACGTAATAATCATCCGTTCAAATCACAGAGCCCATTTGGCCAGGTCATCGTCTTTCATCCATCCGTCTCTTCACATCACATCACATCCACACCACCATCCATCCATCGCTTCATTCACCCCATCCACTAGGACCTGCAGAATGACAAAGAGACTTTGATATCAATCAGTTTTTTCCATTACTCCAATGGATATTCGCGTTACAGCTAACCGCTGCACTTGCCTCCTGCAGGACCTACCTGCGCCTCATCGAGATACGATCAATTACGATATGGAGTAATCTTGCAATTCCACCCTGTTCCCCCCGCGTTCGAATCCATATACCTGTCTTGTCGCCTTCCATTTAATTCTCCGAGCAATTCCCCTGACTGAAAGTCTTGTTCAGCTGTGCAAGGATGTGCAGGAATCTCAGGCACAGTGCTAGACTCTTGGCGGCAGCTAGCTCGCCCTGCCACGCTCCCCCTCTTTCTGGAATCTACGCCACCACCCCGAGTGCCCACATGTGATGTGTTGAGACCCTACTTAGCCACGTTGGCGGTTTTTTTTGAATCAATGCACTAGCCTCCTACATAGCCACGAATTGAACACGTTCTACTTTGAATTCGTCCGATGTTTCGTTTCTCGAGAAAACTCATCAAGCTGGACGTGGACGGGCAGGGGCAAAAAAGAAATAAAACTTAAAACACGTAGGTAGCGAAACTGTCTGCTTCTACCGAAAACATGCACAAAACGAAACTTGGCCTATTATTAGTCACCTTACCTGGTATAGAAGACAAGAAAAAAGAAAGAAAGAAAAAAAAAAAAAAAAACACATAAACGTTGTCGATCTCACCTTTTTCTTCTTCACTGAGGGTTAAAGAGCATACAACAATTCGAAATATTTCCCACCATCCCCCACCCCCCCCCCCACTCCCCACCCCCCTACCTACTGTATTGTACCGTACATACATATACATACATAATACTTAGCTGGCCCGCTCCCAACGTTCGCCCGTATCAAAATCCAACAACAAAACACACACGTATCGCTGTTTAAACGCAATAAAAGCTACATACATGAGCTATCTTCCTAGCGAGCTAGGTGTCGGTCGGTTAATTTAATATAGCAGATAATAAATCTACTAGATGATCCAAGGATCTAGGATCCAGATCCAAACTTTGCCGGCAGACAGACCACGACCATGTTTGATAGCATGAGGAGAGATCGAATGCCTTGGAATCGAACCGCATCTTAATCTTGCACAACCACATTCATTCTTCCATCATGAGGTGGCGGTATGTTTTGACTAGCGCTGTGGAGGAGAGGGGTGGATCCATAATAAACAAATACGTATTCACATACAGACAGACCTCTTTTCCAAGATACCTGTATCGGTTAATGCATACTAGAAAGAAGCTGGTACCCCAAAAAAAAAACTTAAAAAAAAAAAACTTAAAAAAAAAACTGAGTGGAATATGCACGCGAGCAGTCAACTTCACATTTTAAAATTCTCACTCTCTCGGGTCCGACGCCCTTGAGAGGTTACAACTGATATAATAATTGAATTTATATGTCACTTTGGGACGGACGACGTCGTCGTTATCGTAGGAGGATTGCGTTACCGAATTCGGTATTTGGCTTCTATCAGTAGAGACCAAGCCTAAGTAGGCAATTTCACACTACCGTTTATTAAGCCTTAGTTACAGAGGAACAGAAGAGCCCTAGAACACGTTATATAAACTTGGAGAAATTTAAAAGGGCGTATATATGCTGGCGCTGCCAGAATGTTTTAAGAACTTGGCTGCATATTTTATTTCGGCTGATATGTTCGGTGTGATGTTTCGCTTGATCGATTCACACCGGGTACAGTTGCAGTAAGTACTGGCTAGTAGCTTTGGCAATGAATATTTGGGGGCATCACACCCCACCACAGCCAACCGGCAGCCTCCGACGCCGATATCTAGTGATAATAAATGCGCATTCCTGCGTACGCAAAACCCACTTATCAGATTGAAAACCCATCTACATCTAATGTAGTGGTTATTTGTAGGATTAATACCTACCTAAAGGAATTCAACAAGGCAAGAATTACGCTCAAATTGATAATATTCCCTCATTCTCAAACATATCCACATGAAAGAATGTTAACCCGCGGCCGTGCGGTGCGCAATTGCGCACCCGCATTATAGTCCAGACCATGAATGAACGTGTTCTGCTGGGGACTGGATACTGGGGGGGGGGGGGGAGAGAAAATAGCATTGTTTATTGAAACCGATTGTTCCCTAGTCGTCTGCAGCATATTCGTTCTCTGCAGAAGGTCAATTTAGGTTGAGGAGGGGGAAATAAAAAAAAACAATTAGGCATCAAAACCCATCAATCATGACCGGTGAAAAAGAAAAGTAGGCAGAAAAAATGATCCACGCGCAGACCGACGGACGGATCGGTACATCCCGCAAAGGCCTGTTTTTTAATACCTAACCGTGGTGGACCCTAGATCACCACCATATGGACTTGAAATGTTTATCGAAGGATAACCGGTCTGTGCGTTACAATCAACAGATCGACCGATGGGTTTAGGTTAAGTGTTTTGCAGGCAAGCCTACGCCATATTATTACGTGCTTGGCTATCTCCCCCCGTTCATGACATGGGGGGGGGGGGGAGGAGGGGGAGAGAAGCGTCTCAGATAGCCTGGGCGCGTAACTTTTATCCTTTTTACTTTTTTTTTTCTTTTTTTTTTTTTCCTTTCCTTTCCCTAAGTGTAGAGTACTCGCACTTTATGCTAGGCAGGCCCGTCCAGGTGGTCTATGTGGAGAATGACTCTCGTTAGAGTACAGAGTACTCCTTGCTAGTAGATTTTTTTTACTTTTATTCTTCCTCATTCTTTTTTATTCTTATTTTCTTTTCTTTCCGTTCATCTAGAGCAGTAGTGCCTTTTTTTTTTTTTTTTTTTTTTTCCCTCCTTTTCTTTTCTTATTCTCCATGATCTTTCACTTCACGAACACGAAACGATAGTGCAGTTGCAGTAGTTGTTGGAGGTTCCAGATCGGGAGCTTTGTGCAGCATCCGCTCATGTGTGTGGTGTGGGCCATGTGGTTTCTTGTTAGAAGAGCTTAATGTACGAGATCAGCTGGCGAGGAGAGACGACGAGGAAACCCGTCCGTTCAAGGCCTGCAGTTCGTGTTGTTATTGTAGTTGCTGGTGCTCCTCGAGTTGCCTGCTGTTGTTGCCATTGCTGTTACTGTTGCTGTTCGTAGAAAGGTAGGCAGGCAGGCAGGCGTGTGGGTGAGGGGTAAAGGGTAGGGAAGGAAAAAAGAAAAGAAAAAAAAAAAAAAGAAAGAAAAAAAAAAAAAAAAGAAGGCTGCTTAAGCTTGCTTTACTGCCTGCTTTTCCTTATCGCGGAGCTAGTAGAATATCGATTCTGGATCTGGTCTCGTTCTGTTCGCGATAAGAGAACATGGACACGGACACGGACACGGACACGGACACACTAGGCAGTAGCTCGTAGACTAAAGTACGGACAGTCAAGCGACGGGACTAGATGCGCAAGCGAATGGTACCCGCAGTTGGGACCCTGCACAATGAAGTTCATTTCTTTTTTTTCTTTTTTTTCTTTTTCCTTTTTTTTTATGCTCTTGTGATGGTGATACATGGCTTCGAGATACCCGTATGGTGTTCACTGTTTGATCATGTTTGGTGGTGAAGCGGGGGGGGGGGTGGGGGGTTAGTGAGAGAGGAAGAGGAAGAGTAGTATTTGAGTTTAGTTAGGCATGTCCAGACGCTGTAACCCCCCCCCCCCTCTTTCCCCCCCTCGAGCAAGATTCTCAACTTGATTGAATTTAGGGTAGGTAGGTAGGTAGGTAGGTAGGTAGGTAGGTAGGTAGGTAGGTAGGTAGGTAGTAGGTAGTTAGTAGGTAGGTAGGTGGGCCATGATGATAGAGTAGAAGTAAGGTGGAGCATGAGGGAGGCAGAGCAAAGAGAAATACATGTAGGTACATGTAGCTACCTACCCAGGATTTCCTTCGAGGAGGACTGCACTGCATGTATGTATAATGTTGTATGTATGTAGGAGGTTCAATATGTAGGGCAGGTAATACAAGGCACAAGTCACTCTGGTACCCCAACCCCCAATAGGCATTTAGAAACCGAGACTGAGGTCCCGGAGTTGAGGCGCCACATACAGAAACGAAACACTTTCTCTTGCATCCCGGTAATTGGCAAGGTTGGTAGAGCAAGGCAACGATTGACGGGCGACGTCCCACCATAATTATGTATATCCGGGAAACCGAAATATTTCCCCGCAGCGCAGTGGCGCTTACTCGTCTAAATTCATATTTCCCATCGTTTCCCACAACCACCAAAACAATGATGTACAGAGGGGAAACACACCGCAAAAAATGCATTTAATCTACAGCGTCACACACACGTATGTGATGGTATTGTAGTACCGCAGAGTTACGTACCATGGTGGTGTAATTATTCATAGACACAATTAACCATCCCCCCCCCCCCCCTTTTTCTCTCTCACCGCTTCTTCATTCTCTTGTTCAACTCTTCTCATTCCCGTTAAGTATGTAAGTACAGCCGACCGCTTTCCATATCTAGTTGTCATAACCTTTCGCAATCAAACAAACCCACCTGAAAACACCAGAATGCACCCCGATATCAAGGAACACGCACATAAAAAAAAATGGATACAAAATAAAAACAGGAAATTATGAGCTCGGTTCTAGAGTCCTCTCCGCTCCCATGCTACTACATACCATCGTCGCGATTGCGGATGTAGACGTCGATCTCTCCGGATCCCCCTACCTCTTGCTTTTCCATTTCGGATAACGTACGGACCACTCACTGGCTTCTATCTCGAGGAAACCCGTGCGAGAGGTAGGTACATTAAAATCCCACATAATATTTCGTACAACCCATCATAAGTATTTGCTTATTCCAGACTCCCTCCCAATATCTCAACTTTTTTTTTTTTATTATTATTTATTGGAATGTCCCTTCAGGTTCTAAGATTAACCGCTGACGAATAATCGACCCCTGAGCCCACCGGTAGCGAATTGGTGTGTCAGGTGACTTGAAACACTCTGGAAAGGCTGCATTAGCTCCATCTACATATACCATGGAGCTGCAGTCCCGTTGGTTCGTGCAACTCCTGCACGCACGCTCTCCTGCAGCCATCTGCATCTTCCCATAGTGTTTAAAGTCACCTGACACACCAGTTTTCTAGCATTAATGGGAGGAAAATAAAGAGAATTGGGGCAATTTCCTCTTTTATCATCGTACACTATCGTGATATGCGGTTGCGCTAGGAGGGGCGCCCGGTCCAGCATATCCACCGCTTGGAGATATCATATGCGGTACCCCACCTCCGTTTCCTCCACTCCCGCCTCCATTTGCCCCATCTCCATCTCCTCCACCTCCGTCACCGCTCAACATGTTCATATTCGCCATCCCCGAGCCTCGAGCTTCAAAACCTGGAGGGCACGAATTAAAGGGTAGGAACCACGCGCTACTGGCCTGGTCATGATGGAACGCATTTACATCCGAAAGACTGGTGTGAGGATCAAATCCAGTCCATATACCGATTCCAAGCGAGTTTGTAGCCGCTGCCATCGTCGACTGGTCGGATCCCGCTGGGTATAAATCATAAAAATAATCTTGCTGCTGAGAGGTGTGCATCCCTGTTGAGATTGGACTGATGGCTGTTGCGGATGCCCGGGATATCACAGGGTAATTTTGGAATGGTACTGGAGATGACATATTGGAAATCATTGATGATATCGGGGTGTGATGCTGCGGAGATTGTTCAAAACCAACGGGCGAGGTCTCTGATGGGCGACGAAGCATGGATGGATTTAGCAGCTGCGGGTCCAGTTTCATATCAATGTTTCCATGCCCAGAGGCCATAGGCGGTGTAGGTACCATAACTGGAGGCGACACAGCCGTAACCGGAGACTGCTGCATTGTCGGAGACTGATATACTGCGGGTGATAGGCTGTGATGCACCGACTGCGGGGAGGCGCTTTGTATTGATGACGACCCATGCGCCGGCGAGGCGCGAGCGTGAGACTGTATTTGACGTTTGGAAAGGGGCGGCACTGATGGCGTACTTCTTTGACTCCTAGATCCCAACTTTGAAAAATATTCCTCTGCAGTTTGGAGGTTGGATCTTTGGCTAAAAATTGCATCTTCAGAGGAAGTATCGACTTCTTGAGCACGTCCTTTCTTTGTATTTTTTTCATAATAGCTCGCTGATACTCCTTGTGGATATTTATGAAACCAATCCCCATATTGTAACACTTGTCCAGTTTCCCGATGATTTGATAATCCTGATAATGAGGAGCCCTTGGCAGCAGCTTCTGAGAACTTGCGATATGTGCGTTTTAGGTTGTCGGTTATATAGCAAAATAATCCCCAGTATTGCCTAATATTCAATAAGAATCTTAGGCAGACTTCCATATATCTTTTTGCCTCAATCTGCGTATCATTGCTTGTAGTAAACATGCGCACTAGGTGAATCAGGGCGGAACTGAATGCACAATAACCCATGAATGGCGCAGCAACCACAGCACCACGCTCTTCAACATCCTCCAAAATCTTGGCAATTTGTGTAGCCGCATCAAGTGTTATGTCACTCGACGATTTTACGAATTCTCTGGACATCCCCGGAATATTCTCAGGTGTTGGCGGTATGGCGGATTTATGGAGAAAAAGCCTGATCTGATGATAAGAAAGGTGTACAAATATAAACTGACAAAATATACGCTCAGTTATGTGTGTCTGTATGTTTTCAGGTGTGTAATGTAGTCGCTCGGGCAAGGAATTTGCAAAGCGATCTGTCTCGGCGGCAAGGCCACGAAATTCGGAATTGGGGTCCCAGATATGACGTGCATCACGTTCTATACCGCCCTAATAGCCAATGTCAATGAATGTTTAGTTAATTTTGCTGAGTGCATATTCCATATAAGCACCTCCCAGGTTTATATCTTTGGGGGAGGGGGGGGGGGGAGAGAAAAGATCCATATAATTCAGTAAAAACGAAAACCGTCCTATGCGCGTGATATGTTATGTATTTTCAGGTGACATAGTATCATACCGCATGGCTTCACCTATTGGGGGGATCAATTCCAAAGCGAATATTGATGATATCGTGGCAGAAATTCGCAAAAATCGAGGAAACATGATGCTTACCTGATTGAAATATTTTGCAACCTTCCCATACAGTGCTATTACCCTGACAATATACGCTCCAACACCCATATTATCCACTACATTACTTTCCCCAAGGCCCTTCATATCGCGTACATTAACAGAACCATCCAGTCGTTCGGTAATTGTTGGGATATCAAGCTCGAGATTTCTATCATGAGACGGAAGTTGGATTTCAATTTCCGATTCTGATATCAACCAAGGTCTTTCTGTGCCGGATGAAGTAAATCTGTCCATCACAAAACAAGCCCACATACACCGCCGTCGTATTTCTCTGTCGACAAAAGACATAGTATTTCCCGGTACACCTTCATCGGTGAGACAATCTGATCTTGGCATTCCTGAACACTTTCCAATGGGATCATTATTAATTTCCCTATGTAATTGTAATGCATGAGCCATTCTTGTTGCCATCCCCCCAAATGCCCAACTCCTGCCTCCTTGGCATGTGCCAAACTCATGTAGACAAAGAAGTGTGCAGACAGTGACATTAGTAATATTCGGATTATCAAAGTTTTTCAGCAATAATCGCCGTGCCTCTGTAGCAAAACTCTCACCAGCCAAAAATGGTGGATCATGGCGCACAGCTGGGTGCTTAGAGAATCTTGCTGAAACAGCGCATATTGCTAAAACTAATACTGGCGGCGCGGTTCCATTCCTAGATAGTATTTAGCATGTATAACATATATAAGATTCGTATGGGAGACTGTTAAGGTTTAATTACCGTAATCGCCTCATAAATGATGGCTTGTGTAATAAATAATAAGGTTGTCCATATATAAATTCGAAAAAAGTTTCTACTAGATGTTCTTGGATCTCTTTTGGCGGCAGTGCTTGAGAACCATCATCCAAATCTGCTTGTTTCAAGGCGGATGGATCCCCCAGACCACCGGCACGATGCTTGATCGGATTTTCAGAGCGGGCCCAAGCATCTAATTCATTCCCAAATGCTGCACCAGCCGTTCTTTTCTTTCCCATCGGTCCTGATCTGGCACTGTTTGTGGATAGGCTAGGCCTAACAACAGATCTCCCAGTCACGGAAAGTACACTACTAACCTCTTCCTTAGGCACGTTCTTTATCAGTCTCTCCTCCATCCTCTTCAACCGACGATCAAGCATTGCCATGTAATCGGTACGGGGTGCAGCCTTCCGTGTTGACTGTTTGTAGACACATGGTGTACGTGAACGAAGGCAATGTCGGCATGTCGGCTTTTCGCCGGAGCAGCGTATTTTTTTACGGCGACACGCAATACATGCAAGCGGGAGTCTCTTCCTCTCTTTCCCAGCCTAAAATCTTATTAGTTTATCATTTTAAAATGAGTTAAAGTAGTAGGGAAAGGTCGAATAAAGATTCTAAAATTGCATAAGATGGGCAAACCTTTGTCTTAGTCTCACTCCATGCAGTAGTCTGTCCTTGTCTTTCGTCCATATTAATTTTCAGTATACCATGTGTTCCTTCTGGGCCTCCTGAAAGGGCATCCTCACTCCCTTCTCGACCGCCACCCTCACCCATATCATCGTCGACATTCATATGTCCACTGTCAATTGTATAACCTGGACCGCCCATATTAACCGGTAGTATGTCATCGGAAATAGCCGTCATATCTGCTGCATGTCCCTGGAGACCATCACCACCAATCCCGTCAATACCCCCGCGCCTAGCTTCCATTTTCCCGGTTGAACTTAAACTTAACGTCCGTCCTTGACCTCCTCTAGGTTTTATATCTCCAACCACAACTGTATCAAACATGTATTTCTCCTCTTCTCTCTCTTGATCAGAGGCACCTTTCTGTCGCTGCCCCATGAACTGATAGCCATCGCGTACGGAATTTCCTGGTGCTGTATTCTGTCCATACGCAGTCTCCCCTGATATATTAACTCCACCAAAGTCCATTCCGTTCCCTTTAATCAATATCCCGTTCTTTTCTGTTGCAGGGCGCAACCATCCGTCGACAGCCTTGTAGACTGACACTGGGAATACTTCTCGCTACGGTAGTCAGAATCCGGGTAGCTCTTGTGGTGATTTCTGCTTCTAATCACAAGTCGCGTGTTGTGTCGTCTTTTTAGGGGGTTCGAGGGGATAGTGTTGATGGTGTTGCTGCAGCAAGAAATCGTTCGGAGGGGTTGTGTGTGATATTTGTGGGAGCTGTATATACTTATGCAAAGTCAGCTCTAATATTTTCCTGAGCCCAGACCCAGTTCCCAAGGACGACCTTAGTCTTCTCCACGTTTCAAGCAAGAGCTTTACTTTCTTCGGAACTTCCCAGCTACGACCCTGTCTCGGAGATGGCTAGCTTGATAGCTTGGTCGCAGATCTTTCCACAACTGATGGGGGCCGCAAGGTCACCTTTCACTTACTCTCCGCTTATTCGTTCTCACAAGTCTGACCCACTTTTTTTTGTGCTGCTATCAAAGTAGGCTAAGGCAAGAGAAACAGAAAAAGGACGTTGAAAAAACAATTAATAACGAGAATAAGGAGTTGGTCCCACACACTAGATTGGCAAACAAGACTTGAATTTCCTGCAGGTTGCAGTGATAAGCCTTACGACTGGCCAACTGTTGGCTCCGATGGGATGAACAAAAAAGGAATAACACCAAAATTTGACGTACTACCAAACGTTGCTCACGACTTTTTGGGAACAGTCACAAACGATCCCCCCTTCCGTCCTCGATCCCTCGTCTATGCGCTATGGCCAAACGCTGGAGTCTAGACGCCGTGGCGTATGTAAAGGCCTGCACGTTCTAGAAAGCGATTCCTCTGTAGGTACAATAAAGATTCACTTTTCTGATATACAGGTTTTGCGAACTTGTTCCAGTGTATCGGGCCGGAACTTCCGGGGCTTGTGGTTGTTGTTCCGGAATGGAGGTATAACGGACCGGTATTACGTTTTATCTGAGAAGCTCGGGAGCCAGTGAGCGATTATCGGATCGGAGGAAGAGTAACACCTGGGTACCTCTCCGGGAGCTCCGTGATTTTTGCGACTTTTCTGCTGTTCTTCCCCCCCCCCCCCTTCTATCTGAGGCTTTATTTTCGTGGCTTAATTTCCCGGTTGAAAGATGCAGGTGTCACTAATTAGGCAGCTGTGGAGGACCCTGAGGTTTGACAAATGACCGAAATGATGCAGTGGCACTGGGACTGAGAAGTAAAAAGTCTCGCCTCAACTTTCTTTCCTGAAAATCCTGTAAGAATGAGATAAAAGCTTTCGATTAAATCGAGTTTCTCTGCTTGTGATTGATAGTGAATTGTGACAAAATCGATGTCATGACAGAGTTTCCGTTCCTGCTTCCTGTATGTACGTTTCCTGTGCATACACAATTGGGACGAGGGCAGTTGTGCAACGTTGTGAATCTTCTTTCTCGGCTAGTCCACCGGATTTTGCACTCAGGTTGGAGGGGTTTAAACTGCCGGAGTTTCCCCAACTCACCACTTCTGCCGTTCCCCTAAACCTTTTGGTGTGAGGATCCGAATCTCCTTCCACCCTGCCGAGCGGAGATGCGCCTCTTCTGCAGCTGCTTGACTCGATTGTGCTCTGGATCCACCTTACCTCACCTCCTGAATCAGTACTCCGTCGTATTCCGTAATCTTGGGCCGAGCTTGTACAAAAAAGTGTATTGGGTGTTGAGATGGGGAGAAGTTTTGGGATTGGGATGGGATGGGGATGAAAACGATTAGGAATTCCACAACTCAGACGCCTCCCATGAGGATAATGAAGGATTAGGTGCTCAATTGATGCCACAGTGGACAAATGCACAGTATCAAGGAACCTTCATTAGGTACATACGAGTGCAGACGTAATGGAGGCCCAGGATAATGGGATTGTTCGCGGTTAAGGCTTAAGGGGACGAACGCGTTAGCCCGACGCGCCAGGGAAGCACGAAAGCAGCACGAAAGTACGAAAGGGAAAAAAGGACCCCAGGAGGTGCTGTTTCGTCCGAGGGTCCTCCTCCCTTCTCTCTCTCCTCTTGTCCACTGCCCCCACGGCACATAAAAAAAAAAAAAAACATGGTCTAGAGCCCACCAGCACAGCACCACTGCAATTCGTGACAGGTTGCGTAACGTTTCCTCCACACCCTGAATCCCTACAAACCATACACCCCTTACCTGTCCCGAGGCCCGAGATGCATGTCGGAAAACGTTTCAGTTCGAGAGACGCAAAAAAAGTCTCCAGGGCCCATACTCACATGTATCATCCCTCAATCAACTCCTGGATTTCCCAGGGATACGGCGATCCTTCGTTACTCGCTAAACCTCGTAAGGCAACATATCAGCTGCCAGGGATATCCTACAATTAATCTGAAAAAGCAAGAGCCTCCTCGGTTACTATTCGTAGGATCCCGAAGAGAAGGAAGGCCATACATATACGTATGCATAACTTGCAGATTACAAATTGTCTGTATGTACTTCTCAAAAAAACAACGACCTAGAATAGTCTAGGCTTGATCAATCCAATAAAGAAGTCGCTCATGGAGAAGAAACTCGAGGCTACACAGTCCCCCCCCCCCCCCAAATGTCCCCCATGTCTCCCCTGTAAACACCATGCAACCTTACTTTGGAACTCTCTGCGTCGAGAATGGTCTGTTCCAGTGCGAAACTGGTGGAGTATTTAGAGAACGCACATGTACTTTACAGCCCTGACAGCCCCGACATCTGTCCGAGTGACGTTCCTGTTGCTTTTTCAAAATTCGTTTGCTGATAAATAGAGACAGGAAAGATTTACCACGTCACGTCGAATCTATACATCCCCCTTTCATGGCCCGTGTAGAATCAGTCACTGGTTTATTTGCGCGAGACTATTTCCACTTATGATACCGGAAATCTATCTCCGCCCTTGAATAATATTAAACCAATATGAACCACTTACGTTTATAGTGTAGTCCAGGTCCCTATACGCGCAGAGAAAACCGTCTTGCCGCAATATTAGTTACCATCACGACGTACTGGCTAATCCATGAGCATATAAACCCAGACACTAATACAAAAACGGATGGGTTTATTTGAGCATTTTGCCTACCCCTTGTTGTCCAAAATACCGCTAAGTTTAACCATGTAGGATCTGTGCTGCGATAGAAATATGACGGCTGACATTGGCCGGATTGTGGGTACGGAAATATTCTAATCGACTCGAACTTAAGCCCCTTCTGGTGCAGTGCCTTGGACTAGCATACACCATGTAATCTTTAAAGCGATTTATGGAGGTTTCTACCACCAATTGGAATGAGACTATAAATTTTTCGAGCGGATGAGCATACGAAGAGAGCCGAGTGACGAATCATGAAACGATTATGGCGCTAGGTCAGATATCACAATTTTTCGAATGGCTTGAAAAAAGGGTGAATCTTAAGCCAAGTCTTCCCTACTACCAAATCCCCTTTACACTTGCATGATAAGCTTCTCTGTACCTACAGTAACAACACCAACACCCTTGACGAACATGGAAGCGGTATTAACGACACGTCGTAGATGCGATGCTGAGGGGTATGCAGTGAAAACCCTCTAAATTAGAGGCGTCCCGAATGTTCTATTATCATATCGAGGAACGCAGGGACGCTGTATTTGGGTGCGGTCCTACTCTACCTATGTCACCGCTACATGCACATGCCAAACTTGATGCTCTTGGCAACCTGTCTCATCACCATTGGGGAGGTTTTTTTGCGTGTGGCACCCTCACAAAATATAGTGACGGTCAGCTGAGTTCTCTTACATAAAGACATGCAGTATTTAATATCAGACAAGCAGATGATCAGCGTGAGCCCGGAAATCAATGTAGGTTAGGGGGCTGGCAAGAGACGAGATCATGATATGATCCATGATAAAAGCCAAAGGAGGCAAGGAGCCCGAGATAGAGGTCTAATTTACCAGATTTGTATCCCCCTGACACTAAGTTGTCCTTACCGGATTTTCTCAAGGTGGCGCCTGGAGTTAATATTCCGAATCACACATCATCACTCGAATGATCCTAGCCTACGAACGGCCCTGTGGGTTGGACAGCCGTTATGACGGTTACAGATTTGTACCATAGCCACCCTGGTACAATCCCTTATGTGCTACCACATAGCTTCAAATGGCTAGTGAACCCTTCCTCTTGAAGGTTCAGTAACGCCAAAATCAATATACATATCAAAGATATCCCTAAATACCAAAAGCTCCAAAAATAATTATACCAAAATACAGATATAAGGGGGAGAGCCGCCTTGATTGATACGGGCGGGAAAATGCGAGACCGATTAAGGATGAGGTTAAAACATAGATACATGTAATCCCCATGCGCTCTGAATTGTCGCAACTTGCACTGTAGCGCGGATGCCCGGGCAGGGTCGTCTTCGAAATTTTTTTTTTTTTTTTTTTTCGAAATTAGGATTAATTTCAAACATTTGTCGACTTTTCTATATCCATTAACAAATGCCAGGAGCTCTTTGGTTCCCCCTGGGAAGTGCCTTGGGTCATGAATGATCACTCGATGATTGGCCATTTTGCTTTGGGCCCGGCCCAAGGTGGCCATCATCATATATATCCCACCTCGGATGAGAGTGAATTTGAATCGAGACAAAAACTAAGCGGAAGAATAATAGATATATGCGTTTGATCCTATCTCGCAAGAGTGTCCGCATTCCTAGTGAGTGTTGAGATGGATTGAGTTGGAGGGGCGAGTATTATGTGATGTGCCGAAAAACTAACCCCGTATGCATTAGTGTAAAGAGCAACGTGTTCTGTAACCCAACAAAAGCGATCATTAAATCTGGTTTTATATTTTTATATGTGATTAATCATGCCTTTCCCCTTAACTATCTATTTTATTATCAGCTTTATAACACAACTGACGAAGGAAGATTAAGTCTAGTTTCTACGGGAAATATATACCCGCATAATGTAAGCGCTGAGAATAATTCTGCCATCACTTACCGAAAAGTATGCATGGGGCATGTTGTGTGTATCTACACTAGAAATAATTTTTCTTATATTTTACAGGTCTACTACATATTTCTCTAACCCTCTTTTGGCTTTTCGCCCCCAACTTTTACTTCTTTAGCCTCCTTTACCTCCTTTGATTCCTCCACCTTAATCTCAGGCGCTGGGGGCAGCACGCCCTCCTCCTTTGCCTCTTTTGCTTCTTCCTTAGCCTTTGCTGCCTCTGCAACAATTTTCTCAACTGGCGAGTCCGCTATAGCATTCTCTTGAGTGGGTTCCATTGGTGTTTCGGCCCCAGATAATGTGGAAACAGGGACATCTACCGGTGATACGACCGGTGACTCTCCCCTTACAGGTTCTGAAGCTGGTTGGGAGGTGGCGGGTGCTGCCTCTACAGGTGCTGCCTCTACAGGTGTTTCAGTCTTAGTCTCAAGAATAGGTGTAAGAATCTCTTCTTCCACCTTAGGCGTTGACTCAATAAGTGTAGGTTCCATAGCTTGTACCTCGGGAGTTGCGGTGGGGATGAGCGGTGCAGTCTGTGCCGGCGCCGGCGGCGACTCCTCTCTCACAAGCTCTGGTGCTGCCTCTACAGGTGCCTCGGTCTTAATGTCAAGAATAGGTGTAAGAATCTCTTCTTCCACCTTGGGAGTGGGCTCGGGGTGTGTGGGTTCCATAGCTTGTACCTCAGAGGTTGCGATGGGAGTGATTGGTGAAGCCTGTGCCGGTGCCGGTTCTTCGGGTATCAATTGGCCCTCTATCTTTTCTAAAGGTTCTTCGACTGCCTGTGCCGAGACAGATTCCTCTGCCGCCAATCCCTCTGCCTTTTCCAACGATCCCTCAACCGCCTGGGCCTGTACCTGCTCCTCCTCGGTCATGACCTTATCTATCACAACCTTCTCCTCTATCTTCTCTTCCCGTAGCTCTTCCTTCTTACTTTCCTCTACGAGCTTATGGAATTTTGGATCGGCGAGAATACTCTTCGCTGCCTCCTGAACATGCTCTTCCTCAGTGAGCTCCTTCAATGCATCCTCGTGAGATAGAGATTTGTATTCTGGACTCTCAAGCAGCTGCCTTGCCTTCTCGGCGGTTTCAAAACTCTTGCGGGAGCCGAAGTGAGACCACTTAGGGCGGGCAACATCTTTGATGGTCTCAAGGGATACACCCATGCGTTTACCCACACCTACGACACATAGTTAGTCCCTATCGTCATAAAATCTCGTTTCAGATTAAGCATACCGAGCTCATCAAAACCGTACATGTTTGCCTTCATACCCACACCATGGTATTGATGCTTCCTAAGGTATGCTAGCCATAATTCCACTGTTTCGGGATGACCATCCTTAATTTGGATCAACCTCTTATATGTAACTCTTTCGTAATTCTCCTGGCTCTTTTTGTGTACAAAGTGCCCTCTGGGAACAGTCCACCTTTCTGTCTTTCGCGGCAATGGCACAGGGCCGAAGGCGGGGAGGTGGCAGTAGTAGGCGGCGCGAAGGGCAAAGTCGCACATGAACTCTAGATTCCGTACTGAATAAGAGCGCAGCTGAAGGTCGCAGACGGGAAGACCCAATGTGGGCTGCCGGCGGAACGGTTTATAGTAGATAGCTTGGAGGGCGAGCGGAAGGCGAGTACCTGTAGAGGCTTTGGTAGAGTCGACACTATATGGATGTTGGAGTAAAATGTTAGTGTATGCTGAAGGCGAGTTTGTAGGCGAGTAGGGCGGTGGGTGGGGGGTACTCTTCGACGGGAACAGCCTGTCGCAGAGGAGCTATGGTAGAAAATTTCGTTCGGGATAGCACCGGAATCTGGGGTGCAAATAAAGTCAATTGAGTTTGCTTTAGATGGATTTTTTGCTGTTAAAAGTATACCTTGTGAAAGACATGAAGCCGTGCTAGGCCAGTCCGCGAGCGACAAGCAAACATGGTTCTCCTATGTCAAAATGAAGCGCCTCAATGGAGGGGTTGATTTCTGATATCCTAAATCCAATATTGTAGTGTGGGGAGTGAATGGCCGTTTATACGGGGGGAGGGTAACAGTGCTCATTTGTAACCCGGCCGCCTTGATAGAGTCAACAGTCAACACATTGACAGACACGCTGAGAGAGGACACCACTTGCTTTCCTGCGCGTCTCATACATCAGCTAACTCCAACATCGTGAGTATAGCTTCTAATTGCCTCCAAAGCCCTCAACCGCAAACTAATTACAAAATCGATAAGTCCACACAACCTTTCCAGCATTCGCAATGGAGTCGTCACGCGGCCCGCCTCGGGTCAAAAATAAGGGAGCTAGTGCCCAGCAAATCAGGTTAGTAACCTACAGCTCCTCAGTACATCCCACACAGCTAACAAATTTCATTTTATGTTTCCAGTGCTGAGCAAATACTCCGCGAAGCCTTCGAGCGACAAGAGCAGGGTCTACAGGCCCCTTCCCAACGCTTCGATGACTTGGAAGAACTCCATGAGTTCCAGGGCCGTAAGCGCAAGGAATTCGAGGATTATGTCCGCCGAAACCGTATCAACATGAATAACTGGATGCGGTATGCCCAATGGGAACTGGATCAGAAAGAGTACGCCCGTGCGCGCTCCATCTTTGAACGGGCCCTCGACGTTGACAGCAAGTCTGTTGTGCTCTGGCTACGATACATTGAAGCCGAGATGAAAACCCGCAATATTAACCACGCACGTAACCTATTGGATCGTGCGGTTAGTATACTCCCTAGGGTTGATAAGCTGTGGTACAAGTATGTGGCTATGGAAGAAATTCTTCAGAACATACCTGGTACCAGACAGGTGTTTGAACGCTGGATGAGCTGGGAACCAGATGAAGCGGCCTGGAGCGCATATATCAACCTTGAGAAGAGGTACGGTGAGTGGAGTAGGGCACGGGCGGTATTTCAGAGGTTCACGGCGGTACATCCAGATGCAAAGAATTGGATAAAGTGGGCACGGTTTGAGGAGGAGCACGGCGACGAAGACAATGTCCGGAAAGTTTATGAACTGGCCACGGAAGCTCTCGGAGACGAGTTTATAGACGAGAGACTGTTCATTGCGTATGCCAAGTATGAGGCAAAATTGAAGGAATTTGATCGCGCAAGGGCCCTCTACAAGTTCGCCCTTGACCGTCTCCCACGGAGCAAATCTCAGCAATTGCACAAAAGCTATACAACCTTTGAGAAGCAGTTTGGTGAGCGTGAGGGAGTTGAGGATGTCATCCTTTCAAAACGCCGAGTACAATACGAGGAGCAGATAAAGGAGAACCCCAAGAATTACGACGTCTGGTTTGACTACGGCCGTCTTGAACAGACCCTTGGCGACAAAGATCAGGTTCGCGATGTCTACGAACGCGCCATCGCCAACATCCCCCCTACTAAGGAGAAGCGCCACTGGCGGCGGTACATCTACCTATGGATCTTTTATGCCCTTTGGGAAGAGATGGAGGGCAAAGACATTGACCGCACCCGCCAGATCTACGACGAGTGTCTCAAACTAATACCTCACAAACAATTCACGTTTGCAAAGATCTGGATCCTTAAGGCGCACTTCGAGGTCCGGCACGGAAACCTCACCGCAGCACGCAAGTTATTAGGTAGGGCACTTGGGATGTGTCCAAAGGACAAGCTTTTTAAAGGCTACATTGCGCTTGAAACCCGACTACATGAGTTTTCACGTTGCCGCACGCTGTATGAGAAGCACATTGAGTTCAACCCGTCGAACGCACAAACGTGGATCCGGTATGCGGAGCTGGAGATGGCGCTCGAGGATGACGACCGGGTACGCGCCATCTTTGAGCTTGCCGTCGAGCAAGAGAGTCTGGATATGCCAGAGCTGCTGTGGAAGAGTTACATCGATTTCGAGGAGGAGAGCGGAGAGTTCGCTCGGACGCGGTACTTGTTCGAGAGGCTGCTGCAGAAGACAGATCATGTAAAGGTCTGGATATCGTACGCACACTTTGAGATTAATGCCGATGAGGGCGGTGAGGAGGACGAGGAGGGCAATGAGATGGTCAGTGATGAGGCAAAGGCCCGCGCAAGGGGCGTGTTTGAGAGGGCCTACAAGAGCCTCAAGGCAAAGGATCTCAAGGAAGAGGTATTATTTCCCCGGCCCCACTCTACCAATATTGGTATACTCAGGTTAACAAATCAACAGCGGGTTGTCCTTCTCAATGCTTGGAAATCTTTTGAAAACACACATGGCACACCAGCAGACATCAAAAAGGTGGAAGAGCAAATGCCCCGAAAAGTCAAGAAGAGGAGAAAGCTCGACGACGACAGTTACGAGGAGTACATGGACTACATCTTCCCGGCAGACGAGCAAGCCAACGCGGGTATGCTCAAATTACTGCAAGAGGCACACCGGTGGAAGCAAGCACAGGCGGCTCTGGAGAAGTAGTACTCGTAGTGTGGCGTTTTGACAAGGTAAAATATATGTATTTTTATTATGGTTTTTTTGATTTGTTTTGTTTTTTACGGGAAATGTAATGAACGGAGCGGAGTTGAGTGATTTCTAGAATACCATACATGTATGCATGCGCATGGCTAGCTAGTCTTAGGGCGGTGGGCCCCAGAAAAGACCTTGATGATAGAATCTGAATGAAGATTTTATCCTGTAGTTGGAGTTCCCTAGTAGGTGTTCTCTCGTTTAAAAGACTTCAATACTTTCACGTATATGTACTTGTTACTATACGTAGTGCACTTCCATCGGTTCTTAGTAGTTTAAATACCACACTTGAGCGTCACATAAGATCACTCGGTGACGATCCTTGGCAACTAGTGATTTTTGGTGACGCAGGAAGGACGGTGCACTACATCTTTTCAGGGGGCTTAGGGTTGCGGAGATATTAGTCCTGTCGATACTTTCTTGTAATTTCCATTCGAGCCAAAATCCTAACTAATTCACTCGATCTTGCTGTACTCATTCTATATGTATGTTAATAAATTTAGTGAACATGCAAAGTGCGACAGAAGTCTCGATCACAGGACTTATTAATGTTAAATGACCTCTCGTTTTTGGAAAGAGATACATGGATGACTTTCAAAGGTTTGGCTTTACAAACAAGCCCTCGACTGGCGAGGGCAAAAATGCAGATATGGGTAGTGAAACACGGATACTCGATGATAGGCATGAACCGGACTGGGTTACGAGGCTCGGAGGGAAGACCCACATCTATCCAAACTGGAAGAATATACTCAACCAATCAAGCTGGGACTCACGTCCATTAGCAGAGCTGCAGAGGCTCTGCTTCGTGGAGGTCATGCCTTGCCTTACCTTACCAAGTCGGATTTCAATCGTATGCTCCCCGCCACCCTCTCCGTACGGTTTTTTTTTACTCGTCCAAATTATTACACGTACAGTTATGTATGTAATCCTTAGGAGGGTCTCAATCTCGTGTACGTATCCCTTAAGCTGTCAATTGCTGCCCCCCTATAATAGAAGGTGAGAATTTGCATGGGAGGTCAACTATTTGATAAGAGAAATAACAAGATCTATTATCAACTTTGCTGCTTTCTGGGGGCAGCATTTACTGACAAGCTAAGGGAGGGGTAGCAAACATCGCGTGGTCACAATGATAATGAATGATGGTCATAAGATATCACTCGTTCTTATCAGTACGTGCGTGATAGAGTTTGGAATGTTCGAATTACAATACCAACTCTAAATTGCTATTTTGCCATCCCAGCATTTGGTACACTGGAGTCTGAAACAGGTGCCAAGACATCCGAGTGACGTAACGTGACCAAGACCTATGTCCCAGGAGTAGTCGTTTTTTTTTTTTTTATTCATTACATAGGAGTGATATAGCAGTAATTCCGATAAATATTTTGACCGGGCGGGATACTAGAGAGGGACAAAGAGCATTCCAAATTGTCGCCCATAATCATGTGCGACCGTTTTAAACGCGGCGAACTGGCTGCCTTACCAAATTTCGAGGCAATATCCATAATCATTATACATAATAGACACTCCTTATTATATTTTAACTTAATGGACATATAGTCGCTATCTATTAGGCCGTCCGGTTACGTATATGGGGAACGGTAGTGCGTACTACATATAGGCCACTGTTAGGCTTTTAAGTAGGATATCACGCTCAAACAAGAAATGCACAACTCATAAGTAGTCAAATGAAATAGATACGTATTTATGTGATCCAGAAGACCGCTCAGCCTTGTTTAACATTGTGGCTTCGGCCTGTATCAAGACATGCTTGACCCGAGTTATTCGTGCCTTTAGCAGCGGAAAAAACGAACAAGTGATCATGATATTGAGCGGCGTTTGAAAACCAAAAAAAGATTTCTTAGCACCACATTACAACCCCCCACTCTGAAATATCTCAGCCTTACAGGGGATGGGTAAACCAACTATTCTACCAATTTGAATAGAGACTATCCGAGATTTCCCTGAAATCCTCAAGCTTTATCCCGAGCAGAGATAGTTTATCAAACTATGAAGAGAAGACTTTAGAAGGTTCGGACAGCCCGGACGAAGGGAAGAGCTCAATTCGATCGAATTCGCTGGCAAAACTACCCCGAGTGGTTTGTCCGAGATTTCTCTAGGCATTTCCGTCTTAAACCCCCTTTTATTCATTATGTGCCTCATACGGCTTAACATTACTAGCGATCATGTGAATGGTATATAGTACTGGGCTAGTTAATCTATATACAATTTTTATTACTCAATGCTCTTTTTCCTAAATTTAGGGCCACCTTGGGGTGGTAGGGTGGGTAATCCCGAGTATTAGATGGACATCTATCAGATACCAGTACACTTACAGTGGCTATGACAGAGAGTTCTTGAGCTAGCGGCTGTTTTCAGCTATTTTCATAAGACTCGTCCCAGCAGAACTTTAAATTTATTACGAAAAACTTAAACTGTTTACCATGTATCTAAGCCAATACTAGCCCTCAAATAGGCAATTAAATAATTTTCAAATTCGTTATCAACTAGGGTGGTAGACATTGGCTAGAAGGGAAATGCTCCAGTAGAAGTGCAGCGGTAAGTAGAGAAATGTTGTTGGAGACATTCTGAACCCGCGATCTGTTCAGAATGTTGCAATTTCGGTACCCGCCTTAGATCTTGAAGGTTGCACTGATGGTATTGCCATTATTCTCCCCTTCACCTCCGTTTCTCTCCTATATCTCCCTTCCCTTTGCCTACACTCCTGATTCCTCAAGCACCTGCTCTAAACATTGTCGAAAAGCTACCGAAGATATATTCCTATAAAGTACCCGTTTACGGAGGTGTTGCCCTTAATTAACTACGTTCCCACCGAGGAGAGTGGCTAAAGGAGTAAATATTTGAACTTAAAGCTCGGAGGCAGATATCACAGATTCAGTTTAGTGGACCGGTCTTGTTCTAATGAACCCATCTATGATAGGAGCTAGCGGGAAGCCTTTTACTGATGGTCATGTTTTATATCCGAGAGGGTAGAACCCTGAAAGTAACAAAAGGTTAATCCACCCTACACGTCACAGCACATTTGGGATTTTGCTTGGCACACCACCTGGATAATCCTCTCTATCATTCAGCAACCCAAGTCTTTTTACCCAACCTATCATCCCATCAGTTTAACCTGTTTCATCAGGAGAACGCTATTGTTTGATCATATCGAGACGAATATGTATCAGACAGCAAGAGGCAAAGGTGGATGGTGAGACTAATCAGTCATACTCCCATGCCAGGTACCGCCTCTGATCTTTGATTCTGATCCAATCACTCCCGACGCTCCTAGGGGGGTAGTCTTCATTATTAACTGGATGTTAGTCTGTTCCGGGGCGCAATGATGTCACATACACAATGAGACCAATCCTGCTCGATTCCATAATCTGGATAATATTGGCCTGTTCACAGTAGGTGAAACTACATCTGCTTGCTCATTGACTGGCCGAACAACAAATCACCGCAGACCTAACGGGGTTACTAAAGACGCTTTAGATGCTTTAAACACAAATATCTATCAAGCGTTTAAACAGGCTTGTGCTGTGTACTGTAAGCCTAGTGCCCCGGGACCTGTCCTTAGATAAGGATGATGGAAATGCCTTCTTGCCGCTACTCCGATTACAAGAGAAAACGCCATGCTCGCAAGAGGCGATAGCAAGAGGGTCAAGCCAGAGCTTCAAAAGGCACTGTATTCTCATTGATAACCACTTTGACACACCTTGGGAACTCCGTCAAGGGTAAATTGGTCAAATATATCAATTGAGGAGGTATTGAGTTGGATAGATAGGTCGATGGTGGCTTCGGCGGGACAATATGATAAGAGGTGAGTGATTTTTCGATAAAGGCCTGATGGTTAAGTCATTCCACATGCTTGGTGCTCCACCGTGCAATTGGGAAATTTGCCAAGACAACATAGTCGAGTGACGGCCTATGATCGCATTGCTAGGGGAAATGGGTAGGACACATCCATAGATACCGAGGGGCGGGACCAAATAGGGGGGAGATAAATAAGGACAACTAATTTGCTAAGAGGACGTTTTGCTACTCCTCCAAGAAGCTATATTGACTTGACACCACTGCCACACCTGGTCTTAGGCACATAAATAAGCATCTTACGAAGTTAGCATATTCTACGCAGCGATCACTGCATCGTTATTTCATTTTACGATCAACAAGCAGCCAGAAATCGGGCCTCATATTCTTCTATAAAGCTAGCAAACACCCTTCAAACACCCTTCAAACACCCTTCAAACACCACTTACGCCCCAACCTTCGCCGAGTACTTGGCCGCGGCCCTATCAAACAATTCCTCCTTCTCCCTCAAATCCTTCAAGAATGGATGCTCCTCGGCACCATCCGTCGCCTCAAACCTCTGTCTCCACTCTTCAGAATCCTTACCCGCGATAGTCGCCAGCACAAGCATGTTGGCCAGGGCGTCCTTGTCATCTGGGCCCTTATCCAACGCCTGCTGCAGTGCAACTTCGGCCTCATCTAGGCGTCCCAAATGTAACTCTGCAACGGCCTGACCAACAAGAGTGCGGCAGGTGGATGATGATGGGGTCTGCGCGAGTTCCTCGAAGACGTAGTAGGCGGACTGGTACTTCTCTCCACCGATGCGGAGGCCAAGGTAGGACTCGGCGAGATTGACAAGGAGACTATCTTGAGCCCAGCGCTTGGCAGTTTGAACCTCCTTGAGGGCGAGGTCGGTGCGGTTCTGTGATAAGCGGACCTGGACAGTTAAGGCAACACTATAACATTCAACTCATCAGTAATCCATTGATTTACTTTTTCAGAGCAGCATTACCATGGACACTCACGCTTCCAGGCTCCCAACATGCTTCCCTAGCAGTCCCAGAGCCTCCTCACTCCTTCCTTCATTTTGCAAGACAATCGCGCCAAGGACCTGAACCGTAGAGTCATCGGCCGCGGACCCAACAAGACCCTCAATGGCCGCAATGGCAGAGTCTTTGGCACCGGTGCTATACTCGGCAAATGCCTTGACAGCGGCGAGGGGCGCCTCGGTCTCACCCTCAAGCTCGGAGACGACGGAGGCAGCGTCACCGAGAGCGATGCGGGAACGGAGTATGTAGATGCGTGCCGGGATAGCGTTGGAGGCGGAGAAGGCACTGACGTCGGAGTCGATCACGGTCTGATACTGTCCAGAGAAGAAGGCAGTGTGTAGGGCAAGGAGCTCTGGTGGGGGAGGTCAGTTGTCTGTACATTGGAGGTGAGGGGAGGGGAGGAGACCTCCTTCGCTTGAGAATGGATCCATTTTCCGTGTATCTGGGCAAGCTGTGGAGAAACTGAATTGAGTTTTCTAGGATTGCCGGTTTATTGATATCGAATTTCGAGGAGGCGGGGAAAGGTGTTGCCAACTAGAGGTTGGTTTTGGTTGTAAGGTGTAAGTCAGCTGTAGGTAGGAGAACTTAGTGCCTGGCAACCGATGGAGCCGCCGACCGTGGTGAAAGAGATGTAATGATCCACAGCCCTTTCTTCACAATTCCACATATTCTGGCAGAGTGTTTGCTACGCAGTGATTCTGTCTCATTGTGTTATATCGAGAATACATCTTGGGCAACCATCTGGATCTCATCACTTCACTGATCTCTCCCCTCTATCGAACCCCAGACAGACAGTCTCCAGAGTGACAGACAGATAGAGGTGGACAGACTCGTTCAGTATCTGCTCTCGGTGCTTTCTTACATACATACAGACCTCCTGTACCAAGTTACTGCTGCACAAATCAATCATCATATCACCACCATACCATCATACCCCGGCTTCATATCAACAGACATCCAGCAGGCGACACCACGAGATTGGACAACGAGCACAGACGCGTATAAAAATAACGGTACAGTACCATCCATACAATCTCTGACCCGGACATATCTCATCAGTGAAATGCTGTATGGTCACAGATACTCATGATCAAGGAATTTAGACGTCTACCCTTTGTTCATCGCCTACTCGGACTTCCGTGACAAACGTACGGCTCGCACCGCCGCTCCAGTCAATATATCCTATAGTTAGTTCTATAGACTTAATCATATTGACTCATCTCCCTCCCTCGACCCCTCCTCTTCATTGAGGATCTAGGATTCTTTTATCTAGAGGCGAGACAGCAGTGTATGTCCGTACCACCCACTGCTGACAGAAAACGCAAACCCTCGACCGCCGCCCTCGACAGCACCTCCCCCATATCTAAACAAGCTAAACTCACGAATCCCACCATGTCTACCGCACCCAACATGGCCCATGCCGCCCAGCAGCGCCGCGCCCAGCTACAGCAACTCCTCAACGCGCAGATCGGCATGCCCGAGGAGACAAAGCAAAAGTACTTGACAGGTCTTGACGGCCTGCGTATGGTCGTTGAAACCAAGGGCCCCAACTCTGCTGAAGGTCAAGCTGCCCAAACCCGCTACGACACTATCGTTAATAAGCTCCGCAACGCTGTTCGTGCCCAACAGCAAGCTGCGCAACAACAAGCAGTGCAACAAGCAGCGCAACAAGCAGCGCAGCAGCAACAACAGCAGCAGCAGCAGCAACAACAGCAGCAGCAACAGCAGCAGCAGCAGCAGAATTTCCAGCCTCAGCAGCAGCAGCCCCAGCAACAGAGTACCTCAACCAATGTGCTTAATAATATCCTAGGTCCTAATGCACGTTCGTCATGGATCATCCCGCCAAACATTCCACCAGCGGATGCAGAAAGATGGCGCAATGAGATCCAGACGAAGCTAACTCAAGTGGGGCAGAAGATGACTGCAGCACGGAATCAGATCCAGTTGTTGACGCAGCAGATGCAGCAGCCGGGGGTAACGCCGGAGCAGCAGAGGGAGCTACAAGTTAGGATTGCTGAAAGCACACAGCACTTTCAGCACTTTAAAGATGTAATTAATAAGTTTGGGCAGCAGCAAAAGATGCTGGCGGAACAGAAGTTGATGCAGCAGCAGCAACAGCAACAGCAGCAGCTACAGCAGCAACAACAAATGCTGTTGCAGCAGAGGGCAGCCCAGCAGCAGCAGCAACAGCAGCAGCAGCAGCAGCAGCCACAGGGTCAAGGGCAGCAGGGACAAATGACAATGCAGAAACCCGTGCAGCAAGGTGTAGTCCCGGAAACACATGCTACAAATCAACAGCAGGCAAACAATGCAAATAGTATTCAGCAAAATCCGCAAAACCATCATCCTCAGCAGCAGCAGCAGCAGCAGCAGCAACAGCCTCTTCAAACCACAGGTCAAATGCAGCAGCAACAGCGTCCACCTCAGCAGCAGCAACAGCAGCCACAGAATCCCCAACAACAGCAGCAGAACCCTAACGTAATTGCAAATCCCCAACAGCAGCATATCATTCCTCCCGCTGCGAGGGCAGATTCACCGACTAACTCTACCCTCAATGTGAGTGCAAACCGAGCCACAATGTCCCCAGCGTCTCAACAACCACCTATTCAACAGCAGCAACAAGTACCAACTGTCCAGCAGCAACCACAGCAAACCCAAGCCCAAACTGTGGTTCGTCCACCAATCCAACAGCAAGCTCCTGCGCAACAACAACAACAGCAGCAGCAGCAGCCCCCTCCGCAACAACAACGTGCCTCAGTTCCCCCAGCCCCTGCTGGTACCCAACCTAACTCACCCGCACCTCGAGCTGGATCTGTTCAGCCCGCACGTCCCCCTACTGCAGCTGGCACTCCCGTCTCCGCTACACCCCAACAGCAACAGACTCCAACTCAGCAACAGCAACAGCGTTTACAGCCTGCGTCCTCTGCGTCAGTAGCGTCTCCAACAGCTGCTGTTCACCCAACATCGCAAACTCGCGACACAGCACAAGGTTACCGTTTACCCATCCCTAAAAGTCTTGCTGTTACAGCACCACAGCCGGTCGCGATGCCACCAGCGAGACCAACTTTGTCAGGCGGCATGAACACATCTGGCAACCAGATGATGAGCACCCCAGCCATCATCAAGCAGCCAGCCTTTGAATTCGATGAAGGCGGCATGGGACTCTTGAGTAAGAGAAAATTGGAGGAATTGGTCAAACAGATTGACCCGGAGGAGAAGCTGGACCCGGACGTTGAGGAGGTTGGTTTCAATCATTCTCCATCCCCTATCATACTCTTTCTTCGCTGTATATCTACCTATATCATTATCCCACATCCTGTGCTATTAGTACATTTGTTTCGCTTATTTCATTCTCTCACCATCCATCCCATCATTTCCACCATTAAACACCTTCTGCTTATGTCATCACCACAATCCAATCATTACCTTTACTAGCCACAAGCATATTGAGGCGCCCGCTAACATGCGCCTACCACACCACAGTCGATCCTTGAACTCGTCGATGAATTCATTGACAACATCGCGACCACTGCCTGCAAGATGGCCAAGCTCCGTGGCTCTGACCAGCTCGACATCAAGGATATCCAGATCATCCTTGAGCGCAACTGGAACATCCGCATTCCAGGCTACGCCGCGGATGAGATCCGCACAGTGCGCAAGTTCAATCCCGCACCCGGATACCACCAGAAGATGGCCGCTCTGGCCGCGCAAAAGTCGCTGAATCAAACCGCCGGAAAGGGAGGAGATTAGGTATAGATGGTGGAAAACGAAACGCTGTTAATGCTGGGTGCATCGCGGGGGCTTTGTCTTTTAAGCATTCTTTTCTTCACATTCCGTTTCTCTTTGGCTGATGGACATGTGATCCGAGTATTGTCTCTCTCTCAAGTTTACCTCCCAAAGAACCCTTTTCTCCTATTCTTGTCCTTTCTTCTTTTCTTTTCTTTTTTTCATCGGTTTTTTTCCTTCCTTTCTTCCAAGTTCCTTGCAAAGTTGTTAAAACTGGGACTGGTTAACCTTGGGCTTTCTTCATCTTCCCCCCTTATAAATCCGCAATTTGATATTACTAGCTAGGAACATGGTATAAGGCGTGTAGAGCGCGGAGCGTGGAGCGTGGAGCATGGAGCATGGAGCATGGGAGTTGTCGTGAGTGGACGCAAGTTCAATAAAGTGTAATAGCAAAACATGTTTGTTCATGTACTTACACAATTCGATAAAAAAAGCTTTAGTCTCCCATATCAGAATAGGGCTTGCATGTCGGGAGTGAACGGGCCCTTGTAAACTTAGGAAGAGCATCCCTCCAATCGTGAATTCGAGGGGTATGACCCGAGGCCTACTCTACCTATTCTACATTTTGGATGGCCGTTCTAATCCCATCCGCGAAGCAGGAAGGGGTAGAAGCATGAAAGCTATTTCTATTTCTATTTTTAGCAAGTCTATGATGTGTGTTCTAGCCTCCTTTAAGTTTCGACCGGAAAAAAGAGCCCAGAACTCCCAAGCTGGGCCCGGAGGTTTTCCATGCCGGCGGGTAGATTGCTACCGGAAAATCCCACCCACCGAAAAGTTGTCTGTGCTTTTTTGATTGATAGGGCATAAATATACTCTAGATTAATGCACGTATAGGGCTTTAAATATGCTCATTCACTCGATGACTTGATAAATATCACTTTATAGATGTAAAATATACGTTACCAATGCAATGCAGGTGGAGTACAAACAACTATGCTGCGCAGATAAATGGTAGATGTCTGCAGCAAAACGAGAGCAGCCCCCAGCCCAGAAAAAACCCCGATAGATAAAACCGATAGCCCAAGAAAACACTTAATAAAAGGGAATAAATCAATCAAGAACTCCGACAAACCCAAAATCCACTGACCCCAGAAATGCCCAACCCAGAGCGAGACCGAAAACGAGGAATGCAAATGATAGAAAATCAGGCGACAGAAAGCAGTATGAATACACAGCTTGAGAATATTCAAGAGATTGGTGATATGGGCTCTTGCTCGTCAATCATCATCTTGCCCAAAATCTCTGTTAGTAATGGGTTGCCCCCACGTTCTTCGAGCATCGCGTTTGCTTTTTTGTGCAACCCATATAGCGCCTTGCGCGTATAATCGAAGCTTCCAGTCTTTTCCATGTACTTAACCGCGTAAAGCTTGACGTCATAGTCTTTCGTGTGTTGTTTCAGAATGTTTAAAAGTTGTCGATTCGACTCGTCTGTGCGTATCGCATGGATGATTGGAAACGAGAACTTCCCTTCCGTCAAATCCTCGGCGAATCCTTTGTGTTTAGCATACTAGGGCTTATTAGCTTTAATCCAAGGCGTTGCTATGGGAGGTGTACCTTGTCGCACTGAAGATTTATGTAGTCGTCACGGATCTGATAGATGAGCCCCATCAAATTGACAAGAGGGACGTAATCCTCAGTAGAGGCACTTTCAGATTGCATAAGCTTCACGGCAAGACGGAAGAGGCCGCCGGTCTCTAAACTCAGAAATCAATATCAATAGGGAGCGCAAGTCCAAAAAAAGGGGGTGACTGACTGTTGCTGACCATCTCTAAGTAATCATCCTCCGACGGCGTTGTCAATGAATCCCTCCAAAAAAGGTCCATCCCTTGTCCACGGTGAAGGTTCAACAGCTCTTCGGTGAAGATCTTGAGAACATTGGGGTTGTTAAGCTTCGACAGCTCATCCAAAGCACAGAAGTATACGTAATTGGCAGAGTTGATTGTTTGGGCTACTCCAAAAATGCTGTGAGCTACGGGGACACCGCGACGAAGGTTCGAGCTGTCCTCGACATCGTCGACTCTGTAACCCTCATATGATTAGCCTTCAAGAGTAACAATGAGTGATTGATTTAGAACTTACAAGAGTGAAGCCGTGTGCAGCATGGCCACAACTTTGCTTATAATCTCTAGTGAAGCATCTGGAACCTTGAGCCAGGCGTTGAAGGCCACCAGAAGCTGGTGGCGAATATCCTTTCCTGGATGTCTGAGCAAGTGGTCGTACGGTTCAAGGAGGATCTGTCGAAAGGTTAGCTATTGTCGAGATCTTCATAGGCTGGCGTCCCGTTACTTTTTCCTTCTCCGCCGACCAAGTCCGCTTGTATCCAGCTGCTGCTAAGACATCTGCACTACGGGGAGTGGTATTATCTTTACCGTTAGCATGGCCGTTCGTCGATTCCACTCTTTCCGATTCCATGTGCATTCTCGTATTATAATCTTTTGCTGCTGGGGTTGGTATTATTGCCACTAAAACTACAGATTTTTGTGATGAGGATGAGTCAAGTGATGAGTGTAAAGAGAAGGAAGGAGGTGTTGATTGATAGAAGAGAGAAGATAAGGAGAAGGTCAAGCGTTCTAATACAGATGGGAGCAGCATACCACTTTACTGCGCAGGGACATCAAGACACGAGTACGGCCACCGGTACTTAACCAGCGGTGGGCCCCACGACAGGCAGGGTTTTGCGGTGATAGTGGTGGGGCGCGTGCAGTCGTTGCCTTTCCAAACCCTTGCATGTGACTGACTTGAGTAAATCCCTCCACCGATGCCCCGCTGTAAGAGATCCCCATTCCTCTCCAGATTCCACTTGTGAGCCTGGTTTTTCAGCTGGCTGTTGCCGCGGGTGCTTACATATTCCAAGAAAAACCCAATAATTTCTAGAGGTACTACACCCTGTGGTTGGTATTGGAGGATACTTGTCCTAGGAATGTGGGGGAAAAATTACACATGAGAATACCAAAGACCTTTCCCCCCAATTTGCAGACTGGTTCTCAAGCTGGCTCTGGTGTGGGGAGCGGTTGGTACCTACATTTCGATTCAATTCTATCCACCCACGCCGCAATCATGCGGAGCTTTTTATGGATCTCCGTCAGAGGCAAAATAAGCTTGACATAGGAACCAAACATCCCCTGTCTGGGGCTGTCTCAAACCGAATCCTCGCACTAACTGAAGGCTTCGCTTGATAGGGTGGAATCTTCTTTCCATTCTTGCCGAGCGAGGAAACTGAGAAACTAGACGCATTTCGGTAATAGAGATCCAAAAGAGTCCCATATGCATGTGGGCATTTTCCTTTTCGGTTGTCATTTGTTAACTGCATGTGGTGTAACACAGGCATAAATTCGGCTTAACTCCACCAAGTGACTCTGTGCATCAATGCCTTCATGTGAATGCGATAGATAAACACAAAGTTGGGCATTGAAACCACTTGCTGCAGGAGATGTCAGAGACATAGAGTAGTGCCGGGGGAAGACTGTGGGGTAAATAACCCCCGCTGGTGATCTTCACTTCCGAGGGGATTCGGGTTTCACGAGTTAGGCTTACAGTTTTACGCCCTGTTGGCATGAATGTGCATACCACATGCTTTTACAGCGAGCGGAATGATCTATGGGAAAAAAGGGCCATACGATTTCGCCCCACCTGTTTTTCCATAGATCATTCCAATCACTGTACCTTGTGGCATTGCAGAAATATCAATCTTGATACTACAATATTTCCCGTTTATCCACAACTTGTCACTCGGGCGCCCTGCATCATACTGGCATTAATAAATAATCGGCGGCTATATCGACTAAGATTGTCTTGGCTGCGTATACTTTACTCTGGACAGGTAAGTATCGCCTGGTAGGCCGAGACCTACTCAAAATCTGGTGCTCCGCAGCCTTGGCATGTTTGGCCAAAAGTTACTGCTTGTGGGAGCTTATTGTTGAAATCTCAACTGTATCATTACCTGATATGTCAAGGCCCACCAGGTGTGGAAAATGGTTTTACTACTACAGCTATGGGTAAGATTATTGTAGAAACAGGGGTCTAGGAACAGGGTTTGTATGGCTGGTTAAGCCAATAAGGCTCCTCCCATATTTCTACAGAAGACTGTGATCTAGGTAGACAGACCCCTGCATACAAGTTCCAGAGTAATTTGGTCGTAATTCGACATTATGCCGGGCGGCCAAGAACTTTGCGGATCTCCAAGGGATACCAAGTAATCTAAGGCTCCGTTCGGTTGACGTTGAATTGGTTGCAATCCATGGATTTAATAAAAAAAAACACCTCTGGAGGTGATTATTTTATTAGGCCCAATCCCATTTAAGTGTTTCAGAACCTGGATAGGGATCATGATCCGATATCAAGCTGCGATCGCAATTATAACGCCTGGACGAGAATGTCGCTCCCTCACACTTTCTTTTGCCTATTAGCTCAATTCACCTTAGGGGTGAGGGTGTCAGCTTGAATTCTCATTGGCAGAAACTGACTTTTAGCTTGAAAAAAGGATGGTTTAGGGTTTTTAACTTTCAAAAATTTATTGCCACTCAAGTTGACACACCCACCCTCTAAGGTGAATTTAACCATAGGTATTCAGTGAAATCAGCCAAAAGGATGGACCCAAACTTTGGCTTTATGTCTGGAATGCATAATCAACCTGGCTTGTCTGTTGGTGCTGCCAATGGCTTTACAGAGAGCTTCGTCCACTGGTGGTGCTGAAAGCGAAATCGGGGCGGGTCCATCAACTATTAAACGCGAATATTCCTAATCATATTGGGGGGTAAGGGGACGCTTTTACGCTTGGAAATTCGGGTTTTGACCTACTACCATACTCCAATCGCTCAATTATCCGCCAAGAATATTGAGCCTCCAAAGGTTTGCTTATACACGGAAGTTTCAGTTCGCGATTTGGCTCCATAGGTTTCTGAAGGCTTCCAGTGAGCCTTCCGTCACAGAACATCACTCGTCTAACACTCCGTCTTGGCATTTGCTGTGAATTTAACCGGAATCACATGTTGCTGGCTATGGATAGTTTACTCTAAGGAGATGATTTATATCGTTTAAATGTCACGTTTTTTGGAGCCTTGTTAGCATACTCTACCTACCATGCCTACAAAAATTAGAGATCGAAACGCACTTCGAAATAAGGAATTCACCTATTATCAAGAAAATTTTTGTCAACCATAAATACGCTTAATGGTCAAATGTTGTGTTGGTATAAGACATCCCATCGCCTTCAGGATTTCCCTTAAAATCCTTGCGTGAACACATTCAGGACGATGCATTACACTTAGGGCCGTTCGGTTGCCACGGATTATTGGACGATTCGGCTTTACAGGGATTAAAGGAGAATCTATAGTTTTGTAAGCAGAGTGCACTGTTCAGCAGTCAATCTATATAAGTTAAGTAATCCCAAAAAACGCCTCTGGGGATGTTTTTTCTGTCTGATTATCTTTTCGAACCCCCCCAGAAACCATTGACTCCAAAATCGAGGCTGTGGCAGCCGAACAGGCCTTATATTTATATATAGTGTAGATATTTTGAAGAATGTGGTTCGTGTAAAATGGAGGTGACTTGATGATCTCAAGGTACGTAAACGGGTCTCATCCTCTATTCAATCAGAGTTCAAAGGTTCATCCAGAATCTGATATTGTCGGCGTGCCCCAGACCTCTCCTGCGGTTTTTCGAGGGCAACATAGACATTGCCGTATAATATAATTTACATTGTACTGGTATACAACAAGTGAGTTTAAGCCCATACAGCCCATACAGCTAGTGGTTAGCTATGTATCTTCAGAAATTGTTTTAATTGTTTTAATCGTGACTACAGCTTGCGGTAAGATTTTGTGAAATACGGGGGGAGTCCTATTGGCTTAACCAGCAATACAAACCCTGTTTTAGAACCCCTGTTTCTACAATAATTCTATCTCTCGACACCCCCTGCTACTATGGTTACACCATGCTAAATACTAATGTTTGTTGAGATCCTTGTTCAGATCATAATCGTCCCAATGGCTACGTTTAGCCAGCTAATTGTAGTACTTTCAGTTGACCTGATGACCTTGGCGAGTCTGAGCTACACAGTCCCAGCTAGCTGCGTCCCGTAAGTGATGATGCCATTACCTAGGGGATCAATCTAGTCAGTGCAGTTGGATCTAAGACAAAGGGCGTCGATGAGGCGTAGTTCAGAAGAGCTATGTACGACGACGGATCCGCGTCCAATGTCATTTCTAGGGAACGCCACTGAAAAACTGGTTTAATTGTGAATAAGTAAACTTGATGGGTGTCATCATTGTCGACTGAAGCCTCCAGCCCCGAAAATGACTGTGCTGTGCCTAGTAGTAGTAGAATTCAAATTCTCGCCCGTTAGACGGGCGCTCATCACGAACTTTCTTTCTTTCTTTCTTTCTTTCACATCATTTGAATAAGGGATATACGCTCAGCCGCAGAAATAATGGGCGCCATATACCTAGACCAAGATTGTTTTGTCTTATATTGCCAGATTGGCCCCCCCCCAAATGACTTATGTGGTACCGATAATGAGTCAACATTTCGGGAAATACCATGGAAATGATCAAGACGCGTATCCTTCGCACATAAAACAGGCAGGGAGACCAGATTCTATCAACCCCAAGCTCCAGCGAGAAGATTGTAATGGCCTTTCTGCTAAAATTTCCCCATGGGCCTAGCTAGGCTTTTGGATATATTCTTTTACGGCGAGAACTAGAAGTACGTGTCACGCTACCAGGAAAAGATTTTTTTTTATCCAAGAAATCGATTCGGTTCGATTAAAAGAAAAACGTATAGTGTTCACTGGACGGTTACCCCCAAGCTAGTATATTCAGGCCAAATCGTGTCCGACGCTGCCTTAACAAGTTTAACCCCAACAGCTGCAAATATAAAGCAACGCTGAATCTTTGAGGTAAAACTCTGGCCAGAAGGGCTTATTTTTATACCGGTACTGAGAAGAAAAAAACCATGGCAACTACCATGTACTAATACTTGCGTTGATTGGTAGCTGCTATACGGGGATGGCAGAAGGTCTAGGGGCTACACTTCAAATATCAACATCCATTTGGATAACCAATAGATGTAGAGGATTAACAAGCTGAATACTTCTACGAATGCGTGTAACAAACCTAGGGAAGTCGGCACTAGGGATAACCATTAAAAGTAAACCGCATCCAATCAGGGTCCAAAAACCTTCTAACGTCACCCTAATCGAAACTCGAACCCGGATAAAAGGCGACAGTAATAACTAAGAACAGCTTCTGTTACTATTGCTAGGATAAGTTATGTTTATAGCAGTTAGCTGATAAGTAAATACAGTGATTTTAGTAGTTACTATATTTATCTGCGTATATAGGATGCCCGCAACGAAATAATGGTGGTGGTGGTCAAAGGGGGGGGGGGGGAAGCTGTGCATATAAGTTAAAAAAACTAATTCGTTCGAGTGATAAACTATGATCCAGGTTATTCGCCAATTTTAATATGCCATTAACCGCTCTTTAAAAAAAGGAAAGTATATTGATTCTTGCTAGCGTTACATCATTCATAAATCTCATAAAGTTACAAAAGGAATGAGAAGAAATAAAAGGAGATGGAAAGAAATAAAAAGAAATAAAAAGAAATAAAAAGAAATAAAAAGAAATAAAAAGAAATAAAAAGGAATAAAAAGAAATAAAAAGAAATAAAAAGGAATAAAAAGAAATAAAAAGAAATGGTTCAAAATCAAGCGACCAATTGAGTTGGTTATGCCGTGCAAATTGATGTTCATCCTCCTCCTCGTGTGGTTCCACTCCTCCAATCTCTTAGCTAGAAAGCAAAGTACAATCATCTAGACAAACGAAAAGAGGGTAGCGGTGAAATCTAAAACAGTAAGAATTGAACGCCCACAAAAAACAAAAGCGAGAAAGAAGTACCTATTACAATTCATTAAGTCTCAACAGAATAAATACGCACTCAATCCTAAAATTAATTCTCGTAAAATGCGCGCGCCCAACTACCAAGACCCAAACAAAAACCTAGCCACGCGCCTCAGTTTACTTTCGCCATGCCCGCTACCGTTACCACCGTAGTGACTAGGCGATCTTGCCATCCTGTCCCGTCGCGACCCATCTCCACCAATCCACGCCGGCGGTGGCGAAGGGGTTGGTGAATATGGGTGCTTAGACCTTTTTGATCGGAACATGGGTGGGTGGTTATCAGTACCCATGTAAAACATCGAATCCACCTGCGGGCTCGCAGATCTGCGCTTACTACTATGTCTCGGCTTTTCACAGTATATCTGTACCGGAGGGGGCGGAGGCACAGGCGTAGACTTTCTCTTTTTCGAGGATTTTCTGCGGACCTTCTGTTCGCGTTCCCGTTCATTGTACCGTGAGTTATATTCTTCAAAGGTGCGTGTGTGAGGCGGATATGCGTCTTTGGGGGTGAAGTGGTGCGTGTGGTAGCGGTTGTAGGCAAGGTCTTGCTTCACGGAGAATAGAGGAGCGTCACGTTTGCTCGGCTTGCGCTGGACAGGTGTATAGACTTGTCCCCCTGAAGGGTATGCGTAGCGGTACGGGTCGCTGCTAGGTTGAGGAGCGTAGCTGTGGGCGGCGCTGTTGGTGTATCGCATCTTGAAGTTAAGCTTAGGGACGCAGATCCCACGGTTTTTATAAGTGTAAGCTAGTATTGGCTAGAAGATATTCAGTGAGCAGTGTTATTCGTGTTGGCTTTCTTATCTGGGTTGAGGGTTGGGGGGTTGAGGGGTTTGGTATAGAAGAAATTTCGTATGAGATGAGTGGGGCATTGGCCTACCTTCAAGTTTATATATCGTAGATTCCTACAAGACGGCAATGACTTGACTGGTATTGACCGTGCCTTCTAACATGCCTGAGAATCCGCTGCTATTTGTAACCATTTCATCCTATCTTTAATCTGAGTACAATGCGCGGCCTCTTGGGGGCTCAGCACCAAACTTTAAACCTCATGATATGTTTCTGCCCAAAATGATGGTCACAAGTCGGTAATACACGAAAAAATAGTACCTTATGAATCCTGGAACAAGAGAACAAATTCCTATGACGCAACGCGGCAGGAGTGTTCCAAATCTCGTAAGGCTTAGTTACTTTGGTTTATGGCAGAAATAATAGCAATAATTCCATGAACGGGTCATTTGGGTCGTGTGCGCTCTTCTCAGCAAGATGTATTTAACTCTATGTATTGAAGCAAATTTGATGTGCGTCATAGTCAGAAGGTTGAACCCGGTGGACCCCCCTTCTAGAAGAAGTCTGGTGGTGGGGATAGAGAGAAGGGGAAATTTGGGGGTGTGAGGGGGATGAGGGGGATGAGGGGGGATGAGGGGATGAGGGGGATGAGGGGGATGAGGGGATGAGGGGGGTGAGGGGATGATTGGGGGAGGGTTGAGAGGGGGGGGGGGGGGTTGAGAGGTTCTCGTACACTAATCTGCCCCATGTGCACACATAATACATGTAATGATCCACGTGTGGTGGGTTGCAGAGTACCTGTCCGCTTGATTGATTGATTGATCGCTTGGGTACGTGCGCATGCAGGCACGCCGGAACGAAGCCTCGTCTTTGGAATATATCCCCTGCATCTGATCTTGACGTATGGCGTCTAGCCATATTCATTCAAATAAAAAACAAACAAACAACCATAAACATAGAGCATGAGGTTAGATATCAGCTACGCGGTGATGGCTGTGCCTCTTCATCTTCGATCCCCCTGTTCATCTTCTTCATCTTCACACGGGATTACTTGTTCCCTGCAAGGCGACCATCAGGCCCCAAATAAGAGAAACATTCTCCACTTCTTATAAAATCGTCAAATCATACTGGCAAGTTGTTAAACGGCAGTTTTATGAGTACCATGCAAGTGTGTATGACTGCATTGTATTTTAAAAAACCTGGATCGCTTTTGAATGATCATGCGGGCAGTTCCACTTACGATTGTCACGGTCACGTCCGGTCACTCGGTCGGTTACTAGGCGTAGCGTGACTGCTGATAGTTCGACCGTCACACCATGCAACTGCAATAGATAAGCGCTAGTGAAAATTTGCTCGATCTGTTACATATGTTCCAGAATGGACGTTTCGAAGTTATCCTTTAAGCTACAGCATAATCTGGAGATTCTATCATTGACTTGTAGTCTGGGGTATACGCTAGTGGCCCCCCCCCCCCCCCCAAAACGATTAATGGTGCATCAAACCACCAATCAAAAGCGGGATGTCGGACGTATCTCAGAGCGGCAAGAATTAAAAGTAGGACACAACGCACTCCTGATACTCGCGCTTAGGATATAGAACTAGAAAATGCGATTCGCAGAACAGGGATTATGGGTATGGAGTGGCGCTGACCTGCCACACAAAATCATACTTTTTGTTCTATCTGGCGAGTAATATGCTGGCGTCCAATAATAATGCATATCATCTACCTCTTCCGCATAGGTAATTATTCAGTTCGCCTAAGATGGCATCGGCTGGCAAGCTTGGTAAATAGTCGGACTAGGCCATTTGATCAGCTATGAAGATACCTGCCATCATAGCTGCGAACTTCAGAGGTTGTATATATTCAAGTACTATTCCAATGGCATCTGAATTGATGAACTAGCTTGGAGATGAGAGGGGTTAAGAGGAGGTAATTGCGGTAGTCGCTTATCTACTACGCCTTCACCTGTCGTGTGCTGTAAACTGATTTTAATGCTATTGTATCATACTTGGTATTACATCGGAATTTAGGACTCCAAAAATTAAGGTTTTCATGGTAGCAAAGGCAGCGGGCGAAAACAACTGGATGGATGGCAATATTAGTTGATGCCCTTCAATGCGAGCACGTTAGAACCCATGATTAACAAAAGAGCATTTCTTTGAAGCTGTGATAGACTTCATGAAGTGATTGGCCACGTCGTAACATGGTTCGTAAATCCATTATTAACTACATGTAGTGGAACGAATTGCTTTTTTTTTTTTTTTGCGTAACATCCCTACCTCATAATGCTTACCTGCATGCCACGTTCTCCAAATGGATAAAATAAAAGAAAATTGCAAATGAAAAAAACAACCAAAACCCAGACAACCATAAGGTGACAAAGTAGAAAAGAAAGTAAAAAAAAAAAACCAACGCCCCATTGCTCCTATGACCTCCTTCTACCAATTCAATTGACTCCCCGAGTTCTTGAACACCCTAAATCTATCACTCTCCTTTTAAAGAGGGGCAGTCTTCCTCATTTCGTTCCTCCATTTATATGATAGATCTGCACTGTGCCAGAGAATTAAGAAACCGCCAATGTAGGTTTTTTTTTTCCCCCTTTCCTTTCCTTTCCTTTCCTTTTTTTCTTTTTTCCTTTTTTTCTTTTAAACCCAAGTGATTGATTCATCTCCTCTCCTCCATTTCTGATGACGACGGTGATGATTTAAATATACAGTGCTTCGAGCCTCAGACAAAGAAATATAGAGGGGAAAAATAGTTAAAATCCATGTAAGAAAAGAAATAATTCCAGCGCCTGATACTTTATATTTAGGCCTGTAAAGTTGCAATGAAGTTGTTGAGATCGTATTCATCGGTGTACTGGGAATCGTCCCAAAGCTCCCCAAGGTCATCCAGCACACCTTTATTACCCTTCTTAATGACTTGTCCATTGACATCCACCATATCTTCTTCGGCAGCCTCTTTTTGTACGACTCCCGCATCGCCAACATTAAAGAGATCAAGAATTTGATCTGTTTCCATAGTTGCTAAGCCAGCATTCTGTTGATTCACAACTGTTGATGCAACATCTAGTTTGAATCGTTGAAGGCTGTATTCAAACATTAGCTTCTACCATGTAAATAAAATAAATGGATAAATACCTCATGATCTTCTCCTCCAATGTACTACGTGTGACCAGTCGATACACATTCACCACCTTCTTTTGCCCAATACGATGCGCGCGGTCCATAGCTTGCATATCCTTCTGGGGGTTCCAATCATGCTCCACGAATATAACAGTATCCGCTCCAGTCAGGTTAAGACCCAAACCACCAACGTGAGTAGTCAAGAGTAAGACATCAATGGATGGATCTCCATTGAATTTAGTGACGATATCCTGTCTTTTCCTTGCCTCGGTACCACCGTCCATTCTTAGATATGATACTGTTGGCAACAGTTTTTTCAAGACATCATTTTCCACGATATCCAGCATTTCTTTTAACTGGCAAAAGATCAATGCGCGATGCTGGCTGATAGCAGTTGCCTCGGCTGGGATTTCGCCCCCGTTATTAACACTATCGATCCCAATCCCACAATCCACTAATAAATCTCGTAAAGCACCTAGCTTCGGCGCATGGATAGGATCTCGGATATGTGATTTGTCTCTGATCAATTGACGGTTAAGCTTCTCAAACTGGGGGTGTTTTTCATTGAGGACCAAGGCTGGAGAATTGCACAGCTTCCGCATGTATTGTAAAGCCTGGAAAATGTGCTGCTTAGCCTGTTTATCTCCTTCAGCCGCGACTGCCCCCGCGATGTGTTTGGATTGTTTTTTCGCAAAATCGTCATATAGCTTCTTTTGCAGTTCACTGAGATCGCAGTAGTAGTTTTGAATGATTTTCGGGGGTAAATCATCCAGCACCTCCTCTTTCAATCTCCTGAGTAAGAATGGCAAGACTTGTTTGTGCAATGCCTCAATAGCAAGAGCGCCGGCCTCCTGTTCTTTTGAGTTGCTCTTACTGTTTCGACTGGCAGCAATTGGTTTAGCGAACCGGTCCAAAAAGACCTTTTCAGTGCCAAGGAAACCGGGCATCAAGAAATCGAACAAGGACCACAGTTCAAGAACATTGTTTTGAATCGGCGTTCCGGATAAGATCAGACGGTGATTGGCAGATATTCTTTTAACTGCCTGCGTGAGCTTCGCCTTGGAATTCTTAATGATGTGCCCTTCATCAAGAACGCAGTAGTTCCAGCTGAAGGAACCAATATTCTCGATATCATTCCTGCATATATCGTATGAGGTGATGACAATATCTGTTGTGCCAAGTTGCGCACGAACACGCGCACGTTCTGCTGGATTTCCAATATAGCATAATGCAGTAAGAAAGGGGGCGAATTGATTGATCTCCTGCATCCAATGCCCCGAGAGAGTTGGAGGGCAAACAATTAGGGATGGCAAGCGGCGACTTTCGATAGCACCCGTCTTCTCAAAGTCTTGTGCTCGTAGATAGTGGTCGCTGGCGATGATGCAGATTGTCTGCAAAGTTTTTCCAAGTCCCATGTCTATATCAAGTCAGTAAAGTTCCATTTTAGATTTGTTCATCCATTTGAATTGGTTACTGACCATCACACAAAATACCATGTAGATGGTATTTATTCAAGAAAGCAAGCCAATTAACACCTTCTTGTTGGTAAGATCTCAACGAGGCCTTGATAGCTACTGGAAGTTCGAAAGGCTCGACCTTGTGAACGTCTAGCATTTGCGATATAAACTTCCTCTCCCTATCACGTCCTTTCAACAATTCCTCAGAAAGTCCGGGGGGGTCGGGAATACCGGCCTAGAATTATTCAAAAAATCAGCGAGCACGCTCGAAGATTGGGTTGGGAAAAAGAAACGAAACCACATACCTCTAAGGGCACCAATTTGACTAATGTTGCAAAAGTGGTCGTGGAAATGAGGCGAACATCATTATCCGAGTCGCTCATTCTTCCCAATACTGGAACAATCAAAAATACAACGTAGGGGAGAATATCGGTCTCCATTACATGGATCAAATGATAGACACATTCAATAGCCCCCTGGCGATAGCGCAACTCATGAGCATTGGCAAAATTTGGCAAAACCTTTTCAACCAAGGTTGTCATTCCCTCAATTGTGATTACACTGCATATTGTAGCAAAACACTTGGCAGCGGCGTAACGTAGTACTGAGTAATTTGACTGGAGGGCCCTTATTATCAAAGGGAAAAGATTGATAATGGATGGATAAAGATCAGGGTGGAACTTAGGAAGTAGTGCCCGGATTGTTGATAGGCCGTCAACAACTTCCTGACCGAGAGTGACATTGGGATCCTTGATATTACTTGGAAGATCGCCATTAAAAGCAGCGTGTAAAGGTGCCTCAATGCAATCGCGTAGTTTTGGCACAGCATCAAATAATGAAGGGCCAAATGTCTGTGCCAACTGTTCCAGTGCCTCTTTTGCTCCACGCCTTTTTATTCTTGCTTCTCTGGCTTCTCTTTCGAAGGCAGCCTGGTCGGCATGGTCTTTACGATCCTCCTCTTTTCTCAGGGACAGGATATTTTCTTCTAATGTCTCATTTTGATGAAACATGGGGACCTCCGAGGTGTCTACGCAGAGGAAAGAGTTGAGATTTTTAGTAAGCTTATCTGCCACAGCGGCGCGGCCACTCCTTGAGCATAGGCCCACAAGTGAAGCAATTGCTTGAGCCGAACGTCGTTGTAGATCAAGGTTCTCTTCAAGCTTAACGCTCTCCATAACACCATGAACAACCGGATTGAGTTTTTTCGGTAGTTGTCCGGAAGCAATGTACGCGCCAGCAGCAGCAGCCAAAACCCGGACATCACGTTGCGCTTTCGCTACCTTTGTATCTTCGATTGCCGCTACGGCGCTTGCTCTGGCGTCCGCAAGTGCTTGAGATGACATTAGTTTTTGTGTGGGTAGAAGCGCACGCTTAAGACGGGTAAACTCTTCTCCGACTATCCTTTCTGCCTTTTCAATACTGAAAGCATCCGGGCCAGCTTCTGGATCTCCCTGACAGACTGCGGCGATACTAGGAATCTTGGACGCAGATACACGGCCAATATCCCGGAAGGCGTTCAATAATGAACGGCACTGTGCCTGAACAATATGAACGTACGAGGCCAAGTCACGGTAACAAGATGGCCGTTCGGAGTTGAGTAGATTGGATAATGCTTCTAAGAATGCCGATTTGAGATCCGTCATTTCGCTCGTCTCCTTTGCGTATTCCTCGATTATCATGGCTGTAACAAGCTCCGTGGAAGAAAACTGGGACTCAAGACACGCAGCAATCCTGGAGTAGAATGTGGATAATGCTTCCTCTTTTGGCCAGAGGCTCATTGCTTTACCCAAAGCTTTTGCACCGGCAATCTTGGTTTTGATAATGGTTTCCACGCCGACTAAATCAACATCGCCTTGAATCATATGACCATCAACATTATGTGCCGACACAACTGGCTCTTCTTTCTTTTCGCTCTTGCGGCGCCGTTTGGCCACCGGCTCCGCAGTAGTTGGTGGTGGCTGGGCTGGCGAAGGTCCTCTCATTAGTCCAGGTAAAACCAGTGTCTGCCCTGATGGTCTGATAAATAAAGATGGGTCCATGGCATGGGGGTGTCGAGATACACCAATAGGCGTGGTCAGTAGGGAAATTAGTGGGTCAAGATGCATCCCAAACTCGGTGGCAAAACGGTGAGGGTCATCTCGGGCGAGCTCTTCGGTCAACGCCATCCATACTTCCAAAGACAATGATAAAACAGACTAATAAAAGTTAGTTGAGTATGATAGGGATAGTATGCAACTTCTTACCTCAACCCTTTCGACCAACAAATTTTGGAAGATTAAACGTAAGATTTTACCATCGACCCATCCCTTAGTTCCATCGCCCTGAATGTTTAAGAACGTTAAAAGAGCGCGTAGTACCGCGGCCCGAACGCTGGTAATTGTATGGCGCAAGAAGGGATAAAGACGGGGTACCAATAAGGCGAAGGATTGCCTGGAAAAGTCAGTAAAGCATTGATTCGTGGGGAGACATGTTGGCGGGAACTTACGATGGGTCCGTGGAGGCCTTCATCCTCATGGCTTCTAAAACTTGTGGGAACGAGCATAGTTTTGCCAATAAATCCATGACGGAACCCGTACTAGCACTCAGGTCATCTTTGAGATGAGAGAGGCATTCCCAGACAACATTGATTAAGCCGTCAACCGCTGCAGGTCGCAAATTGATGAATTCAGAGGCTATAGGAATGAGAGTAGCTGCACTGACGGCCCTAACATCGTCGTCATGATCTGCTAGTCCTCGCATAACGGCTCTAACCACCCCATCAAGGAGATCTGTATCTTGTACTAGAAGGTCCGTACGAACAGCAACTAGATATTTCAACCCGAGCATACCGCCATGACAAACCTCCCAAACAGGATTAGCAAGATTAAGATCTTCCTGCATAACGAGTCGATACAAGATTCGATATACAGAATGGACCGAGGCTGGCGGAAGATGACACAAAAGGGCGCCCATAGTTTGGGATGTAGTTTCGCGGATTGGAGCAACCACCTAAGATACATTTTTAGCAACACCCAAGTAAAATCAGGACTTGAGAAAACTTACGGTATCAGACACATAGTCTCCAAAACGATCTAGCATGAAAACACAGCACAACCGACATGCCAGATCATCTAGCCATTTCTGGTTAAGAATATCATTCTCTTTACGAGTTTTACCCCTCTCTCTGCCGGCACCATTTCCGTGCACCCTCACAACTTGCCGAATGCCCATAGCGGCACCATGCCTAATTTCCCAATTCGGATCGAACAAATCTACGAGAAGAATTTCACAAAGACGCTCAAAGGGCCACTCGAACACTTCTCCTGAAGTTTGGATTATCGGGGATGGCGGAGCTGCAGGGCCCTTATGTTCAACGATAATTTTGGTATCATCGGGAGGATTCTTTGTGTCTAGCGAGAAGTAATCGGGAACAACAACAGTCCCGTTTGCAGCATCCTGCTTTATTGGATGTGGGGTATTGGCCTCAATAGGCGTCTGCGGCACCACATCCATGCTCATCCTGCGAGCTGATGATCCTAGATCTACCACGCGAACTTTGTTCGCATGATTCTTGGCATTTTGTTTGGCCTTTCTTTTTAACATATTTTGTTGCCTTTTGCTAAGTGCCGATGCGCCTTCATCTGTTGGGGTCTGGGGTGTATTGTTTGGGCCATCGGGCGACATCGCCATCATCGTTGTTTGTATCGCTGGTGAAGCCATAGGCGCACGGAAGACTCCTCCAACGGAAGTATCGATCCGTGGTGTCTGGACTGAGTGCCCGGTTGCCGCAAAATCTTTCTCAGTCACGATTTCATCCTCAATATACTCGCCGCCCAAGCCTAGTCTTGCCGTTACATTTCTCTTCTGTGCAGCTAGACGCTCTGCCGGATCCAGATCAGCCAGGGTGAAATCATATTCTTTCCCAGAACTCCCGAGGAGTTTCTTTCCGTTCTTGATGACGGCTGTTATGTCGAGAGTATCGAATGTCAGTAGATCATCTGGATTAGCGGCAGAACCATTTTCCAGCTTGACTGGGGGAGCTTCGAGAAGTTCGTTGCCCTGCTCTTCTTGTTTGGGTTCGTATTTTATAGGATCGTCCAGAGCGTTAGGATCCCACTTGTCGGCATTTTCAACAATTCCAGAAATTGCCTTGTTTGCTGCGAGCCGAGTATCCCAGTTTCTTGATCTTAAGAATGGGACAACTCTATTAAGTAAGTTGAATAGTTCATCGGGATGAGCCTTCTGTATATCGGCAAGTTGGGCGGCAGCGGTGTTTCGCACGAGCTGACTCGACCCTGAGTCGAGTAGCCTATATCAACGAAAGGAACAAGTCGTTAGAAACAGTCAAGACAAGCTTTAGAGAAGGTTGAACGATAAAAAGCAATGGTGCGGCTCCGCGATAGTTGGTGGTGCAATGAAACACAAGAGGAACACATTGGAAGAAGGATTTCACTCACGTTACAAGTCTGTCTAATCTGTAGAATACGCAATCACAAGGATGGACTCGTTAGTTCTCCGGCATGTAGATAGACAACAGCAGCAGAAGCAGCAGCAGCAGCAGCACCATCATCATCATTATCTGAAGGACGGGCGCCATGAATCATAAATCATTCATCATAATCAATCACGTAGTCTGCTGATGATGCAGCAGGCGTTGTGAGAAATCACGTGCGGGGGCCAGTGGATAGGAAGTGCTTACCTGGACATGTTCTAAGCAACAACGCCCATAGTGGGAAGGGCAAAAAAAGTGTGGGTGAGGGGACAGACTGGTTGAAATGGGTGGTCGCAAATAAAGAACAAATATCCCTTGGCGTGATGCGAAGGCGAGCTAGACAAAGAAGGAAGACTATTATTATTGTTTACTTTATTAAACCCGTGGGCGGGAAAGAGGAAGGGGCGCGCGAACGGGAGATCAGATAGGTGGTGGGTTCAAACACACACGCATACACACCACTCACACACGCAGATGAACGCACCAATCAAGGTGAGGTCCCGAGAGCGACAACAACTGTTGAAGCCGTAGAGGTCGGTGGTTGGTCAGGTTGACAAGCAAGCAGCAGGTACAGCAGTTCGACGAGGGGGTATGGGTAAATGTTTGAACGGGCGGGTGAGCGGGGACAGCGGTCGGTTTTTAAGGGGGCTCTGTTTGGTGTTTTTGCAGTGAGTCTTGGCAGACTAGGGGGGTATCGCGCCGCTAGTTGAGCCTAGGGACGTTACTTTTCCAGTTGGGTGGGGATGGATGGCGGAAAATGGAAAAAGCAAAAATGAAAAAATAAGGACGAGGAAAATCACAGCTCCAAAGACGGCGTTGCTGCTGCGGGGAGCTTTGAACACTCCATTTCAGAGCTTTCTGGGGGTTACCGCCTCCCCTTTTAACGTACTGGCCTCGCGTTAGACCCCGGCATAGTGCCAAGGGGCGCTAGTCCTGTAGTGGTATGGTTTCATGCACACTGGCTGCAGCCAGCCTTGCTTTGGGGAGGGATTCGAAAGCGAGGGAAAGAACAGTTTTGTGCCGAGTTTAGTCTGGGAAGCCGGGGAAAACACTCCTGCTCTTGGTGGTATCTGTCCTCGATACAGTGCATCTATGTTTTCAACGTCGAGAGGAATGATGTAGGATGTATTCAAGCCAAAGTACATGTAATTCTACGTATTTCGTCATGTGATCTCAGTAGATCCAAAGACTGGGGTTTGACGACTCATCTCGATTGAGATTTCGCGGCTGACCGCTGGATTTGACAGGCACCTCACGACTGACTCTGATGTGAAACATATAGTATACATAGATGACGAAGGGAGGCGTGATGAGGGGTCACTCGTCCGCGCATTTCTACATAGATCTTAGGATGACTTAGCAAGCTCCAGCGCACAGCCAACCTTTGTAGGGATCCAGGGCTAGGATTTTTGTTCACCAAACAGAATTATCTCTACTCACACCCCCGTATCAACTTCAACTTACATGGAGATACTCTATGCCCGCCAATCTAACCACACGTATGCCTGTAGACTTGTATGTCAAGATGTGATTCGCTTAAGAAATATGCGTTTCCATGAGAGTTTCTTATTCGACATACGGTTAAAACGCGTCGACATTCCGATAGTGTAGAGAAGGTAGATTGAAGCACTCCAGTATTCTGCGAAGCCTATCGTCTCCCCGATCTCGATTCAAAGATCTGGGGGATTAATAGATTAGAACGCGATATGAGGGCGTACATGTAGGCACTCTTAGAGACCTACAAATTAGTAGAGCACTGAGAAGGAGTTTTCTCGCAGTCTGTGGGCACAGAACTGTCTAGGGCCCACCACCGGCTAGCAACGACCACTTCATCCGTTGAAACCTCCGCATGTACGTACCTAGGTCGAGGGGAGGTAGATCAGTGACTTCTCCCCAACTGCACCTAACGTCTACAAGGAGAGACCTCAACTCATCATCAGATCAAACCAAATCCCACAACCGTCCACCCCCCCATTCAACTTCACATCTATTTCCTCCCATATACAGCAACTACCCCCCCTCACATCCTATCATCTCGTCTCCATCTCAGCACCAGGGTGTGTTCTGAAGATAATCCCCCGCCCATCCTCATCTACAAAAATCGACTCCCGAAACCCTTTTTCAAATAGAGCTGCATACAGAGACATACCCCCCTTCGTCTCGTTTCCCGGCTATTGACCAAACGGAGAGCAACCTTTCCCCTCCCCTCCTTACTATTCTGACTGCTGCTGCTTCTCTGCAGCTTCGTTGGTCCCTTCCGCGATTGGCTCCTTAACAGATACTAAATCCCGGTACCCTTCTATGGCTGCGCCGAGTTACGGTCATCACCCTGCTCAATATTCGCAGACATATCATGCTCCCCCGATACCCGTCCCAAATGCCCCGCCTGGAACGTTCCCCCCTGGGACATTAATAACAGTTGGCGCTCATAAGTGCACAATAGAGCGGTATTTATCTGAAGGCTAGTAGTGGTTTGCAATTTGCATTGTTTGCATATGACCTTCTGCTGACATTGAATCAACTTCCCAGGTGGTTTTGCTCATGTTTACTTGGTCAAGCTTTCACGCCCAGTCGATGGACTGGATGTGGCGGTTTTAAAGCGAGTTGCGGTTCCGGACAAGGAGGCCCTTACGAGTATGAGAACGGAAGTGGAGACAATGGTTCGTTCCGGTCTCTCCGAGTGTCTTATCTTATGTCTGAATTTTGGGGACTCTTAGAAACGCCTAAAAGGTCATCGACACATCGTTACATATATCGACTCGCATGCGTCCCATTTGAAGGGTGGTGGATACGAGGTGTTTCTGTTGATGGAGTTTTGCTCGGGTATGGGTAGATAAAGGTCATTGCACAAAAAGCTGCGCTGACAATATACGAATAGGAGGAGGTTTAATCGACTTTATGAATACCAGACTCCAAAACCGACTCACAGAACCCGAAATTCTCAAGATTTTCGACGATGTAGCGGAAGGGGTTGCCTGCATGCACTATCTTCAACCTCCACTTCTACACCGGGATTTAAAGGTCGAGAACGTTTTAATAGGGTCACACCGAGGATATAAGCTTTGTGATTTTGGGTCTTGTGCTCCAGTGAAACCTGCTGCTCAGACTGTAGTAGAATGTCGACTGGTTGAAGAGGATATCCAAAAACATACAACACTCCAATACAGATCTCCGGAGATGGTTGATGTGTATCGAAAACTCCCAATTGACGAAAAATCGGATATATGGGCTCTGGGTGTTCTTTTGTACAAGCTTTGCTATTATACAACGCCTTTTGAGGAACAAGGAACACTCGCTATTTTGAATGCTTCCTTCAAGTTTCCTTCATACCCTCCGTTCTCGGACCGTATAAAAAAACTCATTGGTGAGTGTCTAACCATCTCGCTTCCCCATAGTTTTTCCTGACGGCACTAGCATGGATGTTACGAGAGGCTCCTCATCAGCGACCAAATATTTACCAGGTTGTCCGAGAAGTTTGTTCAATGCGAGGAAAGCAAGTGCCAATAAAAGATGTATGTTTTTTTTTTTTTTTTTTTTTTTTGGTGAAAGATCTGTATCAAAGTTTATGGCTGACAAGTATCAGATCTATTCAGAACTTTCGGCACAAAGATCGCCTGTAGAAGCGCAAGTATCTCCTATTCAAACTCCACCCAGTATTGTCGCATTTCAACCTCCTCCCCCGCCGCAGCCACAGCCACTCCCAGATATCACGCCTATGCGCCGTGGCAGGCCGACTAAAGATGCACCGATTGCACACTCGCCGGGTACTTCAAGGACAAGGGTGAACATACCTGATCCATCGGCCAAAATCCGCTCAACGTCAACAGATCCATTTTCCGCTCTTGACCAAAATTCTAGTCCATTTAGTATGAGTGATTCTGCATCTAGGTTTCCAAGTGTAGAGCAATTCAATCTCCTTCATGATTCTGGAAACAAATTTGAATTTGTAGAGGGTCTATTACCTTCTACTCCAAATCCTGGAAAGAGAGACCTTAGTACCAGATTGACTGAGAAACTGGCAGATGATGCATTTGCTTCAGCAACTCCACAGCCGTCTCAAAGTCTTCCAACGGGCCAAAAACAGTACCAAAATGTATCCCGACCAGTGACAGGTCAAGGAATGTCTGGGTGGCCAATTCTTCTTGAGCCCCAACCCACTCGGCCTGTAATGGTTTCTACGGGAACGATGACTTCTCCGGAATCATCATCTTCTAGATCACCATCTCCTCGAGAGTTTCCCATGTTAGGAACCAATACCAAACTACAAGAACAGGCTTTTGAGTCCCAAGGTTCTTCCCCTGCAGTGTCTCGACTAAAGCAGCAGAGACCAAACACACTTCTTGAAGTTGGACGATCAGCATCGCACACCCCTACTGTTTCACGAACACCAAACTCTTCCAGGCCCTCACTTGAGTACTCTCGCTCAACGTCAAATCTCGAAGCCGGAAATCCCAACCCACCGCCTCGTTCTGCCTCTGTAAATTCCAAACAACGCCCCGCCAGTGTCTTTGTTGAGTCTAACCTAGAATTCCTTCGGGATTTGGACTCCGCAACAACTCAAGGGACCGCCAGCATGCAACCCCCAAACGGCGGATATACGGTTCAGCAAAGCATCACAGGTCAATCTATAAACTCACAAATATCAGTAAATATCGAGTCGAATGTGGACTATCTGAAAGCAATAGAACACGAATCAGATGTGAAGCCAGAAAAGAGGAATGCCAGTGGAAATTTTGTGGCTAAGCATGTTAAACGTGCTAGCATGCCTTCGATATCACTCCCCGGCTCGAAAGGCCTTTTAGCCAGTAAATTTGGGGACGCATTTCGTAGGTTCGAGCGTAACAATACCGGCGGGTCATCACAAGACCAAAATCCGGAGAGGTCGTCAAGTCCTGAACATAGGGCAATGCCCGTGATTACTGACAGTCAAGACATATTAGACTCAGATGATTATTGGGAAGTGAGTAGCCAGGATGTACCACCGGAAATGAAGCGGGAACTTGAGAAGCGACGACTCTCCCAGGAAGAGAGACGGGTGGCAGCCGCTGCTGCAGAATACAAGAGACAGCTTGCGGAACGAGATACGGGTGGCAAGCCCTCGACCTCGAGAAATAGAGCAAACTCGATTCAAAACAAGGTCAAAGCGCTTCTAAGTGAAAATCGCGCACCGCCCCCCAAAACCGCAGAGGGGTATGGCCGGTTCACCAACGCCTCGCAGCAGCAGCAATCGGATGCGCTAAGTCGATCAAAGTCAAATCCTACAGAAAAGCCACCGACGGATGCATATCATCGAGGAAGTGTTAGTTATCGAACTGGTGCTTCATCATCGGGTGCAACTATTACTGTTGCCTCGTCTATCTCTTCTAGAAAGCCCGCACCAGCAACTATTATACCACCAGTATCCACAGGCTCGGGGCAACCATCGCCACGTCCACCCCCACCCCCGAAACCGAATAAACTACGAGTTTCTGGAACAGGGGGTGGAAGTGCGGGCACCGCTGCGCCTCAACTCCCCGCTAGGACAGTGGAGAACGGCGGTATTGTTGAGGATGGTGTTAATTTATCGGACGAAGATTGGCAGAAAAGCTTTGCGAAGCGCTACCCTAGCCTCGCAGGATTAGAGATGGTGGAGACAGTTGTTGGACCAGGGAGGAAGGATTAATGGGGTGAAATACCAGTGAACGATATAGAGTTGAGTGGAGGTTGGAATGAAGTGTAATGCCGCATAGATTTTTCTTTCTTTCATTATTATGTGAAGCGGAATGAGCGAATATTTCTTTTCTGGATTAACTGAGGCTTATAAGGCATTTCAGGCCCAATTTATGGAGGATTCGCATATGGGTTGTAGAGATGGAAACAGTTTTTATCATATTTTAAACATTTAAATATTCTGGTTAGCATTCCGGGTTCTTCAGTTGTTTTGCTTTCCTTTGTTTTTGTTTCTATATGCATGTCTAAGGCAATCTATACCGTAAAGAACGAGAAGGCGAAATCAGATGAAAAAATATGTGGGTTTTCTTAATACTTTAATTACTTTTCTTTTTCTTTTATACGATACTCTCCCTAGATACCTACATGTATGCGCCCCAGCTGTGGCGCTCCTACATAATTCTAGATATCCCACCCCGATCACTTAGCACTCGCAGAGATGACCAAAATCGTTTGTGAACAGTCGCTGGAGACAATCATTATTTCCCCCTACTAGCGCCAACAATAGCCCCGACCAGTGAACACACTTGCTCTAGGCGAGTGATGGATAATGATGCATTCCTTCCTTCTGGCCTAGAATAACTGCCAAGCCGATAAATGCTGGCCATGCAAAATACGCAGAAGCCAACCAGACATAAAACAATGCTACATAACCATACAAAGCATGAAATGTTTAAGAACACTGATAGGGAAACGGAGATAATATTAGGAGAAGGCGAGGAGGAGGGGGAAATAAGAGAAAAACAGACCAAATAACTAGGATAAAAAACAAGACCCGGACCCTATGAAGGAGAAAATATATAATGAAAAGAAGGAAAAGCCAGACATCTAATCAAGGCTCCCAAACAACTCCGCCCATATTTTACCCACGCCCTACTTTCATACTAAGAATGAAAATGTTAATAATGGGCTAATGTATTCTGACCCTTTTCACCGAAACCATGTAATTTCCGCTAACAACCTTGGCGAGCGCTTTGAGAAAAGCGGGAAACGAAATATTCCCCTCCCAAAGATTTTTGTCGAAAGATCCAGATACCCTTTAGTCGACCTCTTCTAACTCCTCATCCATACCTTGATCCTCCTCGTCGTCCACATAGTAATTCTGATCCAAGGTTGGTGTTCCTTCCGCACGGGCCTTCTGTGCGTTGAGGTAATTGCGTAACTTGCCGACGCCGCTGCCACTAAATACACAACTATGGGAAGAGATGTTAGTTAATTGAACATAATCCTAAAAGCTTCGGGGGGGTAAAAGTGCAAAGCACCACATACAAGACTTCACGTTGGTGCTCATTGAATTCATCTGGTGGGGGTCTGCAGAACTGTGTGAAGTCCTTTCTACGGTAGAAGACATCCACACCAGTTAAACTCAGGTGGGTAAGCCTTTGGCAGTTGGTGATAAGCTGGTGAATGCCCTGAAAAACCAAATTGTCAGTCAAAAATTCCTGGAATATTATTACCTGTTAGCCAAATTACTTCATTTACTCACATCAACAGTCAAATTTGTGCAGTAAGAAAGGTGAACCCTTTCCAATGGACACGGTATATCCTTGCTCCCCTTCAACAATGTTTGGATTGAGTAATCCGTAATATTTTGACATTTCACCAATCCTATTCTTCTCAATTTCGGAAGACCTGCAAGATGGCTTACACTCTGATCCGTTAGGTGTGTACAGCATGCAAGATCGATGTATCTGATCCTATTACAATAACGGACTAATGTCTGTACAGCTCTATCGGTCAAATGTTGACAGTGGCCGAGGTGCAAGTAGTGTAGGTTCTTCCCAAGCTTTATGACGCTCTGGGTCACGGCTCTGTCTGTGATATTCCTGCATTTCGCCAGGACAAGGTTACGCAAGCGGGGCGCGGCAGTCACAATTTTACCAACTGCTTCGTCTGTTATGAGCTCACAACCAGTGAGATCCAGAATGCGTAGATAATCGTATGTTCTTGTCGGTAGCTGGAGAAAAGCGTCGTCTGTCAAGAGGTCGCAGTAAGCTAATCGCAGCTCTCGGAGCTGGCGCAATTGTGCGAATAGATGGCCTATGGCTTCGTCGGTGATATTTTGGCATTTGTAAAGATCGATCTCTAAAAGCTGGGGGCAATTTGCGGCCAATGAAGCGACAGCCGCGTTTGTTATGAAGTTGCATTCATTGAGCTTGAGCTAGAAATTATGTTAGCACTAGTGCGATAAGAGTTTTTTTTTTTTTTTTTATTTTTTTTTTTTTGGGGGGGGAGGGCTTTCTTACCCTTCGCAAAGATTTACATCTTTCTGATAGGGGGATCAGAGATAAATCTGTCACAAGCTTACACCCAGCAATATTCAGGCCCTGGAGGCGCGGGCAGTTCTTCGCGACAGCCAGCAGCGTGTTATCTGTGATACTGTGAAGTTGAGACAAATCGAGAGCCTGGATCCGAGGATTATTATCTAATATTTTCTGTAGGGGTGTATCGGTAAGGCTTGAGCAATTTGTGAGGGTTAGCCGCTCCAACTTTGTGCACATGACCAGAGGCTGCATGCTACCATCGTTAACTTTCGGAGCGATAGTGGTGAGATTAAGCCGTTTAATCAGCTGGGCATATTTGTAAGTAGCGTTAACGTCTACAACAGCGTTTACCATGTTCTGATATTTGAAGAACTCGTCGAAAGATGGGCGATGCCATAATAGCTCGACACTGCAGTTTGCCCATTGCCTCGAAACCAGCATGCATGATCTGAGATCCACCACTGATGAAACCTTTGAGAATATGGCGATAAGAAGCTCTGGGGGCAACCGAGCGACAGGAGGAACAGAAGATACTTGTTGGATGTGTTGATAGCTCAATTGTTTGTGCGAACCACCTAATTTGTCTGTTGGTGACACAGTCATATTGCGGAACCCAGTCAACGCGGCTATGTTGTCGTCGGGTACCATCACAAAAACGTTGCCGCCATCGTCATTGCAGGTAAAGTGTTCTGGGCTACTGCTGCTGCTGGAACTAGCGGAGGTCGACACCACAACCGGATCTGGGCGCAAACGAGCCATCGAGATAGGTGGAGGTGAGAATATTAGGAGAGAAGGAGGTGGGAAGGGGAGAAGGGGAAGAAGGGGAAGAAGGGGGGGTTGGTCGCGGGAGTAGGTGGGAAAGTGTAGCCCTTGGTGATCACTTCTGAACGCCTGAGGTGTGCGTAAGGATGGGTGGTGATGTAAATAATATAAAGCGTGGGAGGGAGCGGGGGAAGAAATCAAAGCAGTAGTAGGGGTTAGGGTTGCGCTGCGCTTGGAGATTGAAGCGCGGCGACGTGGGGCCGTTTGGAATCTAGCTGACACTAGGGTAGTTTTAGAAGGCCGATTAAAAAGTATACGCAAGCATCACCGTGGGGTGGATGTAGCACGTGTTGTTGCAGAGGCGGCGGAGGAACCGAGGGGCGGGCAGCAACAAGCGGGGATGAGGATACAGGGCAGATTTAAGTGGTGGGTGTGAGAGAGAGCAGGAGCTAGATATGTAGAACAAGAGAGGGGCAAAAAATCAGAGAGGGGGGGAGAAAAGGGGGGGGAGAAGAGAGGAAGAAGAGTGTGTGTTGATGATATAAATAACGATAACACTCAATAGTGTTGGTATGCTATCAGCGAGTACATGTAACTACATGTATCCAGCACGGCGATAGAATATTAGCGTCGTGACAGTTACGGTGGCTGTGTGAGGATCGTGATGATGGCGATGATGGTGGTGATGATAGCAAGAACGACCAACTGAATACAAGCTCGTGAAAGTGAGAAAGAGAGTAGGAGAACGACTGGATAACTAAGGGTGGATGTGATTGGAACGAGGAAGGGAATGGGGGGGTAACTAAGGGGTGCGCGGGGTGGCTGGATAACAAGTATCTGTACCTACATTACTTGGAGTACCTAGAAGGACGCATGGAAGGGGCGCACTACCTACCACAAGAGTAACTAGAACAACTGCAACTCCCCAAGCAAGTGCCCCTCGGAGCTTCTAAGATCTATTTTAAAGGGCGATGGGCAATATCTAACTATCGCGAGTTCAAGTAAGAGACCAGTAACCAACCAGTAACCAACTTTTCGTAATAGATAGAGAGCGGTCATGGTGTCGTTCTCTTACTGGATTTGTCATAACCGCAGGAGCACCCAATCCCCCCCTGCCTAAATTCAAATCGTGTGCCACACACACACATCTGAGTTAGAACCAAATGCAAGGCCCAGCTTCAAGTTATTCGTTCTGCAATGTTGGTCCTTCCACCGAGATTTTGCTTTTTAATTCTCTCCAGACGGCGCTACGGAAAGTTACCTGCGTGCGTAAAATTATCACTCAGACGGATGAAACTTGTCAAATTCGCGACCTGGACCGTGCACAACATAGTAAAGGAATTATATTACTTATTACAGTAAATAGCAACAACAAAACCAATCAAGAATTTCCAACAATTGCCACACTAGGTTGCTATCAGCTGAAAGAGGGAAGTCGAGAATTTGACAAGATTCACCCGTCTGAGTGATACATCAACTGGCCATGGCGCGAAATCGGACAAACTGCTCTAGCACCACCGAGGTTCGGTAAGATTTGACTAGCGTTTAAGCCCCATTTCTTGTGAGGGTTAGGTTTGTTTTTTGCGTTAGCGGTTGCTTAATTAATTATCAGTCTGCATATCAAATAGGAATTCTGTAAATACATGTCATTTCTAATGATTACCCCTAGGCCAGCAACAATGGACAGGCTTTCAAGGATAGGAGATGTTCGCAGGGTAACTAACCCCCCCCCCCCCGACGTTTCAGGCCGATAACCAAAAACTCAGTTACAACATCCACAAGATACCGACGTCACACCTTTTAACGGTGGTGAACAGCATCTGATATTGACAGCACATATATTGCTAACACCGTGTGTTAAAACCATAGGAAGCTGCTCTCAAATTTCATCGGATTTTGTGTCTTATGGTACCTATCACCAAACTCCGCGTGGAGGACAGTGAAGGAGGGGCTTATGTGGATGTCATCGGGGATCGTGCCCGCCGCGCAAGATCTCGGTACTAAGCTTATGTGTGGACACATGCACCTATGATACCATTGGCCAAGTCACTTTGAGCACATATCTAACCTCACCTTCCCTACAGTACTGAATCTAAAGGTTTCTAGTAGAGTACCTACACCCAGCTAGCTATTCTTTTTTTAACCCTTCCATCTTTCACGGCCCACTTCCCTCTGGAACTTAATTCCATTTCTTGGGCGCTAAAACGTCACAACATTTACCCCTCTTTCATTGCCCCTCCCCCAGGAACACGCTCTTGATAGGGTAGAGAAAGCTTGAATCCATCTAGCTACACTGGCGTAGAGAACTAGAGTTGGTTTGATGTCTTCGCCCGCTCTAAGCTTCTTACCTGCCAGCATCATTGTGCATAAAACTCCTCAAGTGATTAATATCCGGCAGTTGAAGGGCATAAAAACTGTCACCGAAGAATTCCTAGTGTCGGTTGGTTTCAAAAGATTGGACGATTCCGGATGCGAAAAAACGTTTGTTGAGATGTACTTAACTGTGTACATGTGAGTGATATGATTCCTGCTGCTGCTAAGTACATGTACTTACATACATGAACCTACATAGAAGGTGGTCGTGTTTGCTACCGCATTTCCCGAATAGCGCAATAATGCGGGAGTATTACAGAAAATCCTCTTCAATACGGCTTTACATAGTCCGGTGATGCAGTAGTACTAGAGTACTGTACCTGCTGTAGCAAATTTTGCCTTGTTTTCTCCATATGCAGTCAAACCTTGTAATTGAAATCCTGCAAAGATTACATACAGTACTAAAAATGTGGTTGGGATTGCTATTATATCCCCGTTTGGTTCAGCATCGCAGCAACGCCGTTAAACTGCGGGAGCCTCTCCCTCAGCTACGGCTTTTCAACCCGATATTCGTCCTTGGTATACTCTAAGTAAGTACTGTAGGGTACTAGTTATTGACCTGTTAATATGAAAATAATTATCGCTATTCTAAGCGTTAATGTTCGGTTGACTAAAAATGGTGCTGCCCCCACGATCCCTTGCATAAACTAGTCCTGTCTTCCACAAAAACTTTCCTTGATCAGCGTGACAGCCCCCCCCCCCCAGTGTTTGCGAAACACACCACATCGCTCGCCGCTTCCTCGGGAGCGGAATCCTTCGTTTCTGATCTACCCTTATGGTCAATGAATTCTATCCTTTGCGGCATAAATTCGAATTTAACCACAAGAGCAAACATGTCAACTTATATATCTACCCCCCCCCAATACGCGGCATCAGGAGAGCAAACAAAGACTTAGGTTAGAGTCAGAAAAAAAAATATAAACTCTAAATATATACTCTACCTCTTTCTACCAGGGCAAAACATATTCCCGTTCTGTGTTAGCATGTGATACCCCCCGTCCAAGAGACCTGAGACGGGTTATTGGGATGCTTCCGACTTTTACTACTATAACCAACCTTATCACCTTATCGGCCATGATCAGTGATCCGCTATCACTGCATCCACCGCCCATACCTACACCCCGGAAAGTGCGGGGTTGGTTTGGGGGTTTATCCGGGCTACAGATGAGCATTAAAATCGGAATATCATGACGATGAACTAATTGCAGGCCGAGTCTTTGTAAGCTGAGAAACAGAGAAGATAGGGCTGGTAGAATAAATCCTTTGCATGTCGGTATTGATACTATAGTATGAGATCATCGATAAGTTAACGAATTGACTTTTAGGTTTGGCATAAGCTTTTCAATTGAAACACTACATGCAGATGGGATCCCCCTCACGTGTTACAGTAAAGATAAGGATCAGGGATTATCATTCGGTTTATTCAGACATCTATTGGACTCTCGAACCTCTGAATGGCATTTTATACAAAAGAGAGGAAAGCGTTGGAGGTGTAAAACCAGTAAACAGATCCGTTAGATTTAAAAAAAAGGATAGCTACGAACGAGCTTTGATAATTTAATTAAATAGTCGGATGTGTTCATGATTCATGACCAACGTGGTTCTAGATTTCGCATACACGTAATGGAATAAAAAAAAGACGTTGTTCTCTCAAAACCCTAAAGAGCCGCGTAGGCAATTAATAAACTATACTAGGCAGTTTAAATAAAAGAACGAGGGCAATCCTTAATACGAAAAGATTATTTCTATCAGACAGAACCCACTCCACCAGGGCCGGGCCAGGGGACTTCATTATCATAAAGTCTATCTCCCCGAAACTGCCCAGAAATATGAAATTCTTAAAAAGAAGGCGAAGATACAATCTATACCCGGTCTCAAGAGTTCTCGGAGTCCCCCCATAGCAATGGCATTCCCTCTCAACCAGACTACCATAAACAGAATAAAACTATGACTAAGTATATAAGCTAAAATAATCCTGAAGATTGTAAATATCTAAAAGCATGCATAGAAAACCCCTCTATTTTAGAATGTTTATCCTACCGGTTTCCCTAGATTTGATGATTGTACCATGTAGCCCAACAATTAATTCTAGTCAACAAATGGTCCATCTAATCAATTTAGAAATGCTAGAACAGTATATATAACTATATACTCTACCTGTATCTAGTCTGGAGCCAATCGAACAACTCTCTATTTTTAAATTTTCTCTAAGGATTGAAATAGAACTAATATACATTTTTCTTATCAAATCTCACTGGATATCGCTAAAAAGCTGCCCATGAATATAACAGAGCCTATTTCACCTATATTGAAGGGTTTTCTAATATAGGTTTTATCTCCAATATGGGGGGACTCCGAAAACTTTTGAGACACGGGTGTACATACTAACGGCATCTATACAGATGATGAGCAAACAGAACTACATGCGATTCAGACGCTAAAGAGATCCCCCAGTTTCATATAAGGAATGAATTTTATATGAATTCCTATTCGTGCCACAATTAATTATTTTTATAGTCGATTCAATATTTCATGTATCACCAGTTGGCCGCCCTTGAGTTCCAACGGTGCTACAATATGTCCGATTGGGGCTTGCTAGATCTGCTGCTTCATCCCTTCCCTCTTTCATTCAAATATAGGCTTGTGCTAACACAATAAACCCATTCTCTCGCCTTTCTGTTGGCTAATTCTCTCCCCTAGCAGTGATTGTCTTTCATGAATGTTGGGCCAATCATTGTCAAGCATCTCCTCCGTCATGACTTCCTATATATAATAGCAAATTTGCCTTTTAAGATTACGGGCTTTCGATCCCGGCCATATCGAAAATCGACGCCGAAATAAAGAGTGGTGCATTTTAAGGTTACGAATATGGTATTTGAAGCTTTGATATCAAGTTGATAGATAAACACATAGAAGCTAGAAACTTATGAGAATTCAGAGGCTGCCATTACATACAAAATCTAGAAGCCATATGCTGGGATTACTCCTTAATCTATTTGATTTGGCTTCAAGTCCCAAGAAGTACTGCTTTACCACAATTAATGTATGTTTTTAGCGTCTAGGAATCAACAAACTAAACAAAACAAGAACCATGGAGCATAACAACGGTTTAATTACTCAAACGATGACGTACTTGATGAGATAAGGTACACTCATGACCAAAATGTCTCGAGTGATATTTCATGACGGGCAAAAAACGCTTGAAGTGCCGGTTAGGTCCTACAATAGTTTGGGTTATATTCAGTCATAACTACATATATTTAATGGTGAATTACAGAATATTGAACTGGTCTCGAATGATTGATGAGTTTATAATGTAATATTAAGTTCGTTTTTTAATAAATATAGGAACGCAGTCAAAGATTGAGTTTTTTTTTGTTTCATACACCCATCCCAGATTTTTTTGATGACAGAAATTAGTTACATTAAAAATGACCCTAACACCTATCAACCCAAGCCCGTTGGTAAAAGAAATACCCCGATTTTTTCGTTTATCTGGTCTGGAAGTACTGGAGGAGAACGTTGCGCTCCATGGACTCTTCACCCCAGTCGCGGACAACAACGCAAGAGCAGTTAACAACCTTACGGGCGTTACCCTCACGGTCAAGGACGCCTATACCACCATGATTAGCCAAGCCTAGTAAAGCCAACCCTTATAATAGGAAAACCTACAAAGTCCAGCCCACTCTCCAAGCTTCTTGCCATCGGCAACCTTGATGAGAGGGATCTTGTGCTCGGCACAGAGGGCCTCGACAAGCTTCTTGTATGGCTCCTCCTCGCAGTTCTCGTTCAATACACACATATGAGCCTGGCGACGGTCGAGAGCCTTGGAGGCCTCACGGAGACCACGGGCAAGACCATCGTGGATGAGTGCGTGCTTAAGAACACCCTTGAGGGCATCCTCGACAGACATCTGGCCTTTGCCAGCGGAGGCATCGGCGGGAACCTCAATTTCCTCGGCGGCCTCGACTTGAGGGACCTATATGGTGGGGGCTGTTAGACATGGGATTCGGGATAATTTATTTGGATAATTTAAGGCATTACTTCTTCTCCTGCGTCAGACTAGATGAGACCAAAGTTAGCAAATAGGCCAATAATTGTATAATTTCATAGAGTAACTCACCATGACTGATTTTGTTTAATGGACTTTAGAAAGAAAGAGAAAATGTGCTTATGTCTTTAACCGTCCTCGAAGAGTTCCTTGACGAAGGGAAAGAAACATTTCGGGAATTTCCCCCTTGTGTTGACTGTGTGGGTGGGGCCCGTTGTAATCAGGGCACGAGCCCTGAATCTTCCCTACCCGTCACTTTTTTCTCCCACAATCAATTTGACTAGGCGAAAGGTCTTGGCATAACTCCACACACTGCATGGCGCTTTCTCAACTCCAACAAAATTAATTCACCCCCCTCTCTACCCACGTATACTTGACGATTTCGACAATCAAACCATCAACTAACCATGGCAGTAGCTAAGTCAGGTACGGCTATCTAGTCCCACCACCCAAAGCTACGCCCGGTCAAACAGAGATAGATTTGCTGACTCGAGTGGTGGAATTGTGAAAAGGTCTCGCCTACGGCATCAACAAGGGGTACAGCGGAGTCACCCTCCGTGAATCCAAGCCTCGTGCTTCCCGCAGAAAGGGTGTTCTTTCCAAGCGCACCGCTTTCGTCCGTGAAGTTGTTAAGGAAGTTGCTGGGTACACACACATCTCCAATTATCATTACAACAAGATTCGACATTTTTAAAGATCTGGAATGGGCGTAACTAATGCTCGAGTGCTCGAACAGACTCGCTCCCTACGAGAAGCGCGTTATTGAGTTGCTCCGCAACTCTAAGGACAAGCGTGCCCGTAAGCTCGCCAAGAAGAGGGTATGTCTTTTAAGATATCTTGCCGCTTCTGTTCGGTATCCGTTCTGGCTGACATCCACCCCCCAAATAGCTCGGAACCTTCGGCCGTGCCAAGAGAAAGGTCGACGAACTTCAGCGCGTCATCGCCGAGTCCAGGAGAGCTGGTCACTAAACGAAATCCAATTGTTTCAGTTTTCCTCTTTTTTCCTTTTCGGGCTTCACATGTACAAGCAAAAAAATCAAAAGTGGTATATGGGGCGATCATCAATTTAATCAACTGGGGTCCTAACGAATAACGCTCTGCTTGCTTGTGATTGTAGTTTCCGGGTGATATCTGGAGGGGGGGGGTTCTGTTTCTGGTTTTATCTGGGCCTTGGAACGGTGTTTTTGGAGTAATTGAACAACCTGAACAGTAAATCCGGCTTATTCACAACTTGACTCGTCGCACATGGAAAATTATCAGGGCTTCAGCCTTTATTAGACGCTTTAGCTATCTCTTAGCTACTGGCCGAAATGAGCACCTCAAGATGTAGCTAAGCTGGCCAAATGCTGCCACCATGTGCTCACCGCACTATCAACTTTATGTTTAGGAGCCTCCTGCTATCCCTTAGTCTGGCTGGCAATGCTTAGAGGGTTAAAATTTTGGTGTGAAGTCAATCAACTGATGAGATAGCTCCTCCAACTTTAGAGTGTTTAAGGTGGGCAGCATACTTCGCATAAGGGATACATATATCCACGCTACGCCACATCGCATCTCCGGAGTACGCTCTCTCGTTAAAGCTATATATCCGCTGAAACCCTTATGGTATTTATCCATGATAATTGTGACAAAAATTGAGAAGCCTGCTACCCAATCTGGAGACCAACCAAATTTCTAGTGAACGCCCTAAACTAAAAAAGAAATTACCCGCAAAAGTGGATAAAACATTGACAAAAACGCCCTGCCAATGGTTGAAATGCAAGTTTACACCCATCTAACTAGGCGTCGCTCTCATCGTCCCAACCGCCCGCACTCCACCTTGCACCACCTCTTCCCCTGCCATAACCACCTGTATTGCTGCTACCTGCGTTTCCACCAAGCCATTTTGGCTTCTTGACGCTGTCAAAATCCTTCATCCAGCGCGGCGCATCAAGAGTCTCGACGGTGTTCTTCACTCTATGCATAAAACCCCCGAAAAACCCTTCTTCAGGCACAGAATCCAGACCATCCTCACCATCATCTCGTAATCTGATGGGACCTGTTCTGCCTGTGCGCTGAGCCTCTGGCCCAAGGCCTGCTGGACTTGATCCTCTTGCTCTGCCGCCCAGCCTACTGGCAGCAGCTGCCCGTGCAACTGTCCCACCTCTTCCAACTTCGCCCTGGAGCTCCCGATCAATTAAGTCTCGCCCTTCTCGCCACCCTCCAAGTCCATCCTCATCATCCTCGTCGTCTGCTAGGACATCCCCGATACCGAATGTAGTCTTGAACCAGCCATATACATTGAATCCTGTGGCTGCAACTGGCAGCAGAATCAAAATTGGGAAAAAGCCATCGAATCCCACCCCTAATGGCGTGAGAGTAATGAACTTCCCTAGGAAGCCATAGAACACAGTACCCTCCGCCACTGCTGGGGACAAAAGTCCCGTAAAGTTATAAGCTAACGGAACAGTAAGGCGGGCAGCATACGAAGCGTAGAAACATGCAGACGAGCCTGATGTCATTCGCTTAACAAGAGCATAGTTTCCCCAGACCTTGACCGTCGTAAGAGAGGAGTATGCACATGCACACATATATGCGATCCATGCCGCAGCGATACATTGACCAGCAAAACCAACCTGTCCATGAGCAGATTCTGGGTGATGGACAACGGTATAATTAATCACCGAGAGCTTTGGGGCCGCAGCGTGGATGATCTCAGACCAAATTATACAGGCAGAGGCAAGAGCAAGGAAAACAGAGAGAACACGATGGACCTGTGGCAGAATATGATAATGCAAGATGTATCGCGTGTAAGGGTTGAGTATGGAGACATTATCGAGCATTGTTGGAGATGAGAAGTGTTTCGTAAACGTCAAGCGTTTTGTTCGTGAAGAATCAAGCATCTCCTGGCAGTCAGAGGCAGATTGTACAAGAGCTTGCCATTCAGCGTTGAAGCGTTGCCGCTTGTGTATAGCAACTTTCAAGCGCTGGGTTAGGCCGGCTAAATACTGCTCGGTGATTACCGGAGGAGCCGCGCCCCGCCTCCCTCCAGAAGCGATAACTCCCCCTGAAGCGGGTAATGAGGACTTTGGAAACTGTGCGATATCCCCCAGCTCCTCAATCCATTGTTGGAACTCAAGAGCAGATCCATTTTTCCTCCTACGTACTTCCAGGGCTTCATGTTCCATATCTTCGAGGTTATTGGTCGCGTCCAAAAGCTTGTCATATGCTCTAGGTGCTGCAATCTGCAGTCTCCTTAGCTTTCCTGGGATACTTGCATTCCGCATGAGGTTCCGCGGGATTGCGACAAGACCATGCCCCATGAGGAAGATAGCGATGGCGAGAGCATAACAATACGACAGGGCCATTACAAGACCTTTGAGTGACTCGATATGAATTCCGGAGGTTATAAAGACATATATAAGACCGATGGCCCCAGTACCAAGCATCATAAGCTGGTATCGTGCATTTTCGTGAAGAGCTTCAACGAAACGATTACGCGGGGAGCGATGGCCGGAGTTACTGTATGACTGAAGTATAGGAAGAACGGCCCTGAAAAACTATCAGCTGAAGTTTTCTCTGGATCTGTTCAAAAGGATATAAGGGTTAATTACCATGTGAGCACGAAGCAGAGCCAGTACGAAACTCTCCATGCTACAAGAAGCAACCCTTCTGGGAAAACAATACCTATTCAGGTTAAGCAGTCTACTTCTAATCCGGCAGAGAAAAATAGAACAAACTTACCTCGCGATCCAGAATCACCGGCAGATGAAGAGGCAAGATCTATAGGCACCAGCACCACGATAGATGACGAGATAAAGAGCGGTAAAAATGTCGAGACAAGCAGGTACTCCGGGGTTGAACGCAGCGGTAGGAAAAAGCGTTGTAATAGCAGTACCGTACCGGCTAGCGGAGTCAGACAGAGAGCTGAAAAGACTCCTGACGTGATAGCCATGATGAAGGCCAAGGGAGGGGTTCAAGTACGTGGGGGCGGGGTCAGTTATCGTGCAGGCAAGGTAGGTATCGTGGGGAGAGGAGGTGTTGTCTGAAGGTTGCATGATGATCCGCGATAGCTTAGTAACGGCTTTTATTACCCATACTCGACTAACCGCTTGCATACACAGCTGCATGGTCTTTTTTGTATCATGGAGTTCATAATTACCTTCTATTATTACGTCTATGAACACAAAAGTTGGAGGGGAAATCTGCCTAACATCTATTGTAGACAAATGAGCTATATAAATGGGTAAAACGGCCAAGTACATGGAGGTACCTTTCTGCCCTGTTACTTTAGATTGAATACAGTTCTTCACAAATTACTAACCTTCTCTGACCCATATTAAACGCCGGGGTACTATCAAGCTACTGAGTTAAATTTCAAATTCTACGCCTTGAGAGGCTTGATCCGCAAGTAGATGTTGTGAAGTTTTACCCATACCAGAAGAGAAGGTGGCTATCCTAGATCTATAGAGTATATTACAACATAATTTGGGGACATTGCGGCCACGAAACGAGGGGTGCTAGCTAGTTCCTATATAAGCTAGCTTAGGAAATACCCAAATAGCCGTTAGAATTGTTTTGATTGCCTCAATATAAAATTCTAGCCGTTCAACCTTTGTAACATCGAAGTTCAATAGTTGCTCTAGCCATCTCGTTTGGATGACGTTTGTCGTGAAATATGGAACAACCGAATAGTTCCCGCCCCAATATGCCTCGAAGCGTTCGCTAACCAATTGCTTCAACCCCCGAGGCATCTAGATGGATATAAATTATATTTTTGATGCATTACAGTTGTTAGTATCTTTATCTATGCGAGAGAAGGGTTTCCCGCCTGATTGCTTTAATCAATTACAAGGTCTAGGGTGCTTCAAGCATTACCAACTGCGGAAGTGCAATGTGCAATGGATATACTCGAGCTCCTTCTTATAGGCCCTTATAGCATTTAGGTGAACAAGGTAATTAAAACATCCAATTTTCTAATAAAGTGCTTTATTTCGTACTAGTATTTATAGGGCTGGCGCCGATTAATAAAGTCTACTGTAGATATAACAACAGGCCTAGGACTAACTAATATAGATCAGTTTCATACAATTTGTCATAAGATAACAGGCTAACAAAAATTCGACCAAACTCTCCAGCTACCGTCCCTAGATACTACCACCTCCATACACGCCATACACAATTTTGGAACCCTCGTGCCCTCATACTTAGCTTCACCACACAGTATCACTCGGTCTGTGCCAACCTCTCAGTCTCGCCAACATCCTTGGCACCCACCTCACTACTCTCTTCTACCTCGCCCTCTTTCTCCACACCCTCTACCTCCTCCGTCGTCTGGGTCTCACCCTCCTTTATAGTCTTTGGCGGTCTTCCAGGCCGTTCCGCGTCTTCCAAGTGCAGCAGAACATCATCGAAATCAGTCGGATCCGTAGCTCTCTCCTAGTTATAAAACAACCCATTTCAACCATCACTCCAATCCAACCCCACCCTCCCCTTTCCGAAAAAAGGAGATACCTTTGCACGTATACATATCTTCCGAGCCGTATCCGGATGGACTCTTAATATAGTTGATATCTCAATCCAACTCTTATCTGCGTGCCAGTGCAGCGTCAAGATTGCTGCCCGCTTGAGGAGTGGAATTTGGGGTCCGCGTGGTGGCATTTCGGTTTAGCGTTTTTTTCCAGCTCTTTTGTCAATTGATTCGGGTGGTTTGGCGCAAGTATATGCGTATGATCGAGCACGTAACGGACTCCTGAACTCCAGATATCTGGATATGGGGGACGCAAAATGATTGCGTCATTGTTTCTTGTTTATCCTTCCTTGGTGGGCACGTGACCGGAAGGCATTTAATTGCCGTCATGAAAAATCACTCGTTTGAGCTGGATACCTGGATTGGAAGGGGATATCGAGGCAAGGTAGAAAGCGTCCTAGAAATACCGAGATTTAAGTATGTGCATTTGAGCTTATTCCAACTTCGGGACGCGCAGCAGGTAGCTATGGTGTGATGAGGTCGGATATGCAAGTAGGGTTCTGCATGTCAGATAATAAATTCAGGGGCTTCTGTGTGGTCGGATTAAAATTGTGCGGGTCAGCTTACGAGTTTTGAGCTGATTCATCTTTAGCTATTCCTGAGCGTTAAATAGACTTGGATCATGCGATATCACTCGTTGTACTACGATGCCAGTTTACCGTCCTTGGGTGGTGTGTGTTGCAAAGCGGCCCTGTAACAGGTACCTTTCCCTCCACTCGGTACGCGAATAACACCGAGGATAACAAAGGATAATTCAATATAATAAATGGGGATCGACACGAAGGAGTCTAATCAAACCCTAGCCCACCATATTGGCGAGAAACTTAGTTTTAGGTTAGGAGCAACCATTAATTCTCTAGATAGGAGCAACCATTAATTCTCTAGAGCAACGCTCCTGACTCGTTTGAAATATGTTATTTTTAATTTGGATTACGAAATCAGCTGTCTGGAAATTGAGTGTGGGTTCGCCCTTGAGTAAGCAGAACCGCATGTGGTGTGTTAGGTTTATCACTTGGGAGGAAACCGTGTACAAAGGAATCTAAAAAAAAAAAAAAAAGACACTGTGGCTAGTACTAGGTAACGGTCGAGTGACATTCAATGACCTCTGTTGTTTCCCCCCCTAATTACATGTAGATTAGGGACTTAACTTTAACCTTCAAAATGGTTTACGGACATTCTCTCCGCTAGCCGATGTGCCAAGCTTTGAGGCTCCTGCGTGGGTGTGTGGGGGGGAGGGGGGGTGGTTTCGAATCCATAAATAAAACGCCCAATTGCCAGCGAAGCTTGTTCAGAAGCTCGAGGACTCTGCTGGCTGTTCCCAGGACTAACGTTGCTTCCATTTCTCTCGCTCCTTCGTGGGGAAGACACGTGCTAAAGTAAGATTATTTATTTGGCCCTGGGCGAGGGAGTAAGTGGGCGGGGAGTGAGTGTGAATGTTGTTGTCGTTGGAGTCTTGTTCTACTCTACCTCTTCTGAATAGTCTAAGGTACACCTACTGCAACTGCACTCACCGCGTCGATCGTGGCAAGCCAGCCAGCAGTTAAACAAGCTTGCTTCTCACGGATGCAATTGCATAGGAAATGCTCACGGATTGCTTGCTACTCTACTAATTTGCGGTGGCCCCACAGGCTGGGTAATGCTACATATGATACTTCTTCGACTTTAGCAAATGATCGAGGGACTGAGTGAGGAAGGCAAAAAAAAAAAAAAAAAAAAAAAAAAAAGTCAATTTGCCGGCAACCCGGGTGTCGAGTAGGTACATGAATGTAGATAAGTGCTATCTCAAGTCGTCATCACTATTAATCCGGCAAAGTATTCAATTTAATGACATCCCCCCCCAAAAAAAAAGACAAGAGGGTGGAAAAGGTCAGGGTGAGTGGAGTGGGTTGAAGAAACGGAGGGAAATCTGCATCGAGTCGAGTTTATTCAAGCAGACAGCGCCCGCGTAATGTAATACATGTATCTACATATACATATTCATGGGCGGTACTTCTCTTCTCAGCCGCAGTCAAGCAGAGTATTTATTTGTAAGAGAGGAGAGAGGAAAGATGGTGGTTGTTTATGGATAGTGGTGTGTGGGAGAATAAGCTGTGTGTTCTCCGGCGAGTCGACCGCCAGGAAGAGGCGCAACATCATCATCCTTCTGCTGCCTCCTCCGGTCCAGTGCCAGTCCTACCACACCAACTACAGTGGATGTATCCTCTCGGAAAGACACACTTACTCTCTCTTACACACTTTATACATACAGCCTACATACCCACCCGCACCTAGAGCACTCATGAGACATAACCCTAAAAACAGGAAGACCGATAGAAGCAACGGAAGAAGAAAGCGATAACCCACAAAACAAAAAGGACAGCCGTGGGGAAAAAGAAGGAAAAAAGAAAGGAAAGAGGAAAACAGGTGCATTCATACATGCATTATGCCCCAATTGCCCAATGAACATACCGAGGCAGGCCCCTCAGGCAGCCGATTGGGGCAAGGACCTGCTGGATACGGGAAGATTTGGTGCCAGGATAGTTATTGGGTGCCTTGGTTTGGAGGAATCCGCGAGCGAGGAGCAAGCAAGCAAGCACGAAGCAGGAAAAGAAGCATCGAGGGCAATAGGGATGGACGAAGTGTGGATAGTCAAGTGAGGTGACCACTGTGGGGAAAGAAGCACCATGGGAGAAAGAGAAGGTTGAGAGCAGTGGAGAAAGAGAGAGGTAAGGAGTGGACATTACAAGGGGGGGGGGGAGTTGAATTTCCTTCCCTGTAGTGGTACCTATGTACTTTACCAGTGGTGTGGGAGTAACTGATCCACTTTTTTTTTTTTTTTTCTTTTCTTCTTCTTCTCCTCTCTCTCCCTGGACCTCAAACTCCACAAACCAATTCTAGTCACCTTAGACATAACCCTCCAACTGCTTTTCACTGCTGCTGCTCCTGCCTGCTGCTGCTTGTTGCTAACTACTGCTACTACTACTACAACCTTACTGCTACTACTTACTACCCCTGCTTGCCTGCCTGCCTGCTTGCCTGCCTACCTGCAAGTTGTAACTCACTTGAGTCTTCCCGGCCTGTCCTGTCCTATTCTGCCTACCTGGCCTACATAAGTCAACTAAACCAATACATATTGTGATTTCAGTTATTCCGTACACATCCCCCCCCCCCCCAACCCGTCCATCCGTCCACTCGTCTCTCGTCTTTCCGCTCTTTCCCTCCTCCTCTCCCATTCCACACACCACACACCTTCGCTTCCCCGTCTCTCCCCCGTCTCTCCCTTCAATCCACACTCTCGATTCCTTCTCTTCCTCTCTTCTCTCTCTCTCTCTCTCTCTCTGGCTCCCCTTCACTCGCTCCCACCCCCTCCCACCACCACCACCACCATCACCACCACCATCCCCCGTCGCTTGGTGGAGACGGAAACTCGCTCTCATCCACGCAATAATTAATCCCCCCCCCAAAAAAAAAAAACATATATATATAATTAAAATTAAATATTGCTCTTACTTTCCCTGCCTGCCTCCCCCCAGGGAGTGGGAAGTGACTACAATACGACGCTGCTTTCCCTAGCCGCCCCGCGCTCTCATAGCGATGAAGGTCTTCCATCGCCACTACCTGCGATCATAATGTCATCTTCCCCTGGTCTTCCACAACAACAGGCTACGACCACATCCTTATCACTATTGCAGCAAAATAAACACCAAAATCATCAAAACCACAGTATACAACAGTCACAGCAGCATCAAAACAATCGTCTACAGAAACAGAAACAGCACCAGAAACTACAACACCACCGTCCCCCATTATCAGCCGTGTCGCCATCAAAATCTCCGCGAAATAACGGTGGGGGTGATTCGGAGGCAGAGACTGTCGTCTTGCAATCAATCGAGGTGGCCTCCAATACGCGAAAGAATGATGATGATGCCAGTGAATGTGAACGCGGCCGTCGGAGACGGGGTTCAGAGGCACGGCCCCCAGCGGAACAAGAACGACCTCGTCGGAGGGGACCCTTACGGCCGGCTGCCGCTAAACGTCGTTTCAAAGAAGAGGAACGTGACGATGAATACTCTTCCGACCTGAGCACTGCCCCATCGCGTTCTTCCCGTCCTAACTCGCCTTCACATCATCTACGCCGTCGTCTCAAACACGGTACAAGTCATCAGAAGCCGAAGGTGCGCGATGGTTCTTCCGAATCCGAGGGAGACAACTCGGACCGGGAGGACGCTCGTCACAGTCGTCTTAGATCTAGGAAAAGGCGAAGAAGTGTGATGGACTCATCGCCCCCAAATCACCGTATTAAATCATCCCCTCCAATTTCCCCTCCGCCTCTCGGCAGTCCCCCCATGAAGAGTAGTACACGAATCAGAGAGAAGGCTCACGCAGGGCAGAGGACGTTGAAACACCGTAGAGCACCCCCTGCGCCCGTATTGACAAATCGTGGCAACATATCCTCATCTTCATCACGAGAAAATTCACCATCCTCAGTACCCCGACCACGAAGACCACAATCCGTCCGAACTCCTGGCTCACCAATGAGCAACTCGCATAAACCAAAACGTGATACAGCTGGGCGGACACATCTCCATAGAGCCTGCCAACGGGGGGATGTTGCGGAGGTTGAAGCCATTTTAAACTCCGGTACAGAGTTCCTGAATGCAGAAGACAATGCGGGGTACCAGCCCTTACACGAGGCGTGCTTGCATGGTCACCTAGATGTGGCTAAAATTCTCATCGACAAAGGTGCACAAATTGATCAGCCATCCAAAATTGAACAGGATACACCATTACTGGATGCGGTGGAGAACGGGCATACTGAAGTTGTTAGATATCTTCTCGAATTGGGCGCAAACCCACGAAAGAGGAACAAGCAAGGACAGACAGCTATGGACGCCAATGAATCCAACCGTGAGACAAAACAGGAGGTTTATGCTGAAATAGAGGGGTTGCTCAAGGCTGCAATCAGCGAATTACGGAAACAGCGTCCCTCTGATGACGAAAACGCACGGGCCAGCGCCGCTGCCGACAGCCATTCCTCCCGTGACCCTTCAGTTGCAAGCCCAGTACATCAGTCTCCGCCCGCACCAAGCATTCCCTCCGGAGCCCGCCGACGGAATGCTCGAACAGAACAGAGTAGGAAAGACCTGCTCTGGTTGGATGCAGGAAAGAACGGGTTACAAAAACTAAGGGAAATGGCCCGGGAAGGGGACCAACAGATGGTGGGCGCGTTGCTGGAGCGAGGGACTAAGCCGGACACCGAGTCTTTAATCCTTGCTATTAGGGGTGGACATGAGGATACGGTCAGTTTACTCCTGGCATATGGTGAAATAGAAGTGGACCCCGAGCCCGGGTCTTCTCAGGGACACCGAAAATCGAGAGATAGCTCAATGCCAGTGGGCGAGGAAACACCCATGTTAGCTGCCATAGGACGGGGCAATTTGGAAATTATAAGATATCTATTGGCCAATGGAGTGAACCCAAGGAGACTGGATCATAGGGGAAAGTCATACATGGATATTGCGCGGGATCGGGAAGGCGATTTCTGGCAAGACGAGGTTGAAATGTTGCAAAAGGCTTATAACGATGCTGGCGATGGTGGGAGGCCGGAGAAAGCTACGCGGCGGGGACGCTCACCAGAAAATTACAGGAATACATCGCCTAAGCCCAAAAAGACAAATGATACCAAAGGCATATCAGCTGGGTCACGGAGACCAAACTCAAACCCATTAGCAAATACACCCCGACAATCCGCGTCAACAGGACCATCTAGGTGGGCATCCACTTCCGCAAATCCGACAAAATACGAGGATACGACCGCCGTTTCTGATCAGGAAGAAGTATCTGCCGAGCCTTTGGGACCGCCAAGGAACCGTTCCAAAAAGGGGAAACGCAGTGAATCAGACTCAATAGACCCCCCAGTTGCAAAAAAAAAGCGACGTCTTGTTTCTGGGAGAGATTTGGCCAATGAGGAATCGTTAGCCCGTTCATCACAGGAGCCAACAAGATCAGTTCCCCCGGAGAGTGACATTGATTCAAAAGAGAAGGCCCCTGTCAGAACCTCAAAAAAACAACGAGCGAGTTCTGCAATGGAGGAGACCATTAGGGTGGAGCAAAAGCCCATTATCCTGAGGAAATTAGGGGTGGGGTCGGAAGATATCAGGATGTCAGATTCAGCTACTGAGCGAGCCACGCACAAAGTCAGGAACGACGATTCAAATCTTCTAAGACCAGACAATATTCCTTCTTCCAAAGATAAAAAGCCTACATTGGGCGGTAAGCGGGACAGGACGCGCTCCCCCACAGCTCATTCTGACTCTGGCCGAAAACCAGAAAAGGAAGAACCTAGGAAACAGCGAAAACTTGTCGACAAACAAGAAAGATATGATAGTGACACTACTGCTAAACGGGTTGCTATAAAGGTTGAAGGAAAACCTCGAAAACTCCCACCAAGGCGCGATTCCCCCGATGGGAGACGGCAATCTGTATCGACTACCGAGGTTTCGGAAAAGGAAGAACGTCAGCGTATCTTACGGGAACGGGAAGATTCTGAGGCCAAAAACCGCCGTGATCGTGAGCAACGGCAACGAGCAAGAGATGATGAGGCGAGGGAACTGAGGCGTCAGGAGGCCCTTAGAAAGGAACTTGAGTCAATCCTCGAGAAGGCACGCCAAGAATCAAAGCGGGTCAGTGAGGATCAAGTAATTTCCCGCGAACTGGAATTTCGCCGACAGCGAGAGGAGAAGGACAGACAGGAAAGGGAGCTCCGAGAAAGGGAGGAAAGAGAACAGGAGGAGCGAGAGGCGAGGGAAAAGGAAGCCAAGGACAGGGAGAAGGCTGCTGCTCGGGAAATAGCTCGACGTCAGGCTGCCGAGCGGGAGGCGAAGGAACGCGAGGAACGCGAGAGTAGAGAACGTGAGGCTCGGGAACGTGAGGCTCGAGAGCGAGAAGCCCGAGAGCGTGAAGCCGAGCAGAAACGCCGCGAAGAAGAAATCCGCGAAGAACGAAGGCAAGCAGAGGAAACCCGCAAACGTGAAGAGGCCATACGCCGCGCGGAACAGGAAGTACTTCAGAAGAAACTTGCTGAGGAACAACGCCGCAAAGAGGAGGAGGAGGAGGAGGCCGAAAAGCAGCGGCAACTGAAAATAGCTGAAGAACAACGTCGTGCGGCGGCAGAGGCTGAACGGAAACGTATCGAAGAGGAGGTTCGTAAGCAGGAATTCGAGCGAGCTAAAAAAGAGGCCGAAAGCCGCCGAGAGGCCGAACTGCTGCAGCAGCAGCTTGCGCAGGAGGCAGAACGTAAAAGGATCGAGGATGAGCGCGCACGAAAGAGAGCATTGCCTTTTGCACTTAGGCAAGTGGAGGAGAATGGCGGTATGCCTCTCGAGAGTTCAAGGTTTATGCCTTTGTACTCGGCTATTATCGACCCTTCCACGACTGCAAACTCAACGCCAACCAAACCGGGTATTAATGGTTGTGGTCCCCCAAAGTTGCAGCAGTACATCTTGAATGTTCAGGCGGCTTTAGTGCTTGGAAGTACTGACCTTCAGTTTTCGAGCCGTATGTTGCACTCCCTTGCGGCTTTGCATGATGCTAATAAATTACCAGACACTGCCATCCATAAACGCGAGGTTGATGATCAGCAGCGGCTGAGAATGTGGTCAGTCCTCTCGGTCATGCTCTGCGAGAGCGTGCATCTCAGTGGTAGCCGTTCGATTGAAGAACTGGAGCAATCGCGGAGGGAAGAGAGGGAGAAGTTCTTGAAGATGTCTCCCGTCTTTTGGATGAAGGTATATATTATTTAAAGGTTGTTTTGGACATTCGGTACTGATTTTCTATGGTATAGGTTGACGACTTCCGTGCAATCATTCAAGAGAATCCTAGGTATGCCAATCTTGTAAGCCAAACTACTCGCACCGTCGACGTAGACCTCAGCTGCTCTTCCACCTCTGCAACTCTCACGAAGGTCAATGGAGATGGACCAGTGACTCCCTCATCTTCTACTATCAAAAAGGAGGAAATGGCACGGAGGTTACAGCGGTTATTTGGCACACCATTGACCTCATCTTCCCTCCAATATAACAACCAATCCCATGTTACTTCCTCGTCCCTCTCTTCCCAACTCACAGTCTCCATGCCGCCACCCACTCCACTTAACGCGACAAATGCTACTTCTACATCTAATTGAAACATAAAAACTGGGCGGGTGTTTTTGGCGCTTTTTTTGTTTAGTTTTTATCGGTTTTTTACCTTTTTTTTTTTTTTTTTTTTTTTACTTCCTTTTGTCCGAGGGTTTGGTTTGTTTGGTTTGCGGTCGGTCGGTTGGGATTGCCATCCTTCTCATACTTGTCATGTCTGTTTGGATCGTGGGGATAGGGGATAGGGTATGTGTCTTTTTTAAGCAAATTTTACGTATGTGTACATGATACCGTGGTTTTTTTTTTCTTTCTTTCTTGTGGACTTTATTGGTCGTTGTTTCCCAATATGGAGATTGTCAAAGGGTTTTTGTTTTTTTGTAGTCGGTTTCATTTTTCCTTTAAACCGATTTTCTTTCCTGGTATCTCATCATGGGTGGGCTTGTGTTTGATTTTTCCTCTCCTTTTACTTTTTGGCGGCTACGTTACTCTTTAAATGTAGGGGAGACAACCACTACAACTGCAACTATCACTACTACTGCTACTACTACTACTACTACTACTACTACTACTACTACTTACTACTACTATTACTACTACCACTACTACTACCACTACTACTACTACTACTACTACTACTACTACTACTACTACTACTACTACTACTACTACTACTACTACTACTACTACTACTACTATTACCACTACTACCACAACGACACTACAACTATAGCTATAGCTTCAACTATATCATATCTAGCAACTACTATACTCATCATACTACATATACTATACTTGTTACACTATTCCACTTGATCGTCACCGCGTTGGCTTACATTTTCTTTTAGCATTGTCATATCATGTTTCTCCTGTTTGTTTTGGCGGGCGGTAAACTATACTTTGCTTTTTGTTGCGCTTTTTTAGTGTCCTTTATGCATTGATGACATTTTGGCGGTGGGTTGGAGGCGTGTGGAGTCGGGGACTGGAGGGAGGTTATGATTGTGATGAATTGTGTGCTGCGTACTGCATTTATATACACTATGGATCTTTTTTTTTTTTTTTTTGGGGGGAAGAGCGGGAGGTGCGGGGGTGCGGGCTGTATTATATTATATTATATTCTACTCATGGATGATATAAATATTAAAGATGTAGTGTGATGATGTGATGTGATCGGCGTGGGAGCGAATCGATGGGTGGAGGAGTGAGGACCAGGTTGTGGTGGTTGGCAAAACGATATGATGGGTGGTGGGTGAGGCGCCTGAGACACTGTTTTGTCGGCGTCGTTCTGCCTGCGGTGTAGTCTGGCCGACTGTGCAACCACTGGTTTTGTCCAACTGATTTATCACCAACTTGCAACTCAGCCCATATTGCCACTGGTAACCAATTAAACGAATTGATAAGGGTAGGGCCGAGAACACGAAATTAGAAGTTTTGTAGGCTGAGTTTGTCCGGCTGGAGTTAATGGTTAGTGTCACTCACTGTAAGGTTTGTTTGTCAGTGGGGCGGCTTATCTGGCTAAAAGAGCTCGACCCGCAAAACTGGGCTACTGAGCTTAAACGTCTTTTCGACTGAGCTCTTTGGCCCTATTGAGCTTATTATCGAACCAAACTCAATTCTCTGTTCGACCGAGTTTGTTTATCAACTTTCCACCGGATTGAGCTCTTATCCTTGCCATACCAGTCCGTACCAGCCTGTACGACTGGGCGGTTACTCTAAGTCGGGGGACATTACTGATTTCGGTTTGGGATGTGCATATATACTCAGTACAGAACTACATCATTACTCAGACTGAGTCGGTCTTACCTAACTGAGGATCTGTTGATGGCCCGATTGGTTGGCTGGGCTTGAACTGACTGAGCATGTCGGTTGAACTAACTATGCGGCTGCTTATTCGAATTCTAAAATGAGATTTTCTACAAAACCGTGGTTTTGCATTCGGCCAAGCCAGTTTTTTTTCAGCTGGGCTCATATTTGACTGGACCTTTTGTTTCTCTGGACCCGTTTGTTTGACTGGGCCGTTTGTTTCTTTGAGCTGGTTATTTGACTGAGCTATATTCGAGTGATCTCGTCTTCTGAATTAAACCCTTGTGCTCGACTTGGCCCGTTTAACCAACTTCGACCGAGTTCGTTTATTCGATTAAACTTTTCATTTGTTTTTTTATTTTTAAAAAAAGATTAATTTTATACACCTGCATATTCTACCTAGAAATTCATCTTCTAACTGAGCCTATTAACCGTTTAAGCATATCTACCCCACTGACCTCCGACATCCAGCCAGTTGATCCCACCCCAACCGTCTTAAACCACCACTTTCCACCATATGCCGAGACCCAACGTCACCTGGCCGTGCGCATAACGTTTTACCATCCAGACCCTGGTAAACGGTATACGCAACACCATGCTTGGCTGTCTCTAACTATTCTCCCATGTCCACTACCTTACCAGCTAGCCCCGGCCACACGCTCCTAGCTAGACACCTTATCCCCCCCCCCAATCCAATCAAACCTCATAATGGCCTCCTTGCATTTCGTGCCTATATATATACCGGCGGAATATTTCACCCTATCAAGTAAGTGTTTGACCGGGCCAAGATTTCAGGGGTGGGCTGGGGAGTTTTACAGTTTCATGGGTGGCTTGCGGTACCTAGGGAGATCGACGCGTGAGCAGGGGAATCCTTCATGGTGGGATAAGGGTGTGAAGGGGTGGTGGTGAAGGGCGAGTGATGTTCCGTGAATGGGGGCGGTATTGCAGTTATGTAGCCGGACAGAGAAGTGGGGGAAGCTATATAAGAGGTATTATAACGGAATAGAACATACCAACCCCCTCTTATGATGTAAGACTAGACGGGTGGCTGAGACCGCAAATTTAGAAACGGCCCCCCCCCAGACGGGTACACGAGACATCATCAAAATGGGGGGATAGCTGTCAAACGGGAATGACAGGAGCCGTGATACGAGGAGGTGGAGATTTGAGGGTGGATGGTAAACTTGTAAGCGAGCTGTGTGCACGGCCTTATCGGCGCTGATATGGTATCATGGTCCAGGGTGTGATTGTGCGTTCGTTAGTCATGGAATATCACTCGGTTTATGGAATTTTGGGGGGTGGTTTCTTTTTATTACGTGTATGCAACCTGGAGGTGTGGTCTTGTATGTACTGCCATACGTACGGGTTCATCTAGACCTCATGATGCATAATAATAAAATACTGCGCGTATAAATAATACATCAAAATCGGGCAGTCAGAGAAAGGTGAGAATATCAGGAGGTGGCCCCTTGTTTTATTGTCTACTCCACTATATAGCTATACTATTTACATACTTTCCCAGCTCCCGACTAGTGAAGATTGGTTAAATATGTTTGTGAGGGATAGTTAAGATTGATTGTGGCTACATAGTTAGAGCTTCATGTCAGTACGATTACATAGCCATGTGGTATATAAAGCACGAAATCAAGGCGCCATAACACGTTACAAGGGGAGTTCCTAGATACTTACCAATTGAGAGGGTGTAAGGTGATAAGGGGAGTGCCTTTGATAGACCATATAAAGCCCAACCTTGATATCCACCGATATATTCACGAGTTCTAACACCTCTGGCACCCAACGCAACAGCAGGTCCGTAGCAACACCAAATTAGTATTCTGGTTCGATTTGGGCCTAAATTTTGGATTTCTCAATATAAGACACTCTAGGTAAAGTCTCCAAACATTGTCATTTCATTTCATCCTTTTCTTTTTTGTTTGTTATGATGAACCATGGTATTCATTCCTGCAGCTAGATTTTCCTATCACCCAATCTATTTTATCTTTTAATCATCAACATCACATCAAACCTCAGGAAGGAATCATTTATTGTGAGATGCAGCGCTGATGCCGTAAACTCCTGAAAGTAGGCGTTAAGTGGTGTTTGGTAGTGTCGGTATAGGATGTGGCTTTCCCCCCCACCCTCCTAATTACGTCATTCTCTATTACAATACATGGGGGATACCTAGTGCTGCAAGGAGCGTTCATTACTCTCTACTAGGTCCTTACGTATCTAATGAGGCCTGAAATCCCGAGGGTGAGAGGTTTGGAGTGTGTCTTTCTCAATTTATGAACTTCATACGAACGGCTCGCACCGCGGATCGAACCCACGCACCCACGCACCCACGCACCCACGAACACACAGTGGGAATCATTATTTCACCAAATACTCAAACCTCCAATAATTTCTATAGGCCCAAATGTTGATTATATTTCAAAAAGAAATCAGCTATAGATACAGCTCGAAGGTTAGGCTGCATAGAAGTACGGGGGGATGTTTTTCACAAAATTTATAAGAGCCATGTTTTGATGCCACCCGCCCTGGATGATCATGGTTTAGGATAATTATGTAGGGTTCGAGTTGACTCAGATCTTTTTTTGGGGTGCAAAGGTGAAAAGAAAAGCTGGAAATGGCTGGTCTTACTGGTTCGGGTTAGTGCTGTATACCTAGCATCGTGGTTGAGGGGAGTCGGGGGTTAGTTTGAGATTGAGAATACTTGATGACTTCATTTGTGCACGTACGCATATACACTACTGGCGGCTGAAGGGCCCCAGGTTAGTTAGTATTCATCATCGATTATCACTCGCCATCCTACTATTAATACATATGGTTAGCTAGATTACATAATATATAGGGCAATAATATGAGAAAAGCAGCGGTCCTACGAGCTCTAGACCTCGAGGTGGACAAGAGCCTTTGTTGACATGCATATTTCTGTTTCTATGGTTTCTTGGACCCCCCGGGGGGCGAAAGGGGGCTAGGGTTAGTATTCGATATCAATGGAGGATGGTTTATGGTCCAACACGGAATCCTTAAAGCCTTCTGACTCGGTTGAGACATTACATGTATCTACTCAAACGACTTGTTGGAACAGCATCCAAGTCCACGGTTCAAGCATCTAAGGCGAGAAAAGGAGAAAAAGGCGGAATTTCTTGATACAACATGATATCACCCTAGAAGAATAAGAAAATAAATAGGCAAGGTGTGCAACAAAACTAACGCATACCTCGACTCATCACTTCATGAAAATGAAATCTCTAATGTGGTTAAAAGAGACCAAGCAATAACAAAAAACAACAGGCTTCAAAATCACAAAGTACAAAGCCCGTAAAAAGAAAGAAAAAGAAAACAAATAGGAGAATAAAGACTATGCGCTACTTAGGAAACAAACCTCCTTATTATTGAAATAATAGGTCTTTTCTAGTCTGAATCTGAAGCTGGGCCATCGTTGTCGTCGTCATCTACGACATCGTTCCCGAGGGTCATGGCGTACTCTGCCCTCTGTAGGATGGTTTTGAGCTTGATGTCCCGGGGGTCCACAATGTCTATTGGTCGTTGTTTTTGTTTGTTTCGTATCCTGTGCGTTTACCCAACCGATGTCAGCGTCCCAAAAGATCCGAAACAGAAATCAATTTCTTCCGCAGGTTTGAAAGGTTAAATATAGTCGAGTGCGGCACAGAAAGCAGGGGGTAAGGTATGACAGGCAACGAACCTAGGATCGGCACCAGCATCAATCAACATTTCCACAACGTCCACACCGTGCTCCTTTTCCTTATTCGCGTATTGCACTGCCTTGTGAAGAGGGGTCTCCTCCTCCATACGGTTTATGGGGTCTACTTCAAGGCCCTCCTGGTCGAGAAGATGGTCTAATACCTCCACTGGAGAAAGAAAGCTATTAGAGTCCATTAAACGAGGGGTAAATGAGGGGAAAGGGGGTAGGAACTTGGAGGGGGGGGGGGGCATGGTAACTAACAGGATCCGTGCTGTGCTGCCATGTGTAAGGCAGTATTTCCAACGCCATCGGTAGAGTGATTGAGAAAATGTGCATCTACTTTTTCATTTCCCAGGACCTCCTCTAGGAGGTCCACATTATTCCGACGTGCGGCTTCGAGAAGAAGCTCTTTCGGCGATGCGCCCTGAATGGTTATTCAAATCTTATTAGTGGCAGGATTCAGGAACCGAAACTTGGGACTGAAAAGCCGGGAACCCCCCTCATAAGAGCAACCTGTAAGAGGGAGGGGAAAAGCAACATACCTCATCCTCGTGTACAGTGTTTCCAGCCATAACCGCAAATATTCCGAATGTTTTGATGTGGGCTGATAGTAAAGGGGAGCTCTTGAAAGTGTTTGATGCAAAACCGGAGGAGAGCGGGATGGAAAGGGAGGAGAGCTTGCTTTGGCCGCGTTACTCTAGGTAAGCAGGAGTGAACTGTGGACAAGCGCGGCGCGTATCACGCTAGTGGTGGGGCAGTGGAGCGGGTTAGGGGTTAAATAAAGCTTGGCATTTATTTAATCCTGGGAGCCTTTTTTTCTCCTCTACTGAGACTAAATGAAGCTGTTGAAACATAACATTGGTACTCGCGATGCTGCTGTTTTGCCCTCAATGTTCTAACTCGCTCACGGTAGCTAAATTTCCCCTATCTCATGCTCTATATCTATATTTCTACTTAATCTGGACTCCAAAGTAGGTGCATAAGTGCTAACAGCCGTAAAAGGTCTCGCGGTCCCCAGAAACCGGTACGAATCGCCTCGAGTGTCGCACTTGCCCATACCAGTTCATTCTCACACGAAAGTATTACGAACGCAAGCCCATGAAAAGAAAGGAGGTCGACGATGTTATGGGCGGAGAGGGCGCTTGGGATAACGTTGACCAGACTGAAGGTATGACTGATAGGATCGCCCTCCAATCGGCCGCCGCGCCGAAGGACTGAAAAAAAAACTTTCAAGGTGTCGGAGCTTATGAAACATCAGAAAATTACTGACGTGTTTAATTTCGCAGCACAATGCCCGAGCGAGGATTGTACAGGAACGAAGGCCTACTTCTACATGGTGCAAATTAGAAGTGCGGATGAGCCGATGACGGCGTTCTTTAAGGTGGGGGGGGGGACCCTTTTTGTTATCCAATTTTACCAGATGTGCGCTGACGGTTATGATGTAATGTTAGTGCGTTACGTGCGGTCACAAGTGGAAGGAGAACTGAGTATCAAAAGAATTTAGAACGCGACGGGAAAGGGTTCCTAATAATTATAGCTATGGTGTCTCGGCGTAATGATTTTCCGAACAGCAGGTTTGACTCGACATTTTTGCCGTTTTCTTTAGTGCGAAACTTTCCTTATCTTGGTCCGAGTTATAGATCGTGATGGAGGCATCCGGGCTGCATTAAAGGCGGAAAAGTGAGAATCAAGTAGAATTAATACCAGCCTATAAGAAATCAAGAAATCGCAAGACCAGCTTGGTACAGCTCGCAAGCTCGGCCCTCACAAATGAAGCCCATCTAACCTCTATTCCCATCGCTACAAATCGAACAAACCAATTATTCCGGGTCAGGTGGTTTCATTTGTTTTGAAGAGCTGATGATATTCACAAAACCCTCTTTTCCCACTCTTAATACGCACCATGATACCCACAAGGAAAAAAAGAAAAAAAGAAAAAAAAAAATCGCCGAGTACCCAGAAGAGAGAGCAAATATAACCCCCCGCAACACAAACCCACCGAATCCCTAAAACTTTGTAACTACTTTTATTTTTTCATAGTCTCTTCTATTCCTGCCTATGCCTTAAGCAGAAGAGACCTAAAAAAAAAAAGCCAAACGTGCGAAAAAAAAGAAAGAGAAATTGTTTGCGGAATTTCGTAAACTGGGAACTTTTGGAATCGATTCGTGTCGTATTTAAGGGAGTACACATATGCGACACGTCTAGTACCCGAGGGCCGCCAACTCCTCCTTGTTGGTAGTGGTGTTCTTCTGAGCCTCTCCCAGCCTCTTTGCGAGGGCCAACTTCCTGGCGTAGTAGGCCTTGGACTTGACCTTTCTCTTCTCCTCGAGCCTGTATACATTCCAAAATCAGTCCTATGTCCCCAAAATACCAATTTCTTTGAACTTCTCCAAAAATGTAGATTTCGAGTTGACTGACCTCTTGACAACATCATCGTACTTCCAGCCAACCTCTGTGCTCAGTCTTCCGACTGTGCAGTACTTCCTTCCGGGCTTCAACCTCAAGATCCTCAGGGCCTGAGGAACGACAAGGCGCTTCTTGGTGTCGTATGGGGGAGGGATGCCCTCGAAAACCTTAAGGCGCTCGAGAGCGGCCTGTCCACGGGCGGTCTTGTGCGAGATCATACCACGAACGGTCTTGTAGAAGATACGGGAAGGGGCGCGGAAGTGGAAAGGACCGCGGGTAGGGTTGAACCTGTTGCCCTTCCTGAGGTAGGCATGGTACTTAACTGTACAGATAAAAGATCGGGGTGTTAGTTGAACCAGTCATCTTTAAATCTATCATTTGCCCAGTTGCCGGGAAAATCCACAAAAGGAGAGTCCGTGACGTACGCTTGTTCCTGAAGAATTCGCCTGAGATGTTGAGGTCCTCGCATCTCACAACAACGATCTTTTGGCCTTCAAGAAGCTGCTTGGCCACAATACTGGCCAGACGACCAAGGAGGTGTCCCTTGCCATCGATAATGACCTATGCGCAAATTCCCACCCATTAGCGCAACTGCTACACCGTAGCCCCCTGATGATCCTGCCATATAATCCCAGTTCCCTCTATCATTTCCGCCGCCCAGGCGGTAAAAATTCGAAGAAGCTGATAGCTCCGGAATGGGTAGTTCAAACTCACCACGGGCTCGAATTGGGACATTCTTGCTAGTGTGGTTTGGCGATTAACGAAAGGAGAGATAGACGTCGGAGGGGGGGTTATCCGGGCGGGTTTGTCGTCGTCGGGTTGCGGTTGTTGATGTTGATTGTCGTCTGTAGGAAAGATTCCTCGAGTGAGGTTGACGATGGGTTACTGTGAGTGGGCGCACCACTGTGTGCGCGACTGTAAAGCCACACATAAAGACAGTCGCAAGGGTAGGGTAAGCCCTTATCAGTAGGTTTAGCCACAACCACAACCACAAGAACACTTTATTGCAGCCAACGACACTTATCTTAGCAACAATTAGCATGAGATAGCAACTTACCCCGTCCTCTATCGTTAATGGGCTATACATTTTTGGTATAATGCAGTGGTTCAGTTGACTGACCGAAACATGAGTTTGAAGCAACATTTAGAGTGTTGGATTTACTCTGAGAAAGTTGCAATTGTATTTAGTACATGTTATCGTTTCTAATGATTATAGGGATTAGTATTTATACTGTGTTATCTACAGGTATAAAACTCTAGAATACTTTAGGTATCCGCCAAAATCCCCCTAAGTTTGCAAGCTATGATTCGGAATAGCATACAATGTATATCATGACACTTTGGGGAGTATATTTGTCCACTTTATTAGGAGACCTTGCAGAATGTCCTCGTCTTATTTTTGGAGGTATTTTCTTGTTTGGGTCCTCGGTAGCTCCTTTTCGAGCAATACCGTTCTATCTCTCGACCTTCACTTTTCTAGGGCTTGGGGTAATTAATCCCAAGCCACATTACTTTCTCTCCTTACTCCGAAGCTCAGAGTTCTGCCCTACCTCCTAGTACTTTTTCCTCTCCAGTTTTAACCCCAGAGCTACATGTACCTGACGAATAGATTATGTAAATCCCCCATTGCTTCCTGTAGCTTCTTAAGTGAGGTCCGTTCAACCAATAGGAGTATGCATGCCATCACGATTCTCATCCGATGCTAGGATCTTCGGTTGAACGATTTCACATATTTATTAGAGTTCATTGCCGGCGGCTGAGCCCCTCTGGAGAAAAATGGTGGGGTATCGTCAAACACCCGGCACACGTGCTGAAAGCATTTGATAGTTTTTCGAGAATGCTTACCCATCTCGGACGGCGTGGGGTTCGTCAATAATAGCCGAAAGAAACCCTGTAGCAAAGGCACGTTTCCGAGAAGAGGATGTGAATGGATTTTTTCTCTGCTGGGGATCGAGATTCGCGAGCGCATACCTTCAGAAGAAAGATCGCCTTTGTAGCTGGGAGAACAAGCAAATGAGTATTTCCTTTATCCTGCAAAGAAGTATCCATCACCCATCAAGGTTCAATTTGCGAGCTGCCCCTCCAAACTGAAGCCCTGATAGTGTGAGGCCGTGATAATGATACATAATCCGATAGGATCAAAACGTCACTCCAGCGGCCCTTCCCGTGGTTTGCCTCAGATGCACCCCCTCCCCCCGCACACACCGAAGAGAAATAGGATAAACAAAAACAAACCTCAAAACTCACGATGGGATCATCAAGAACACCGCGAGACTCCACATTGATATCTTCACTACCAAAAACCACTTACTACATTCCAAACTTCATCACCCCTTCAGAAGAGTCACAGCTACTCTCCCAAGTGTGTGCTCCCTGCTTATCTTCCCTGGCAGTGTAGGCGCTGCACCCCGCATTGCACTAACGAGAGGCTCCAGATCGCCTCCGCCCCAAAGCCAAAATGGACAATTCTTGCCCACCGCCGTCTCCAAACCTGGCCCAACACACTCTCAAAGTCCAACATCCTTCTTGCCGAGCCGCTTCCTTCCTGGCTTGAGTTTCCGGTAATCCCTCGCATGCAGGAATTGGGAATTTGGGACAATTCGCCTCATGGGCAGCCAAACCATGTCTTGATTAATGAGTATAAACCGGGGGAAGGAATCATGGCCCACGAAGACGGCCCAGCCTATTTCCCCATGGTCGCAACTGTGAGCCTGGGAGCACCAATTGTATTAGAGGTTTTTGAGAAGAGTGAAGACGGGCTAGGCGAAGCCAAATTTAGAATTTTGCAGGAGCCAAAAAGGTGTGTATGATGAACTATTTTGGTGATAGCTTGGCTAATCTACCTGTCAGTCTTTTGGTAACTACGGACGACATGTATACAACTCATCTGCACGGAATCGCGGAGAAAACTGCAGACGAGAATCTTGGCCCTGAGACTGTGGCTAATTGGGACCTTCTAGGGGATAAAAACCCGTTTCTTGATGGGCGATATGACCGCCAGGTGAGGACAAGTTTGACATATAGAGACGTCCTTAAAGTGGCCAAGTTTAATCTTGGGAATTCGTTTTTCAAGCGTTAATTCCTGATATACCGTGCAAAATATTATCAAAAGAATAGAGATATAGGATGACCATTATCTTGCAACCTCAATCTACAGTACTACACAGGATACAGAAAAACACTTTCCACCGCTGATGTTACCCAAGTAACAGTACACAGCAACTATGTGGAGGGAGGGAGGTGATGGGATAAGGAATGTAGGTAGTAGATTCTAGTGCTGTAACCGTGAGGCTGTACTAGTATGCACATAATGAATAATCCAAGAACAAACTCCTCAGTTTGAGCAGTTGATATTTTGAAGTTAGATACCTCCACAACTCACCCGGACACTCCACTCAATCAGATAGTTAGTGCTGATGGTTAAGAAGGCTATCATTTGGATGTATGAGACATTGAAGAATCTCTCTCGTGAATTAGCGTGCCCTATCCAGAAAGCGATTGGCAGGAATAGGGCGATTTTATAGCACATCTAAGTATTCTAAGGGCTGGTAAACACAGCAACTGCTTACCCTCACCAAAAATCGAGATCACATGATATATATGCATGAGAGAGATTCTCCGGTGTTTCATACGCCCAAGTGATAGAAGTTAGTTACAACGTTGACTTTCATTATTTTAGGTGAGTGGTGAAGGCGTCTTAAACCTTACTACAAGAAGCACAGAACTACATGTAGTTTTGAGTCATCCGAGTCTTGGCGTATATTTAAAGGTTTATAGTTTAAAAAGTAAAGATACCGGGTGCTTAGGAGGTCCAGGAACTAAGGTCGAGAATAAGCCTTTGGTTGAATAGTTTCCCCAATCTCCTGGACGGCTCTCTACCTTTGAGGTCTGCTGAAGCCAGATGGGTTCGGTGAGGTTTCGAATTAGACCCCATAGTCCAAGTCTCATTGGTTATTCCTGGGTTTAAAATGTCAAGGTTTGGAAATCACTAGCTTATCAGCCATTCATGAACCATGGTCACCGTGTGATACTATGGATTGCAGATTAGGTTGGAAGGCATATTTTGTTTTTTATTCACATAAAATTCTGATATTATATGTTTCATACTCGTATTTTTCCTTATAAAATCTGATGAACGTTACCAACCACCCACTATTAGTTTGGGTCCCGAGAAGCCTTCCGATGGGCTGGCTTAGGCATAGAATCACCATGCCCTAGCTCATCTAGCGGAGCCCCGAGTTGGTTAATATGCCCATGAAAAGGGGATTTTCCGGGCAGGTATCCGGAAACTCAGATCACACTTGAAGCTCAGTAGTTATCACCAGGAACCATTCCATCTAACCCCAAATGTGCTTTCTTAGTTCCCAAGATAAGCTGGTATCCAGCCCACGCCCAAGCATGGAGCTCAGGCCGAAAAGCTGTTGGATCGCGCCGGCCCAGCCTTTAAAGATCCAGGTTAACCCACGTAGCACTAAATCTGTTGAAAGGCCCGAGTCAATTTCAGCCCAGCCCAGTGAATATCAATCATCGCCTTGGCCTAGTCTAAGTGACTTTAGCGCAAGCTATTCCGGGCCAGATCGGACATCGAAGATGTAATAGCCACTCTGAAACATCCTCATGATCTCCGCTGTACAGTTCTTGCCCGCTCTTACTCCTCTCTCTAGAATATGCATTCCTCAAGTAGGCCTTGTATGTATGTTCTTCATTGGCTCCCCGGGGGGATTAGGGGGGAAGACGCACTAGCTACGTAATATGATGACCGAGTGATGATCCATGATGCTATTCCACACTTCGCCAAGCACGAAATAAACTTTTTGTGGGTGGCCAAGTGGTATTAATTGCGGCTATACCACCGGCAGCAATTTATTGTGGTTGCTAGGCCGCTCTAAGCGATTAAATGTGAATGTTTGTGATGAATTTGCCTGTGAGAGTTCTCGCTCGAGAAAGGTATGGTGAGGCCTCGAGGTATAACTTGGCCTCGTAGACCGTACTAATTACCCATAGGTTCATATCGTAATGATTATCCATGAGTTTTACCAGAAGACTTATTCTCGGTCATCTATGTTTCCCGATTCCGGCTATAGCTATTCGGTATCCAATAGCTGGCGAGAAATTTCTGTAGCTCGTGACTGATCTTTCAATGGACTGCATTGGTAAATGCACAGAAATTTCAGTTTGGAATTCTTGCCAACGGTCATGAAAACAGGCCGGAATTGTCGGTTACTAAAGAACCGCGCCTCTATAGGACAACTGACGTTGATGAGGAACTCATGTCTATTTGAGCTTATGGATTATATTAGTGGATGGTCTGGGATAGGTAGATTAAAGTAACTTAATCTGAATAGGCCTCCCCCCTTTTTTTTATATATTCATTACGTACGTAGCTCATGCGTAACACGGTCTATGAGGTAGTAATTATCGCTCGAGGCCTTCATTTCGAGGTAGAACTGTGGGTGGCTTTAAGGCCGCTAAGAATCATAGCTCTTTTTTATCAATATACAAGGCAGAGATACCTCGTTTCAAAACCCAAATACAACTTTTTTCGATTCATCGTTATCGATGGCGTTGTCTAGAGGTTAAATTAACCTATCTAGGCTGCGTCACCATGGCTCCGAGGTTCGATCCCCCTCCCGCTCGCCTGGAAAAGCGGGAGCTGTGGGGATGGTGGATTTTCAAGAGGGTCTGTGCACGGTGGAGCAAGCACTATGGGGGCTGCCCAGTTAGCTGGGGGAGGCACAGAGAGGAAAGGGGAAACGGGGAATATCGGGAAGGCGGAGGAAGCAGCGGCGAACTTTTGTTCGCCGCGTAAGTCTTGCTACTCAGATATTCATTTTGAGTTGGGCGTATTGGGTTTGTACTTTAGATACATACCATCATTTAGGTACGCTTTATTTGCGAAAATTTTGGCTTTGTATATATAACAGGGGAGATATAAGGAAGCGCCCCGCCATGTAAATACGGTCTCGAGGCACATCGACCGTGATCTTGTCCGGCCTCATGGGCAACGCTGCCCCGACTGTTTTCATAACTACATGTACCGACGGGACATAAAATCCCACCTCAATTGAGGCTGGGCCCAGCCCCACACTCACTCACAATAAAAGCAGGCCCACCTTCCCATAGCGGTATTTTACTACATAGCTCGGACCTGGTGTGTTGGTCTGACCGGTCGGATTACACTCATATAGGGGACTTTATTCTGTTTGTTTTAGATGGTCTTTTTTTTTTTAGGGGAGTTACATGCAATGGTAGTAAAGCCTAAGTTAAAGTTGGAAAGCTTGTATTGTGGACGAACGCTGGCAGGGTTAGATTTCCCGTGGAAGTACCACCTCCCGTGCCCAGCACAATACAACGATGAGTTTTCTACTTCGAATCCACTAGTCGATTTATTAGTACTACATTTATTTTATTTAGCTACATGTATATAACACCGAGACTTGCCCGTGGTCCCTTGGTCGGCACAATTTTAGGTCTACCAAGGTGGAACGAGTGATACCTTATGACGTGACAAGGTCCTAAGCCTATGAAGTTATTAAATTACCAACTGCCGATCATTGACCCATCTATCCTCATTTTCCATCAGTTCACGGTCTTGGTCTTTTCTTAGAAAATAAAAGCACAATGCCTTCCACAATGCTAATACCAATCAATGCCATATGTAATATATCTTCGATGACCAATAGATAGTCGGGTTACGGCCCTAAAACACGTATGGGATCATATTATACCGATCTACACTTACCATTAGTCCGCTTCCCCCTCACTCCCTCCAAAAACAAACAAAAAAGAACGGAAAATAACTCACGCTCCACCGAATGCCTCCCAAACTTCAACGAATACCACTCTCTCGTCGACACACTCGAGCACGCCAGATTACAGACCACAAACAACGCTGCCGTTGCCACTGTGCCATTGAGCGGCACTCCCATGCCTCTTGGAGACGCCAGAAGCGATAGCGCCACGTATATCAGGCATTCCGCAAAATAGTGTGGGCACAGGAGCGAGTCAAAGAAGGGCCCAGTTGGGACTGTGTACTTCTTCAGGGTCGCCAGGTAGACGTGCGCGTCATGCTGGATGCCGGAGCCGAGGAGGAAGAGGATGATGCCGGCGAGGGACTTGAAGGATGGGGGGCCGACGAGGTTGTATAGGGATAGGGGGGTGAAGTTGAAGGCATCAATAGCAGCTGTGATGGGAGCAATTATACAATGTCAGTGATATAATTCCCGGTCGGGCTCGATGCAGTAGGGGAGGGGTAGACGCACCTGTGCCCTCAATCCATATCGCAATCGGCATCACCACATAAAACCAAATACCCACCACCCAATGCCCCACCCACATCTTACTCTTCCCCTGCTTCTGAATATACAAACATTCATACAGCCTTCTACTTCCCTGTATCATATAACACAACCACACCAGCACCACTTGACTAATCGTCTGTCCCTGAACCTTCTTCCCCTCCACCGTTCCCGTGGAAGCAGTAACATAACTACTCAACAACTGGTAGAAAATCCCATGCGTGAGAATCTGCCACCCCCAGAACATATTGCCCGCCAGACAGACATAGTAAAAGTGCGTGAACCAGCCGTGCGGCGTCTTGGCTTCCGCGGCAGCGTCAAGGAACTGCGAGACGGCAGTATCGGATGGCGGAGGCCGCTTCTCTTTGTAGCCCTCGGGAATGGGCTCAGCGGACTTGCCGTAGGCGATGAAGCGCCGGCTGAGGGCGGGGGTAAATTGCGCTAGGAGGATCTGTGAGGGTTCCGGAGGTATTAGTACGCTTCCAGGCAGTCTTGGAGTTTTATCTGGGGGGGATTGGGTACTACGCTGGCGGAGACTATGAGGAAACTGGAGCGGATGAAGGTTACGAGATCCATATTTTTCCGGGGTCTTTCGGTGTTGGGTATGCTGATATCGGTAGCTGTGTGTGTTTGCTGGAAGCAGCTGAAGTCACTTTTTATATATAGAACTTGGTCGGATGGTTGCATCCAGCAACGATATTTGTCCCTACGTAAGCTTGCAGGGATCGCCCCTTGCCTGCATAGACGAATTTAGACGACAGTAAAGTACAATGTCATCTATGGAGTCTATGGAGAAACGGCATCTCGATGTAAACGATTGAGTAAACAATGGGATGGATAATCCAATTGATTGGATATATGCACCCAACGTACCGATATAGACGAATGATATTTTCGTGGTTGAAATTCCCCGAGCAATATTGGGTCAATGGAGTGCTACCACCGGCAAAAGCTACTCTACCAGGTCTCTGGAATTTAATAAGTCTAGAAGAAGGATAGTTACGCACGTCGATGGCACAGTTTATTACCGTAGTTAATTATTAAATGTTTTTGAGAACAAAAATATCTCGCCTGCCCGCATCATGCGAGATAAGCCTCGTATACAATTCAGCGCTTTCAATTTTTGGGTGAGTCAAGCTGGATAACAGATTGAATATAGTTATATAATCCTTAAGGGCCGCTTGCATAAAAGACCTCCCTTGATAGAAAATATGTGGGCCCAAAAATCTGAAATAGAACCAATCTTCGCCCGTGGTCAGCTGTTAGGTGTATTCTTCAGGGCCCTTGGGATGAATTGAAAGCGGGCCACTACTAACTATCCCTTAGCCTGTCAGATCAGAGCGCGGTGAATTCAAGGTAACGACCCGAACTTTAGCTCTTTTGCTGATACCAACCCGTGTCCTTCTGTATTTTCTTCTTCTTTTTAATTCGTTGTGTGATCGATCATAGGGCAACCTAACTCGTACTCAGAGCGCGGTGATTCTCAGGACAAGGAAACGAGACTAAGGGCAACCATCAATTTTATTCAAAATTGATATGCTGTTCCAGTTCAGCAAACGTATTTCTCACAAGTGATGTTTACCCGAAAGTCTCTTTCTTGTAAAGTATCCTTAAAGCACCCCAAACCGCAAAGCAAGCTCAGGCATAACGTTGAAGTTAACGTTAGCTTTACCCCCAATTACCACGTCGCTATGCCAAGTGCATTTAAGCTTTCGGCGGATAGTTAGCGCGCTTCTATTACCCTGCGGCTTGATTCAATCAGGCCCCTTCCCTGTTGCGCTTTGTTAAAGGGAAAATTCTGATATAAGGTTGCGGTGGACCATTGGTCCCCTTTTTATGGGCGGAACCTTGAATTCGGGTGAAACGTTTGCTTCGTAGTTATGTCAAATATGACGTCTTTGGTCGATACTGTGCGAGAGTATCCATAAATTTGACCATTATTATTGATGAGCGCATTTGCCTTCAAAATTCATGTTCAAGTTCTAGAGCTGTTCTGATGCTGTTACTACGACTTGATCTAAAGTCACGATACATTACTCAGTTGAAGCCGTTATTGAAGGCGGAAGCATTATTCCCCTTTTCGTATCAATTGAAGGCCTTCCGCAAGCAGTTCATAATTACTACTTTTGCACACCAGCAACAATGTATCGCAAACCCGATAGTTCATACCGTTCAAGCTAAACTTCCGCACCAAGCGTTATTACAACTGAGCGTCAAGGCTGAAATCAAAACCACACTAGCGGTAAAAGTCCCAAGAGAAACTCCTCGAAGGTTGCACCGTCGGTGAAACAGGCTGCACTAGTCCGCCCGTGGGGCAGACCAGAACTTCTTTTTTCCTTGCCCTAAAAAGCAATTATTAGAACTAACTACTACCTGCTTTAGTTTTGAAAAAACTTTTTTCCCAACAGCTTCAAGTTGGGGTGACAACACATCCTCGGCTTCTGAAAACCTAAAACTGTAGTGCTAAAAAAAGGGACGGTAGGGTGGTGTTCCAGTGCCATAGCCATTTTTGATATTAGTTCCCTAAGAAGGTATCATGATTACACGTTTTCTAGAATATACTAGCTAGATTCCTTTTTTTTTTTTTTTTTTTTAAGAAAAGAAAGCCTAACCACAGCTGTCAAGCAAGTTTTCTTTTGTTCCAGGAGACGGTTTTGGAGTATCATGTTGCCCCGGTTGACTGATTGACAGCTCTGCCTGGTGCTCAACAGTTACAGACCGCGCAGCGCAACTAGTACCACATCTATCGCGTACACGATCTCAACAAAAGCCCCCCGGGGACAGAGTACCTAAGTACATTTGGTACATACTGTCCCTTCGGTTATCGGGGCTGTACAAAGGGCACATCTCGCGAGAATTAGTATTGTCTGTTGTCGTAACCCTTCGTTGCGGGTGATATGTCATGACTTGGATGGCCCGGTTACTTTTCGTGAACCGCCTGGCGCGCACAAGTGAATACCTACATCATCAGTGTATCAAACATGTATCAAGGAGATAATCGAGGGCAGTTTCACCGCAGCTGTCAGACAGAGAAGGGGGGGGATGATTTCACTTGCGGAGGACGGTGATGGTTGCCCCCGCTAGTTCGCAAATCCAGGAAGATTCTGCTGAGATTGATATACCAAGGTTAATAACCACTACCGAGCTATAGAACATAAGGAAAGATTAGGAATGGTGCTGTCTATACCGAGAATTAAATCGTACATTGTGTCCAAGAACACAAGTACCGATATATCTTGGAGTTGCAGCGGTGGGGTATTGCGGTGGATAAACATTTGTTTCGACTTTGTTTAAAGTAGCGGAACTACCGTGCTGACTGCATTGAAAATAGCCACTGCGAAAAAAAAAAAAAGAAAGGAAAAAAAAAGCATATTGGTGCAGTATGCACCCTATCATGTACCTGCATCGTGGAAGCCAGTTCTGTTTCAGATGCGCTGAGCCCAGTCTATGGTAATGATAGTTGATACCGTCTAGATGGTTGGACGTCTGAATGTTTCAACCAGGGTTGGGATGTCTTCGATGCCATAAGTTCTCCAGTAGATAATTATCCGGATAAACCTTTTGAGTTGGGTTTGTTTGGAACCATTAATACCAAGCTTGCCCTCTTTGTTTGTTGATATTTGAAGATGGCCTCAATGCAAACGTGTAACTCTGCTTCTGAATTGCGGATTTCCAGAGTTTTCCTGAGCTCATCTGAGGTCATCGCCCTCCAATGGCGACTGAATAAGCAATAGAGGCAGTGCAAAAAAAAAAAAAAAAAATTACCACCCTATCAATGCTGTCTTGGACCGGTTCTGAATCGCGATATGCGCCTAGATGTCGATCTTCAGCGAGAACAGAGCATCGAATCTGTGCAAAATATGCAGCGACTTTTGAGAATGCCACTACCCTTACATCATTGCGCCTACACAATAGAATAGAACCGATAGTCTAGCAGCTGTAGTTAGCTATCAATGCTATTGTGAAACTGCCAGCGTAGCCACGACAAAGAAGATGTGTGTTGGGGGGCGCAGAATGGTAGGTATCGGCAGATTCAGCGGCCTCATCTCCCCGCAATTATTTATTGCCACAATAGTATTGATGAAGTGCAGGTATTTGGCGTGCTTTATGTGGTCTGATTTTGCACCTTAACGCATGGCTCAAATTTGTCTCGTGCGGACGCATTGCAAGTTTGAAGCCGTTTTGTTACCTTACATTCACCGGTGTACGGAGTGTCTGATGAAGGACGATGTACATACGTGTACGTAGGTTCAAAACTCATAATAGATTATTAGACATTGTTTCCTGGGTATAGTTGGTGTATACAGCTGCGCGTGTTTTTTTTCTCTTTTTTTTTTTTTTTTCTTTCTTTCTATAAACGTACCCTGTGTAGCGAAAAGTGATTAGAATCTGATAAGACATACATACATGTATACACGTATTCACCACAGCATTCACTTATCAGATTCTGATCATTTACCTTCAACACCCTAGTACATACCTAAGTTTATGGTCAGAAATGTATTACTAGCCAAATAATTTTTGCAGGAACAGCCTGACGAAAAAGGTATGCAGGCAAAACAGGCATGGCAATGACATGAGGTGACGTTCTGAGATTCTCGGTACTGCACCTATAAGACACAAGTGTATACCCAAAGCATTATTCGAGGTGTTTGTGGCGAGCCCCTGAAAAAAGCATAAAACTTGCATTAGGGAAATCTTTCTCCCACTGCAGCTTCAAGGGTCTTCTTGAACATCAGTAATGTTAGTTTGAAAAATAAAAATGGCAAGGAGTCTGCCTACGTCTAGAGAAACGTACTACAGATAACGGTGTAGCAGCATCTTCAATTGCATGTTGTTTCGATAATTCAATGTTGTTCGTAGACCGACGATGTACAGATATGCCAGCAGTACAGGCGCGCAGAAACTGTGGTATAGATGTCAACGTTCCGATCCTGTGCGTGTTTTCAGAACTCTTGTGTTTCATATCTCGCTGTGATGTAGAACGGTCCTCGTACCTGTACGTGTATTGTATGATAACCTAGCTAGCCCTAAAGTTGTAGCCACGACGGTTTCTATGATGCAAGACCAGTTCCTTTGTGTCACAACCCCAGATTGCTTTTTTCTATCCAGTGTCAATCATTGCCCACCATTACACGAACAACAGTACCGCAAAAATGGATCGGAATAGCATCCGAAGAGCCTCAACGGCTGGACGTATGATGATGGCGGGCTGTGTACAGAGATGGGACGAGGGGCAATCGGTGATTTGAAACAAGGAGGTTGGAACCGTCCTGTTAAAACATCAGACGAAAGATGCACTTTATGCTCCATTGAGAACCGTTGTTATGCGCAAGGCAGCACCAACGTTTTTCTTCTATACGGGCTTCTATTTGAGCGCGGAGACAGAAAGCCCAGTCTCGCCGCAGATCGGTACCAGCATTTGGGCAGATACAGGTCCAATCTGATTCTTTCGTTGGAAACCCAAGCACCTGGTACCAGGTAATATTTAAGAAGTTCTTTCAGGTTTCCAGAAGGACATTACGATTGGATATGAGGTTTGGTAGCTGGCTGGTCGTGCTGTGGAATTCACACGTAACTACGGATACGCACCTGGATACGAATTTCTACGCACAAAATCTACTGGCTCTCGCAAAAGCAGTTAGGCACATTGCCCTTTTCGTCGTGCGCATACTGTATTTGGATGATCCATGATTTGGAAACGCTACAGGGCATAATTCAGGGCACAATTCAGGTATTTTGCGCGCCGAATGATAAACCATGATCGATACCACAAAAACTGTCGGCCTCGGCAACCAACCAGCATAAACTCCGAGCCCTAAACCGCTATTCGGTCGTTTCGGCTAATTTTTTGCAGATAGTCCAGTCATGTTGAGGGGAATACTGATCAACCTGCATGGCATATTCTCGATGGCTTACATATCCATTTAGGCGAGAAAGGGTGTTGTTCCGTAGGCTCCATGACTCTTTTTGCAACTCAACTCACGATGCTGATTAAACCACATAAGCAGCCATATTACTGAGGTCCCCTTTGGGCGAGAGAGATTTGTGCGCACAGAACTTCAATTTTTTCAAAGGAGTGTCTTGAGTCATGATGTCAGAGTACCTACTCTTGGTCCTCTGGGGTGTAGAAGATATCTTTGGGGGGGGAATTTACTTATTTTTTCATTGCCCTAGGTCTCTATTCTAAATATGACTGCATGCTGAAACATCCAGTTGCTTTCTTGGGCCTTGGACGATTGATCCAAAGCAGCATCTCCGCTTCGATGTTCCGACCGCGTACGGAGTGTGCCCAGGATGCGCCTGGCGTCTTCTTCGCTTAGTCCTCCGACCTAGGCAGTTCTTTGGCTGGATAGAAAAACCCACGTCAGGATGCGTCTAGTCCAAAGAATGTGTCTGCACGTTGCACAGGGTGGTCTGAATCGTGTTCAGGGCAGCACACCACCATGCCTTTTGGAGATAGAGTATCATCTCGGGATTTCTAGGTCATTGGGGGAAAAGGTGGATGTCAAACACCTCCGGCTGTGCTAGAAGGAAAAAGTAAACAACACGAAGATAGATTGGAGATCCATCACAATACTGTCCCCCCGTTAGCAACAATTGTTATGGTTCTGTGCCTGAGGCTCTGGACTCCCTGCGTTGTTTGAGACCACAATCTCGACCGATGGATAGACTGCGATCTAGAGAGGGGAGGAAACGAAGTGGGGAAGTGTTGGTAGGGGAGGGGGGGGGGAATAGTGCCCAACATGCGCAGAATGGAGGTTGGTTGGTCGAGGGCACTATTCATTGGATCGTCAATTATCAATCATGCATACACTTAGTTAACCCCGACCGCTTTCGGCCCACTCCAACACCGTTGGCCCGCGCGCCCCCGCCGGATATGCCACTCTCGAATCGTATTACATATCCGGTTCAAGCTTATTCTCACAGAGGGCTCCCGGATGAACAGAAATCCATAAATGATATATACCCTCCCTCGATTCCATTCTCAACTCCACACTCAGCATCCAGCAACCAGATCAATTCCAAACAATTCACATTAGCTCAGGCTTGAACAATATCGAATACCAATCACAACACCAATTCCCTAACAAAAACATACTCAACAAAAATGTCGATTCTTGGATTGTTCATCCTTGCGTGCACTCCGGACAAGCGTCTTGAACGTAAAGCCTTTAAGAAGACTGAGGCCAGAATGAAGTTGAGAGAGGAGGCTCTTGAGAAGTCCCGACATCTCTACTACAGGGTTGGAGGGTTCCGGTGAATGAATAAACAATGTTTACATTGATTTTAAAATTCATTGTAACCGTTACACATTTTTTGACAGTCCAAGTAAAAGCTTGGCCATGGATGGTGGTGCAAAACACTCTTTATTCGGAACCATATTGGTTGTAAAATTACTCAACAACCACACCTATATATCCCCTCCGTAATATTCACAAACCCCCCCCCAAAAAAAAAAAAAACAACAAGCAATTCCCACCACACTGCCACACTGCACCGAACTACATTATCCATTTGTTAGATTCACAATATGCAAACATCAGCAGTCTCCTCTTCCGACGTGGCTATCCGTCTTATCAGCCATAACATTCGTTATGCCACTACGAACCCATTCCAGGGTGAAGAAAAGTGGCCTATTCGTTTCCCCTACGTGGTTAACTCGCTCAGGCTGCATACACGCTACATTCCTGCAGCTTTCATCTGCCTGCAAGAAGTTCTTCACTCTCAGCTCATCGACATTCTCAGTTCCCTCAACGCTTCCACTCCCGGAGAGTGGGAATACATAGGGGTCGGCCGGAACAATGGTGCCGAGGCCGGTGAATACGTGCCCATCCTGTATCGTCCCAAAGTATGGCGGCTCAATTCCTGGAAGACAATTTGGCTGTCTGAGACACCAACAGTACCATCAAAGGGCTGGGATGCGGCGAGCACCCGCATCCTGACGATTGGCGAGTTTACAAATAATGAGACGGGGACTTCGGTGATGGCCATGAACACCCATCTAGACGATCAGGGCCGAGTCTCGCGTACAAACGCGGCAAAGGTGATAATTGCGCAAGTCGACAAAGCGGCCTTTCCGACATTCCTTGCTGGTGATTTTAATTCTGAGCCAAACGAGGAGGCTTATTCGGTTCTGAATGCCGCGGAATCGCCCGTGTCGGATTTGAGGGATTATGTGGAAAAGACAGCGAGGTATGGGCACGAGAACACCTTCACGGGGTTTGGATACGAGAAGGATGTAGGCCCGAAAAGGATCGATTTCCTATTTCTGAGTGGGATGGGAAAACAAGTTGAAAGAGGAGGTGTGATGATGGGGGATGCGCCATGGACGGTGCAGGACTATGGCGTTTTGGAAAGTCGTTTTGACGATGGCGTTTATGCCAGCGATCACAGAGCAGTTATAGGGGATGTTCTGCTACATTCTTGGTGATGGATTCTTCTTTTGTTTCGGCAAAAAGTTTATTTTTATTTATTTTACTTTTACTTCTTGGATTGGCGTTTTTTTCTGGGGGGGGGGGGGCATTTTTACGGGCATTCAAAAAGGGTTATGGTTTATGAAACTTGTATATATTTTTACCCGTGGTCGATTAGCTTCATTCGCTATCACTTTTACTTCTTCTTCAAAATCAAATTTTATTATTTTACCTTTACAATATCTGTGCCTCAAAAACGTGACTTTTTCCCAATGGTCGTGATCCGTATGCAAGCCATTCGTTGAAAGCTTATCCAAAGCCGCTAACAAAACAGAAACCTCAACCAAACGGAATTTTACAAACGAAACTCTAAATTTTAGAACTCTGATACTTTGATCAGACCTCAAAGTCTTGATCACTCATCACGACTTTTAAAAATATCCATGTACCCCAGATTCTCGATTCCCCCAGAGCCTCTCCCATTCATTATCCACTAGCACCTACTCCCCCAAACAGTGCTCTAGCCTCGGCCTCTGCGTAAAATTGATGATTCGCCAAGACCGCGCGCCGACCACTCACAAGTCCCCAATCCGACGATCCCCGCAATGTCAATTTCGGAGCAACAAACACATTTTTGGCTCGCTAGCTCAGACTGTCAGACGGATGTCAGGAATCAGGATCTTGGCCCCCGTGCGATCACGTGTGGAGGGTGTGTGGGGTGGAAGTTGCGTTAATTTTGTTAATTCTTTGTGAGAGGGCTGGAATCTGGGGAGGAGTGTTCTAGAGCAATGTGCATTTTGGGCGAATGTTGGAAGGCCTGGGTGCGGAGAGGCTCTAGAGCTGGGGTCGTTTGGGGAAAATTGGGGGGGGGGAGGGGGTCTGGAGTTGAGGTCTGGAAGTGCAAGATGCTGTTGGTGTTTATGTTTTATGCTTTATGCGTGCCATGGCTCGCATCTGGCTGGAGCGCAATCGGTGCATACTGCAGAATGGCCCAGATGACAGACGCCGGACTACTGACTGATAAACAGATAGGCAGAAGATATGCACGGGCCTAGAGTGAATCTGAGTGATTTACTGACAGCTGGGGAAAAATACAATCTTTACTGAGTTTACTGACTTTACCTAACCCATCGCTGATCTTTTCTGGGGTTGGGGAAGCCGGGGAATGTTAGCGCTGGCGGTTGAAGCGGGCTGGGCAGCTCGGCGGTTATGTAATCTGTAACTATTGGTATTTTGCGAGTGACCGCCTATGAAGTGCTATGCTGTCTGCTCTGGCGGACCTGTGGTGCGAGAGGAAGTGGGGAGATGACTGCTAATTCTTGTTTGTTAGGGGGATGTTAAAGTGGGACTTGGAAAAATGTGTTTTAGCCGTTTTTTTGGCTGTAGGTTAGTTGTTTCCATGGGCGATCTTGCAGCTGCTGAGTGTTCCATCATCACTATCGATCCGAACTCATCATCGTGAGAAAATTAAGATAAACTGCTCCGGTTCAGTCCTTCAAGAGCGAGATGAGTGTGTAGGTAGCCAAATACAATGATTGTAGATGAAGGTGCTAAATATGGATAGCATGACATGGGGCACACTTTAAGCGGATGATCCTCGCATGGCATATGCGACAGCACGTATTCCTCTTAACCGGCGTCTTGTTGTCAGTTCACTCACAAATGGAGCGCGGTACCGGAAATGCAGAGCAAAAGAGCTAGAGAAACTCTAAATCCCGCTGCCAGAAAGAAGCTTCCCATCCATTGACCCCTCATTCTTGGTGGGTCCGTCCATCACGAATGGGCGGATTTTATCATTCCTTCCCTCAGGTTACGAGTTTAAAAGTCGAACGGCTCGTGGAGATACACTATCTAAAACTTGCATCCAAGTAGCTGCAGTTTTGTGCTGTGCGGGGTCGGTCGCCGGAACCAATGGCCGTTTGGGCTCGTAGCTACAGATGAGTAGGAATGAGTGTTTTGGGGCGGTGGGTATCTTTTTCTCTGTATGTAAGTATAGTGGTCTACCTGCACTGTACTGCAATGCTGACTCCCTGTTATCTATCCTATCTTGCGAAGGGGGGGTGGATTGCTGCGGTGTTTTTGGCCCTCCAGCTTCGAATGGATGAACCGGAACGTAAGGAAGTGGAGAGATGGATGGTTATTTGTGCGTGATGTTTATCTTACGTCTTTGATGGTGGTTCGTTGGATGACGCTGCAGATCTAGAACATTGTAGCTCAGCTGGGTAACTTTAAGTTTGTACCAAGCACTCTTTTTTTTTTTTTTTTTTTTTTCTTTTTCTTTTTCTTTTTTTTTATCAACCTACCTATTCATTCATCCACTCATCATCTTGCACTAACTTATGAACCACACCGCATACCTTCCCACTCCACTGTCTTTACACATCACGCTACGCTTCACTCGCTCACTCATCACTGCTGCATATGCACAGTGCACACATAGTCAGAATTGGGGAAAATGGAATGCACAACTGTGCTTCCTTCCTTCCCCGCAATGATCTAACGACTAGCTTTTCACATGGGAGTGGGGGCGGTGCGCTGTACTCGTAATTTTGCAGCGTTTGTGGGCGTGGCCGCTATTGCATACCATACAGAAAAGTTGGTGTTTTTTTTTGTGTGTGTATGCAGTAGCGGCCATGTTCATAAGCGCTATTACGAGTACTGCAAGTCTTCTAGCAGTCGATCCAGATGTAGAGGTATGAAATCTGACACTTGCACCAAGAGATCTAGTTCCTCCTGATATTATTTTGCCAGATATCTCTAGAGTCCCCATATCTCAATGATTTTAAAAATTTCTGTATAGCAGGCTTTGTGGGGAGAGCTTTCTACGGAAATCTTGGGCTTATTAATAGTTCATCACACAGTCTAACTGCAACTGCATTTCTGGCTCGAGGTGTACTGAAGAAATGCATAAGATAGACACAGAAAACTAGTCGAGAGCCATAAATGGATACTTTACTCCCTTCTGCACCCTCTCATATTGATAAATTTCTGCCTTGGTTGAAGCCCGGCTGCATGACATGGACGTCCTCTACAAATGCACAACAGCCGTTTGTTTATATGTGCATATACCAAGGATATTGGGCCATGAAAGAGTATGCCGAGGATACTCGGGGACATTTGATCAAAACCATAGTGAAGACTCTCAATTAGGATGGCGGAGCAGCTTGATGAAGGGCATGAATGTTCGTGGTTTACGTTTTACTCTCATCGGCCTAAATGCAGGGAGAGGCCGGACCCTCTTTAGACAAAGAGCTAGTCGGAACTGTGTACGGGGTCTTATTCCTCGTTTGTGAGGGAATTGGGTCTGGATCTAACTGGTGTAAAGTCCTGTACTTGGAATATTTTCGTGAGAAAACTTTTATCTCTCTAACCCCGTTACGAGGGTTTTCATCACAAAAATCTCCAAAGTGAAGACTTTGTAGGCCCAGGATACTGCCTTGAGTGTGGATACAAATATGGACTGCTGTGTGCGCTAGCTTGGGGCTGGTCATGTTTCTCAATGGGGACTTAATGAGAAGAGTGGTGGATTTCACATCTCGACTCCTGGGGCATAATATCTAGGTATAGGAAGGGACCTCTCAATCATATGCTTCGAGGAGATGGTAGTTCTTGTCCTGGTCTGTACAGATTGGGTGTCGTAGGATTCCCGTCTGTCACTGCTGCTTGCGGTTGATAGGATTGTATCCGCAGAAAGTCCTTGAGTAGTGGATATAGTTCGAGCATTAAATACTTTCACCACCTATTCTCGGGAACTCTTGATCACTTTCTATCGCAGAAGTACTCCGAGAGCTGGAGTAGGATAGAAATCTCCTAAAGTGTAGTGAAGGAGAACAAAGGACTTGTTACAAGTGAACAGGGATGGATACCATCTACATGCCTTTTTTAAATCACGGGTCTTATTTATCAAGCTTGATGTCAACCAATCTCCCAAGGCTTTCATTGGTAGGGGGATAATTATATAAACAGTAGCTTCAGCCGGGAGTACAGGGCAAGATTGCAGGAGATATACAGTCACCCCCCAGAAGTATTCGCGATTTACACCCAACGATCAATGCGCAAGGTGGCTTTGAGGTCGATTTGAGGAACTGAAATGTATCCAAATAATTTTATTAAATTGATGGGTAAAAACATTAATATTATAGAAATCTAATATCAATTTTGGGTACTATTGACTGATACATGGTTGGTATTTCAAACATCTCAGCACACACCTTGGTTCTTTATTTGAGCCGGACATGTCACACTAAATCCGAATCACGAACACTTTTGCAGAGTGGCTGTACATAAGGATAAGAACTACGGTCTAGTTTCGAACAGAGCGAATTAAGAAAGGATCTGAGGCGGGTGTGTCGAGGTCACGAGATTCCACAAGGATATCCTACGCACTATCCTAACCCGCTGCATCCCAGATCCTTGTGGTATAGCGATATACGAATTTTTGGGCTTCCTACCTCAATGATAAGTTCCACATGAAATGGACAAACATATGCTGCGATACGTACGACTCATAAGCCTCATCTAGGATTGGGTCACCGGCGATCACTCATGAGGCTTCTTGGCAGAAGGCAAACACGGGCACCGACGTTATTTATGTTGGCCTTAGGGGCCCTAAGTGTTGATATTCTATATATATATGGACGCAAGAATTGCATGTGGAGTGCCTGCGGATCGAGAATAGGGTATTGTTTGCCTATATGCTATTCTTGTGGAGTGTATCTGACGCTGTTGGGAATAGGTAATGCACCAGGTCTAGGAGGGTTAATGGTGGACCAAATAACCCGGCCGTGACTTGGGCTCGACCGTCTGTGAATAGCCGGATATAGATAGACTCTCTGTCTAAGAAAACATTCGACGTTCGAAGGTAGGCTTGCTCGCTCGCCCACAGTACTAGGAATCTTACCCGCTTACATGTGGGATATCGTGCTTTTCTGCTTTATAGGTATCTGGACGCATGAGCCATCACTCGGAACGAGTGCGAGTTTTTTTTTTTTTTTTTTGTTTATATTCATTACGTGTATGCCATCTCGCGGTTATGGCACAATGAAGAGAGCTGACTGTGGTGTTTACTTGGGTAAAGACAGGGGTGTTTTAAAAGGGTTGGAGTTGCGGTAATAGGTGCAAGACTATGCTCCTACGTTAGCCCTCACTCCGTCCCCCAATAGAACCACCCCGCTACACATGCGGAGCTCGCATATCCACGATCATTACTATTGTACACCCGTAGGGAGAGGTGGTGGAGCAGCGCCTACACTTGCCTTGAGCCCCAATTATATGAATCGCTTTAAACTACAAAATGAGAAAGAGAGTACTATGGCCTGTGAGTGTATTTACAACCTTGTATAGCCTCCCTTCAAGAGTCATGGTTGTTGCTTGGCCGCGCTTGGTGGTCGTTCGTTGTTTCCTCGCCTTTTCCCTGCGGGTGTACGTGAATTTGGACTATACGTAACTTTGGGGGCAAGATTGAGGCTGAGTTGGGAGACTCCTCATGTTCAGTAAACCAAGTGGGAAACTTGAATCGACATAAGTATCTCAAACTTAAACCAAACCAGAAGTCTCGAATTCCTACTGACATCTCAACCACTACGAGCTTCGGTCTACCTCGGTCTTCTTTACACATAGTTTACAGGCGGCCAAAACCACTATCACCCGCTAGCGAACAGGCAGCCATAATTCAATATTTCTAGACTCCACTAGATGTTTTCTCCATGAGGTAAATGGCAAGTAAGAGCCGAAGACCAGATTCTTAAGAGTAGTCAATGCCCAAAAGGGGTCTAGTTAAGTGGGTGCACTCGCAGGCTCATCATGATATAAGATATAAGTCATTAGGAATAGGAGACAATCAGTAATTTGATAGAATCAAATATATTTTAAACAACTGATCAACCCATGAAAAGCCGATTTAAAGAATATTGGTTCATGAATTATCACTCTCATCTGCTCAGCAAACGATGCTATTGCGGGAAATATAGAGCTTGATTAATACAGTGTATACCCAATATATAGAGCCAAGATTTGTAGAGAGGCCGTGTTGAGCGCTAAAACCAATAGTCGCAAAGGACAGCGTACATACAGGTCAATATTTCCACCACTCTTGAGCCATATTACAAGCGGCCGCACGCGATAATGGCCTTTCTTCCTTCAATTTACTTCTTCGATTTGTTCCTTTCGTTATCGTCTCCTGGATTTCGGGAAACAGTCTATTGATATGGCATAATGGTCATCCACTAAATCGGGTTATTAACTGCAGCAAGCTTTAGGCCACATTTAAGCCCCTAGGGATTGTAATTAAAGACCGAATCTATGTATAGGACAGGACAGAAGGATACCACATACACGCACGATAAAAGTTATCATTCTCCGCTCAACGTGAATGTTGCGCATTTGGTTATTTTGCGCGGTTGAATTCTTTAGATTGAATCACAATCTCTTTTCATTAAAAAGAAACTGAGGCTAGTACTATAATACTCCTATCAAGGGGTCCTTAACGTGAAAGGGAAATAATCCGAATGAACACTAGAAAGAGAAGATTAGAGAGCTAAGAAGGGAGAATGAAAGAAAACGCCTTATAACTAGTATAGTAAAAAAACGAAAAAAAGCTATAAATACAGATGCCGAGTTCCCAAACAAAGCCCTTAAACCAAACGAAAAAAGAAAGTCCTGGTAATATTTACCTCTTAAAAAGAAACCTGAGACACGTTTCTCACCAAACTTTTGATTTTCGCCACAAAAAAAGAAAGAAAGAAAGAAAGAAAATGAAAAGGAGAAAAAAAGTTGGGAAAAAAAAGAAACCCAAACCAAGAAAATATAAACCCGAATTGAAACCTATCCAGTAAGGAAGAAAGAAAAAAACAATTATGAGATATTATTTGGTATTGTAGTTAAACTCTCAGCCCAAACCCATTCGCCATAGCCCAGTCCTTGCCACCCAAAATACTGCTGAGGGACGGATCGGCATCCCATTCCATATCTTGCAGCGTATCATCCATCAGATTATTCCCATAGCCGAAGGGATTCCAGTCATCTAGACTTCCACTCATGCCATCAATTCCTTCGAACCCTTCGGTACCAGATGATCCTGGGGTATATGAAGGAGTAACGATGGCAGGGTTCATGGTCGACATATAAGAAACACCCTCTCGGACGCCGTCAAAGCACTGTCTTATCACATCAGGAGACATAGACGAACTCTCCCATGCACTGCTGCTTGGGGGTGTAGGAAGTTGCTCATTTGCACTGTCCTCCTTTTGCTGAGATTTGGAACCTGGTGTATGTTTCCCGCCTGGTGTCTTGACGTTCGATAATTGCGGAGTCCTAAGTGCAGCTGGGGACCTTCCAGGAACAGGGGTGAGCCCCGTACCTCTATTAATGGGTGTTGTACCGAGAAGTGGAGTAGAACTATGTTTCGGCTGAGGTGTTGAAACATTCTTCACCAGCACTTCATCCTTCGCCTCATCAGGCCTTCCCTTTGGTTGACCATCAGGGCCCAGACATAACGCGTCCCGAGTCGATGTCAAGAGGTAATCTAACGGGTTTTCGATCTTGTGCTTATTCCTTTTCTCCTCCTCCAACAATCTTTGCTTTTCCCGTTCATGCCACTTTTGGTGTTCTTCCAGCTCCTCCTTGGTCTCAAATTCCTTCACGCCGCTCCGGCAATCCACTAGAGGACATTTATGAAGTAGTTTAGGAGCCTCCTTCACTTTTGGAGTTTCTAGCTCAACTTCTCTTTGGCGCTTCTTCCGGGTAGGAAGTTTTAGGTCTTCAGGACCAAACTTTCCCGGAATTACCGTTGGAGGACTTCCATCTGGAGACATCGAACCCAACGGATGAACCTGCCCAACGAGTTGCGCCTTCTGCGATTGTTGAATAGACCGCGACCTTTCTAACATCAATTTTTGTGTGTGTTGTTCCAGATTACTAGCGCTGAGAGGGTTCGGCGGGGACTGAGGATTGGGGACCTGTAACTGCGACCGTGACTGGGCCTGCAGTTGTGCTTGAGCATGCGGTGGCTGCTGCTGCTGGGCCTGCTGCTGGGCCTGTTGCTGGGCCTGCTGCTGCTGCCTCTGTTGCTGCTGCTGCCTTTGCTGCTGCAACTGCTGCTGGAGCTGGAGCTGCTGCTGCTGGGCCTGCTGCTGCTGGGCCTGCTGCTGCTGGGCCTGCTGCTGAGCATGTTGAACCTGTTGTGCTTGTTGGGCCTGTTGTGCTTGTTGTTGCTGCTGTAAATTAGGTATACGTGGCACAGGACCAGCAGCCGGATTAAATCGGAGTGTCTCAATATTAATATCCTTCGCCCTCTTCTCATCCCTAGCGGTCAATTGCGCCATACTCTGTTTGACGAAAGCAAAGTATCTTGTCAAGGATCCTTTGAATTCCGCCAATTGTTCCGTGTTGATTGTAAAGGTTTCTTTAGGCTCAAAATTCGGATGATATTGAGACGCGAGCAAGTTTTTCTGTAGGCCACGTTACTAAATGAAGGCGCATGGGCTAGAATGAGGACAACATACCGTTCGAATCAACTCCCTCGTGGCCGTAGCTTTTCCACCCAACAGGACAAACATAGGCAACAGCTGATCTGTCCGTTGTATCATATTTATTGTGTTTCGCTCACTCAATTGCTGGCGGAGACGTTCCCTTTCTTCTCGGTTAAGATCCATCACTGGCCGGTTTTCATGACTGCCCCTTTCCTCCGCGAGCATCTTTGTAAGATTCGCAATCATAGCCTTCTGGTCCAGAGCAAGTTGCTGGTCAGTATTCTGCCTTACAACTGGGGATTGCTGCACTAATGATGGTATAGCGTTTGGTTTTTGTCCTTGTGATGCCTGGTTTGCAAATTGCGGCTGCTGCTGGGGAGGTTGGACGGCACGTGCGGCAGGAACCTGCTGGTTATTCTGTTGCGGTGCTGGTCGCTGATCGAGAAGAACAACCTCTTCACTAGCATCCCTTTCCCTTTTCAATTTCTTCGCAGCAGAAGGCGAGTCTGAGCAAGCTGTTTGCAGGGGTCGGGCAACAGCAGGTGATTGCGAAACAGGTACCTGTGGGGCGGGTACCTGTGGGACGGCGTTTTGCTGCTGTTGCTGCTGCTGCTGCTGCTGCTGCTGCGCCCTTTGTTGCGCCAAGATCGCATTTCTACGTTCCTGAAATTGTTTGAAATGGTGGAATTGCTGGCTTTGTTGAGCACTAAGCTTTCCTTGTTGGTCCAAATTTTCTAGATGCTGGAACTGCTGCGCAGTCATATTGGTTAGTGGACGACTCGGACCGATGGGCTGGTTCACTGGATGTTGGGCAGTAGGCTTCTGCAAAACGGCGGGAACGGCAGGGGCGCCTGGAACCTGGGGAGGTTGGGATATTGAAGGTTGCTGCTGCTGCTGTGCTTGTTGCGCCTGCTGCTGCCGCATTTGTGCCTGAATTTGGGCTTGCATCGCTTGTTGCTTGTGCATCTGTTGTTGTTGCTGCTGCTGCTGCTGCTGAAGCTGCTGCTGAAGCTGTTGTTGGAGCTGCTGTTGCTGTTGAAGCTGAAATTGTGTCTGTTGCTGTTGAACCTGATGAGCTTGTTGCTGGACCTGTTGTTGAGCTTGGGGCGGCTGTTGACCCGGCGGTGGTTGCTGACCTGGCTGCTGAGAGCCTTGAGCCTGTTGCTGTTGCTGAGCTCTTCTTGCGTACGAGGCTTTGAGGAGCAGCTGGTAGTGTTGACCTTGCTTCGTCCGTAGAGCCTCAATCCACGGTGGAGGGGCATTTCCCTGGACGAGGTAATTCTTTACCTGAGCCCAAGTTGTGTACTGGGGTGGAATTTGGGTAGCCAAGTGTCCTAATATTTGTCTTGGCACCTCTCTAGAATCCATTAAAGCCACTTGCTCATCGGTCAACACCAGATTCGGGTTGAATGGAGGAATATTTGGGGGCTTGGCTTGTGCATTTGCTCCTGGTTGAGCACCAGCTTGTGGTTGAGATAACCTTTGTTGAGCGGGATTTGGGCCTATTTGTTGCTGCATCTGAGGTTGAGACCCTGGGATTTGCTGGAGAGGTTGTGGCCGGGACATGGCGCCGACCGGCTGCTGGAATGGGGACTGTTGGGCTTTTGCACCTTCTCGCTGGTTAAGATGTTCCTGGTACTTTGCTTTGACAAGTGCAAGCTTCTCAGCGGATTTACCTTCGGGAACTGGTCCACCCATTGGTGGGCGCTGTTGATTCATCGACGGCTGCATTGGGAATTGTTGCGGATGCCCCGGCTGCTGTGCCGGATTGGGAGTACGCTGAAGACCAGGCGCAGCACCTTGGTTTGGAGATGCACTAGGTGCCTTTACTGCTGGAACCATGCCCGCTGGAAGCCCTTGCCCTGGGGGACCCTGAAACTGTACACCCTTCAATAGAGACCCGTTAGCTTCTTCAACATACCGCGGACTATGGGAACCCAGGAGAGAACACACCTGTGCTACCTGCAGACGTGCCTGTTGCAATGCGACATTTCGCCTCAGCTGTTCTGGGCTAGGGTTTCGCATATTTGGGCCTGGAGGGAACTGGGGGTTGTTTTGTGAGACCGGCACAACTTCATCACCAGTATCCGCCCTCTGTTTGGCGTCCTCCTGCTGAGCTTGATAACTCTCTGCACTGGTTAGGAGATTTGGATTCCTCATCGCCTGAGTTCCAATATTGGCGGGCATTAGCCGAGTCTGTTGTCCCGCAACACCTTGGTTCAATTGCTGCTGCTGCTGTTGCACCGCTCGATCCTGTAGAAGCTTGGTCCTGTAGAGATTTATGGCCTGTTGTCTCAAAAAGGCTTGGGCCGGTTCCATGCCCCACTTAGTGGAAAGCTCTCTAACTTCCGGGCTCGGATTCTGGTTCATGTTCGCCAGCATGGGCTGACCAACCTTCTGGGCTATTGACATCACCAGGTTGTTTATGATACGATTCTGGTCCGCCTGGTTAGGATTTAGTGGGGGACGCTGTTGCTGAGCCTGTTGTTGCTGTTGCTGCTGCTGAAGTCCGAGCATAATACCTTGTTGCTGTTGGGCCTGTTGTAGTTGTAGCTGCTGCTGCTGCTGCTGCTGCTGCTGCACTTGTTGCTGCTGCTGCACTTGCTGCTGCTGCTGGATCTGTTGTTGGATCTGCTGCTGCTGTGCCTGTTGTTGCTGGATCTGTTGGAATTGCTGTTGCTGCAAATTGTGGCCCTGCTGTTGGTGAAGTTGTTGTGCCTGCTGCTGCTGCTGCTGCTGCTGCTGCTGCTGCTGCTGCTGTTGGGCAGCCTGTTGGCGCTGCTGCATGATCTGCTGCTGCTGCTGAAGGGTCAACTGTGGTCCACCCGGCATGTTTGGCATTTTTTGTAATGGGTCCATGAGTGGCATTCCGGGCTGGGTATTTCGCATCTTGTATTCTTCTGCAGCCATCTGTCTTCGTCTAGACTCCCGTATTTGTAGAAGTTTCGACCGGCACTGTATCCTGTAGTCCTCCTACATATTACCAAAGTAGGGTTGTCAACACTTGACGTCACTAAACCTAAATACGCAGGGAGACGATCGCCACGGAAAAGAAAATCAAACTAGGAGCTTACCTTGTCGACAGCTTTATCATATGTTGCCTTCTCAAATGTGGTTGCGATTTTTATGGCGTGCTGTTGCTCAACTTCGGTTCGTACTAATCGTAAGGACGAAGCGCTATTTATGTAGAAAAATAAAGAAAAAATGTTTAGCTTTCTTTCCCACCATTCACGAAAGTATGTAGTTTAAACCGAGGAAAAGGGAAGGGGGGAGAGGGTGCGTCGAAACAAGCCTTCTCCCAAAAGTAAATGAGGTCGCCTCTAGGGAGAGAGGGGGGGGGGGGGGGACCCCGAGGGAAATACTCCACATAGAATTAAGAAAGAAGAGGATGAGGAGGGAAAAGAAGAAGAAGTCTGTACATTTGAAGAATAGTATTTAAACGCTCTGTGGGCGTCATCTCCTGCTGCCAGCCCTGTGGATTCCACTTAGATTTAAGCTCGTGGAGTACAATCTGTGAGAGCCTGCTGTTCTCCTGTCCGCCAGGCATGCCTCCGGCGCCACCGCCAACTACTCCAGCGCCCATCCCCATTCCAAATCCTCCAGCTCCCTGGCCGTTCATCTGTCGCGTGTTACTTACTGCTGCTGGTTGGTGACTTCTGCTGTCGACCTGACCGACTCAGCTTCGTGCTGCGTACGATTTCCGTTGTGGTTCCTCCTTTACGAGTATATCGCGCGTAAAAAAAAAAAAAAAACAGTGGTAATGGTATAATAAACAAGTTGGGAATATAAAAAGACTTAATCTAAGGGAGCCTGTTTTCTGACGATGTAGGCTGTGGTATAGGTAGAAACGATAGTGGTAATAGTGGTTGTGTACCGGTGATGCGGTGTATATGAATGTTCCTGTGATGAGAACAGGAGCAACAGCCCAACAGCACGTTAGTCCCCAAACACCCCGTCTTTCTCTCTTCTCTCAGGCGGCAATTCTGGACGCAAACGAACATAAGCCGTCGATCGTAATATAAAAACCCTTTCTTCTCCTTCTTCCTTCTTTCCCTTCTTTCCCGTTCTTCAATCCAGATTCCTAACCTGTTACCGCGAAAACAGAGTTAGTATATAGGTTAATGATGAGTGCGGTTGTGCGGTACGGTGGGTTGTGCGGTTGTGAGATAGGGTGTAGAAAAGTCACCCTAGGTGCTCGTCGTAGTTTTAATAACAGACGGTAGGGTAGAGGGGGGTAAGGGGGGGGGGGGGGTGGTAGCAACGCAGTGGTTATATGTCTGGCCTGCTGTGTGCACTTGTTTCGCCAGGTTCGAGGATCGGATCGGAGACTAGGGTTGGAGGAGGGGTGGGGTGTGGGAGGTTGTGTGGGTAACTGTATTCCAAGCTCAGCAGGGCAGGCAAGCAGGTCACAGGCACTGATCGCTCTACAGAAAGAAGCAAAAAAGCTACACTACAAATGTAGGTCTCTCAAGGAAAAGTCGAAACGAGTGAAGGGTCACGTCCAGACTAGAGAGCAAACTGGACTGGGACTGGGCGAAGAAATGGAAAAAAAGGAACAATAAGCGTTTCCTAACAAAGATACCTATGGAACGAATGTGGTAGTTCTCACGTACGTACGGCAGCAACAACCACAGCTTGTTACAGAGGAATGGAAAAAGTTGCACACACACACATACACATACACATACACATACACATACACATACACACACACACATATATACACACACACACAATGGAACGACGGGAAGAGTAGTAAGGCAGAAAGCGAAAAATGAGGTAAGTGGTAAAGTGTAAAGCGAGAGAGGGTTCGGAGGGTACTCTTGGTTAGAGACTAGAGTGGTAATTACTTTCTAGAGACGATAGACCTTCATAAACGACTGACTGACGACTACCACGGGTAAAGGAGTTCACTTCGACGGGAAGGGGATCCCTAAAAAAAAAGGAACAAGAAAAGAAAAAAAAAAGAGTCGTTCAGGATCCCCAGGGGGATCAGAAGGGAAGAAAAGAAAAGAAAGAAAAAAAAAAATAAAAAAAAATAAGAGCCAGGACCCCACACTCGCAGCCTATTCTCTCCCTACATACAGCATACATCCTCATACTGTGCTCCCAACCCTCCTACTACCTCCTCCTCCTACTCCTCCACCTTTCCCCTACCTGATCACAGATTCTAGTTTCGGTCCATTTGTTTGATTGATTGATTTACCTACGGCGGGATAGCTCAGATAGATGTTGGGAAAGAAATGCGGAGTGGATGGGGAGCCACAAAAACCCCTGGCCTGGCTATTTCGGTTTCGACGGGGGCAGCAGAGGGGGGAGGATCCCATATTACTGGTCCAGGTCTGTCTTCCAAATAACGTCCCCTAGTGACATCCTGGTCCGCTGCCAAACCTGATGTATCCACCAGGGCCCAAAGATCCATTAGCGCCACCACCCCATCCACCCGTAAGGCGCACTCATACTCGCTCACTCACAACCCCCCCAAAGCATAGTACAGGCAGGAGCGAGCGAGCGAGCAAGAGTGACCGTCTGTAGATACTTTGCGGCTCTAACAACCAACTACGTATGGACGGTATGCGAAATCATCTCGGCCTCGACAACACTTTTTTGGACTCAGGTGGTGACCCTCAAGTCTGTCACTGTCTAACGACCGGCCAGCTACGTAGATAAAAGGAAAAGGGTAGGTGATGGTTTCGCCGGCCTCATGAGCTTCCACGTTTCCGCACTTTACTTTACTTCCCTTCCCTTCCCTTCCCTTCCCTTCCCTTCCCTTCCCTTCCCTTCCCTTCCCCCAGTCGAGCTGACTGATGGCGATTCGAAAAAGCAAACCAGAGATAAAATAAAATAATGGAAAGAAAAAAAAAAAAAAATGATTTCCACTGCTTCCTTCGCACTCCCACCCATTCCCCTTCCCCCCCGCTCCCAATCAGGACAGTTGATAGCAGATCTTTGTTTGCGCGCATCGCGCACACTCCTTTTTGGGGTAAAAGCCTTTTCTTTTCCCTCCCTTCCTTCTCGTCTCGCCCTACCCTACCTCATACCCCCAATATCCCGAAAAATCACAAACATGATCAGTGCTCAGCTTTTAGCTTCCCTGGCAGGAATCTAGAGTAGGATAGGAAGAAGAAATACTAATAACGGTCGCGGACGTGCGGTACGGTGGTTGTGGCCATAACGAAAAATATCTCCGTCCAGCATGCTGGGATGGGGTGTGTTGGGTTTATGCGGCGGTTGGCCTAGCTGGACAGTGATGTTTCTCGACGGGCGAGACCTCGGGACCATGGGCACACACCAGAAGAAGATCATGGGCACATCAGGGCAAGGGTGCGATTAATTTTCCAATAATTCATGATGAATGGAATGGAGAGTCAAAAACAATCCATTTTCCCGGGTAGAGAAACTCTCTGAACTTTACCCTCGAAAACACACACGCACACACATCTTCGTAGAGGAGGTTGAGTACCTAGAGTAGACTCACACCTCTATCTATGCCTTAAGGGCCGCGAGCTATCCAAGTGCTCCTTCACTTATTCGAGCACCAATTCCTCCCTGGCAAGGCAACCGGTAGAGAGGCTCTTCTAACCAAACCATACCCCATGATCACTCGACCCACGATTGATTGAACCTCCCTTCCTTCCCATGAGTCTTTCCCTCCTTCCCCAGCGCCTCTGCGTATCCCGTCATTTGATGTAAATAGCCAATTCAAACCCTCCCCCCCAAAAGCGGCCACCGCTTCGCCATTTTCGTCATGACCCAGCATGACCCTGGTTGGGGCCCCTAATCAGGCATGGGCATGTACCCGGGCGTGTGGGTTGTGGTGGGTGGACTTGACACATCCGGCTTGACCACCACAAGGCACTCTTTTTTTTTTTTTATCAAGGCGAGGAAAGTAAACCCTAACCCACAAATAGGTGGTAGCAGGTATGATAATGGATCGAACCAGTACTAGGATTTATTTATTTATTTTTTTTTTTTTTTTTTTTTTTTTTTTATTTTCTTCTTTCTTTCTTGGAACCCTTCACCGGCGGTGGATTGGGGAGTAGGCTGTGGTCACACGATCGCGTTGCAAGAACTCTACTCGTAGAAGAGTAGGTACATGTATGTAGGTACTTTGCTCTCGTCTCGTTTCATCTGGTCTGCCGCGGCGGCGGGCGTTCTCCCACTCCCACGTAGTACCTGCCGTTATGATTGTCGAGCGCTCTACATATCATATCCAGTGGTAGAGTAGGTACATGTAGGTATGGTATGGGGCAGTTAGGGCCGCCCACCCATCCTTGGCCTGGAGGAATGGAGCACGTGCAGAATTTCATTGACTCGTCTCGTCTCGTCCCGTCCTACCATGGTTCGCGTCACAACACCTACCTACCTACCTACCTACGCTCGATGATGGATGATATGACGGAGGTGCGGAAGTGCACTACACTACGCGGCGACGGAAATGATGCCAGAGATAGATCGCTGCCTGGTATCGCAGACTGAATGAACGCTTGACTGAGGGCAGATCAGGGATAGGATAGGAGATGAATGGCAGAGGAAGGGGGGAAGGAATAATACTGAAATTTGGGAGTTTTGGAAGATTTGGAATCTTGAAGGTTTGAACCTTTAGGGAGGAGGACTTAATCATGTGCTGTGTGCGCAGGGTCGGTTACACGGAGGTTTGTGTAACAGTGTTCCGCGGGCATAGATGAGGAGATAGATTAGATAAGATTTAAATGTGTGCATTGGACCAACGCCGTGGATTATTTCCACGATCACTTGTTTCATCAGTTTGGCTGTTGTAAAAAAGCATAGTAAACTACATACAGACCACCAAATCAGGTGTATCTCTATTCTAGATAGGTTGATGGGCACATAGTTAGTGGGATATGTAGGTTTTGAATCATGCTTTGTCGAGACTCGAGGACGGGCATGCAAGATGTCAATTCTACATGATCCAACGATCTACATACATGTACCTACATACCTACAGCTAGAACAGTACCAGCAGATAAGCAAGCAGGTACAGATAGCTACAATCAAGATCTTCCCCCCACCATTACTACTACCGTACCATGGTCATCCATCAGCCATCAGCCATCAGCCTACATACACAAACTCCTGAGGAATCCGGAATATATACATGTAACATACACTCTAATTCCAAAACCCCCACTACCCCCCCCCCAGTGCTCCCAAGTAATCTCCCCCCCCCCCCAAATGGTAATCCCCGCAAAACCTCTCCCCTCTTCCCTCGTAACACGACGATAGCCGTTACCCCTCTTATCACCCACCCCTCGCCCCTCGCTACCATCCCACGCACGTGCACCACCCAAACTCACCGAGCATCACTCGGCTTCCTCCGCTCCTCCTCCACCACAACTGCTCACATCACGCCCCACAACCCACACTCAAACATTACTTACTACAGTACCGGTACTGTACCTACATAGTAGATCTTTGGCACCGCGGCACAGTCCTAACCGCGCGGAAGCGCAGTACCGGTTAAATGCGCGGATAGGCCAAGTCGTTTCACCAGCCAGGGCGGAAAAGCTTATTTATCCGGGGCGTGGCCGGTGAGGTGTGAGAATAGACCGGCTTGGTTTGGTGTGTGACGTAGGGACTAGATAGATGAGTGGACTTACGTGACTCTCACTCACTACGGCGCGGATAAGGATAAGGATTATGGACATGGAAAGGATGGGGTGAAAGGGGGAGGGAAGGGAAAGTAGATGCATTCCAGCAGCTCAGCAGATAGAGTAGTACTGATAGTGGTGGTGGTAAGGGAGGAGGAGGAGGGAAGAGAGTGATGCAGTACAATACGTGGTACCACAGCCGTGAGCTCGCCGGGAGAAATGGAAGAAACACTGGGATTGAACCAATGCCAGGCGAATGGGAGGGCTCAATGCGCGATTCACGAAAAATCTATGTACATGTAGGTGCGCGCATGGAAGACTCTGTCGTTCCATCAGCTCCATTGCTTGCAATTCGCCAATTGACTGGAGCTGCGAAGGGAAAATTTATGTGCTCTAGATGCGCGATCGCTGTACTCTCTTTCCCCCCTCCACTACCTATTGACACCTCTCAATGTCTGCTGTCTCTAGCTCCAATTATCTCCTCCTCCTCGAAATCACCCTCAATGCCCCGTTTCCCCAATACCAATAGCTGCCACTACCTCCCAACCCCCCCCCCCCCTAATTCCTTCCTACTTCCTACTTCCTACTTCCTACTTCCCAATGGGACAGATAAACGTCTGAAAAACCCTGATGCCCGTCCTACATCGTGCAAGCACCTGCATTGCGTGCGTGCAGCGGCCATAGCGGGCTTACACCCCGCTGGTTGGCGGGCAAGAATTTCGCTCGATGGGGTGCGTACTGTGCTGTACTGTGCGGTGTACCGCTTCGTGTTTCAGTGTTGAAATGGGAATTGTATATGGGATCGAGTGACGCGCTGTGATCTCCTTACATTTTATCTCCCTACTGTAGCCCCCAACCCACAACTACTCGCGCGGCTCCCCTCCTATCTACGTATCTACACCACCTACATGCATCGCACCCACCACCACCACCACCACCACCACCACCGTCTCATCTGTCACCTGTCTATCACTCCGCTCCTAACCACGTCCCACCCATCATCCATACAAATAAAATAAACCTCCGAGACACTACCACTTCACTCCAAACCCCCATCCAAACTCCTCACTATCCCAGCACGCCCAAACCAACCCAAACCAGACTCACTTCGCCTCAGGGGGGACAGCATAGACACCCGTTCCAGGCCCCGTTTCTCGCGGAGAAATCGGCCGCTATGTAGGTTCATTCTAGTTTTACGCTCAGGCCGCTCTACAACCCGGGGACTTGGATAGGAGATGAGAGTGGAGGGTGCAATGTCTCAGACCTAGCTTGTCCTGTCTGAGCGTGGCGGTTATATCTAGTGGTAAGGTTTGTCCTGGAATTGGTGGGAGATCTGGTTGCTTGGGATTTTTAAGTTGTGGTAGTAGTGGTGGTGCGGCATGGGCGCTCACTCGTGTTGTGGTGGGTTGGCTGGGTGTATCATGGCTGGTCACCCGCATCCCCATTAGCTAGAGCTGTCAGGGTTAGGTGTTTCAAACATAATCCGGTACGCAAAGAATCGTTGTAGATCGGGAGTGCTTGGTCGAGTGGGGAAATATCGCTATTTCTGAGTACAGCCCTTAATAATCTTTTTGTCATTCTATTTAAAACAAATAAATTATCTCGGATATTGTTTCTTGGGGTTAGGTTCAGTGATAGTGATTGATGTCCCCTCTCCAGCCCTCGGTCAGTAGACAACGACAATAGAATTGGGTACATGTAGTGTTGTGCATCATGGGCAGTCACCCGCATCCGCTGCTTGGCCAGTGGCTACGAAATAAGCTTTATGTATGCCTGCGCACATCACTACATGTGTATACATAGTATGTTTTAAGGTTTGTCATGCGTAATCACTCGAAACCAGTACGTATACAACCGGCTCTGTTCGTCTATTCCAAAGAACCTACATGTAGTGTACATCCTTCTCTTTTATAACCAAAATACCCGCTCAGTCTTGCAAGGAGAGTTTGAAACATGGGGAGAGAATGCAAAAAAGAGCACGTAAAATGAGAGCATAAATAGGGGGCGTAAAGATAATATATAATGAGGGTATTTCTACTCCCAAACATACCTTCCATCCGCCCTCCCCACCGTCTTCAAAATGACCTTCCAGAAAGCCTCCACATCACACTTCCTCGGCACCCTCACCAACGTCTCCACCAGCTCTCCCGGGGCTCCCAGCCCCTCGCCCCATATCTCACCTACCTTCTCGCTCTCGGTCCGCGGCCTCTTGATCGTCCTCCCAACCTCATCATTATCATCGCAGCTCACATGCACCCGTACCATCTCCACGTCCCACGCAATCTCGTTCGTCGGCAGGATGGCGGCCAGTGCAACGGGGTCGTGGAGCGGCGGACCGTCGGTGATACCAAACACCTCGATGTAGGTTTTTGAGAAGAAGGTGAGGAGGTCATGGAGCATTTGGCGGAGGTTGGAGGGTTTGGATGTGGGGTCTCCGGAGGGGTGAAGGAGCGCGTCGAGGACGGAGCGAGTGGCGAGAACGGTGTGGGTTAGGTCCAAAGGGGCGAGGGTGATGCGGCCAGAGAGTAGGGGGTTGGAGAATATGGATTGGGCGGATTCGGGGTCGCACTATACCCTCGTTAGCTACAACTATCAGAAGGAAGGAAGCCAACACATACGTAGATGTTAAACTCTGCCTTCTTTGTAATATTCCCGTGACTGTCCTCCCTCTCCCCAGCACCGCCCATAATCGACACCTCCTTCACATGATCCACCACCTCCGGGAACGTCGCAAAGCACAGCGCCACATTCGTCAATGTGCCAGTAGCAACGATGGCACATGTCCCTTTGGCGTTCCCATTATAGCATTGTACATGGCCAATATCGCATTCCCGGCTGCACCTTGACATTGGCCGGCGGTGGGGGAGGCGTGGTACCGTCAATGCCACTATCGCCGTGGATGTCGGGGCGTGGACCGCCGGCCGCATGTATGGCTTGCGAGAGCCGGCATAGACGGGGATGTCGGTACGACCAATGGCGGTGAAGGAGAGGGTGTTGATGGTTACTTTGGGGATGGAGGCGTTGCCATGGACAGTGGAGATCTGAGGTGTATGTTAGTTTTTCTAGGTAGGGGGGTGGAGGGGAGGAATTACTTACACCGAGGAGCTCGAAGCTGGGGTGCTCGGCGGCGAGGATGATGGCGAATGCGTCCTAATTGTGGGGGGGAATGTGAGCTTTGTTCTTCTTTTGGTAACTGACATCTGAACTCCTATCTAGGCCAGGTGCACATTTAGAGCAGGAGAATACGGGGAGGGGGTATATATTTACATCGTGGCCTGGTGGTGGTGGTGGTGGAGGGGATTATTAGCCATGTCTAACAATCATACACACACGGAATAACTACTAACCAGGATCGCAGTCAAGCCAAAGCGGAGTTCTAACAGGGGAATTTGTAATAGTCATGATTGATTAACACTTTTACTTTAGAAATTGGAGATTTTTTCTTTTTTTTTCTTTTCTTTTTTTTTTCCTTCCCCTCTTTGTTTGGTTGTTTGGTTGTTTGGTTGTTGTTGGTTTACTTGATGGGCTGAACGATGGCGATATGAAAGATGGAGGCTAAAGAGGAAAGAAGCCACGAAGCGGCTTTTAAAGTAGGGGCATTCCGGGTATGGTTAACTCCGTCCCCATACAATTTTACATACATGATGAGTACGATAGCTACAGCGGAACATTCCATATCGGTGACAGGGGACCGCCCATATCTTTTTGCCAGTCCATATCTGGCCTACCCCATTAATCCCCCGCGGACCTACCTATCAGGTTCGTTTATTTCTGCTGCAGCTAAAGTAGGTCTCCCCCTTCCCCCCTCCTCCCCCTTCCCCCCTCCCTTCCCCTCCCACCTCCCCTTCCCCACCTCCCTTGAGGCCAAGATGGTGCTAATGCAGGGAGAGACCGGCCCCACGTGGCAGAGGCATCAACGACGACACTCACTCTCACACACACACACACAGCGCAGGCAAAGAGGAGGAGCTGAGGATGCGCGATGAGGGCGGAGGAATTGGATATGTGGTGGATGTGTAAGCAGCTGAGCTGATGAAATGAAATGAAATGAGGTGAGGTAAGGTGAGGTCATCTACGTCGCAGACCAGTACTGGACTTGCGTGACTGGTTTGTCACATGTCTTGATGTGGGTGCTACTTGTGTATGGAGTTGTAACGGTACTTGTACCCTACATACTTGGGTACACTTGCTGTCAGAGTAGGTACTTCAGCATGGTATTAATGGTCTGACTGTTATTGCTACAGGTACAAATGTACTATAGTATTGTTGATAAATATAATGTCCATACAAAACATCACGAGGATATTATCAATCATAATTTTTTTTTTTTAAAGTATTACAATGGAAATATATATGCACAACTACATACTAAAGTAATTACCATGCATAGCTCAAAAGCTCCCTTGTAGTACTAGAGTGGGTAGTTGTAGTACAGTCTGCACTGCACTAGGGACAGACATCATGTAGAGTATATCAACGAGTCCATATAGCACCCACCCGTACTCCTGCATGTCCGAGGCTGTGGGCTTCGCAATCATTTGCAACCCTTACTAATCCCCTGCGCCTCCGGCCTCCGGCCTCACAAAAGCCCACCACTCCGCGTCTCCGTAGCCTCCTCTTCCCCCTTCATCTACCCTTTTACTCACCAATCGTAACCGCCATGCTCGGCTACACAGTCCACGACCTCACCACAGCGCAGAAGCAGCAGCGTCGCGCCGCACTCGATGCACTTGGACACCACATTGTTCTATCGCAGCTTGCGCTGGCTGTGTGCGCATACATATACCTGCGGGTGCGGAGACGCGGAGACACGGGGTGGGTGAGGAGGTTGGAGTGGAGGCTTATGAGGCCACGGAATTGGGAGGACCCCGAATCGAGATCGATGGCGGACTGGATGGTTGGGGTGGGGTGGTTAGGGTGGTGTGTTTGGGGGGTTGTGAGGTGGTGATGGTACGTATATATGATTAGGGTGGTGTGGTTGTTGCAGGAGGGGTGGGGGAGAGGTGGGGGTAGACAGGTACGGATAGACAGGTACGGATAGACAGGTACAGCCTGGGGTAAGAGATTGTCTTTGAGACTTGGGGAAGTAATACATATGGGGGTATTGAATGGAGTTTTAAGGGCCCAATTGTTACTATACTCCCAAACGGGCTAGAGGCGGCCTCACTCACTACATGTAGTTGGTTGGAGGCCGGCGGGCCTAAATAAGCTTTCTATATGCTGGCAGTTAACGTTCAGGGTCCTGCCCACTGGAGCCCCCCCGGACCTTTCCCTGCCCGCAATATTAATATCAATATATCGAAAGATCAATAGCAATCTGATCCGATCTGATTAGACAGCGGGTAAACTGATGTGGTGTCGACTTATCAGATCAGATCAGATCAGATTGATTTCTATTGATCTTAATTAATATATACCCCCCAAAATGGGTTATACTGTCTACAATCCGCACCACTCTAACTCCAAATAACCTAATAATTACTTAAATTAGTATACTAACAAATACTCACATCCAGACTATCTCCACCTAACCAAAGCCTTCGGCACTGCAACCTCCTCCAACCTACCAGCGCTGATACTACTATCGATGAAACGAAGCCCCTGCGGTACATCTACGGAGTCTCATACGACGGCAAGGTTAATTACTTGCACCAGGGACTGGCAAAGACGGTGTATATGCTCATATGTGCTCATGTGGGGCTATATCTAAAGTTCTTTTGGGATACGAACCGCGTGGGGACGAGGCTGCTGGAGTGGGATGTACTCTGTGGAGTTGTGGGGGCGGTGGGGATGGTATGTATGGCTTTTTTTTTTTTTTTTTTTTTTTTGTGGTTGGAAATGATAGTTGTGACGTTATTTTGTTTTGAATATCATGGCTGGTGGTGCACTGTCAATGATACCTATACCGCTAATTCCACACACGCCGCCAATATTTTACCGTAAAACTACAACTAACCATATATTCCAGAACATATTGGTCCTCTTATCCTACCCCCCAATACGCAAATACTACTACCGCCTCTTCCTCTCCACCCACATCGCCACATCTGCCATCCTCCTCCTCCCTATATTTACACGTCCCCCACCACCGCCCCTATATCCTCGCCTCCGGCCTATTCCTCCTATATGACCGTGCCATCCGCTACCTCCGCGCCCTCCCGCCACAGCATCCATCTCCCTCCCCACCCCCACCACCCTCAAAATCACACTAAACCTCCCCACTCCGGCCCCCTAAGCCCCCCCATTCTCGCACCTCCTCCTCTCCATTCCCTCTCTCACTCCCACCCTAACCTTCAACCCCTTCACCGTCGCCTCCGCAAACCCTAGCACACTAACCCTCATCGCGCGCGTCCGTAACACCACCACGAAACGCATGGCCGCCCTGGCAGCCAAAGAGCCGTTACAGCTCCCGGCAAGGGTCGAGGCATTCTACTCTACCCCGTCGCACGTCGGGATTGCAAAGAGCTTTGATAGGGTTGTAGTGATTGCGGGCGGGGTTGGAGGCGCGTGGGGTGTGCCGTGGGTGAGGCAGCTCGCGAGGGAGGGGGTCCTGGAGAGGGTTACGTTCGTATGGGTTGTGCGTAGCGTGGCGGAGACGGCATGGGCGCTGGAAGGTGAGAGGGTGTTGGGGGGGAAGGTGGAGTTGTTTATCACTGGTGGGGAGGTGGAGGAGAGAGAGGAGGGGGTGGAGATGGTTAGTTTGTTAGGTGGTGGTAGTGGTGAGGATGGGGAGGGAGGGGAAGGTAGGGAAGGTGTAAGAAGGAGGGTGGCCGGATGGGGGGTGGGTAGGGATAGGGTATATTTTGGACGGCCGGAGGTGGAGATGCTGGTGGATGATGCGGCAGCTGGGGAGAGGTGTGGCGGTGTTGGTGTGTGGGCCTGTGGGATTGGGGGCGAGGGTGAAGGCGTGTGTGGGAGTGTGTGTGGAGAGGGGGAGAGGGTATGGGCGCATGTGGAGGAGTTTGCGAGGTAGGGTTTTATATATATATAGAGAAATTACATGGATTGAATTTTTGTACTATTTGTTCTTGTGCTTGTAAATTTGGCTTCGGGGCTGGATTTACTGTAGATGAATACATGGCTTGTAATCACAACTTTGCATCAAAACATCCTATCATCCCGTCCTTATTGCCTATTAAAAGCATGGCCTTGAGGACCTGCATCATTAGGCTTCCAGGTGGCCGAGTTCCGGATGAGGAAATTTCCGAGGGTGGATGAGGTCCCAGGTTCGAATCCTGGAGGGGCAGGGGACCCAGGGATATTACTCTTGGCTTCCTTTCCTGGCTTGGAATGTGGGATGGTTTCTGCTCCTATGGGGGAGAGTTTTCCATGCACCCGGCGCCCTAATGGGACATGCGGACTGGTGATGGAGTGTGGTTAGGTATGGGTAGGTACTACTGGCTTCGAGCCAGTTGGGGTATTCCACATCCTGCTGAAGAATAAGTAGGCACATAGGGTGAAACCCTGTACTTGTACTGAACTGTACTGAGATCGGATAAAATAGTACACCGCCATAACCGTGAGGTTGCATGCGAGTATGATTAAAAGAAAAGAAAAAAAAATAGGACCTGCATCATGAACTCTCGTTCGTCACGCGAGTGATAACCTATGCTTCATTCTCAACACCTTATAAAATTTTAGAAGGTCGATGTTTGATATTTTGAGTAGACCATTATGTGCGCCCTATTGGTTCGACTCTACAGATACCCTCACGTTGAATTATAATCAACTGTTTGATTCTCAAAAAAGATTTTCGATTTTGAGTAGTTTGAGATAGTAGATCGACCATGGGCGAGGGGTTCGAGCCGCGTATAAGTCATCCAAAAGCTATTACTCCGCTCCTGGGGATGGGGTTGAAGTAGTAATACGGCGTTTGCCCTCTAGACTACTTCTTGCCTATTACTACTACTAAATTATCCGTCTACTATTCACCGTTTTTACCCAAGTAAACGCCTACAATCACCCCGTCATGAGCTCTTGCTCGCCCACGAGTGATAGTTCATGCGTCTAGATACAATATTTATCCTCAAACTGATGAAACTCTCAAGTTCGTTACTTACCTCTACCTTCACGTATCAGCCGATCTTAATATCAATTGGCTATTTGATAATCATATGAGGGTTAGGGTTATCCACGGTCCAAGCAACGGATTCGAAGCGGAAAAGCACAGTTCTCCACGCGTGTAAGCCATGAACGGATTACTAACAGCATGAATGGGAAAGGCGGTGTGAAGTGGACGGCATGATGTAAGAGCACGTATGCAGTTGGGAGTCTCGTGCCCACACCCTACGGACAGCTTGCTGTTTTAGTCATCATTATGAGTAGAGCATAGATCACTGAGCCCTCAGGCATGGGCTGATCAGGGAATGTGGTTAGATGGACTGGCTTGTCTCGTTAGCCTTAATTTGACCTCGGTCTCGATAGCCACGGACTTGGGTCTAGATTACATCTGGTTATCTTCTAGGATATCTCATCTAGCGCATGACTGTACGAACCAACCGTGCACATCAACACAGCGTCATTGGATATCACTCGGAATTTCATCCCAAAAATCTTATCAAGGCTGTACACTAACCTCGAAACCACTTGTTTTGTCTCTTATATCTTGAGGGGAGCCCCAAGGCCATGCTCCAAGACCTCTCCCTCCAATCTCTCCACTGCGACTCGCATCATGGACTCTCGCTCGGTCATGACGGCTCACTCTTATTTTTGCAATCTCGAGGAAATATATTTTCGCAGCCCATTTGTAAGAATTGTTGTGCTGGATCTGGATCTGGTTCTGTCTTAGGCTGTGGTTGGTGGTTCGACCCTGCAGAAATTATTTGGGTTCGAAACTATTAGTCCGCACCAATACTCCCAATTCATCAACTACCAGGGCAAGGGACGTATCTAGAGAGGAAATGTTTTATGGATGTTTAAAATTTTGTTTGGTTAAGTTTTATGAAATCAGCATAATCGCAACATGCTCTATCTACCAAGAACAAAAGCCGCCGTCTTTATCGTGTAGCGGCGCCCAACCCTATCACGGCCGCTCACCCGACCACCCGCCCCGAATACCCTCTAATTATACTTCAGATATTTCAGAAAACCCCCCCCCCCCCCAGATTCTCACAGCTCATTCGTCCCGGTAGTTGCCCTAAGCTCTATCCATAATCAGTCTTGAGACCCTTCTAATCCTGATTTTTATTAATACGCCCCCCAAAGAAAAAAGAGGGCAACGATACATTATAGTTAGATATTATCGAGTAGGCGCTATAAGACTATCTAGGATCGTTTGATCTCCCCTGGTCTTCTAATCCTCTGATCGAAATACCGTGTACAGCCATTTAACCCCCCCCCCCCCAGGCATATTTAATAACAATTCTAAAAGAAAAGCCGTCGCTAACCATTCTGTCTATACTTTCTTGATTTTTACACTATAAACCCAATTGTCTCTCGGTTATCGTCTATAACTCTTCCATACCTAGATATATCTTGTCAATTATTGATTATATTTGGGGCGGTTTTGGCTTAACTTACTCCAGGAGCAATCTGAAAAACCAGACTTCGAAATCTTCTTTCCTTAACACCGCCCTTGCCCACCTCCTACTTTCCTGCGCGATCTTTTGGATGGATTTTTTGCCTTCCTGCTCGACCTCAAAATATCTCAACAACTCTGCAATTTCCTCAAGATCCATTGAAACCGGCACATAATGCACCCATGGTACAATCCACTCTTCGTGCCATTCACGGAATATTGCCTGTTTGAACACTGCACTGTTGCTTTCAAGGAACGCGTAATATCTCCCCGAGAAAGCGTTACCATCCATATCCAGGAGGTACTTCCATTGCCATGCGTCGTCTTGTTCGGCTTTTGGCGCGAGGCTGAAGAATTCACGCTGATCATCACAGTCCTTCGGGTCACATTGGCCAATATGGGAGAAGTAGACATTGAACAGATCCGACAAACTATCGCGCGCCAGTTCGTGGACACTCCAGTCACCAGATCCGCCGTGGTGTTCTTGCACCAAAATTTTAGCAGTATCATTTTTATTTATGACTGCGACTGTATGTTGGCGATGTTGACGTTTCCAGCCCCCGTTGCGAGAGTAGCCACCGGTAGTGGAGCCTCGCCAGTAAAGACTGGAGCGTTTTTGGCCCCAGTCTATGTCTTTTGCGTCATCATATTCCACCCTACCAGCCCAATACCAGGGGGATGGATATAAGATGTCATTGAAGGAGGACGGTTTGCTTTGGGAAAAAATAGGAACAAGTTGATGTGCAACATTAAATGCGTTGGGACGGTCGAAAAAGCCATGACGACGTTGAAGACTGGGGGACAGACAAATATCCGATGCCTCTGTTGTATTTGAAATGAATCCAAGAGGCTGGACTGAAAATCGACTAATGTCATCCTTGACATCGATATCAATTGATTTGGCAGGCGAATCGGCAGGGCAGGACATCTGAGCTCCATTCCAAGTGGGCTGGTGAGCAAAAACATTGAACAACGTCCGAGGGAAGTCCGGTACCGATCCACGTTCCTCTACCGGCAAGGGCGTGAAGTCATTATTGAGAGGATCGGGGTCTTCAATTCTTGACAACACGGCGTCTGCGCGATTAAGGTGCTGGATCAAAATGTCGTTCGGAACAACAATTCGTGGTTCATCATGGATATTAAACCCAAGTTCCATATCAGGCAGGAAGGTGGCGAATTTCTCTATCATGCCCTGAGTTGCCTCCTTTTGCCAATCTGGGCCTTGCCCACCAATATTGATGACACCATTCCGGATAGATGCATGTAAAAGTTTATTATCGCGTAGCCCAATAGGATCGTTGAACCCTATGGCTTCCCTAGCGCGCTTTCTAATTTCTTGCGGCGGAAGTCCCCAAAAAGGCTTGAGCGAGTGATATATGGTGTCGTAGTCATCTATTATGACTGAGTTTCTATTTTTTGCGTATTCGTACCACTTGTCAAAACCTGGTGGAGGATACATATTATAGCGCCGCTGATACTCTGTGACAGCCTCTGACAGCGAATTTGACTGTCTTTCCTGCATTTGCTTGTAGCGAGTCTCCGCATCTTGTATGAGCTTTGGGATCGGATGTCCGGAGTTAAGCACATGCACATGCACCGGCGCACTGGGTGCTTTTGGAGGAATTCCAATATTATCACTAAAATTTGAAAATCCCCACATAAGTAGAGCAGTGAGAAGAAATACAAGACAAGTCACAAGTTGCGCTGAACGTGTGTGGAACAGCTGCGAAAGAACAGCTGCACGCTCGGTGCCAGGTCTTGCGGTGAAGTAGCCGGACATTCCGATAAAAGCACCTACCGCCCGAGAAATCTTATCCTGGAGAACACCGAAAATATTCCTATCAAGAGCGCCGTACTCAATTCAAGAAACCCTACACTGATGGCAGAATAACTCATCGTCTAACAAATCAGCTATTTCACTCTAAACGAGATCAAGGGCAAAGAAACATACAACAAATGGGGTAATAGCCCATTGCGAGACGCCCAGTATAGACAAAAAAATTAGTTTCAATGTCAATAGGATTACACCTTTCTCAGAATATACGCCCATGTGCCCCAAACTCTCAACGGAAACCGTTCGAACGTGAGACTGGCCCCAAAAAGCCTAAGGTCAAATACATTCCTAGGTCTTTCCCAATTAATGCACAATTTCTCCAGGAGCCAAAACATCCCGCGGTGAGAATTGGGCAACCCAGAAACATCCGACAATTCTGCCAGGCTTCGTTCCAGTAATACCAATGCTAAGGCTGAAAATACAGCACTGCAAACACCAAGTGCCAACACAGAATTGCTCACAAATGCTGGTTGTAAAGCTATCGCTGAGGCCATCATGACTAGCACCATGACTCTCCTCATCCCACGGAGAGGTACTCCGTTGGCATTATCTATTCTCCAGGAAGATCTTATGAAATAAGCCGCTGAAGGAATACCTGCCTTTGACGTTTTTATACATTTGAGTCAGAACTTGGATCGTAATTCTAATTAAAGACAGTTTACAAACCTTCAACCAAGAACTCTCAACACCGCTAGCACTTTCACAGGTGCCTGCAAGTAGAATACTCCCCGCCAACATTATTGGAACCCCCCCTCCAAACCATCCGCCCCCACCACTGATGCTATATCCTTTTCGACGCCCCGTTCCGGTTCCCGAATACCGCCCAACCTTAACCCTTGTACAGACACCCCATATTATCCCCCATGTTAGTGCTGACGCGAATAGCGAGTGCTGGTCAATTTTGCATGCTGAGTACAAAAAATTGAGCCCCAGAAGTAGTGCAGCAGATACTGGGGAGCCTGAACTATTGGCATATGCCTTGGCAGCGTTGAATCCAATTGGAGGAAGGCCTGGAGACCGGAACGGCAAACCAGGAGATGGAAGACTCGCAAGAAAACTCATTTCGACTTTGTAGCGTTGTTTAATCGTAGAAGTAGCGCCTTAGCATGTAATATTCTGCACAAATAAGCCGAGAAGTTCTTTAAGCCGGTAGATTAGCGCTGTAAAATTAAGTTGTGAATGAGAATTGGAAGTTGTTTCAAGAAAAGGAGTTGCGAAGGGGGTGGAGCCTCAAATCTGTCGAGGCTTATACGCGTATACGTGTTAATTGACACGTGCATCTATCTATCAGCCAACCCGTCATAGACGGTTTGGAGGCTTCCCGTAAAATTAAATAATAAATACACAACTTTAATGTGTTTGGCCAATTGGCAGACCACAAATTTAACTCAAAAAACCCGGAAAGATGTACAGTCTTTCACGGGTATTGACGGACAGGGATTCTATGGTGAAAACTAGAGCCGGCGCTCTTTGAAATATTTTGTCTATCAACACCCAGTGTCCATGAATGACTGTATCTAAGATGCGATTGAAATGTCTATCCATTCCATGCGAAAATTGATCAGCCAAAATTTGAGCGGAGCAACTACGCGGAGGTCCGGTAAGATAAATAGGCCTCAGTTGCATGTGGGTTATTTTTAGCATTAGAAAATGGGAACTAACTAGAGTACTGGGTGTTGAGGGTAAATATGAAAGGAATCTTGCTGTGAAATAGGTGTGTTTATCTTATCTGATTCTCGGTATTGATGGTTAACCCCCGGTACATGTATCTATATGCAATATGCAATCAAGATTACCCAACATGATACTGAGATGCGTACCCTGGGAGTATAGGTAGCGACATCATGGTAAAGCAGTTCGAAGATTGGAAGTGTTCCAGGGTGAGGAGCAGTGGCACGTCCGAAAAATCACCATTGCACGTACTCTCTGGAAGTTCTTCTACCTTTCAAGCCCGATAAGCATGTTTGCTTGGTATGTATGTAACAATTCAGCGTGGCCCATGCCTACTAGGTAGTACATTCACACTTGAGAGAATGAATTACAATATTATGTCTTGGGGTCAGTTGCATCGTCAAAGTTGTAAACCCCAAGAAAAATGCCATTTCAGATATCACATATTTCCATTAACCTCGTTCAACGTTATAAACAATGCCAAATATGATGAATCGTAATATAGGAAAAAAGTTTCATGCAGTAAAATCCCGAAATTAGGCGAAGAAAAAGAAACTTAGATATTACCGATTAACACAGGTGTTTTATTTTAATTTTTCAACAGTTCCCTCACGGTTATCCCTCACACTCCTTCTTTTTTGGCGCTCTTTAATCTTTTTCTCCTCTTGTCTTAGCTGCACAAGTCTTTCCTGATGCAGTCTCTCATGAAGTTGTGCCTCATCCATCAAGAGATGTCTCCAGAGACTATGTTTCTCACATTTCTTCTTGAGACAAATACCCTCCCTTCCAGGTATCCTCCCTTCCTTGAAGATATCTTTCCCTTCATCAGAGTTCCTCCACGCAGCCCACTCAACATCAACAAGACCAAGCCTCTCGTCATATCCACAGATCTCTTTACCAACATTCCTAGCCTCTGGATCTGCTTTGAGTTCTTCGTGGATGCGCTTTGCCCGCTGCTGCGCCCAGTCGAGGTAACGCCCAAGATCCTCAACGAGAAGCCTCTTATTTTTTAAATCCTCGCGCTCCTTAGCGATTTCTACAAGGCGTTCAATCTCTTCCGGATAATCACGAAAATTCTCATCTGACAGCGGCGGTGTTGGCATACGATAACCAATCCGACGGAATTCGAGAGCAGATGACGTGCCGTTAACGGTGGCGGCCAGTTCGGATGTTGTAATGGTGGAACCAGATGACCGTGTATTAGCTTGATCTCTAAAGAATAGAATTCCATGCTCATCGCTGCAGTATTTGGATGGTTTTGGGTGTTTATCCCCCTGCGCAGGGCGACGACAGTCAGCATAACGGCATTTCCGTTTCCAGGTAGTAGTGCCGCGGCCAGAACGTTTGCAGCGGGGGCCTGAAGAACATTAGCGAGACATGAAAGAGTTGCGTTGTCGTGAAGCTTACAAAAGTATTTGTCAATTAAATCTCCGTCTTTCTCGGCGACATTAATACATTCCCCGTGAAACCAATCCTCACAACCATCACACCCAATCATCCATTTTCCAGAGTCGGGTTTCCGGCAGATACAATAAAGTTCCATGCCTTCAGCGTTATATTTCGGCTGGGGAGATAATGGAAGGGGTGCTGGTGGCGGCGATTCAGTTTCGCGTCTCGGTGGTATACTGGCGGGTCGCTGGCCATTGATCTGAGCGTGGCTCGGATTAGAAGCGAGGCTCTTCTTCTTCCTAGATGAAGCAGCAGATCTTACAGGAATCTCAGATTCCAAATCATCTCCATCCATGTCAACCTTTCGCTTTTTTTTTTGAGGTTTTGCGATCCCCTTCTTTTTTGTGGGAATATTTTTTGCCGACTGGCGTTTTTTGGCTTTAGCTGGAACGCTGGTAGTTACAACATTTTTGAGGTTTTGTGTAATAGTAGAATGTGGGGGGGATGCCGACGGTGCGGGAGGCGAAGAACGCAAGTTCCCCTGTACCATCGGGGTAGGCGAAAGGCGGTAGCTAGTCAAGCCTTGCGGCTTAATGCTGTCCTCGCCCATTTCCTCATCTTCCTCGTCACCGTCAGCATCTGGCTCTGAGCTGCTGGCGCTAAGAATTTGCGTGAAATGGTTTGGTGACTTGTTTACTGTTGAGCTTCTCATCGGGGCTACCCGGCGCGGGGAGACAGGTGGTACAGGGGAAGAGGAGACTGTATCGGAAGAAGATGAATGATGGTGTGTTGCTATAGGGGTCACAGGTGATCGATCGCCGTCATGCTCATTATTTGGGAGACTGAAAGAATTTCGGTGATTGTGATCCGCAAATAGTACTAAAGCGCTGGCAGCCTCTTGTGTATTGGCCGCGACACCATATTTGTGTGCAGGTGGAGGAGGGCTTGGGAGACGTGTTGTGACGGGGGACGAAGGGCCAGACGAAACAGGATTGAGGAGATCCTGTAACGATGACATGGTGTAATAAAGTGATTCTTTTTAGTAGCTATTTTACTGTAAATTTAGATAAACCCCAACAGGATTGAGCACAATCACGAGCTTTCTGGAAGGTTTGTTAGAGGTGATGGATAGTCAGTAGAGACTGTGGAGCTCTGCTAGGAAACGCGTTGACGTTGAAGATGAGATTGTCGCCAAGACTCTGTCGCGTGTTACGGGGTTCGCTTAGCACCAGGAGCGACTAGGGGCCCTGTAACAGTAACGGTTACTACAAGTACTCCCGCAGCCAGTTTAAAGCCGCCAAAGGAAGTGTGGCGAGTGGTGTAGCAGCCAGTAATAGTTCACTATTTTTGTTTGAGCGGCTTCAATCCGGCCGCGAGAGTATTTACTGCATCTACTCTACTCTACACAAGACACCGTCAAAGGCTGCTGCATGCTTATGACAACTTGAGAAAAGTACATACGCATAATAGAATGTTCTTGGGTCACTTCAGCTTAAACATTCCACGCGGACTATGCTAGTTATTCACATTATTTCGCACCTGCAGAAGCTAGCCATCAATATACACACATAATGAATCAAGCAAATGGTCCCTCGTACACGTTTCGAGTTGGAATGCAGTTTATAATCGATTCTACCCTCAAGAAGGCTCCCTGTAGTCGTTCTCTGATAGCCCTATGGCGCTAGTTAGTCGATATATATACATACGTGTCGTATCATTCATGTGCTTCTCAAAAACTTAGGGCGCGTTCGGCAACAGGCCAAAACGACGTTTACAGGGGCGAAAACTCCGTTTTAACGACCTTTTTGTTAGGCATTGTCCCTTGAAAACTCCGTTTTGTCTTACTGCCGAACGGGCCCTTAGTGATGCTGGCTCGCTCAGGCCTTAGTATGAGTGCCGCAGTATTTCCTGACTAACAACATGATTAAGGTTAACACTATATCTATACCGCATTTCGTATCGTTTAATTGAATAAAACTTCCCTGCGGCCTTGAGATCGACCAAATAACAGTTGTCTACATGTAGTATGACCAGCGTCCGGAAACCCTGAGTAAATTGAAAACTGAAATACATGTAAGCTGTGATAGCACTAACATCTATAATTGTCTTTGACATATATTGGGGCGTCCGCATCTTTAGCGTTCATTAAAGCAATGTATTACACTTAGTTCATCATAGGTTAATATGCGGCCTGCACTCTGATGAGTCAAATCATAACGTATCACTCGATCTGTAGTAACTTAAACAGACTTAGGGCCTCATACATGTAAATTTTGGGTCCGTTGCCAGCCGAAGGGCCTCTCTCACCAATGGAAGCCAGGAAGGCGCCACAAAATCATGCAGTATACCGCCGTTGAATGGAATGATCTTGGAAGCACAGATCTATCCAGATCCCCATTAGATTATTACGAGATGGCGATTAAGCTTAAATGCCGGCCAGCCGAAACGGCTGCAACACTACCTTGGCGACTAATTACAGTTCAGCGTCTAACGCCCACATATCCGAAAGTCTCATTTCACATCTCATGAAGGTTCTGATCTTCAAAAAGAATTAGAGTAGCGCGTCTACAAGGTATACATGGCACAAACTTGCTGCTCGCCCATCATTTCAGGTGGTAAGTACCTATCTATAAAGTATATTATCACCGGATTCCGTTGCCCCTAATACACCTGAGGGCGTTCATGTCATATTAGCAAGATTCTTTCCCGGGTACTTCTGTAGCCTTACCCTACTCGAATCTGTTCCTGTCCGGTGTATTATATACATGTAGGCACTGGGGTACGTTCGTTCATTCCTTAATGAGGTGTTGCGGCGTTCTATTGCCGGCGGGTCGAGACTCGAGACGGAGACTTCTGTACCAACCGCTGGCGTGAATGGCGAAAACGATCAGTTTCGTTGATAAAAGGAGTGAGGGTCCTACTTTTGGAAGTCTTAGCCCAATGGTCTTGACGTCTAATCCAATCCAGGCAACGCACAGGGAAAGAAGGTAAACTAAGACAGCCTTGTTGCCAGGCCTAGCATCGAATGTAGGTCTTGCAACAAGAACAGGACCGAGAAAGTGTGCGCAATAGCCGATTGGGCACAGACACGGAATTGGCGGTTTCTTCTAGGCCATTTAAATCCATCAAAGAATTTCCCTTGGATCTGTTTAGCTTCGTTGTGTGACACGTGTGTGGGGAGACGCGCCCAAACATCCTTGTACCAGCTCCATGAGGCTACAAGTGGGATTACCATTGATAACTTCGTGCGTACCCAAATCCTTGGGTTCCGATCCGCGTTGCCTTTAATCATAGTCCGTCCCCTTTTCTATAAATCCCCTGCGAATCTGCTGTAAATCACTGTTAAAATACATTCAGTTTCAATATACTGCATCAAGATCTTTAATTCACTCCATCATTTGAGGAATTATCAGTAGATAAAAAGTGCATATATTAGAAAATGGCAGTTTCGGGCCTAGATGATCCTCTCAATTTCATTCGTGCAGAGGACTTCTTTAGCTCAGCACAACGGTTTACAGGACCCACCAAGATAAAAAGGGTTCAAACTTCGTCAAAACCTCGAAAGCCCACGGATCCTATCACCCTGGAACGTGGCATCTCTCTCCTTTTTGACGATCGAACTATTTGTGTCATCCAATTCATCAGACCTACACTCTGGAGAGTCAGATATGACCCTACAATCAAGAATGTAAATGAGTATAGGGATGAAAATACGTAAGTTGCTTAATGTTGAGTGCGAAAAGACGTACGAGGGTGTCGGCTTGCTAATTCGATCGCAAACATTTTTTATAGAAGGACTATTGTTCAGGACTACATGTCTCAGCTTACTCAACAGCTCGATTTCGAAGAAAAATGTTATTGGAATACCACTCTTAGTATGTCCGATGATGGAAAATATTACATATTCTCGGTAAATAGTCGTTCTGGTCTTAGTGGTTCTTTCGCTGATTTTTTTATCACCCTGTTGGTAGTCTCTGAGGTACAACTCGCCAGAAGACCTCATAGCTGGCAGTAATGGGAGGGCAATCACCATGATATATCTATATAAACATCCTTTCCGTATTCAGGTGTGTTATGGAAGCCCGATTCTTAATATTCTCATTGTTACTGAATCTACTAGGTTGTTCGTAAATTACATGCTGTTCTCGATGTTTATCCAATCCCTGTGAGCGACCCTGCTTCATCGGTAGTTCACGAAGCGGAAAAGATTGTGTGGCAGACCTCGGAGAGGGCTTTTCGTTGGAAGTTTGAAGAACCTTTGGTCAAGAATATAGTCTTGGACGTAGTCAAGGCTGGGCATGGGGAATTCTTAGGTTTTGGAGAACAGGGAGGCAAAAGCTTTCTGAAGAAGCCCTCGTTTATGAATTATTATAGTGAGTCTTATCTGGCAGATTTTCCTCATCACTATTCAATTATACTTTACTAATCTTATCTGACTGTAGACTTCGACAATATGCTCTACAACCAGACATATAATATAGGCCCTCTGGATACTCGTGAGCCATTGTAAGCACCCACATATTACCGTTTATTTGGGACTGAAAACCACCTACAGATCTATTGAAGAAGTAAATGGTTCTAACGATAGTTTCGATATGTATCAGGTACCATTCTGACCCATACTTCTTGGATGTAAATTCAAATCCATCCTATCAGAATGTGATGGCCACATTCATCGATAATTACTCCCAAGTTTGTATCGACTTTGCAAAGACAAATGCAGGCCGCATTAAGCTTGCAACAAGATTCGGCGGTATGGATGTCTATTTAATGAGTGCCAAGGATATCCCGGAAGTTGTAAAGTACGTGGTAATCTATAGCTATAGCTTATAGTCTGTTGGTATAGTATTGGTATCAATTAACATTTAATTCAGGCTTTATACGAGTATCCTCGGAAGGCCGAGATTGAAGCCTAAATATGTTTTGGGACACCATCAAGGCTGTAGGTTCACTAAATCTATGGGGTTGCGGGGCTTACGAACTCAGGTTTTACCACGGGTTTTGACTTATTGGCTAACAAATCCGGTATTATTCCAAGGTTATGGCTACATGAGCCAAAACGATATTGAGCAGGTTGCCGAAAACTATCGCGCACATGGAATTCCTTTGGACGGAATACACATCGATGTCGACTTTCAAAACCAATACAGAACATTTACGATTGATCCGGTGGCATTTCCTCATCCAAAGGAAATGTTCAAAACTTTAAAGAACCGTGGCTTCAAATGCTGTACTAACATCACACCTATAATCAGTCTAAATGGAGGACCTAATAATGATGACTACCCTACACTGAAGGAGGGATTAGCCAAGGGGTATGGATAGGCTCTAAATACACTTTAACTCTTTTGAGGCTAACATGAGGGTTTCTCCCCGTAATCAGTTACTTTGTGAAGGATGATAGGTATACTCAAGGGACAAGTGAGAAGGCTTCAGATGTTCAATATGTATGTTACTCTGGGGGGTCGAAGATAATCATTGACCCCAAGGATATAAATCAACGCCCGGGCTTTGGGGATAACTAGTATGTTTATTATTCCGTGCATCACTAGTCTCAAAAGTAATTGGGATGCGTTGTACTCATTCTTACCCCACTATAGCAACTTCGAGCAAAGCTGGAACAGTAAGAATCCTTACCATGGAGGTGTGAGTTATGGGGGAAATCTTGGGGCTGTAAGTGATCGATCTTATTGATATGACTATTTAAGAGATTATTACTCAATGGAATAATAGGCAGGTTACTATCCAGATCTCAACGATCCTGCTGTCCGCAAATGGTGGGGAGAGCAATACACATATCTTTTTGACCAGGGACTTGAATTTGTGTGGCAGGATATGACAACTCCTGCCATTGCTATGTCCTACGGTGATATGAAAGGGTATGTGATTTTAGACCTTGATTTTAGACCGTTAACTCATGTCCCGACTTTAGGTTTCCCTCGCGGTTAAATCTGACGTCCGATGCACTTTGTGCAACTGAATTGAAAAAGCAACCGGCAATCGAGATCTGGGCGCTTTATTCATATAATCTCCACAAAGCTACTTTTCAGGGCCTTAATAATCTTCCTTCCCGTCGAAACAAGAGGAATTTTATCATAGGACGGGGAAGTTTTGCCGGCATGCATCGTTTCTCTGGTCTTTGGACGGGAGACAATGGAAGCACCTGGGACTTTTGGAAAATCTCGATTTCTCAAGTACTTTCCCTCGGGCTCAGTGGAGTAAGTATCGTGGGCTCTGATATAGGCGGCTTTATGCCGAAGGGAGATGAGAAATTTTGTGATCCAGACTTACTCATACGCTGGTATTCCGGCGCGTTCTTACTTCCATGGTTCAGAAACCACTACGTAAAAAAACTTGGGGGAAAGTTGTTCCAGGTATGTCTATTCTCGTGATTGCATCTGGGGACCTTGGGTCTGTATATAAACTAAACATTGATAAATTTGGTTTGGTTAGGAACCTTATGAGTATACAGAGTTCATAAATCAGCACCATGAGCTCGAGATGGAGCAAGGCTGGCTATACCGCTCTGTAGAGGTTGTTTGCAGGTACTATGTGAAACTTAGATATAGTCTTATTCAGCTTCTTTACGATGCTATGTTCGAAAACCAGATCAATGGTCTGCCTATTGCAAGGTCAATGGTAATGCAACCCAATAGACGTGTGGTCTGCCGGAGGGTATAATTAGTTGACAGAATATCAAAGCTAATAGCGGGCCTGATTGTAGCTAATGACCGATACACTCGATACATCATTTTATAACGAAACACAAGAATTTCTGGATAGCCAATACGTGATCCGCCGGGACCTGCTTATTGCGCCAATCATGGATAGCCATACCTCGAATAATGGGCAGATAGATGTGTACCTCCCGTCACCAAACAAATGGTACACGTTCAACCTAAGAATTGATGGAAGTCTGGGTGTTGCACTGGGACCAGCCATTGAAGGCGGTAGCATGCTCAATTTTGATGCACACATTTCGAGTGACATGTCACATATCCCCTATATCACTCCCATTTTCATCAGAGAAGGTAATCAAAGCCTTCTACTAGATTTTAAATATGGGTCATTAACGTAGATCTAGGTGGTATTATTCCTCAAGTAGAACCGCGCCAGTACATCGGTGATGGGGAGATAAACCCCATAACAATACATGTTTATCCAGGAAAAGATAACGTAGGGTCCCTTTGTGTAGTTTCACCAGCTGCCATTGACCAAAATCATCCCTTAGATCTACGAGATGTATCTCGATGACGGAGTCAGTCGTAGCAGTGCACCTAGTTCACTGTTACAAAACGCATTGCCTGTCATGGTTGAGGACGAATTCGATGATTCTGATTGCGATGTCACTGCAAATGACGAATATCGAGAAGTTTGCATTCAACAGGTAATACCAATTAACAAGTACCCCTGTGAGTATGCTATGATGGGATCCTAATCTATTTCTCAATGAATCGATAGGTCACAAATGGTTCGATTCGCACTATCACTATCCAGAACAAGCATGACGAATACAATGCGTGGAAAGATGTGGGGAGCACATATACGATAGTCGTCTGGTATGATCAGGGCATAGATCCCAAACATTGTGCAGTGAGCATCAAGGACCAAAAAGGGAGTTCCATTGGCCAGTCTAGAACGGATTACAATATAGCGGCGACCGTAGTAACTATCCCCGTACCAGAGGGAACTACGGAAAAGGTTACAATCGAAATTACTGACATGTCATTGTGAATCTCGAAAGATTATGCGGGAAGGATATTTGGGCTAATAATCTATGAGCGTGCACTTATTACTTAATACCCTGATTTTAATTTTAGTTTTGGTATTTATTGATTAGATTAATTATAGACTAATGATTATATATACTGTAATGACAAATGTAATCCAAGGGAAAAAAAATACTTTGTATATAACAAGAATATTGGCGGCGGATTTTCGCGCCGCTGTTTTATTTTTGTCAAGGATGACACCCGAGCAGGTACCATCTATCTAAAGTACCAAAACGGGGTATGGATTTACTACTATACTCCCTGGAAAAATACGGTAGGAATACGCTATCAAGGCGGGATTTAACTTATAATGCTGGTTTATTTATTTCGGTATTCTAGGCCAATTACCGTAGTACTATGGGAGTGATTGTAGCCCGTGTTTTGGTACTGTAACAATCACCCCCGATTCATACTCTGTGAACTGATTATGAGTTAGTATAATCTTACTTGACACTGGAAGATTCAGCGTAGTGGGGTATATGTACCTAGTGCGGACTAAGTAGAGCAGTGATATTCTGGGCAGGTATGGTACTAGGACATAAGTTTTGGTGATTACACCTTTTATAGCCAAAATAGCGATGTTTGACTACCCAAATCCTCAACACTAGTTAACACCAGCAAAAAATCCTCTGGCTCCTTCGCCTTCATGGACGTAATAAATCCCAAGGAGCCCAATGAGGAATTTTGTCACTGTGGGGTGACCTTATTATTTTCTCCTCCGTGAACTCTACAAATGGATGTCTCACAGGCTCTCCTCTACAAGCAATCATGTATATTTTGCCAGAGTAGTAGTCACAGTAGAATCTTGACCCAGATTTTAGCGGATAGAACTGAGTCATAGTGACGATTGGGCTATTGATGTGGCAAATGGTACCTCGCACTAGGCAATATGCCCCGTGCAAGACCGTCTTTATTCATTATAGTCTACTAGTAATGCTAGTAAATATTTATTTATATATAATACCTCTATCACTGCCTTTATGCTAAAAATACCTATCTTAATGCAATAAGTCACACGAAGCAAGACCATTGGAACTCCTTCGTCTCCAACATCTCCTACAGCGACGTCTGAAAAATTCAAAAATAAATTCAAAAATGGAAGACAGATTTCTATCTCTTTCCAACTCCCCACTTCCACCCACTTAAATGAGAATCTCATCAAGGTTTTTCCACTTTCGTGACAGAAACCTCACCTTCATGCATTCAGTTCTGCGACATCATTCAAATCATACTCAAGCAAGTCCATTCAGCTCTCGTATCTCAGGCTACATCTAACCCCTCAACCTCTAGTGCTGACACCATTCATCATCAAGGTCCTATTTTTCCTAGAATCTCCTGAGAGTCTCCTGAGATTCCAAAATATTTTTTGAGTCTTTTGAGACTCAGGAGACAGATTCCATCTTTTAAAAGCTTGCTAATGTTTTTTACTCTATCTAGAAAGAGGCCTACTGTGACGGGGCTCTACCTCTACTAAACAAGAGTGTAGGAAGCAAAAGGGCCGGTAGAAGAAAGAGTTAGGTTTAGAGTAAAGATTCTTCTAGGTAGACTTAGAATAATCTTAAGGGTTTTCTTCCGCTTGTTACAACTAATGATGAGGAAAACTAAAACTAGTTGGCGGAAAATAGAGATAAGTACTTTTACTCCAAATCTCTCAGTTTTTTCCTGCCTTCCACTGCTCAACTAAGTTCCAGTGAAAACTCTAACTTTGGAGCAGAAACTATTGTTCCGCTACCCCGCTCCAACTAAGCACTAGCGGATGTTTCCGATTCTAGAGTAAGCACTCTTAGCCAGAGTTAAGGATCACCTGCAGCCTGGCTGTCACACATCGGCCGGTAGTCTATCCTAGATGGCTGCAAAACTGTAACTTATTGTAGATTATTCCCGGACATAGCCACTGCCACTTGTGACAGGGCTATCTTTGCTCTGAAAGTTTAATAGAAATGTTCGGAACTTAGAGACATTTCTCTAGCCGGTCCTCTATTCACTGAGAGGACTCAGACTTGTCAGTCTGCTCTTTCATAAATAGATCTCTTCCTTAGTAGCCAGAAGGTGGGTACACTTGTGGCAGGTAGCGGTCTTCACCCACAAGTACTTCCCTATCATTGTAACTACTGGATTCCATCAATGACTCTGAACCTACAACAGGCCCGGTGAAATGTAGTCTCCTAATGTTACGTGCTAAACAGGAGAGACAGAGATGTGCTGAAGATAGCGGGATTATGGGAGCAGGGTTAGGGTTAGGTGTCGGAACTCTAGAGACAAGCACCGAGAGATACAACACGACAAGATATTCGGGAAGGTCGGACTATAACCGACGGAGAGATTCTAGAAGGATCGGGCTTGATACCCGATCGAGGTGATTTCAGGAACTCGGACACGTTACGCAAAGCGAACGATACTTAGAGGATTTAACGTAATATATTCCTAACACTCAAAAACCAAAAGAATCAACCCGTAGAGAAATAAAACCCAAACGAAAAAAACCCCAATACAACAGGAAAATTGCGTGAAGAAGAAAGGAAAGGAAGACAAAAGGAAGGTAGAGTTATATATATACAAGTGATGCCGAGACATGATTAATAATCCGCGCGACGGAAACTCACGGAAGCACGTCAAGGAAAATTACAGGGAAGAGAAATGATCATTATACGAAGAACCCGAAAGAAAATCCAAACAAGAAGCGGTAGTCCGAAACCAATGCACCAAGAACCCAAACGATACTTTTCCTCCGCAATCCAAACCAAGACACGAAACGCCGTTAGACATAACCACTAGTATGGTTCTGTTATAGCATGCAGTAGTACGAGATGAGTGAGGAGTTTTCTTAGTGTTCAAGGATTGTTAGGAATTTTTCGGAACTTAAGTGTGTAATTATTTGTATCATGTATTTGGCGTTGGCGTTCGAATGGCATTCTCTTGACGTTTTTCAGGGTCTTCGGGGATTCCCACATACTTGTTGTAATGTTTAGTCCTAGTCCGCGAGAGATACATACAGGATATAAATATACTGTCATTCTCCGACTTCTACTGAAATCATTATCAGCGAAGAACAAGGCTTAACGATATAAATTCTATCTATAAGTCTTTACATCTATTTAGTTGTGCACAATTATATTTTCGGTTATTCTTGATTTCTACCTGAACCATTCTTCGTACTCTTTGAACTCTAGCAATTGCAACATTTATACTCGTTGACCGAACATCGAACCAGGGAGATTCATAGCGGAGTATCGACTGAAGTGACCTCGTTCCTTTCTACCTGGTAGATAGCGTTTCGAACTCTGAGCTCGGTACGAGGTTACTCTAGTAGTTCGGTGCGACCCTTTGATAGTAGGCTACCGGGTGCAGGAGTCCATCGTCAGCATATTGGGAGAGCACACTGGCTGAAACATTGTCGGAGGCATCAGTTTCTACAATAGCTTTCCTTTCGGGATCAAAGTGATGGAGGATTGTGTAGGAGGTGAAGGCGATCTTCAATTCATTGAACGCTTTTTCACAGGCAGTGGACTAGACGAAGGTGGTATTGTTATGCGTCCGCAGTGTCATAGGGTGACTTATCCAGGCGTAATCTTTAATGAAGCGTCGGTAGAAGTTGGCAAACCCTTGGAACTCTTGGGTCTCTTTTACAGACTTTGGACTTTCCCAATTGCTGATTTTCTCAAGTTTACGGGGATCGATCTTCAGGCCTTCGGTAGTGATGATTAGCCCCAAATATTTGGTTTCCTGTACGTGGAATTCGCATTTCTCGGGGATGCCATAGAGGCCAACGGAGATTAGGGCTTTCAACACTTTCCGTATATGTTCCCGATGTGTTTTCAGATCATTACTGAAAATCAGAATGTCGTCCAAGTATGCCGTACAGAAGTGGTTCAAATATGGTCGTACGGTGTCATTGATAAAATGTTGGAAGATTCCGGAAGCATTGGTCAGTCAAAAGGCATTACCTTGTACTCGAAATGGTAGGCAGGTTTTAAATGCGGTTTTCCATTCCTCGGTCATGCGTATGGTTGTAGGCTCCCTTGAAGTTTAGTTTAGTAAACCATTTGGCATGGTTTAACATGTTAAAGGTTTCTTTTGACAGAGGTAGGGGATAACGGTTTTTGATTGTGATTGCATTCAGGCTCCGGTAGTTGACACAGAGGCGAAGTCCACTATCCCGTTTTTTGACGAATAAGACGGGGGAGCCGGCTGGAGACGAACTATGGTCAATGAATCCATTTGCCAAATGTTTATCGATGTATTCTATTGGATCCTTCTGTTCTTTTTTTTTTTTTTTTTAATCATATCTATTCATGTTTCTAGGTACAGAAAGTTCGCATGCAGTATAAACTATGGCGTAATGGATCCTTCTGTTCTTCCCTCAACATGCTATACATTGGGCCGAAGGAGGTGGTGGTAGTGGTATTTTGTTATCATACGGCCTGTGAGGAGGAAGGCGGTTCGCTTCTTGCTCCGATATGAAGGTTAAGCAGTCAGGGTATTCTCGTTCCATTAGGGGAATTGAGTTATTGAAGGGATCCCCGGGGTTCTTAGGGAGAATCAAGTGTGACGGGGCTCTGCCTCTACTAAACAGAAACGTAGGAAGCAAGAGGGCCGGTAGAAGAAAGAATTAGGTTTAGAGAGTAAAGATTCTTCTTGGTAGACTTAGAATAATCTTAAGGGTCTTCTTCCGTTTGTTACAACTGATGATGATGAGGAAAACTAGAACTAGTGGGCGAAAGCGGAGATGAGTACTTATACTCCAAATCTCTCGAATTTCCTGCCTTCCACTGCTCAAGCCAAGTTCCGGTGAAAACTCTGTTTTGGACCGGAGGACAATTCCTCCGCTACCCCGCCTCTCTCTAAGCGCTAGCGGGTGTTTCCGGTCCTAGAGTAATACACCCTTAGCCAGGATCAAGGATCACCTGCAGTCTGGCTGTCACACAGCTCCGGGCCTGCATTAGAGGAGTCTCCGCTCGGTGGTCTACCTCGTTGGCTGCAGAGCTGTAACTCACTGTAGATTATTCCCGGGCATAACCACTGCCGCCTGCGGCAGGGCTATTCTTTTGCTCCGAAGGTTAATGGAGATGCCCAGCACTTAGAAGCTTTTCTCTAGCCGGTACTCTATTCACTGACAGGGCTCAGACTCGTCAGTCTGCCCTTTCATGAATAGATCTCCTCCTTAATAGCCAAAAGGTGGGCACACTTGCGGCAGGTTGCAGTCTTCACCTACAGGTACTTCCCTATCACTGTAACTACTGGAGTCTATCAATGACACTGAACCTATAACAAGCCCGGTGAGAACTAGTCTCCTGACCTTTGGTATGGCTCCGTGATATCAAGGCATAAACGGTGAGTTCTTTGGACTCTTCCGTGAAGGTAGCGGCATTTACGATCTCTATTTCTAGATCATGTGTGCGTGGGAGTGGGGACGAAATGCCCTATATGATGGTAGATGAGAGATCGTCATTACAGAGCTGAAGACAACTTGGGGAGTCGAAGGTGATGGAATTGCTCACGAAGTCTATTTTAGCGTTGTGTCGATGGAACCAGGGAATTCCAAGGACCACAGGGTAATGTCCTAGCTTAGTAACGAAGGCAATAATGTTTCCAAAGTGGCCAGAGACACGAAGGGAGAATTGGGCAGTGTGGGTAATTTCACCGGAGAAGATTTCTCTCCCGTCGATGACTTGGAGTTTACATGGGTACGTCAGGGGGTTCAGTACAAGATTGTAATGGTATGCGAATCTCTCATCAATGAAAGCAATTCCAGATGCTCCAGTGTCTACTAATGCGTATTATTTAATAGATTCATTTTTATTGGACAGGGAACATGAGACGACAAGGTGATGGATTATCTGATAAACCACTAGCAGAAGAGATAGAGAAACTAGAAACCGAAAGTACAGACAAAGCACGAGAAATGGGGGGAGTTTTGTGGAAGACACTTAGGTCAAGCTGTCCTTGTTTTCCGATGGCTGGCACAGGGCAGAATGAAAAGGATTATTGGAAATAACAGGAGCGTCAAAAAAATCATAGTTCGAAGAAGAAGCACCAAGAGTACTATAAGGAAAAGATAGCCCAGAAGAATCAGAACCAGAAGCAGAAAAGGAAGAAGAAGAAGAAGAAGAGGAAGACGAACCCGAAGGGCCAGAAGAAACATTGGAAGAACTAGGAAGTGAACCAGAAAGAAGGAACCATGCATAGTAGCAGCGGCATGGAGAGGACAGACAGTGGCAGGGGCATGATGAGCAGCTGTATACTCCATAGTAAAATGACCTGAGCCTCCACAGTACATGCAAGGGTCTTTATAACGGCATGTCAAGACTTTGCGTTACGTTACTAGGTTTACCGCTGCACAGGAATGTGACAGCGACTCCGTTAAGCATTCTTGGGTTTTTCATTTGTAATCAGGTTTCCTTTGGGTTCTATGGGTTTCCGTCACACAGGTTAGTAATCGGTTCTCGACGATGGATATATATATGGACCTGTCCTCTTCTTCTCTCTCTTTTCTTTCTTCTCTACTCAACCTTCCTGTTCTTTAAGGTGTTATATTGTTTGTCTTTAATTCTCTACGGTTATTATAGTTGTGTTACTAGCTTGGAATATATATCGTTCACGTTACCATAGTTCCTTCCTCCGTCCCTCAAATCCATAGTCGTTCGGAACTGCTACCTATAGTTCCCTACGTTCCATAGACCTTGAGCCTCGGTTGTGCTCCTTGGTTCCCTTCGTCCACAGATCATAGTCCATGACCGTAGAATGAGTATTCTATTGGTATCTCATAGTCCACTATTTTGTATGCGAGGTTTTCTACGCCATAGTCCCTGAACTCTAGAGAGCTTCCCACTCTTCGCCAAGTAACACTAAGACCTCTGTAACACTTTAGGGGATGCAGCGGGAGCGCTACGCGTGGGACAGGGGACCACTGGTGCTGGGACGGAGGTTAGACAAATCCATGGGGACTACTCCCCTGGGGGTATGAGAAGGATGGGTAGTAAACTGTGAGGCGACAGCAGGGGCAGAGACAGGGAGAGTGGGGGCAGGAACACGAGGGTAGGAACAGAAAATACAGGGCGAAAACGAACTTTTCCATCCCTAATCCGATTGTCCAACTGTTGGAGCAGAAGAAGGTATTCATTCAAGATGGCGGGGATGGCGTGATGGATCATTACTTGACGGAGGTCATGGGAGAGGCCCTGGGTGAGGGAATGTTTCTTCACATTTTCGTTCCATTCAACATCGGCAACTAAGCGCTGGAATTCCGCATAATAGGCGGAGAAGTCTCGACCTCCCTGAGCAAGGGTTTCAAGTTTTCTTTTGGCGGTGGCTATTCGATCTGGGTCCCCGAAGGCGACCTCCAGAATGGTAACAATAGCTTCCAGATTGGCCAACTCGATTTGCTCACCGTGGACTAGGGGCATAACTTGATCCAGGGCGCTACCTGTCATGAGATTGATGGCATAGGTGAGCTGCTGTCGGGGGACAGGGAAGCGGTCATGGTTGGACACCATCTTGAGGCAGAGCTGGGTGAGGAAGGGACGGAGGGCGGTGCGAGAGCCATCATACTTGGGGGGGGTCTGTGACCTTTTCCGAACGGATGATTATAACGGCGTAGCACGACATGGTATGCAGGCGTGAAGGAAAAGAGTTTAGTCGGGTTTTCATTTGTCATTGAAAGTTGTAAGGATTTCTGTTCGGTTCTGGGAATACAGGGATTAATGAGTCGCTCGCGTTGTAATACATTCCCTATGTCTTTCTATTGGGTTCTACGGATGAGTAAGCGAAGGAATCACAGGGATATATATAGAGGCCCCACCTCCCACCTGTATTAGTTTCTCTTCCTTTCCTTTTCGCTTCACGCAACCTTCTTTATCCTTTAGGAAATACTATTGTTTCGGTATTCAGGTACATCCACGAATCTCGAATTACCTTCCACCCCTGTGAACTCGAGGGGTCCTCATAGTCCTCGAATACTAAAGGTATTGAACCCATCCTTCGGTTCGTTATACGTAAAGGGTCCCTGCCTTGGTCATGTACCTTGGCTCCCCGCCTCCTTGATTGTCAAGTAGGGTATCGAGCAAAGCCTTAGATCCATCCGTGATACTAAAGTTGCGTCTCCAACGCCAACCTACACGACTCCACGTTACCATAGGACCATAGACTACTAAGTCGCAAGCCAGACTTCCCCCTATAGACGAAGATACCCATGAAGCCATCAGCAAGCCTATTAGGCTTTACCGGAGGCTCGGGAGGTATGGGAGACCTTCGGAGGCACCCGCTAAACTTTCGATCTCCAGAGGTCAACGGGCCGTGCGAGAGTCTCCAGAGCCCTTACCGAGGCTTCCGGAGCGCCCTGACTCTCAGCGACGCCCTCCGGAGGCTTTGTTAGATTCTCCAGAGAGTCTCTAAGATATCCGAGGATATCCATACTAGTAACTCGTTTTCATTCCTGGAGTCTCTTCTGGTATTTGCAAAGGCTTCGGAGACCACCTCGTATAAGCCTCGATGACGGTTAGCTTTAGTAGAATATTCTCCTGAAAGCCTACCAAGCTCTCCTGATGTCTCCGGAGACTCTTGATTTTAAGCGAGATCTCCCACGCTCTCCTGAGAGCCTCCCAAGCCCTCCCGATATCTCCGGAGACACTTGATTTTAAGCGAGATCTCCCACGCCTCCTGAGAGCCTACCAAGCTCCTGATGTCTCCGGAGACTCTTGATTTTTAAGCGAAATCTCCCATGCTCTCCTGATATCCCCGAGACTCTACAAAGCTTCAGTGACACCCAAAACCACCTTGATTAATATAATATACACTAGCTGTTACGGAGGTCTTGGCGTTACATTTTACGAAGAGCGAAGCTCTCTATAGTTCGAACGAGGAGATAGATCATCTCGCACTGAAGTAGGGCTCGAAGATACCAAGTAGAGCACTCGCTCATGCGGTCACGGCTATGATCTATGACGGCGAACCATGAAGACAACCGGCGTTCGTAACTATCTAACGAAGTGACTACGGTAGAAGTTCCGAACGACTATGAGTTCGAGTGACGTAGGAAGGAACTATAGTAACGCGAACGATATATATTCCAAACTAATAATATAACTATAATAACCGTAGAGAACTAAAGACAAGTAATAGAACACCCTAGAGAACAGGAAGGTAGAGAAGAAAGGAAAGAGAGACAAGGAGAGGCAGGCCCATATATATATCCATCGCTGAGAACCGATTACTAACCCGCGACGGAAACCCATAGAACCCAAAGGAAACCTCGATTACATAATGAAAACCCGAGAATCTTAATCAGCTGGCACCTTCCCGTGCAGCGGTAAACCGAGTAAAGTAACGCGAAGTCTTGGCACGCCGTTATAGATTAGATCCTCCTCAAGGCCTAGCTCCTGCTAGGCTTAGCTTGCGTGAAGAACGGTCGCGAAAGTCCTGACCACCGATGCTCGGCGTCGAGGCTGCAAGAGGGGTCGTCAGAGTCGCATCGAACCAAGTATTGTAGCTGTCCTCGTAGCTTCCGCGAGTCAGGATTGCGTCGACCTCCCACACCTGTTCACCTCCGACTTTGACCGGGAGAGGAGGGGGTTGGTTCTGACCGGGACGGGTTTTCTGAGGCAAGAGACAGCAGGAAGCGTGGAAGACGGGGTGTACCTTCATCGTGGCGGGAGGTCCAACTCATAAGCGAGGACTAACCATTCGCTGATCCTCCGACGCGCTTCCAATCCAGTTTCTTGGATGGTCGCTGGCTCGATGTTTTGGTTGATAACCATACCTTGTCAGCAACTGCATAGCGGGGGGCCGGGGTGCGGTTTGCATTTGTCACAGATTCTTGGATCTTCCGGGACCGAACATCTCGTCACAGAGGAACTCATATACCTTGGCCATATCTCGGCCATCCCTTGTTTGGTCTCTCATTCGTGGTCTTACCACGTAGGGCGAAGGTCATGCGCGGGTGTCGGCCCATAGTTAGCGCGGAATGGCGACAGCTTGGTGGTTTCGGAGACATGGTTGTTCGTTGCGAACTCTGCCATTGGTAGGAATCTGGTCCAGTTGTCCTGCTGATACGAGACGTAGGCACGGAGGTATTGTTTCATGACGGCATTGATCCTTTCCGTCTGGCGGTCCGTCTGTGGGTGGAAGGCTGTGGACAACTGGGGGGCAATCTCAATGCGTCCGTATAGTGACTTCCAGAACTCTGCTGTGAACTGAGTGCCACGATCGGAGACTATGGTTTCGGGTAGCCCGTGGAGTTTCCAGACGTTGTCGAGGTACATGGTTGCCACATCGTGGGCCGAGGCTTCTTCAGTGGTCGGGATAAAGTGCCGCATCTTGGTCAGTCTATCCACTACAACTAGGATTGCGTTATACCCATTGCTTTCCGGGAGGCCAGTGACAAAGTCCATTGACACATCGGACCAGGGACCTTTTGGTACAGGGAGGGGTCGTAGGACACCTTGCAGGGCATTGCGTGAGGCCTTGGATCAGGAGCAGGTGTTGCAGTTCAGGACGTATTGGTCCACGTACTTCCTCATTTTTGGCCAGTAGTATGTACGGCTGAGGAGTTCCAAGGTCTTGGCTCTTCCTGGGTGACCAGCCGAGGGCTTGTCATGGTATTCCTGTAGGAGGAACAGCTGGAGTTCGGGGTGGTTGGGGACGTAGCTGGTGTTTCGATACAGGAGCAATCTAACGGCGTTTCATGTCTTGGTTTGGATTGCGGAGGAAGGGTATCGCTTTGAGTTCTCGGTGCATTGTCTTTCGGGTTATCACTTCTCTTTTGGGTTTTCTTTCGGGTTCTCGTAATCTAACGCTTTCTCTTGTAATTTTCTCGACGTGCTTCCGTGAGTTTCCGTCGCGCAGATTATTAATCATGTCTCGGCGTCTCGGCGTCACTTGTATATATATGGCTCTACCTTCCCTTTGTCTTCCTTTCCTTTCTTCCTCACGCAATCTTCCTGTTGTATTGGGGTTTTTTTCGTTTGGATTTTATTTCTCTACGGGTTATTTCTTTGATCTTGGTTATTAAGAATATATTACGTTAAAACCCTCAAACATCGTTCGCTTCGCGTAACGTGTTCGAGTCCCTGAAATCCCCCGATCGGTATCAAGCCCGATCCCTCCAGAACCTTCCCGTCGGTTATAATCCGACTCTCTTGAATACACTCCGTCGTGTTGTGCCTCTTGGTTCAGTTCATGACAGCCGCACGAGTCCTCTATTGGTACCTCCGTGTTCACTACTTCGTACGCGAAATAATTTACCTTATCGCTCCCGAACTCTGAAGAGTTACCCTGCCTCCTAGTACCCCCCTGTCTCTCTCCGGTTCAGCACGTAACAAGCAATCCTTGGGTGCTGCATGCGCACTCGGCCAAGGAGATTTTCTTCGAGTGCTTGATGCCGTTGCTAAGCATCGTCAGGACCTCGGAGGGGAAACTATCTGCCTTATAAGCCTTCTTGAATAGCCCTATCAACTTGGACATTCCTTCAGCGGGTTCATTTGCGAAAGAACCCGTCAACAAACTTAACTTATCCTTCGATTGCACATTCTCCCGCTTCAGGACCACCTGAGCTTGGTGCAGTAGTCGGTCATCCCCCTCCTTAGGGAGATCTCCAGATCTTCGAGTCAATGCATCGGGCTTTCCGCCTTGTTTGCCGGGTCTGAAGACAATCCTATAATCAAACCGGGATAGGAATTCGGCCCATCGGACTTGTCGTCGATTCAAAATCTTCTTGGACATAAAGTACTCCAGGTTGCGGTGGTCGGATAGGACTTTGATCGGGAACTGTGCTGACTCCAGGTAGTGGCGCCATTCTTCAAAGGCTCGAATGACCGCCAACAATTCCTTGTCGTAGATCTCATAGTTGCATTCAGCCGGGGTGTATTTCTTGGAGAAGAATGCGACGGGGTGCAGGATTCGGTCGTCATCCCGTTGGGATAAGACGGCAGCAGAGACGTAATCGGAGGCGTCGGTTTCAACTATGATTTCCCTATCGGGGTCAAAGTGCCTGAGGATGGGGGCCGAGATGAAGGCTGTTTTGAGGTTTTCGAAAGCCTGATTCGCCTGGGGGGACCATTTCCATTGTACGCCCTTCTTGGTTAATGCCGTGAGAGGGGAGACAACCTTGGAGTACCCTCCTATGAAACGACGGTAAAAGTTTGCAAAGCCCAGGAAGGTCTGGATGTCGACGTCCTGAGGGTCTCCCATTCCTGGACGACCTGAACCTTCTTGGGATCCATTTTGATGCCTTCTGGGCCCAGGATCATTCGAGATACTTGGTTTCCTGGACGTAGAATTCGCACTTCTCAGGTTTCAGGTGGACGCCATTTTTCTGCAGGATTCACAGACCTTTTGGACATGTTCCTTATGTTGTTCCATGTTATCGGAGTAGATCAGGATGTCGTCGAGGTAGGCTGTGGCAAAGTCGTCAGAGTAGGGCCGAAGGATGTTGTTGATCCATCTCTGAAGCGCATTGGTGAGACCGAAGGGCATGACCTGGTATTCGTAGTGTTATCACGGCGTAGCACGAGGACACATGCGAGCGTGAAGGAAAAGGGTCTAGCGCGGTTTCCATTTGTCAGTAAAGTTCTATGGGTTTCCGTTCGGTTCTGGGATACAGGGATTAATGAATCACTCGCTTTGTAACACATCTCTTATGTTCTTCTATCAGATTCTATGGATGAGTAAGCGAAGGAAGTGCTGGGATATATATAGAGGCCTCGCCTCCCACCTGTATTAGTTTCTCTTCCTTTCCTTTTCTCTTCATGCAACCTTCTTTGTCATTTAGCAATACTAGTGTTTCGGTACTCCGGTACTTCCACGAACTCCGAACTACTTGCACCCCGGTGAACCCGCGGGGCCCCCATAGTCCTCGAATACTAAAGGTATCGAACCCGTCCCTCGGTTCGTACCCGTGAACTACCCTGGCCTCGGTCGTGTACCTTGGCTTCTCGCCTCTCAGAACACTCCGTAAGATACTACGTAAGGCCTTAGATCCATCCGTGATACTAAGGTTGCGTCTCCAACGCCAACCTACACGACTCTACGATATCATAGGACCATAGACCACCATGTCGCAAACCAGACTCCCCCCCATGGACGAAGATACCCATGAAGCAACCCTAGCAGACATCAACAATTTCCTGACAACCTTCCCTAACTTCGGCGAAGTATCGTCGGGCCCCACACAGGCCCTCCACACCCTAATGATTCGGGCACAAAGAAGTCTGGAATGGTATGAAGGCGAACTAAAGGAAACCATCGCAGACGGGGAGGATGCACGAAGGATCTTCGAGGAAGACATGGCCCGACTAGACTCTGACCTAGAAGAGGCCAGAGAGGAGCTGACCACTACCAAGACAGCTCTCACCAAGGCGCTAGAAGATCTCGCAGCAGCTCGGATCCCCGCTCCTCAGGAACCTGCAATCCCCCCTCCAGAAAACCCCCGCCGCCAGAACCGGTTCCTCACCGGTCGCAACCGCGCAAACACCCCCCATGCAACCTCAACCAAATCCGAAAAGCTTCTGGACCCAGAGAAGTTCAAAGGCGGCAGGCGAGCCCTACCCCTCTTCCAACACCAACTCCGTCTCAAGCTAGTCGGCAATGGGGACCGCTTCCCAGATCTACAAGACCAACTCATCTACGCCATTTCGCGACTAGAAGGGCCAGCGGCGGACCAATTCCTCCCCTACCTCACCCACACCGGCGTCAACCTCCCATCCATGGAGAGGTTCTTTGAAATTTTGGAAACAGCATTTGGAGACCCAGACCATGTGGGCACAGCCCGTCGCAACTTGGGGAGAATCCAACAAGGCAAGCGTCCCTTCTCAGAATACTTTGCTGAGTTTCAGAAATACGCGGCGGAAGCAGGCTACAACGAAGCTGGAAACATCGAGGCCTTGGAAACTGGATTCAACGAGAAACTCAACAGGGCCATGGTCCACGAAGTAACCCCAGAGACTGTCGAAGAATTTGCCCGGGTGCTCCAACGCCTGGACAGTAAAACACAAAAAGTCAATGCCCGCTACCGCGCCCCTGCTACAACCTCCCATTTTACCCTCACATCTGCCCCTCGGTACCCACCAACCGAACCTTTGCTCCTGCTGCCCCAACACCTGCAGACTCGACTCCTGCGGTGCCACGGGCTCTCCTCCAGCGGGACACCTCACAAAGACCAGGAGGTGTCGCACCCATGGACCTCTCTGCCGCCGCAGAGACACCCAGACCTCGCGAACGAGATGCCCGAGCCGAGGGCCGGTGTTACTATTATGTGGAGTGACACTTAGTAAAAGACTGCCCCAAGCACCACCAATACCGCCTCCCAGGATGAGAGAAGCATTGATTAGAACTAGAAATACGGAGCAGGAAGACTCGGGTAGAAGAAGAGACCTCCGCGATGAGGCGTTAAAAGATTTATCCCTGGCTTGAGTGGTTCAGCCCAGGATGTTTTAAGGATTTTTCTAAACTTTCTGTTTCTATGCTTTTCAGTTTTGGAGAAGGATATGGATGGGAATCAATTAGTTGTAACGTTCGATTTCTCAAAATAAAGATTCTTTTATCCCATCATATGCCCTCATTGATACTGGAGCGTCAGGTTATGGATTCATAGACAAATCCTTCGTAAGCCACCATAAGTTAATCACCAACCCCCTTAAAATACCCCGACAAATCGATGTAATCGATGGTCGACCCATAGAATCAGGAAAGGTCACGGACATCGTCAACCTCAGTCTCGATATTCATGGGCACCAAGAACAACTCCCCCTCTTTGTAACACAACTTGGACATTACCCCATCGTAATGGGAATACCCTGGATGCGAAAACACCAAGTCACTATCAAATCAGGCACCAACGAGTTATGTTTCGACTCCCCTATTTGCCTCAAGCACTGCAATCTCGAGAAAAAACCGATCAGGGCTAAAGGAATCTCCATTCAACCCCCCACCAAACCAACTACCCACATCTCAACTGTTAGTTTCAAAACCTTAATCAAAGAAAAACGACGCAGGGGGATTCAACTCTACTCTACTACCCTGAAAGCATTGGACGACATCTTGGCGACAACAAAAGGCAACCCTCTCGACCTAGTACCACTTGACCACCAACATTTCCTACATCTACTCGACAAGAATAATGCATCAGCACTACCTCCTCACCGAACAATGTACGACCTCCCTATCAACCTACAAGAAGGCGAAACAGCACCATTCGGCCCCATGTATGGGATGACTAGGGAGGAGCTTCAAGCCCTACGAGATTACCTAGCCGAATACCTCGCCAAAGGAAGGATCCGCCACAGTGTCTCCCCAGCCGGTGCCCCAGTGCTCTTTATTAAGAAGGCCGATGGATCACTACGTTTGTGTGTGGATTACGAAGATTAAACAAGGTGACGATCAAGAACAGACACCCCTACCACTGACTCCAGAAACCTCAAGGGCATGTCATCGCCAAGCACTTTCACCAAACTGGACCTCCGCGACGGTTATCACCAACTCAGAATCAAAGAGGGGGACGAATGGAAAACAGCTGGACACGATATGGCCATTTCGAGTATCTAGTTATGCCGTTTGGATTGACCAACGCTCCTGGGGCCTTCCAACATTGGGTCAACGATATGCTAAAACCCTACCTAGACTATTTCGCAACAGCATACCTGGACGACATACTAATCTACTCCAACACCCTGGAAGAACATAAGGAGCATGTCAACAAAGTACTACAAATCTTGAGCGACAACCAGGTACACCTCAAGCCAGAGAAGTGCGAATGGCATGTCCATGAAACAAAATACCTAGGATTTGTCCTAACCCCTGAAGGTACCAAGATGGACGAGGCGAAAGTTTCCACCATACGGGATTGGAGAACCCCAGGATGTTTAAAGGACGTACAAGAGTTCTTAGGCTTCGCAAACTTCTACAGACGCTTCATTCTAGGGTATTCAAGAGTAGTCTCCCCCCTGACAGCATTGACCAAAAAGAACGTTAGATGGGTATGGTCAGACAAGGCCGAAGCAGCGTTCCAAAAACTCAAGAAGACATTCACAACAGCACCGATACTACGGCATTGGGACCCGGACAGACCAGCGATAGTAGAAACGGACGCTTCAGACTACGTATCGGGGGCCATCTTATCACAGCGAGATGACAAAGGAATACTACACCCCATCGCTTACTTTTCCAAGAAACACTCACCAGCTGAGTGTAATTATGAAATATACGATAAAGAACTACTGGCGATCATTCGGGCCTTTGAAGAATGGAGATACTTCTTAGAGTCGGCACAATATCCAATCAAGGTACTAACGGACCACCGCAACCTAGAATACTTCATGACAACCAAGATGCTCAACCGACGACAAGCACGTTGGTCGGAATTCTTATCCTGATTTGATTTTATAATCCAGTACCGACCAGGAAAACAAGGGCAAGCCAGATGTTTACTAGAAGGTCAGGTGACCTACCAAAGGAGGGGGATGAATGCCTAGCACACCAAAGTCAAACGATCTTGAAGAAGAAAAATTTGGATTTGAAGCTAAGTTTGTTAGCGGGTTCTTTATCAAACGAACCCGCTGAAGGAATGCCCACTGTAAAAGAATTAATGGCCAAAGCTTACCAAATTGATAGCACGCCATCCAAGATCCTGGAGATACTACAGACAAAGTTAATCTCCTCGCCGAACGCGCCAAAACGATGAAGGGTTACTTCTATACCGTCGGAAAGTATACGCCCCGAATATGAAGAACTCCAACTACAACTGCTTCAAGAACACCACGACAAACCATCGCAGTAGAGCGAAAAACCCTCGAACTACTCAGTCGCGAGTATTACTGGCAACACGCCAGGTACACAGATCGTTACATCATGAATTGCCACGTCTGCCGAAGAAGCAAGGCAAATCGAAGCTCACCCCAGGGAGTGCTCCGACCACTACAAGTCCCCAAGGCACCATGGACAGACATCTCAATGGACTTTGTCACAGGGTTACCAATGAGCAATGGGTATAATGCAATCCTCGTCGTTGTTGACCGCCTAACAAAAATGAGACACTTCATCCCCACCACAGAAGAAGCCAATGCTAGGGATGTCGCTCGGATGTACATTGAAAACATCTGGAAGCTACATGGGTTACCCACAACAATAGTCTCAGACCGCGGCACACAGTTCACGTCAGACTTTTGGAAGGCATTATGCAAACGACTGGAAATATCCCCACGATACTCCACAGCCTTTCACCCTCAAACAGATGGGCAAATGGAAAGGATCAACGCCATCATGGAACAATACCTCCGGCTACGTGGACTACCAACAGGATAATTGGACAGACAGATTACCTACCCTACGAATCCGAACGAATAACCACGCTCCGAATCAACCAATATATGTCACCATTTCGTTTAACTATGGACTGAACCCCGAATGAATTTCGCCTCCTACGGCATGGAGTTACCACCAACGAAGACCAAGCCAACTCCCTAGCAAGAGATATGTCGCAAGTCTTTGACTTCTTGAAAGCAGAAATGTTCCGAGCTCAGAGGATTCAGGAGGAATCGGCCAATGCCCACAGGGTCCTGGCACCACGCTACATGACTGGAGACAAGGTATAGCTATCGACAAGGAACCTATTAACTAAGAGACCGTCAAAGAAGCTGGATTGGAAGCAAATTGGCCCCTACGCCATATCGCGAGTAGTCAGTCCCTATGCCTATGAACTCAACCTCCCCGCCTCAATGAAAGTACACCCAGTCTTTCACGTCTCACTACTATCACCAGCAGCCAAAGATCCGGTGCCCGGTCAGAGTCAACCACCCCACCCCCAGTTGAGATCGAAGGAGAACAAGAATGGAAGTAGATACAGTTTTGGACTCCGCCAACGCCGAGGAAAACTGGAATACTTGATACGATACATCGGATACGATTTAACCATCCTGGCAGCCACCAGAAGACCTTAACACTTCACGAACTCGTGAAAGACTTCCACGATAGGTACCCACGAAAACCTAAGCCTATCAGGAGCTAGGCCTCAGAGGGGGACCTAAGTATATATCACGGCGTAGCACGAGGACACATGCAAGCGTGAAGGAAAAGGGTTTAGCGGGGTTTCCATTTGTCAGTAAAGTTCTATGGGTTTCCGTTCGGTTCTGGGATACAGGGATTAATGAATCACTCGCTTCAGAACACATCTCTTATGTTCTTCTATCAGGTTCTATGGATGAGTAAGCGAAGGAAGTGCTGGGATATATATAGAGGCCTCGCCTCCCACCTGTATTAGTTTCTTCTTCCTTTCCTTTTCTTCACGCAACCTTCTTTGTCATTTAGCAATACTAGTGTTTCGCATCTGCATTTCCACGAACTCCGAACTACTTGCACCGGTGAACGCGGGGCCCCTATAGTCCTCGAATACTAAAGGTATCGAACCCGGCCCTCGGTTCGTACCGTGAACTACCCTGACCTCGGTCGCAGTACCTTGGCTTCGCCTCTCAGAACACTCAGAAGATACCACGTAAGGCCCAGATCCATCCATGATAAGTGTCCTAGGCGGGTTCTGAAGGCCGTTTTCCATTCGTCGCCTTCCTTGACTCTGATCTGATGGTAGCCCCACCTTAGGTCCAGCTTCGTATAATACTTAGCCTTACCTACCTGGTTCAGGGTTTCGGGGAACAGGGGGAGGGGGTATCTGTCCTTGACTGTGATCTCGTTCAACTTGCGGTAGTCGACACAGAAACGTAGCCATCGGATTTCTTGACAAACAGGACTGGGGCACGGCGACTTAGAGCGATTTAATAAAACCCTTGGTCAGGTTCTCTGAGATGTATTCGCGGAGTGCCTGTAATTCACCTCGGGTCATGTTGTACAGGGGGCCAAAAGGAGGTTCCTTACCTTCCTGGAGCTTGATATCAAGGTCATCAGGACGGTGGGGGCCGAGGACAGAAGCATTTGACTCGGAGAACATGGGCAGGAACCGGTGGAGGTCAGCGGGGACTATGGCACTTGGGTCGAGGGCCTTTGTCTTGTCCAACACATCGTCTATATCCTGGAGGGATGCACAGAACAACCGGGAGCCACGGTAGCGGGTCAATCTCTTGAAGGGGCCGCCCCGATAGCCGCGATATGGATAATCGGGCTGTCCGGCGGGGTGATTGAGATTCCTTGTGCAGTGACCGGGTTCAGGGAGGGGAGACAGTGACGGAGGCAGTGCACGGAGTCAAAGACCACATGGTTTTTCTTGGGCCGGAGGGTGACATCATGGTGGCGCATCCAGGGGATTCCCATAACGATTGGATAGTGACCCAACTTGGTAACAAAGAAGGGTGCTTCCTCGCGATGTCCGTGGATGTCCAGGCAGAGCTTGGCGATGTGCGTGATGCTTCCTGAAGATACCAACCTGCCGTCAATGACTTCAAGCAGGCGTTACTTCTTCAGGGGAACCGTGGTGATGTTGTGCCTGGCGCAGAAGTCTTGGTCGATGAATGCATAACCTGACGCCCTGTATCAATGAGGGCCCAGGTTGGCGCGAAGGCCAGGTTCTGGGAGACAGAGCAGGTGGTGACCAATTGATCTTCGGACATCTTGTCTTCAGACACAGAGACAGCGGAGACGGTGAGACTTGGTGTGGGTGGCGCTAGCCCCTTTGGTTTGCCAGTTTTTACCAAAGGGGCATGGCTTTTAAAGCCGGCTTGATGGAGGTCCTCATCAGAGAACGCGAGTTGCTCTCGATGTAGAGCCAGGGAAAATTGTGCTTGGGTGAGATCCTCCTCGAGGGCCTCGATCTGTTGGTCCAGGTCCTCGATGACCCGGGTAGTCTCTTCGTTTGCCTCCGACATTCTTTGCCAGAGGTCTTGGTTCTCGGCCATGGCGGCTTCGAGTTGGGAGTTGAGGTCTTCAATGACCTCCTCATGGTTGCACACTGTAGGTGCCGGGGGGCTGGGGACTTCGTCTGGGTCGGGGAGGGAGGTTAGGACCTCCAAGCATTCAGTGATGAGGCTGTGAGCCTCGGTGATTTCGTGACCGACATCTTCGTCGAGAGGGGGGGCGTAGGTGGCCAGGAATTCTGAGAGGCGCTTAAGCAGCGCGAGGGGGACTGGGTCGATCATGGTTGCGACCGAGCAGGACAGGAGCTAAGCGAGGTGTTGTGCTGGTTGGTGTTGGGGTACGCAACCTTAGTGTTACGGAGGTCTTGGCGTTACTTGGCGAAGAGCGGGGAAGCTCTCTATAGTTCGGGGACGAGGAGATAGATGATCTCGCGTACGAAGTAGTGAACTCGAAGATACCAGTAGAGCACTCGCTCTGCGGTCATGGGCTATGATCTATGGACGAAGGGAACCAAGGAGCACAACCGAGGTTCGGGACTATGGAACGTAAGGAACTACTAGTATGAGTTCCGAACGACTATGGGTTCGATGGACGTAGGAAGGAACTATAGTAACGCGAACGATATATATTCCAAACTAGTAATACGCTATAATAACCGTAGAGAACTAAAGACAAACAATGTAACACCCAAAGAACAGGAAGGAAGGTAGCGTAAGAAAGGAAAGAGAGACAAGGAGAGAGACAGGCCCATATATATATATCCATCGCCGAGAACCGATTACTAACCCGTGTGATGGAAACCCATAGAACCCAAAGGAAACCTGATTACAAATGAAAACCCGAGAATGCTTAACCGAGCCGCTGACATCTTCCCGTGCAGCGGTAAACCTAGTAACGTAACGCGAAGTTTTGGCACGCCGTTATACTCGGTATTTCGCTGTTATGAGTATACGATGTGATAAGTAGAGGGAACCCGGGGACAAGATACTAGGACTCTCTATCATCACTCTGTTGCACTTTGGAAAGCTTTAGACACTCACACCTTGCACCTGAGAGGCACGGTTTGGTCAGTATAGTGGGTAGTGTGGAGTTGCCGTTTCCCTAGTTAGAAAGCCCGTTTTCGACCCCAGAAATAAGCTTCGGAGTGTCAAACTGCCGCAGGGGCCAGCCTTGACACCGGTGGGTATATGAAGGGCAGCAATGAAAGTTTGGGGTCAATCGGATTAGAACTGAACGGATGGCGAATGAATTGACAAGGCTTACACTGGTGGCTCCCAGGGAAAGGTAAGACTACCCGAGTCCTCCGATACCTTATACCTCGCCAGTACTCCTAACGTTGAACCATGCTCCTTAGAGTAGGACAGCGACGCAGGGAAAGAGTTGACGAGCGAAGTCGAAGCCTGGTACCGAGGTGTTGTCAGGTAGGCTGACTCTCGAATTCCCATGACTGCTGATGAAGGCTGAGTGCATGCAGTAGTGCGAGATGAGTGAGGAGTTTTCTTAGTGTTCAAGGATTGTTAGGAATGTTTCGGAACTTATGCGTTTGATTATTTGTATCATGTATTTGGCGTTGGTTTCTCTAGCGTTCGGTTGGCATTGTCTTGGCGTTATTCAGGGTCTTCGGGGGTTCCCACATACTTGTTGTAATGTTTAGTTCTAGTCCCACAGACATACACACGCTGAATATAAATATGCTGTCATTCTCCGACTTCTACTGAAATCATTATCAGCGAAAAACGAGTCTTAACGATATAAAATCTATCTACGAGTCTTTACTTCTATATTCTTGCGCTTAATAACTTCAGTGATTCTTGATCTCTACCTGAACTATTCTTTGAACTCTTTGAACTTTAGCAACGATAACGTTTATTCTCATTGGCGGAACACTGAACCACGGAGATTCAGAGTCAAGTATCGACTGAAGTGACCTCGTTCCTTTCTACCTGGTAGATGGCGTTTCGAGCTCTGAGCTCGGTACAAGACTACTCTAGCAGTTTGGTGCGAACCTTTGATATTCGCTTACTGTTTTCTCTGCCTAGTAATCTATTTAATATCTCAATCCCAAGGGGTATTGAGTCCACATTCTCCAGTCCAAATCTGTTGTGTCTCATGGTATCTCGTATCCTGAATTCCAATACCTAACTCTGGTTTAATTTTTGTAACCCCACTATCTCCACTATCTCCACTATCTCTACTATCTCCACTATCTCCACTATCTCCACTATCTTCCTGTCCTTTTAGTTTGGTATGTAAAAATATAGTGTCAAATCCGATTACAAATCCACGCAACCGAACCACAGAGAATACCAACAATATACTTGCATACCATATTGAGATAAAAATATATGAAAGAACTATACTGCAGTTACACAACGCGAAAACAAAACTCAAATAGGAAACTGGAATATCACCCCATAATATCTTCAATCAACAATACTGTTTTGTAACTTACTCTTTGGTAATGTAGCAGGTTTAGACGGGGCTGATGGCCTCCATCCGTGAGACTATATAACAAATGAAACCCCCATGCCTAAAATTCCCTCATACAGTGTATTTCCCAGCATTCAATAATAGTCCTTGACTTACTTCCTCTAATCAATACAAATCATAGTTATGTGCTTGTCTACAGTTCAAAAAGGAAAGAATGCGAAAACTGCAGACTAAGATTTAGAAGAGAACGACTTAAAGGGAAGAGAGCTCTCATATCTTGGATGTCTCGCAAACAATGCACCTTCGTTTTCGTCCCTGTTTTGTAAAGTACCATAGACAACGGTCCATCAATACAGATCCGTGATCTACCTCAATCTGATGTCACATGATCTATATAATCGTCAATTATAGGTTGCACAAACCTAGTCGCGAATTTAACAAGTTTCATCCGTCTGCCAGTGAGTAATAGTTATTATATCATTCGACTGCATGCTAAGTATTTCCTTAGTGTATAATCAGGAAGATAGTACTCCAATAGACCAACTGGGTATATGCGTTTTCCGATATATGTTATATGTGGAGTCTTAGGCTTGGCTTGATTATGCCGGCTGGTTGTGGGGCACAATCTATCACTCGGTATGTTTTAGCCTTGATCAAACACAAAAAGGCCGTGTCTCATCATTAATCCATTCGGATACATTACATTACCAAGATTGATTTGCAATATGAACCCACCCCACGGGCATGAATACAAGCCAGACACCGGAAAGCCGGAGAAAAACATGAATGAGGTATTTTTCTGGATATTCTAATAATTCATCGATTTGATTATTCTGGAAATCGCCCGACTACATATTAACTAAAAACCCTAAAGAACGCCTTTTTCTTTTGAGAACTGATTCCGCTAGCATGCGATAAAAACAACATAAAGTCTATCGAATTTAAAAAATCCCAATTAAAATGTCCGGAGACACCCCAAACCCCCAAATACTCTACCTATTTGCGGAAACTGGTGATTCTCAGGGCTGATTCTCCGGTGAAGAACTGTGGAACTATCAAATCCTAGTGGCTTCTTGGGCCTGGGGGCGGTGACGGTGCTCTGGTTGGTACCAGAAACGGCAGATCGTGAAGATGAGCACCCGCCACTGTAATAGGGGGCGGTGAAGAGGGTGGTGCCGTGGTGGTTTCGTCGTCATAAAAAAATTCATTCAAATACCCATCATGAACATTCCTATCAGTGCTTACTCTCACCAAGGAAGGCGGAACACCGAAAGAGGCTGCGGAGAAGCCTCAGGAAGCTGTAAGTGTGATATTGGAATTGCGGTTTGATTTGTTTGGACTTTGAAGAGCGCCACTCGGAGACGAAGGCGAAGTGCTCTTGCTGCCGCTGAACTTGAGAAGGCCGATAACGAGGTCTCTGGATTGAGCGAGGGGATTAAGGGATAGTCGGGCTTTCCTGCCTGCGGAACACTGGAGAATCTAACTCTGGGCGGCCTTCATAGCAATCTTTATCGACCTTTGTTGACCTTTTTTCTTGGTTTTCTTTCCTTTCGTCCACCTCTGGGGTGGCCAATGGTAGCTCTGTGTCTTTCATGAAGTCGCCTAAGGACTGGTCTCTCCCGCCGGCGGTCTATTTAATCCCTGTCAATAACTAATGCTCCTAAAACAGCAACCCCTTGCGTCACTACAAGCACAGAACACTTACGGGCTGCTCAAGTACTATCGTGTCATCACCATAAACCGGTGAACACGACAGGTCTCCCTCTACAACGCCATCCTCCAACCAGTGTTCAATTCCGAGTCGTTTGTCGGGAACTTCGGTATACCGGGGGGTTTTGGGGACTTGCGCGTCGTCCAGGAAGTCAATTAAGTGTTTCCCTAGTACGCTAACCTGGCTTTCTCTCCTGAGTTTCTCATGACCAAAATCACTGTCAAAGCTCCGCGGAGTATCGAATCGGTGAGTGAAGGTATTTCCGTTGAGGAGACCAAGTGCCTGGCGCCGTTGGAGACTTGCTCGTTTAGCCATCGAACCGTGAATAAACATACTGGAAGTAGAGTGATTGATGATAAGACTGAAAGTGTGCGAGCGACCACCTCGCTGGCGAGGGGATGGAGAGGGATGGAAAGGTCCTGCGATTGGACCAATAAAGGGTACAAGACCATGCATGGAACAATTCAATAATCATTCGTGACACCTTGGCCCCATATGAGGAGGCTGGACTTGCGGCTGACCACCGAGACAACCCTAGCCCTCGGGATTCATTACCTAGTCAAATAGGTATTGAAACGCCTAGTATTCTGCGTTGTGTTTATAGGAGTAACTCCGTCACTGAATTATCACACTACATGGCCGCTCTAAAGATTTAAATCGGAATAATTCAAAACATTCAATTCAATAGCGGAAATTTTTAGAGTACAGAATGAAGAAAATATCACAAGAGAAGGAAGGACGCCATAAGAAATTATACCAATTTCCAGTTAACCAGATCGACCTTTATAAGTCAGCCAGGGGAGGAATCAGCAAAGAGTTTATGTACCCGTAACGTGTTTGTTCCTTTTCCCGCCTCAGGCCTTACTCTTCTTTTTCTCCTTTTTCTCCTTCTTGGACTTCTTCTTTGATTCTTCAACTTCAGCGTCGTCCTCTCTCCGTCTCTTCTTGCTTGACTTGTCATCTTGCACCTCCTTCACCTCCTTCACCTCCTCCTTTTCCTTCTTTTCCTTCTCCTTTTCCTTTTTTTCCTTTTTTTCCTTCTTTTCCTTCTTTTCCTTCTTTTCCTTCTTTTCCTTCTTTTCCTTCTTTTCCTTCTTTTCCTTCTTTTCCTTCTTTTCCCTCTTTTCCTATTTTCCCTATTTTCCCTATTTTCCCTATTTTCCCCTATTTTCCCTATTTTCCTTCTCATCTTTCTTAGGCTTAACAATGTCCTCCATATCCTTGTCAAATTCTTCGTTATCGTCCGCCTCGATATCAATATCAGCGAGAACGGCGTCCATCGCAGCTTTCTAAAGGAAGTTGTTAGTCATATGCCAACTTTTTTCGCAAGCAATTGCGGGGCATACCATGGCATCCTGATTCTTGGTGGGCGCGGAACCGCTTGCGTAGAAATCAAGACGCTCCTCGACCTGTTTCCTCAGAGCCTCGCCGAATTTTGTCGTGGGGACATCAGAGAAACTGTCGATTCTGGAGGCGATTGAGCACTTGTTGGCCAAAAATCGGGAGATCCTTCCCTTGTTCTTAGCACCAGCCCTGCCGATGAAGGATGAGTGGTAGATGAGGCCATATTTGGGGGTGTTTCCCTTGGTTTTCAAAGCTCTATGCCTCGTTAGAATGCAAATCATGGACCATTACCTGGTCGGAAATTGCTTTGGTAATACCTAAACAAAGCCTTCTCCGCACCAAGAATCTGCACTGTAGACGCAGGGTATTTGGAAAGATTGGTCAAACTCCCGGCGTGTGAGATTAATCTAGCACCAACAATCTCTCCAATAAGCTGCGCCAAATTAGGGGCAACAATTGCCATCTTGTCCACTAAATATCCGTGCAGGGTCTTTCTGTAGTCCGCAAGCGAAACAACCTTCTCGGCGAATGAGCAAATGTTTTCCATATCGGTGTCAGAGACGTCCTGGCCCATGGAGACCTTAGCGGCGTCAATAACGGCCTTGGCAATCTCAGCGTCGTCGTCAACGAGGGCAGCCAATTCATGGAGACGGTCGTCAGACAATGTCTTCTTGTCGCGGACGAAGAGGATGAGGCGGGCATATTGGTGGTTATCGGAAACGATCTTGATCATTTCTGGGAAGTGCCAGGAATACCATTCCCTATAAAATTTACCTGGGTGAGCAAGCGCTTACTTTTTGCACCACAATTTAAGTTGTTCTGATAAGAAATCACACAAACCTGACTCTCATGGCAAAAGTATTGATATCCTTGTCCAGCGTGTCCAGCAAAGCAATCGACTGGATAATATGGTTATCATTCTTCTGGACCGAGAACTTTACTTTGGCCCTGGAGTATGCATGACCCAAACCCAACTGAGCGCGGTCCATGTCACCCTCCTGTAGCTGCTTAAGAAGCTTAGGCCCGTGAAGCCTGAGCCCACGGAGCAGATCTTGGACAACCTCATTGGTCTCGCAATCAACCCCAGGGAAAGCAGCCTTGATCGAGCCAGCCAAGTTTTTGTCGGTGATACCAAGAACAACCTTCTTCTTCTTTCCACCCTTGGGGAGGTTGACCTCAAGGAGAGCTTTGAGGTGGTCGCTTGCGATACCTTCCGAGATGTCGTTTGCGTTCTCAAGTGCCTGCGCAGCACCTCTTATTTACGCAATTGTGTTAATGGCTGTCTACAGAAAAGGCGCTCACTCAGCGCAATTGCCGAATTACACAGCGTGCTAGGAAGTACTCACTGGAATGGCGCGAACGAGACGAGTTTAACCATCTTCCCAAATTTGGACAACTCTGTGGCAGCTTCTTGCACCTCTTTAAGGCGATTACCAATGGTCTCGGGTTGTAAAACGACCTGGTAAAGGCCGTAGCCTACCGAGGTCTCTTGAAGAAGGTAATCGACGGCGGACATGTTAGACAATTCCGTTGTAGCAGTTCCTGGTGCGAGGCCGCTTCTGAGAGGAATCTGTGAAGTTGGTTGGGGGTGGAATGGTTGCGTCGATGGATTGTCGTTGAAAGTTCAGTACTCGCTCTCAAAAATTTCATGGATACGCTAGCTGTTTGTGGAACTTAGGGTACAGGGTTTGCTTTTGTTCTCTAGTAGGCCCGTTTTGGCACTCATGTAAATACAGTACTAGAAATGGGGGTAATATTGGCAGGGCAATACGGTATAGAACACCACAGTGCTACGGTATTCCTAAGGTATTGTAGGAATAGCGGTATTTATTTCACCCCGATTTCTGGTACAGTATTTAGACAAGCACTTAATCTCCGGGAGTGTCTTGGCTTTGAGGGCTTTGAGGGCTTTGAGATCCAAAGCCATCTCTACTTTTCTAGCGACGAGCTCTTCCAGACCTAGCTAGGCTACTTAGTTAGGGTCATTCATGATTAAACCCATAATTTGTGTCTTAAAGACGCATGGACTGCTCTATGGAGTACTTTAGCTATATCAAATAAGTAGTCCTTTAACATCCGAGCCTCAAGCCTCATCCTTAGGTGAGGGTAGGTCTTTGGCGAGTGAGCTTTGCGCCGGAATTGCATGCAAATATGTTTGGATTCACACATTTACCTACCATACTCTGGATTTAGAGGGTAGAGGCCCTAGTAGAATGGAGGGTGATCTCACTCTACCATCATGCCTTTCCCGTTAACCTTACTCAGGTGAACGATACTACTTATCTTTCTAACTTCATCCCGGACCGCCTTCTGAGCCTGTAGATATAGTGCGGCTCCTCATGGGACCAAACGCAGCAATGCATGCATTGCATTTACATGTAGTAAAGAGTGCCTTGGGTTAATTCGCTGGGGAAAAAACAGCCTAAATATTCTGCGGGCTGGAATATTACTTCTCAGGATGGAATTCCCACGCACCATGCTGCATATCTAGTTCACAGGAAATCACTCATCCATGCAGCCTGCCCATGCCAAACGTAGGATATCAATTTAGATCATCCCTTTACCCCGCACTCTCGATATTGGATTGGACCCGGTCAGTAGTTTGGTAGTTAAATCTGAGATTCTATTTCTGCCCCCAAGCCACCGTGGATATTATACAAAAGAACTCCCAAACCACACACTAGATACTAGTTATACAAAAGAGAACAGTCAGCTTGGTACAGTTCAGTCCCTGTCGACTCTCAACCGCAGAATTTTATGTCAAACACTATCAAACAGCAAAGAAATATATGACGAAAAGACCCGCCAGCCCGTCCACCCCCCCGAACCCGGAACCCCATGTATTTATGTAGATAAGAAAGAGAAGGCGCATTTCATAAACGAGCGACTGATTGATAGGCAAGGAAAATAAATAAAGAGTGGTGTTTATGCGTATCAGTAACAAGGAAAAGGAAAAAAAGAAAAAAAAAAAAAAAAAGAAAAGGTCACGGAACCAATAAATTCTGGTCCGATAACATTAGAAAAGCAAGGGTGTTGGATCTTAGAGGTGATGTTACTCCGGAATACGGCACACCACTACGTCCAGCGCCATCAAGCATTATATGCACATTTCTCCGTCTATCATGCATGTGCTTAACGCGGTGGAGAAAGTTGAATCTGTATTGTTTTTATTTCCTCCGTCATCGCGACGCTGGCGATGCTGGCATTTTCCAACTAACCAAATCTTCCCTCGCACGCATCTCGTCGACTTCTCGCTCGCTCTTGTTGCTTCTGATGCTGCTTCTGCCGCTTGCTCTTCTTTCCGTAGGCGGTGGTACAGCAAAGCTTACAATGCTTAGTGTATCACCTTCCCGCTTTCGTCGAAGGTCGCTAGTGCCGGGGTGTGTATTTCCTCCCGTAGTTGAATTGGCCCCTCCGCTGCTCACGGCACTTAACGAATCACTATCACTTCCATCCATTCCTCCTCGACTAAGCCCCCCCTCATATCTGACTGATTTGGGTTTCCCGCGGCGGAATCGTTCGGAGCGGGGGTCCAGCCATCACCGCCGGCAAAGATATCGTCGATGCATTCCTCCGGGTTGAGTTCACCTGCCTGGAGTTGCCAGGAAGCTGCGAGTGTGCTACGGTACATGTCGTGGATCGCGCTTCTGTCCCGCTTTTGGAATCTGGAGATAGAACGAGGATCTTCCACATCTCGAGATTCTCCAATTATTCCTGCGATGCCACCGAAAACTTGGGCGCCTTGTAATTGGGGACTAAGCTTCTCGTTAGTAATAAGGAGCTGCTAGATTGGAGTCTAGGGGCGTAAAACTTACGCTACGAAATTCTCGTCTCCACCAACTTGCGTAAGCGCAATTGTGACCTAAAAGTTTCGCGTCCTATTAGCTCCTGTGTTCGCGATCCTATTCTAATCCTAATTATGCATCCACGCACCTTTAAAGTCGAATTAATCTTGCTATCTTGCATTAGATACCTTCTTGTATCCCTATGCACCTGCGTATACTCTGCTAGATTGAGATGTACTGTCCCCAGCGTAATGCGCTCCCTCGCGCCCGCATACTCCTGACAGACCTCAAATATTATGAGCTGTTCTTGCAATATTCCATTCCTCCCAATGGTCATCCGGACCTCCTCACAGGTGTGCGCATAATGCCAGCCTACTTTATGGTCCTTTATTGTTTCCTTAGTGGTGCGCCCTCGGGCTTCAGCGCGGTTCGAGCCCTGTAGATGCCATTTCACATAGGCCTGGCCGGAGACGAGCGGGACGTTGTTGAGGTCCTGAATCTGCGCGATAGTGCCACATTAGTCTTCTATGATAACAGAGGAAATAAGAATGAAATGAAGTGTTAGCTAACACTCGGGGAAGGGAGAGCGTTACTTCTATAAAAAGATCGAATCTAGGCTGTTTAGAGATTGTCACATGTCAGCCACGCCGTACCAACCCAAAAGAAAAGTTGTAAAAGGCCACGGTTCGAGTAAAAAGCAGTAACCGGAACAGAAGAGGGAGATTTTGAATGACGAATGAATGAACAAGCATACCCGACGGTTTTTCGGCACTATAATATCATCAAATGAGAAATCCCTCGTCAGCACACCTCGTCGCAGTGATGAAGAGGACGATGAGGTGGAAGAAAACGTGTAACTGGAGGCAGGACGTGAGGGCATATGTGTGTGCTGTGTTTGAACAGAGGGTGAGAGTGCGGATGGGGGGTTCGCAGTGGGAGGAGACACGGGGGAAGGAGATAATCCAGAGGTAGAAGACGTAGTAGTGGAGGTCGAGGATAGGGAAGACCGAGAAGTGGAGAAAGAGGTGGAGAAAGAGGTGGAGAAAGAGGAGGAGAACTTCATACCAAAGGTCTGCATTGCTGTTTGGCTAGAGCGAGATGGTGGGGGATGGTGGAGATATAGTCAAGATCTGGTCGGGTAAGGAGGGGCCGGGAAGACGTGGAAAAAGAATGACCGGAATATTAACAGTGGTCATGACATTTAAGGAAGCATACGGTGGGAGGGTCGAAAGCAGAGAAGCAGAGTTGGTTCCGTATGGGTGTTGCAGGCTATGGATTGTATGTATTTTTCTACTCTATAGCAGGTAAGTAAGGTACTTGGGGAGCTATAGGTATGTCTACGATGAACGGTCAGAGGGGTGTGGAGTCAAAAATAAGGGACGAGGCCGGGGTTGGAAGCGTGGGAGGGGTGGGAGGGATGGATGTGAATCCGCAAGCGGCAGAATGAGCAGCTGTGATACCGGAGAGCGGATGACTGGGGGGGGGGGGGGGGTAAACTCAAGGAGAATAAAACGGGGAATGGAATTGATTTACTAGGTGCAAGTGATTGGCTGGGTTTCGATTTCGATGGATGGGTGGGTGGATGGATAGATGGATGAGCGTGTGGGTGAAGTGGGCGAGTCAACAGGTTTAGGGGCGTGATGAATTAATTGATGTTTTTCCCGGTAGAGGTACCTCACACTCAACAATAACCACGCAGGCACCGCGAGAGATTCGGGCGCTGTGATAGGCTTGATTAGTGGTAGGCGGTGGTGGCTTTGGGGGGTGGTGTGGAAGAGGAGGAAGTAATTACATACAGATATACTCGGGGCAGGCAAATAGAACCTGAACATAAAAACGCGCTAGCAGGGGTCGAAGTGGTTGTTACCAGAAAAATGATGTACAGGTTCTTCTTGCCTGCCCCGAGTACCTAGTTTCTGAATGCCGGGAGCAGGAAGGGGGAAAGGGTCTAAATGAGTGACCTTTGCAAGCTTCAGGCGAAAGGTGCCTTGAAAAATAAAAATATGAATTAAATAAAATAAGCGATGCTTTCGTATGTAGGTCAACCAAGGAGTTGCTGCGGGTGGTTGTTGCTTAGCTCCCTCTGGGGATGGGAATCTGACAGGCTTAGGCTTGGAATTGGCCGGCCCTGATTCGGATCTGCAACCAGCAGTTGCCAAGCATGCTGACGTCCCCTCATGTAACTTACAGAGTGACAAAAACTCAAAGTGACCTGAACATTGTGCCACGCGTATAATTCTGCACGGCGCCCTTGGCGTACTAAGCGATCAATCCCCTGATGCTCTCAATCCATAACGTCAGTCGCTTTGTTAGTTAATAAATGTCGCTATTACAACAACAACCCTATACTCGCTTCGAGATTGAGCTTGAGGTCCTCCATTTCGTATTCCCCACCTAGTTTTCCTCTACAATAGCTATAAGCTATTAGCTAGCAGCTCGTATTTCTGGGCGCAGCCAGCATCGGTAACTGACGTCAAAGTTAATCCCACAGTTTGTCCAATGCCTCGCCAACCCTTTCTACCTCAACTTCCTTGCCCATTCCAAGGTTCTCGATGATGAACGCTTCATCAACTATGTCGTCTACCTCGAATACTGGCGCAAACCCGCCTATGCCAAACTCCTCACGTCCGCCTCACCTACCCCTCCTCCTCCCGCTTCTGCATTAAGCTTAACTGACACTTTAACTTCTATATGTATAGCTACCCTGTGCACTCCCTAGCCGCCCTCACCCTCCTCCAACAGCCACAGTTTCGGGCAGATATCATGAACCCAGGGGTTGCGCAAGAGATGCTCAATGGCGTTGTCGCCAGCATGAATCTCGAGGCCGATCCTGGCCCATTGCCAACCAACGAGATTGTAGTCCAGCAGAACGGGAACTAGAAGTTCCTCGGGTCAAGGAATGGTGTGATCCCGATTATGGTTGATCTCTGCTTAGTTTGATCACATGACTCGAGGACTTTTCGGCACCGCGAGTACAGGGCAGGTAGCGTAATTTGTAATCTCTAGGAATTCCCCAATTAGCTAAACCTACACCATTAATCCATAAAAGGCTTTTGTAATTATCAAGCCCATTTGCATATTTTTCGCAGTTAGCACTGTAATTTCCTGCCGTCATCTAGGGCGGATATATTGACTCAACAAGAGGCTATTCTATTCACCATGGATATTACTATCTCTAGGGTATCTTGTACATGATCTCGCGGGACTTTCGTGTAGGTACGTACAGAAAAGTAGAAAGTGCCTAAGGGGCACCTCCCCGGTATGCACCACACCATGGGTCATAAGCTTCAACTCGAATCGAGTCTCAGGGGCTTGAGAGCGTTTCTGTCTGTCAATGACGCAGCCGATGGGCTATTTGTAAATCACCTCCCGACATATGCTTCTCAAGTCTCAAACACCCAACATTTAAAATGAAATGGGGGACCTAATTCTGAATGAGCATGACATATTTTTGTGTTTGAGCTCCTAAGGCCCGCGGATATGCAGCATAACGACGTTTGTTCGTCTCCCCAATTCCAATAGATTTCACAGTCTGAATCGGTCTCATGGGGACTCCGTTGATTAGATTAAGGAAAGATCTAGGCCTGTAATGCGCAATCAGACGGTTTCCAGAAGGGAGGTCTGCTAAAAATCACGTATCCAATTTCTCGGGGTTTGTGATTGTACTTGATAACAAAAGAAATCGTGTGGAAAATGTAGGTACTCCTCTTCCTTAGGAGTACTACGGGGCGGGAGAACCGCACTGGTAGTGGTTGCAGCAGGCCATACACTACCTACTTTAATTCCATGGATACCGAATGTAGGTACTTTGGAGACTAATTGGTTGGTACCGCCATCACTACACGAGTACGCATGATCTCTCTAGTTGTGCCATGTGAATGAAATAAAGGCTGACGTGACTTCTCAACAGCTCAACAAATTCCAAAAAATTATGAAAGACACCGTCGGCCTGCTAGGAGAAAAAGCTCATTGCAAAATTATACAGATAACACATACATATACGTAACGAACATATATAACGTCATAAGAATATATTGAAATTCATAGGCCTACTATCGCCTACACAATATCCCGCTTCTGAAGTACTGCCCTACTTTGCACCGCCACCACATCTAATCCATTAGCGTCACACACACACCCATAGCCTCACAAGCAGGAAGTAAGCAGCTACTCACCCACCACCGCACCCTCCTCCGCCCCCGCACCCACCACCGCAACCGCCTCCACACTCACTAACCATCTATCTATCAGCACCATATCCTAAAACCTTAGCCACAATAAATCGGTCAGTCATACCCTGCTTTCTTCTCACACACAGGCACCTCCTTTGCATCCCAACTGGCGTCAGCGTTGCAGGTACCCCAGCGGCCGGGGGTGTGTTTGTGGCAGGTAGTAGTACCCTTCTTCTGGGACGGCTTTTCGGCCTTAAGCTTGCGGAAGATGGAGGGCATCGCGAGTTATATGTAGTCGTTTATCTGTATGTGGGATGGGATGGTATTGCGGTGAGATTGGAATGGATGTGGAGGTACTGAATAGCTTTATATGTACTCGAAGCTGGTCGACTTGAAGCCGCGGTATCTGTGGTACTACTTGTAAGTGATCTATGAGCTCAAACTAGCTCATGTATGTCCTATTATGTGTCTGGAATGCCGTGTGACCAGCTTGCAGATAGCATGCCTGAATCCGGAGGGTGACTCGCTTACGCCCCGCTCAGTCATAGGCAAGCACTCGCACTAGATAATTGGCCGATTTTATAGGGATGAGGTCTTGGAGCCTCTGACAACCCTAGACTACATGTAGGTACATGTATGTAGTAGGTACGGCCCCGTTCGAAAAGTCCTGGCACCCTATCGAGTCCGTTCATGAATTGGAGCTCACCAACAACCATTACTCCCGCATATACTCAACGATTGATAGGTATGACCGTAACAAAGATATTATCGCACTCTCTACTTATGGTCACCGCTATAAGAGAATCGGAAAGAGGAGAAAACTCCCTCGTGATTTGGCCCAGTGGTGCCAAGTCTTTTCGAACGCCGCTGTACGGGGGGGTGAAGTTAGAACGCCCAAGACGCTCAGCCACAGCAGTTAATGTGTAGAGTCACCCCGTACTCTAGTACCTACACTGGTCGTGCCTACTAACTCACTGATGTTAAGGGTTAGGTGTCGCTAGACTAACTTCTACCCGATAATGTGGTGTACCTAGTTCTTAAAGGTATATAACAGTGAGAAAACGCTATATCTTTAACAAATTCATAGGTCTATACAAAGTCTTCTTCATTGCATTGTCCAAGTTTCATATAGATATATTTTTGATACCTATCGTGGTTGTGAAGTTTAAAGGTTTGGCATTTTTCTCACTGTATGATCTACTGCGTGGGATGATACCAACAGTATAAGTATGATTCCCAGTTCCCCCATACTCTGTATCCCTTAAGCTGTCGACAAATTCTGACCGCCAAGAAAAAGTAAATATTTGCTGGCGTTTGCTAGTAAAGCCACCCATTCACAGAGTCGTAGGATTAATGCGAAAATCAGCGCTAAATGAATGGGTTTTCTGGTCCGTGCTCTCCGCAAGAATTCTTTTAAGGGCCAATGGGACTATCGGGTCAAGGGAAGCCCATATTCGCAATAATTCTACCAGAAACTGTAATAATCGATCTCCATACAAACTTTGACTTTGTATTATAGGGGGCCAGCGTTGACAGCTTAAGGGATAGGCACCTTTGCATCGTGTGAACACTCAACTCTACAGGACATCTGTCACTAGCCGCTTGTCGCCTGCCAAGGCATACGCCAAGGCCTCACTTCCTCCGCAAGCATCAGCCCTCCATCTGCCCGGCTATCAACCACTACAGGCACCGCTAACCTTGTACCGCGATGGCATCCCCACCACCACCGCCCTCCACGAGCGAGCAGCACCAGCAACAGAAGGAAGAGCACCAACGTACCATCGAGCGCATCGAGGAGGAGGAGCGTGAGATCCAGGAGCGCATTGGAAAAAAGCGTGCAGAAATGGCGACGTTTCAGGCAGTCCAAGATAGTCTGCAGAAGAAGGAGCTTGAGAAGCAACGATTGGCTGGGAAGAATTAATTGGCCTGAGCTAAAACTGGGCGGGAAACAATAGTATGTAGATGGTCCTTCACGTGCCTAGCATAGGGAATTAAGCTGACGGGAGTAGATAATATTTGCTTATTAATCGAATACCATTAAGGCGTGTGCTCCTTAGCTTAGACTGATAGCTCTGTTGAATTACGACGTTATTTTCATGGAAATAATGTTTCCTAAGTACTATGCATCGGGTCTATATCCTACATGTGAATGACCGCCTCGAAGTACGCTGTGATCATGCTGCACTCGATACCCTACTATTTATTTGTTGGGATAAAAAAGTGAACACCGATCATTGACCCTTATATTGATTATTGTCATCTTTGGAGGCTTTACAGATTGTACAAGAAATGGCCCCTCTACTCCAACATCCCAAATTCACCCCCCCCATTTCTCTCCCAGCCACCCAACACTACTCTTACCTCTGCCTTTACCCCGTTTCTCACTGCCATCCTTTTACCGCTCTTTACGGCCTCATATGTTCCCCTACTCACGGCCTCGACCAAGGCCTTCCCTCCCACTACTCCTGCAATGGCGCCCACAGCCTTCCATATTCTCCCTCTACACACACGGCTAGCCCCTAACACCCCCGCCCACTGTTTCCGCCCCTGCAACACTCCACCAATCAACGTCTCTCCACCTATACCTCGTACCCACACCGCACTCACATTACTCCCCACTACACCCTTCCCGGCCTGTTCAGCAGCTCGCTTGGAAGCGGAGAACTCGACCCCAGTGATCCCAACCTGGAACGGCTGGAAAGAATACCCGCCGTCCCAGGCGCGCCCGGACAACGGGCCCATACGCCCGCTGGCGCCAAATGCTCGAGAGACGGCGGAAGGGGAGTATGAGTCTAAGGGAAGGGTTAAAGTGTAGAGGTAGGCATGAGTGGGCGTGACGAGGAGTGAGGCGGGTGAGAGAAGGAGTGAGGTACATTGGCGGAGGGAGAGCTTGTCGCTACAGGACTTGGAGAGTGTTGGGGGAGAATCGGCGCGGCCGGGCTTGGTGCGAACTGTACCGAGGGACGAGAAGTAGCCACGGCCTCGGAGGATGGTGCTGGAGGTGGGAAGGACCCAGGGGGTGGCGTTGGATTGCGTGGATATAGTGAGCTCCATGCTACCGTCGCCGCCTAGGATGGGTTAGTATGGAGGGGTAATGATCGGAATGGGTGGTTTCTACAGGGAGCCTCTGAGGAATAGAAGTGAAGCTTCACGGTGGGATCGATTGTGAAGGGCTGCGGTAGGTCTTCGGTGATCTCCTCGGTGATGCGCCGTAGGACGTATTTCGATACGTAGGTGCTGTCACTGGTGAGCTTGAAGCACTCTTCTATTATGAAGCTATTGTCGATAATTAGCTGGTTAGTAAGTTAAACATCTATTTATTAATTTATAGAGTACTTTATAATATCAGTAACTAAAGCTATACCAATTAAAAGCCCTAATTGCAATAACTACAAACCCAGCAGCAAGCATCAGTCCAAAACCCGATACATCCCAGAACACCACTACTCAACTTCGGCATGGCAATCATGCAGCACCAGTCCTTTTGCCAGCGGTATTTTGGAATGCGGGAGACACTTCATTCCCGTCCTAATTCAATATTGGATATTAGAACGAATAACACCCGGATTATACTGGCTGGCGACCACTTACCCTAGTGCAACACATATAAGCTCACCCTCCCCGAACTCGATGACTATGCCCGACAAAGGGACCCATTCGGTAGCATCGGGGCGCGGTTTGGGCTTACTCTTCGCCGGAAGAGTAGTGTAGGCGCTGATCACGGCGCGGGCAACACTGTCCTCGAACTTGCCCATATCGGCGGTATGGCTGCAATGACAATTTGGTGGGTTATGGTGGGTGGATGTGCTGCGGACTGCAGGATGCTACATCTTTTACCTGGCTGGGTTTTATTCTGGCACACACTGTCAAATGGGAAAGGCTTAATTTGCTGTGATTAGTCATTTATATCTCGTCTAGCTATTAACTAGCCCGAGAAGCCGATTACCAAGACTTTCGAGATGGTTAATAGCCCGCATCGCTACCCCAGCTCTCGCCCAAATCATCAGGTCATCATATCTACTGTCAAGTTCTTGAAAGCTCACTATCACACATATACTACTCAAGCTTTACAAGGTCAGTTGTTATATCTATTTCCTTACTGGCTACAGAAGCCGATGGCGTTTCATTCACCGTCTGCTTTACTAGCTTAGCTCCACAATTGAACCCCGAACCCGCCACCACCACTTCCCTGCTAACCAATCATTACCCCTCCACAGTCCCCACCACATACAAAATGCCAACCTACCAAATCAACTCAACTCTCATTTTCACTCCCGCCCAGAAGGCATCTGTCGCCGAACAGATTACCAACGCCCACTGTACTCTCACCGGCGCCGACCGCGTCGCGGTGCAGGTGATCTTCCGCCAGTTAGCCGCCGAGGACCACTACCACGGAGGTGCGCGCACCGCCGACGCCGTCGGCACTCTAGTCTGGGTGCACGCCATCTGCAAGGCCGGCCGCTCGCAGGGTCTGAAGGATGAAATTATGAGCAAGGTGTGCGAGGTTATTGTTGGGGAGCTAGGTGTTCATAAGAGACAGGTGCTTTTGTACATGCAGGAGCTAGATATAGGGAATGCGTTGCAGTCCTTCGATGACCAGTGCTTGGTGAAGAAGGATTAAGTAGGGTAGGGGCTAGTGGCCTCGTTTTGTACGGCGGCAGAATTGTGAGTGTAAGATAGCGGACAGGATACGCGGGCGCAACGATGAAAGCATAGGATGTTTTTTATGAGTGTATCAACCACTATCAAATGAGATCAGTTTATATCCAAGTAATAGATGGTGATCTGGCGTTATTGGGGGTCTGGCTTCTAACTATCGCAACACCTATGGTCAATTAGACCAGTCGGGGAAGGGTCCATATCCACTGTAGGACTTCAAGTCACCAGTCTCCCATATCACTCCCGAAAGTAGATTTTTCTCTGGAATCTTGTGGGAATGAACCAATTGATTCGTTTTGCAGTCAAAAACCCTGTATTTCCATCCTTTAGATTGTATTGTGAAGAGACCTCTCTTTGTAGAAACCCTAGACTTCTCTACTGTTTAGACGGCCATGTATGACGGGATGGAACAAATTGGGTCGGATACAGTGCGCGCGGGAGATGGTCTCTGGGTGCGGGACACAGGGACCGGGGGCATTCGGGTATTCGAATTTGAGAGTTCTTGAGGTATGATAGATGCGGACTGCAACGGAGAGATTTCTCACAATTTTGAATAGCGGAAGGTGATTTAGATATCCACCTACAGAAAATACAAGGTTGCTATTTTGCAGTTTGAGCTGATGCTGAATCAGCTGGTAATGGTATACTTTGCAATATATGATTTTTTTACTAGTTGATCAAATCGTTTAGGAGAAAAGTCATACTTGCCGGTTACATAACCAGTAGTACAGCTGGCTGAATTATTGCCAATAGGGGGATCATACCAGGACAATAGACCCTTTGCGCTGATGGATCCAGAGTCTAATGGCCTCATTTGACCCCCACTACTTCTAGTCTTTATAAAGTCAACAAAGGAAGATATTTTTTGATGAAAATTTCTATATATGAAAGTTCAGAAGCAAATAGAGCAGTGGAGGGTCGGGCGGGGGTGACGAGGCTTGGTTTGTTAGTAATACAAGACCAGTACCCAAATTCAAGTTTGAAGCGAGTTGAGTCTCTAAGACCTGCGACTGCGACTAAAACCTGCGATTGAGCTTCCAACTCTCCTTTGATTTGCGGACCCAACTTTCAACATTATTTGAAGTCTCTTAAACCTTTAGATTGACATTGCGCAAACTGTTTAGAACCTGAATCGATAAGTAAAGCATTCAGGTTTGTAGAAGACCGATGAAGTTTGTTAAGGATTGTACTAATAATTTGTACTAATAATTTGCGCAACCATCCAGACTTATTGTACAGATAGAAACCCGGGAACTACCTGAAGATATTAGGGTTCAGATGGCTCTGCAAATGATAGAGCGTGGTGCGACGAAGAAGGAAGCTGCTGATGTGATGGTGCTCTGCCTCTACTAAACAAGAGTGTAGGAAGCAAGAGCGTCAGTAGAAGAAAGAGTTAGGTTTAGAGAGTAAAGATTCTTCTGGGTAGAATAATCTTAAGGGTCTTCTTCCGCTTGTTATAACTGATGAGGAGGAAAAACTGGAACTAGTGGGTGGAAATGGAGATGGGTACTTGTACTCGAAATCTCTCGGTTCATCAGCAAACTACTGACTTTCTCTGGAGACCTGGCTACGTCTCCAGAGGCAACCGTTAAAGCAACCACTCTCACAGCTCTCCTGATAACCATGTTAACTACCCGTACCCTCTTGAGGGCCTCCTGAGCCCTGGACTAAGTCTCCGGAGGCTATCGCTAAGGCCATTTGTGACGGGGCTCTGCCTCTACTAAACAGAAGTGTAGGAAGCAAGAGGGCCGGTAGAAGAAAGAATTAGGTTTAGAGAGTAAAGATTCTTCTTGGTAGACTTAGAATAATCTTAAGGGTCTTCTTCCGTTTGTTACAACCGATGATGAGGAAAAACTTAGAACTAGTGGGCGAAAATGAGGATGAGTACTTATACTCCAAATCCCTCGATTTTCCTGCCTTCCATTCTTCAGTAAGTTCGGTGAAAACTACTGCTTTTGGACCGGAGAACAATTCTCCTTCTTTCTCACTGCGCTAGCAGTGTTTCAGCCTAGAGTAATCTGCATGGCCAGGGTCGAGGATCACCTGCAGCCTGGCTGTCACAGCTCGGTCCTGCACTAGAGTCTCGCTCGTGATCTACGTGATGGCTGCAGAGCTGTAATTCATTGTAGATCTCTTAGGGCATAGCACGCGCCTGCGGCGAAATTTATCTTTCTTCTGAAGGTTAATGGAGATGTCCGGCACTTAGAGATCCTTTCTCTAGCCGGTCCTCTATTCACTGACAGGGCTCAGACTCGTCGATCTGCTTCATGAATAATTTCTCCTCGTAGTAGCCAGAAGGTAGGTACACTTGTAGCAGGTTGCGGTCCTCACTACAGGTACTTTTCCTATCACTGTAACTACTGGATTCTATCAATGACTCTGAGCCTATAACAGGCCCGGCGAGAACTAGTCTCCTGACCGTTGGTATGGCTCTGTTATACTACTCCCCTCTCTCAGGATCTTGGTCACCAAGATTCAGTAACAACAAATTCTATTCAACCTAATTTTTTCAAGGAAATTTCCATGACTATGTACAAGTAGTGAATCTAGAGAAACTACATCGAAACCCTTTTGTCCCGGGGTTTCTTAGGATACCTCATGTGAAAATCTTGGAGGGCTTCTTCAGCACTCTTCCTAAGATGTTCAAAGGGTTCCCAGGTAGCGTCCTCATTCTCATACCCTTCCCATAGTACTAGGTATTCCACTCTTCTCCTGAGTCTATTGACCCGGCTATCTGCTACCTCTCGGACTACCCAGTTCTCTTCTCCTGCAATCTCTTCTGGTTCCGGGGGGGGAACTCTTCTCTCCGGGTCTACTGGCGCTCTGTAAGGTTCTAAGAGAGAGACATGGAAGACCGGGTGTATAGCCATCTGAGGAGGAAGGGAGAGCTTGTAGGCACGGGTGCCTATAGCTTCAATGACCTTGAAGGGTCCCATCTTCTTCTGATCTAGCTTTCCCATCAGCCGCTTTGTTTGCACATTGCGCCGGTCTAGCATTACTTCATCTCCAGGCTTGATCTCCGGAGGTGCCAGTGGATGTCTATCATACCACCGGGCCATCCTAATCCTAGCCTTACCTAAGCTTTCTTGCATAGCATGCCAGATAGATTCCCATTGAGATATCATGACCTCACTTGCTGGGTTGCTAACTTCCACACCTTCCCTGGGGGCCGGCCAATTGGTCCTGGGTTCATAACCATAGTTGGCATAAAATGCCGATACTTTGGTAGACTCAGAGACCCGAGTTATTAAGCATACTCTGCCATAGGCAAGAGATCTGCCCGGTCATCCTGTTGATATGAACAATAACTCCGCAAGTAATGTTCAGGGTCTGGTTAACTCTTTCTGTTTGGCCGTCTGTTTGGGGGTGAAAAAGTAGACATTTTCAGCTTCACATTGAGGAGGCTCATGAGAGACTGCCAAAAATGAGAGAAACTTGCTATCTCTGTCCGAGACTATGTCATCAGGTAACCCATGGAGTTTCAAACTTCCTTCAAGAACAACCTAGCCAAATCTTCTGTCTTATTGAGCGTGGGGAGCGGTATGTAATGGGCCATCTTAGAAAAAGCGGTCCACTATTACCCAGATCTTAGTAAATCCCTTAGACTCCGGTAATCCCACAATGAAGTCCATAGAGATAGATGTCCAAGGCCGATAGGGTATCTCCAGAGGTTGGAGCATACCAAACTTCTTATGTCTAGAGGTCTTATTCCTCTGGCAGCTATCACAGCTCCGGACATACTCTTCCACATCTTGGTCCATTTTAGGCCAAAAGAAGTTATTCTTTACCCGCTCTAGTGTCTTAAATTGACCATAATGTCCAGCCACTTTAGAGTCATGGGTATCGGTCAGGATATCCATCCGGAGCTTCTTGTCATTAGGAATATACCATCTATTCTTGTAGAAGATAAGGCCGTCCTTGACAGACAAGTTCTGGTCCAAATTTGGTTTCCCTTCAACCAGAGAGCGGTGTACTAACTGCCAGTCTTTATCCAACTTGACTGCCTCTAATAAGCGGTTCATGAAAGAAGACTGCAACTGGTTGACTTTAACTGCCGCTAATCTAGCGGTGTTTAGAACCAATTGACCTGGCCTAAAAAACATCTGTGGCTCCGGCTGCAGTGGTTCACTCCCCTCTCCAGGGCGATGATCCCAGCGCCTAGATAGCACATCAGGTTTGCCGTTTTTCTCTCTATCTGTGTGACAACTTTGAAATTGTAGCCTGCTAGATCTTCAGACCATCTAGCTTGCCGCCTAGTGAGAACCTTGGTAGAATTGAAGTATTCCAAGTTTTTGTGGTCTGTGAAAACCGTGACCTCCTGCTCACAAGATTTCAGCATGTGCTCATTCCCGGAAAGAGGCTACAATAGCTCCCATTTCCTTATCATGAATGTCATAGTTGATCTCGGCAGGAGAGAATTTCTTAGAATAGAAAGCTACCGGATGTAGTTTCCCATCATCTCCATACTGAGAGAGCACCGCTCCCTTGGCAAAGTCACTGGCATCAGTTTCAACCACAGTTCTCCTAGTAGGGTCAAAATGAGCAAGCACTGGAGCGCTAGTAAACCGGTCTTTCAACTCTAGAAAGGCCTGCACACAAGCTGCTGTCCATTGCCATTTCTTGCCATTTTGCAAGAGGTCAGTTAGGGGTTTGCATATTCTACTGAAGCCTTCAATAAAGCGTCGGTAGAAGTTGGCAAATCCTAGGAAGGCTTGGATCCTTGACATCTTTGGGTTCCGGCCAATCTCTAACTGCCTCTACTTTCTCTTCTGACATTGATACCCCTTTTCTGAGATGTGGTAACCGAGGTATTCTACCTCCGGGCATGAAAAGAGGTCTTGTCAATGGATGCACATAGCTTATTCTCTGATAGCCGCTGCAAGACCTTATTGACAAGATCAACATGTTCTTCCATAGTCTCCGAGTAGATGAGGATGTCATCAATATAGACAATCACTCCTTCATCCAGTAGATCCTTTAGCACATCATTCATCATAGCCTGAAAGGCAGAAGGGGCATTATAGACCAAATGGCATCACATTGTACTGATACAGGCCATAGCGGGTTCGGAAGGCAGTCTTCCATTCATCACCTTCTGCTATCCTGATCAAATTGAAGCCATTCTTGAGATCTATCTTTGTGAAGATCCGGGCTTTGAATAATCTATCTCTGAGTTCACTCATGATAGGTAGCGGGTATTTGTCCTTGACAGTAACCTTATTCAAGCCTCTGTAATCCACAAATTCTAAGTTTGCCATCCTGCTTTGGTATGAACAGAATGGGTGCCGCTGCTGGGCTGCTAGATCTGGAGATTTTGCCTGCTGCCAATTCCTTGGTCAGGTACTCCTTGAGGGCCTTTAACTCTGGAGCGGAACATGGGTATACTTGGATTGTAGAATCAGGCAGGATCTTGATCTTCAGATCGTTAGCAGAATGCGGAGGTAACTCCTCTGCCTTCTCTCTGCTGAATACATGTGCCCATTGCCGATGCGGTGCAGGAATTCTGATTTCCACATTCAAACCATTCTCATCATGCCAAATAGCCGCTACTAAGTGGTACACCTCTTCCTCTTCTAACATTTGATAGATTGAGATGGGCTCCACGGTAATGGCCGCTGGGAGACAGTTCTGTTTGCAGTAGTCACTTCTCCAGCTTATGGTATTGAGTTCCCAATTAATGTCCGGGTTATGCTTCCTTGCCCAAGCAATTGGCAGATAACCGGAGATTCCAGCTTCCAAAGAGGCTACCTCCCATCGGAGTGTCTCCTTATGATCTCCCATGCTCATGTGGACCGGGTGAGTATAGTACTCTCCACTTTCCATCATGACATCTCCTTGAGCATTATACATTGTCAGTGGTTGATCCTCCGCACTAAGGGTATTCCATTCTTCCTGACAAACTTCGAGTTCAGGATAGGTCCTGTACACCCGGTGTCCAGAAGGAATTTCCCTTGGGAGCCTTCAACCTCTCCTCAATTGTCCAGGACAATTTGGCTTCTAGCACAGGTCTCTTACCATGTACTGGTAGGGGCGGAAGACTTGCTTCTTCCCTTCTCCTCTTGGAGGTTTTCTCAGAAGTGGTTCCTCTCGTTCTTTTTAGGTTCTGTGCTCTCAACATAGTGTAAAAGCAAATAGATATAAGGCAAATAGATGTAGTGGGTTCTTCTTATTCTGGTTCTCGATAATCCGGTCTTAGATGCGGCAGCTCCTTGTCCCTTTATACTTTTCAGTAGTAAGGGCTGATGCTATTTAGCAATCTAGCCTTTCATTATCCTTTCCGCAATTTCGGGACCATAGTCATAAGATAACCACAGATTTATTCCTATCCTAAAGAAACAACAACTCAAACAGGCAGAAATCCTAGTATACATAGACTCTTAAACAGACACTACCAGATAATATCCTCATCTGACCCCAATCCGGGTTCAAAGATAAAATCCTCAGGAAACTCAGGAAGTACATTGAATGGTTGTTTCTGCCACTACAGCAGCAACCTTAGCTTTCTTTTCAGATGGTTCCTGGGTATTATCCCCGAGCCAGATCCTCTTTTCCGCTTTCTCTGTACTTTCACTGCTGCCACTCGGACAGTAGTAGGTTCCTTGGACCAACAGGTGGTCCATTTGTGTCTGGACTTGCCGCACTATTGCACAAGTCAGTCTATGCACTCTACCTCACAGGGGAGTACCGGAAGGTCTTACCTTCAAGCATACTTCAGCCTTTCTTTTTTCTTCCAGAATATCCCCCGGGATACCCTTTAGTTCCACAGCTTTATCCTTGGACCCTGTAGCTGCCTTAGGAGCGGAGGAGCTAGAGGCTTCCTTCCTTCCCTTTGGCTGCCGGCCTCTAGGATTGCTGGATTCTTTCTGGGTCCTGGCCGGAGCCTTTTCAGCTGCTGCCTGGTACCGCTCATGAGTGTGCCCCAGCTCTCTCAGAGCTGTGATCCTTTCCATCAAGGTCTTAGGTTTGGGATTGAAGAGTGCCCAACTTAAACCTAGTTCCGGTAGGAGGAACCTTGGATCTTGTCGTCTACCAGCTGTCCTTCATAGCCGGTCTTCCACATCAACTGAATAATAGTATTCAGGAAGAGTCTATTCCTTCCTTCTTGGTGTGGGTAAGGAGATTCCATTGGGCTACCGCTTCATCCCTAGAGATGGCTTCACCAAAGGCAGCTCTGAAGGCTTCCACAAAGAATCCCACTTCTTCCAGCGCTCATCTAGCCTTACAGGCCTCCCAGCAATTCGGTTGGCAGAGGCTTGGTCGATTGAGTTATGGTAAGCCTCATACCACTTGATTGCTGCCGTTCCTTCCATGAGATTCCCGGCATACCGGATTTTTGTCTCATCAGCCAGGAAGGACTGGCTTTCAATGGAGAACACATTCTCACATTGCCGGAGGAAGGTTTCCACCTGTTCCGCATGGCCTTGGAACTTGGAGGGTGGAGGGGCCTTAGGCTCCCGGGCCTTGGATAACTGGAGAGGATGTGGCTGCTCCTGAGGTTGCCAGTTGATCAAGAGAGCAATCAGATCTCTCTGCTGCTTCTCTAACTTCTTCTTGACATACCTCCGCCAGGCTCTCCTGGCATTCCCTTCTGGCTCCGAGTCTGAGCTGTCTGGGTCATCTCCGGGGGCACCACCTTGGGCTCCCCGGAGGAGGAGGAATGTTGTCTCCGCTTCCACCTGAATTTGCTGGAGGTGGGGGAGGTACTTCCGGAGGTGCTGAGCCACCACCGGGGATTTCTGTCGGAGGAGGAGCTGGAGAAAGAGGCTCATCCTCAAGATCACTATCCCAGTTGATTCCTAGGCCGGAGAAGGGTCTCCTTCTGCTAGGGGGAGGAAGGGGGGAGGCTCCCACTTGTGGCATTACCACCGGGACAATGGGGCCTTGCTGGTGCCGGAGGAAGGTCGCAAACAGTGAATGCTGCCTTCTTGGGACCCTGCTTCCTGCTCTGGAGGATACCCGGGTGACGGTCTGGGTGTCCCGGGCCTAGCTATCTGTAGCTTTCCCTCATTGATGGCCTTCTGGATCTCTTCCAGGTAGTTGGGAGGGATGACCGGGTTGTACCATTCAATCTCCATGACATCCGGGTCTAGGTCATCCTTCTCCACAAATCTCTTCAGCTCATCCTGAAGAGAGCCGACTTGGTCCCTCATGAAGGCCAAAGCTTGCCTCATGAGTTCTGCCTCTGCTTGTTGCCGCTCCTGGATAAGTATTAGGGCTTGGGAGCCCCTGTTCAGCTCTTGTTGTAAGCAGTGCTGGAGGTAGATCTGGAGTTCTCTGAAGAACCCCGGGTAGGTGACCGAGTCTGTGTCTTGCCAGGCAGGCTCACAGCCAGGAATGTAGGCTTGTAGCGCTGCCCTAGGGTTCTTGACCAATTGTGTCCGGGCCGAGGCCTCTATCTATAGAGGTTGGGGTGTCCATTCGATCTGGAGAGGCACCACTGGGGCAGGTAGGGCGGACATTTCTGGTCTTTTTGGAGGGTTTGGCGTCTATAGCTCAGGGGCAAGAATGTAGATAACTTCTCTGACGAAGTAGTGTATTCTTAGGTACCAGTAGAAGATTCTTACTCCTGACATAGGCTTATAGACGAGTTGAGGAAGATAATCTCTAAAGGTAACTGAAGCCTTTAAGATTATAATGTGACGGGGCTCTGCCTCTACTAAACAGAAGTGTAGGAAGCAAGAGGGCCGGTAGAAGAAAGAGTTAGGTTTAGAGAGTAAAGATTCTTCTAGGTAGACTTAGAATAATCTTAAGGGTCTTCTTCCGTTTGTTACAACTGATGATGAGGAAAACTAGAACTAGTGGGCGAAAACGGAGATGAGTACTTATACTCCAAATCTCTCGAATTTCCTGCCTTCCACTGCTCAAGCCAAGTTCCGGTGAAAACTCTGTTTCGGACCGGAGGACAATTCCTCCGGTACCCCGCCTCTCTCTAAGCGCTAGCGGGTGTTTCCGGTCCTAGAGTAATGCACCCTTAGCCAGGGTCAAGGATCACCTGCAGCCTGGCTGTCACACAGCTCCGGGCCTGCATTAGAGGAGTCTCCGCTCCGGTGGTCTACCCTCGCTGGCTGCAGAGCTGTAACTCACTCTAGATTATTCCCGGGCATAACCACTGCCACCTGCAGCAGGGCTATTCTTTTTGCTCCGAAGGTTAATGGAGATGCCCAGCACTTAGAGACTTTTCTCTAGCTGGTCCTCTATTCACTGACAGGGCTCAGACTCGTCAGTCAGCCCCTTCATGAATAGATCTCCTCCTTAGTAGCCAGAAGGTGGGCACACTTGCGGCAAGTTGCGGTTCTCGCCTACAGGTACTTCCCTATCACTGTAACTACTGGATACTATCAATGACTCTGAGCCTATAACAGGCCCGGTGAGAACTAGTCTCCTGACCGTTGGTATGGCTCCGTTATAGACAGTCGACAGATACGTTCGAAATTGCCACACCTGTAGTCGAAGCAAAACAGCTCGCCATGCCCCCTTCGGAGTACTAAGACCTCTCCCAGCCCCCCAAAGACTTTGGCTTCATATAACAATGGATTTTGTTACAGGTTTGCCCCTAAGTCGTGGTAAGGATGCCATCTTGGTGGTTGTGGATCGTCTATCCAAGATGAAGCACTACATCGCCTGCAACACCACTACAGGATCGGAGGAACTAGCCCGCCTATTTATCGATAACGTATGGAAGTTACATTGGCTCCCTGCCAGTATAGTCTCAGATCGTGGTACCCAGTTCACATCTCATTTCTGGAAATCCCTATGCAAACAACTCAAGATCACCGCGACTATGTCATCAGCGTTTCACCCCGAGACGGATGGACAGACGGAACGAGCAAACACAGTCATGGAACAATACCTTCGGAGCTATGTGTCCTACCAACAGGACGACTGGGCTGACTGGCTACCTATCGCCGAGTTCACCGCCAATAACGCGGTATCAGAGACCACACAAGTATCCCCCTTCGCAGCTAACTATGGCTACAACCCTCGATTCACTGAAACAGTGGCATTACCGCCATATTTGGGACAACTACAGGACACGAATGCACTGGCGACCCGCCTCGCAGAGCTTCACGATGCCCTCAAAGCCGAAACGGAATATGCTCAAGCCTGTCAAGGGGAGAACGCGAACCGACACTGGCTCCCCTCACCATTTTACAGGGTAGGTGACGAAGTATGGCTAAACACAAAAAACATTCAGACTACTCGGCCCTCCAAGAAGCTCGATTGGAAACGCCTCGGCGGGTTTACGATCAAAAAGGTTATTAGCCCATACGCATACGAACTCGACCTTCCTACTTCTATGAAGATTCACCCAGTCTTCCATGAATCCAAACTCGAGCCCTGTGCCGCTGACCCCCTCCTCGGTCATATACCTCATCTGGCACCCCCGGTTATCGTCGAAGGTGAAGTGGAATGGGAGGTCGAGGGAATTCTCGATTCACGAGTACGATATGGGAACCTCCAATACCTGGTGAGATGGAAAGGCTACGACGCCCCAACATGGGAACCGTTCGAGAACATCTCCAACTCCCCGGTCCTCCTGACACGCTTCCACCGCCTCTACCCCACCAAGCCGAAGCCTACCAGAGCTCTCGCGGAGCTCGAGCCTAGAGAGGGAGCTACTATCACGGACCGTAGCCGACAAGCTAACTCCAAACCATTACCGCTACCAAGAAGGCAGCTGCGGAACAGGGTTGTATGAGTAATAGGTTGTTAGGCTTTCCTATTTGGTCATCACTTGCGTCAGGTGTTGCTACGGCACAGTTCTTCCTTGTATATTTTCTCTCTTCCCTGTAGTTTCCTATTCAGAGAGGTGTGATGATAAATCGGTGGGGTTTCTACGGGTTTCTTCGGAGTTCGGTTGCATGAAGGGTCTTCTGTATATAATCTCGGGTGTCTTTCCTATCTCTCTTTCTTTCTTCTTCACGCAACGTCTTCTTTTCGTTAGTTAAGCTCTAGTTGAATATACTTAGTATCTCGAGCCCTCTCCTTCGTCGGTAATGAGCCCGGCCCCTAGTTCCTAGTATTCTGAATCTCCGACAATATCAAGCCCGTCCCTTTGTCCACCAAGTCCCCCGAAGCGTACTCCGAGTCGCTCCTCCTGTCTAGTCACGATGTCGCCCGTTAGACCCAGGCTCTCCTGTTGTTCCCTTCTGGCTCCGAGTCTGAGCTGTCTAGGTCATCTCCAGGGGCACCACCTTGGGCACCCGGAGGAGAAGAAGGAATGTTGCCTCCGCTTCCACCTGAACTTGCCGGAGGTGGCTGTTACGGGTATACGATGTGATAAGTAGAGGGAACCCGAAGACAATACTAGGACTCTCTATCATCACTCTGTTGCACTTTGGAAAGCTTTAGGTACTCGCACCTCGCGCCTGAGAGGCCCGGTTTGGCCAGTATGGCGGGTGGTGTGGAGTTGCCGTTTCCCTAGTTAAAAAAGACCGTTTTCGACCCCAGAAATAACCCCGGGAGCGTCAAACTGCCGCAGGGGCCAGGGTCGACACCGGTGGGTATATGAAGGGGCAGCAGTGAAAGTTTGGAGTCAATCGGACCATAATTGAACGAATGGCGAACGAACTGGGAAGGCTCACGCTGGTGGCTCCCAGGGAAAGGTAAGACTACCCGAGTCCTCTGGTACCTTATACCTCGCCAGTACTCCTAACGTTGAGCTATGCTCCTTAGTGTAGGACAGCGACGCAGGGAAAGAGTTGACAAACGAAGTCGAGGCCTGGTACCGAGGTGTTATCAGGTAAGCTAAACTCCCGAGTTCCCCTAACTGCTGATGAAGGCTGAGTGCATGCAGTACCGCAAGATGAGTGAGGGATTTCTTAGTGTGCCAGGGCTGTTAGGACGTTTCGGAACTTAGGTGTTTGATTATTTGTATCATGTATTTGGCGTTGGTTTCCTTAGCGTTTGGTTGGCATTGTCTTGGCGTTATTCAGGGTCTGCGGGGGTTCCCACATACTTGTTGTAATGTTTAAGTCTAGTCCGCGAGACACACACGCGGGATATAAATATGCTGTCATTCTCCGACTTCTACTGAAATTATTATCAGTGAAGAACGAGTCTTAACGATATAAAATCTATCTACGAGTCTTTACATCTATATTCCTTGCGCTCGAATATCTTTGATGATTCTTGACCTCTACCTGAGCCATTCTTCGAACCTTTGAACCCTAGCAACTGTAACGTTTATACTTGTTGGCCGAACACTGAACCACGGAGACTCATAGTTGAGTATCGACTGAAGTGACCTCGTTCCTTTCTACCTGGTAGATAGCGCTTCGAACTCTGAGGTCGGTACGAGACTACTCTGGTACTTTGGTGTGAACCCGAAATAGTGGCAGAGGTGCTTCCAGAGGTGCTGAACCACCACCGGGGATTTCTATAACAGAGCCATACCAACGGTCAGGAGACTAGTCCTCACCGGGCCTGTTATAGGCTCAGAGTGATTGATAGAATCCAGTGGTTACAGTGATAGGGAAGTACCTGTAGGTGAGGGCCGCAACCTACCGCAAGTGTATCTACCTTCTGGCTACTAAGGAGGAGATCTATTCATGAAGGGCCAGACTGACGAGTCTGAGTCCTGTCAGCGGATAGAGGACCGGCTAGAGAAAGGTCTCTAAGCGCCGGGCATCTCCATTAAACCTTCAGAGCGAAGATAGCCCTGCCGCAGGCGGCGGTGGCTATGCCCGGGAATAGATCTACAATGAATTACAGCTCTGCAGCCATCAAGGGTAGACCACCGGAGCGGAGACTCCTCTAATGCAGGCCCGGAGCTGTGTGTCAGCCAGGCTGCAGGTGATCCTTGACCCTGGCTAAGGGTGCATTACTCTCAGACCGGAAACACCCGCTAGCGCTTAGGGAGAAGCGGGGTAGCGGAGGAATTGTTCTCCGGTCCAGAACAGAATTTTCACCGGAACTTGGCTTGAGCAGTGGAAGGCAGGAAAATCGAGAGATTTGGAGTATAAGTACTCATCTCCATTTTCGCCCACTAGTTCGAATTTTTCCTCATCATCAGTTGTAACAAACAGAAGAAGACCCTTAAGATTATTCTAAGTCAACCAAGAAGAATCTTTACTCTCTAAACCTAACTCTTTTTTCTACCGGCCCTCTTGCTTCCTACACTCCTGTTTAGTAGAGGCAGAGCCCCGTCACAATTTCTGTGAGAGGAGGAGCCAGAGAAAGGGGCTCATCCTCAAGATCACTATCCCAGTTGATCCCTAGGCTAGAGAAGGGTCTCCTTCTGTTGGGAGGAGGAAAGGGGGAGACTCCCACTTGTGGCATTGCCACCGGGACAATGGGGCCTTGCTGATGCCGGGGGAAGGTTGCAAATAGTGAATGCTGCCTTCTTGGGGCCCTGCTTCCTGCTCTGGAGGATACCCGGGACGATGGTCTGGGTGTCCCGGGCCTAGCTATCTGTAGCTTTCCCTCATTGATGGCCTTTTGGATCTCTTCCAGGTAGTTGAGGGGGATGAGCGGGTTGGTCCATTCAATCTCCATAGCATCCGGGTCTAGGTCATCCTTTTCCACAAATCTCTTCAGCTCATCCTGAAGAGAGCTGACCTGGTCCCTCATGAAGGTCAAGGCTTGCCTCATGAGTTCTGCCTGTGCTTGCTGCCGCTCCTGGATGAGTATCAGGACTTGGGAGCCCCAGTTCAGCTCTTGCTGTAAGCGGTGCTGGAGGTGGATCTGGAGTTCTCTGAAGAACTCCGGGTAGGTGACCGAGTCTGTGTCTTGCCAAGCAGGCTCACAGCCAGGAATGTAGGCTTGTAGTGCTGCTCTGGGGTTCTTGACCAACTGTGTCCGGGCCGAGGCCTCTATCTGTAGGGGTTGGGGTGTCCATTCGATCTGGAGAGGCACCACTGGGGCAGGTAGGGCGGACATGTCTGGTCTTGGGGTGTTTGGTGTCTATAGCTCAGGAGCTAGAGAGTAGATGACTTCTCTGATGAAGTACTGGGCCCTTAAGTACCAGTAGAAGAGCCTCTCTCCTGACATAGGCTTACAGACAAGTTGAGGAAGATAATCTCTAAAGGTAACTGAAGCCTTTAAAATTATAATGTGATGGGGCTCTGCCTCTACTAAACAAGAGTGTAGGAAGCAAGAGGGCCGGTAGAAAAAAGAGTTGGGTTTAGAGAGTAAGGATTCTTCTTGGTAGACTTAGAATAATCTTAAGGGTCTTCTTCCATTTGTTACAACTGATGATGAGGGAAAATTCAAACTAGTGGGCGAAAATGGAGATGAGTACTTATACTCCAAATCTCTCGATTTTCCTGCCTTCCACTGCTCAAGCCAAGTTCCGGTGAAAACTCTATTTTGGACCGGAGAACAATTCCTCCGCTACCCCGGTTCTCCCTAAGCGCTAGCGGGTATTTCCGGTCCGAGAGTAATGCACCCTTAGCCAGGGTCAAGGATCACCTGCAGCCTGGCTGTCACACAGCTCCGGCCCTGCATTAGAGGAGTCTCCGCTCCGGTGGTCTACCCTTGATGGCTGCAGAGCTGTAATTCATTGTAGATCTATTCCCAGGCATAGCCACCGCCGCCTGCGGCAGAGCTATCTTTGCTCTGAAGGTTAATGAAGATGCCCGGCGCTTAGAAACCTTTCTCTAGCCGGTCCTCTATTCACTGACAGGACTCAGACTCGTCAGTCTGGCCCTTCATGAATAGATCTCCTCCTTAGTAGCCAGAAGGTAAATACACTTGCGGCAGGTTGCGGTCCTCACCTACAGGTACTTTCCTATCACTGTAACTACTGGATTCTATGAATGACTCTGAGCCTATAACAGGCCCGGTGAGAACTAGTGTCCTGCCTGTTGGTATGGCTCTGTTATACCTTTAGTCAGGGTCAAGGATTACCTGCAGCCTGGCTGTCACACAGCTCCGGGCCTGCATTAGAGGAGTCTCCGCTCCGGTAATCTACCCTTGATGGCTGCAGAGCTGTAACTCATTGTAGATTTATTCCCGGGCATAACCACTGCTGCCTGCGGCAGGGCTATCTATGCTCTGAAGATAAATGGAGATGCCCGGCGCTTAGAGACTTTTCTCTAGCCGGTCCTCTATTCACTGACAGGACCCAGACTCGTCAGTCTGCCCCTTCATGAACAGGTCTCCTCCTTAGTAGCCAGAAGGTAGGTATACTTGCGGCAGGTTGTGGTCCTCACCTACAGGTACTTCCCTATCACTGTAACTACTGGATTTCTATCACTGACTCTGAGCCTATAACAGGCCCGATGAGAACTAGTCTCCTGACCGGTGGTATGCCTCTGTTATATAGTGTATTGGTAATGGCTCATTTGTTTGAATTGGGACAAGGTCAATAGCTTGTAAACACAAGAATAGATTTGAGAACATGGAACAAGTTCCATATATAGCGATGATGGCTCGAAGAGCCTGGAGAAAGGGGAAAGAAGCCTTGTATTTAGAATGAAAATCTTGAACGTGATGGTAAACGATACAATCAAGTTTGGCGGTCCAAAGAGCTCTCGGGGACTCAAATGATGGCTCCAAAAGCGTTCGCAAAGATGCAGAGAGCCAGGAGCCTTCGGGAACAGCAGGAGGGCCCGGAAGACACGTACGTGAGGGGAGCAATAGTTTTAGCGATGGCCTCCGGAGACTTAGTCGAGGGTTCAGGAGGTTCTCAGGAGGATTGTGTGGTTCGTTCGGAGAGATGAAGAGAGCAATAGCCTTAGTGATGGCCTCCGGAGACATAATCGAGAGTTCAGGAGGCTCTCAGGAGGATTGTGTGGTTCGGTAGTAGAGATGAAGGGAGTAATGGTATAACAGAGCCATACCAACGGTCAGGAGACTAGTTCTCGCCGGGCCTGTTATAGGCTCAGAGTCATTGATAGAATCCAGTAGTTACAGTGTTAGGGAAGTACCTGTAGGTGAGGACCACTACCTGCCGCAAGTGTACCCACCTTCTGGCTACTAAGGAGGAGATCTATTCATGAAGGGGCAGACTGACGAGTCTGAGTCCTGTCAGTGAATAGAGGACCGGCTAGAGAAAGGATCTCTAAGCGCCGGACATCTCCATTAACCTTCAGAGCAAAGATAGCCCTGCCGCAGGCGGCGGTGGCTATGCCCGGGAAGAGATCTACAATGAATTACAGCTCTGCAGCCATCAAGGGTAGATCACCGGAGCGGAGACTCCTCTAGTGCAGGACCGGAGCTGTGTGACAGCCAGGCTGCGGGTGATCCTTGACCCTGGCTAAGGGTGTATTACTTTAGGGCCGGAAACACCCGCTAGCGCTCAGGGAGAAGCGGGGTAGCGGAGGAATTGTTCTCCGGTCCAAAGCAGAGTTTTCACCGGAACTTAGCTTGAGCAGTGGAAGGCAGGAAATTGGAGAGATTTGGAGTATAAGTACTCATCTCCGTTTTCGCCCACTAGTTCTAGTTTTCCTCATCATCAGTTGTAACAAACGGAAGAAGACCCTTAAGATTATTCTAAGTCTACCAAGAAGAATCTTTACTCTCTAAACCTAACTCTTTCTTCTACCGGCCCTCTTGCTTCCTACACTTCTGTTTAGTAGAGGCAGAGCCCCGTCACATTATAATCTTAAAGGCTTCAGTTACCTTTAGAGATTATCTTCCTCAACTGGTCTATAAGCCTATGTCAGGAGAGAGGCTCTTTTACTGGTACCTAAGAGCCCATTACTTCCAGAGAAGTCATCTACTCTCTAGCTCCTGAGCTATAGACACCATACCCTCCAAAGACCAGACATGTCCGCCTCTACCTGCCCCAGTGGTGCTCTCTCCAGATCGAATGGACACCCCAACCTCTATAGATAGAGGCCTCGGCCCGGACACAATTGGTCAAGAACCCTAGGGCAGCGCTACAAGCCTACATTCCTGGCTGTGAGCCTGCCTGGCAAGACACAGACTCGGTCACCTACCCGGGGTTCTTCAGAGAACTCCAGATCTACCTCCAGCACTGCTTACAACAAGAGCTGAACAGGGGCTCCCAAGCCCTAATACTTATCCAGGAGCGGCAACAAGCAGAGGCAGAACTCATGAGGCAAGCTTTGGCCTTCATGAGGGACCAAGTCGGCTCTCTTCAGGATGAGCTGAAGAGATTTGTGGAGAAGGATGACCTAGACCCGGATGTCATGGAGATTGAATGGTACAACCCGGTCATCCCTCCCAACTACCTGGAAGAGATCCAGAAGGCCATCAATGAGGGAAAGCTACAGATAGCTAGGCCCGGGACACCCAGACCGTCACCCGGGTATCCTCCAGAGCAGGAAGCAGGGTCCCAAGAAGGCAGCATTCACTGTTTGCACCTTCCTCCGCACCAGCAAGGCCCCATTGTCCCGGTGGTAATGCCACAAGTGGGAGCCTCCCCTCGTCCTCCCCCTAGCAGAAGGAGACCCTTCTCCCTAGGAATCAACTGGGATAGTGATCTTGAGGATGAGCCTCTTTCTCCAGCTCCTCCTCCGACAGAAATCCCCGGTGGTGGCTCAGCACCTCCGGAAGTACCTCCCCCACCTCCAGCAAATTCAGGTGGAAGCGGAGACAACATTCCTCCTCCCCCTCCGGGAGCCCAAGGTGGTGCCCCCGGAGATGACCCAGACAGCTCAGACTCGGAGCCAGAAGGGAATGCCAGGAGAGCCTGGCGGAGGTATGTCAAGAAGAAGTTAGAGAAGCAGCAGAGAGATCTGATTGCTCTCTTGATCAACTGGCAACCCCAGGAGCAGCCACATCCTCTCCAGTTATCCAAGGCCCGGGGAGCCTAAGGCCCCTCCACCCTCCAAGTTCCAAGGCCATGCGGAACAGGTGGAAACCTTCCTCCGGCAATGTGAGAATGTGTTCTCCATTGAAAGCCAGTCCTTCCTGGCTGATGAGACAAAATCCGGTATGCCGGGAATCTCATGGAAGGAACGGCAGCAATCAAGTGGTATGAGGCTTACCATAACTCAATCGACCAAGCCTCTGCCAACCGAATTGCTGGGAGGCCTGTAAGGCTAGATGAGCGCTGGAAGAAGTGGGATTCTTTTGTGGAAGCCTTCAGAGCTGCCTTTGGTGAAGCCATCTCTAGGGATGAAGCGGTAGCCCAATGGAATCTCCTTACCCACACCAAGAAGGAAGGAATAGACTCCTTCCTGAATACTATTATTCAGTTGATGTGGAAGACCGGCTATGAAGGACAGCTGGTAGACGACAAGATCCAAGGTTCCCTCCTACCGGAACTAGGTTTAAGTTGGGCACTCTTCAATCCCAAACCTAAGACCTTGATGGAAAGGATCACAGCTCTGAGAGAGCTGGGGCACACTCATGAGCGGTACCAGGCAGCAGCTGAAAAGGCTCCGGCCAGGACCCAGAAAGAATCCAGCAATCCTAGAGGCCGGCAGCCAAAGGGAAGGAAGGAAGCCTCTAGCTCCTCCGCTCCTAAGGCAGCTACAGGGTCCAAGGATAAAGCTGTGGAACTAAAGGGTATCCCGGGGGATATTCTGGAAGAAAGAAGAAAGGCTGAAGTATGCTTGAAGGTAAGACCTTCCGGTACTCCCCTGTGAGGTAGAGTGCATAGACTGACTTGTGCAATAGTGCGGCAAGTCCAGACACAAATGGACCACCTGTTGGTCCAAGGAACCTACTACTGTCCGAGTGGCAGCAGTGAAAGTACAGAGAAAGCGGAAAAGAGGATCTGGCTCCGGGGATAATACCCAGGAACCATCTGAAAAGAAAGCTAAGGTTGCTGCTGTAGTGGCAGAACAACCATTCAATGTACTTCCTGAGTTTCCTGAGGATTTTATCTTTGAACCCGGATTGGGGTCAGATGAGGATATTATCTGGTAGTGTCTGTTTAAGAGTCTATGTATACTAGAATTTCTTCCTGTTTGAGTTGTTTCCTTGTTTCTTTAGGATAGGAATAAATCTGTGGTTATCTTATGACTATGGTCCCGAAATTGCGGAAAGGATAATGAAAGGCTAGATTGCTAAATAGCATCAGCCCTTACTACTGAAAAGTATAAAGGGACAAGGAGCTGCCGCATCTAAGACCGGATTATCGAGAACCAGAATAAGAAGAACCCACTACATCTATTTGCCTTATATCTATTTGCTTTACACTATGTTGAGAGCACAGAACCTAAAAAGAACGAGAGGAACCACTTCTGAGAAAACCTCCAAGAGGAGAAGGGAAGAAGCAAGTCTTCCGCCCCTACCAGTACATGGTAAGAGACCTGTGCTAGAAGCCAAATTGTCCTGGACAATTGAGGGAGAGGTTGAAGGCTCCCAAGGGAAATTCCTTCTGGACACCGGGTGTACAGGACCTATCCTGAACTCGAAGTTTGTCAGGAAGAATGGAATACCCTTAGTGCGGAGGGATCAACCACTGACAATGTATAATGCTCAAGGAGATGTCATGATGGAAAGTGGAGAGTACTATACTCACCCGGTCCACATGAGCATGGGAGATCATAAGGAGACACTCCGATGGGAGGTAGCCTCTTTGGAAGCTGGAATCTCCGGTTATCTGCCAATTGCTTGGGCAAGGAAGCATAACCCGGACATTAATTGGGAACTCAATACCATAAGCTGGAGAAGTGACTACTGCAAACAGAACTGTCTCCCAGCGGCCATTACCGTGGAGCCCATCTCAATCTATCAAATGTTAGAAGAGGAAGAGGTGTACCACTTAGTAGCGGCTATTTGGCATGATGAGAATGGTTTGAATGTGGAAATCAGAATTCCTGCACCGCATCGGCAATGGGCACATGTATTCAGCAGAGAGAAGGCAGAGGAGTTACCTCCGCATTCTGCTAATGATCTGAAGATCAAGATCCTGCCTGATTCTACAATCCCATTTGGGCCGTTATACCCATGTTCCGCTCCAGAGTTAAAGGCCCTCAAGGAGTACCTGACCAAGGAATTGGCAGCAGGCAAAATCTCCAGATCTAGCAGCCCAGCAGCGGCACCCATTCTGTTCATACCAAAGAAGGATGGCAAACTTAGAATTTGTGTGGATTACAGAGGCTTGAATAAGGTTACTGTCAAGGACAAATACCCGCTACCTATCATGAGTGAACTCAGAGATAGATTATTCAAAGCCCGGATCTTCACAAAGATAGATCTCAAGAATGGCTTCAATTTGATCAGGATAGCAGAAGGTGATGAATGGAAGACTGCCTTCCGAACCCGCTATGGCCTGTATCAGTACAATGTGATGCCATTTGGTCTATGCAATGCCCCTTCTGCCTTTCAGGCTATGATGAATGATGTGCTAAAGGATCTACTGGATGAAGGAGTGATTGTCTATATTGATGACATCCTCATCTACTCGGAGACTATGGAAGAACATGTTGATCTTGTCAATAAGGTCTTGCAGCGGCTATCAGAGAATAAGCTATGTGCATCCATTGACAAGACCTCTTTTCATGCCCGGGAGGTAGAATACCTCGGTTACCACATCTCAGAAAAGGGGGTATCAATGTCAGAAGAGAAAGTAGAGGCAGTTAGAGATTGGCCGGAACCCAAAGATGTCAAGGGGATCCAAGCCTTCCTAGGATTTGCCAACTTCTACCGACGCTTTATTGAAGGCTTCAGTAGAATATGCAAACCCCTAACTGACCTCTTGCAAAGGCAAGAAATGGCAATGGACAGCAGTTGTGTGCAGGCCTTTCTAGAGTTGAAAGACCGGTTTACTAGCGCTCCAGTGCTTGCTCATTTTGACCCTACCAGGAGAACTGTGGTTGAAACTGATGCCAGTGCCTTTGCCAAGGAGCGGTGCTCTCTCAGTATGGAGATGATGGGAAACTACATCCGGTAGCTTTCATTCTAAGAAATTCTCTCCTAGATCAACTATGACATTCATGATAAGGAAATGGGAGCTATTGTAGCCTCTTTCCGGGAATGGGAGCACATGCTGAAATCTTGTGAGCAGGAGGTCACGGTTTTCACAGACCACAAAAACTTGGAATACTTCAATTCTACCAAGGTTCTCACTAGGCGGCAAGCTAGATGGTCTGAAGATCTAGCAGGCTACAATTTCAAAGTTGTCTACAGACCGGGAGAGAAAAATGGCAAACCTGATGTGCTATCTAGGCGCTGGGATCATCGCCCTGGAGAGGGGAGTGAACCACTGCAGCCGGAGCCACAGATGTTTTTTAGGCCAGGTCAATTGGTTCTAAACACCGCTAGATTAGCGGCAGTTAAAGTCAACCAGTTGCAGTCTTCTTTCATGAACCGCTTATTAGAGGCAGTCAAGTTGGATAAAGACTGGCAGTTAGTACACCGCTCTCTGGTTGAAGGGAAACCAAATTTGGACCAGAACTTGTCTGTCAAGGACGGCCTTATCTTCTACAAGAATAGATGGTATATTCCTAATGACAAGAAGCTCCGGATGGATATCCTGACCGATACCCATGACTCTAAAGTGGCTGGACATTATGGTCAATTTAAGACACTAGAGCGGGTAAAGAATAACTTCTTTTGGCCTAAAATGGACCAAGATGTGGAAGAGTATGTCCGTTCCTGTGACAGTTGTCAGAGGAACAAAACATCTCGACACAAGAAGTTTGGTATGCTCCAACCATTGGAGATACCCTATCGGCCATGGACTTCCATCTCTATGGACTTCATTGTGGGATTACCGGAGTCTAAGGGATTTACTAAGATCTGGGTAATAGTGGACCGTTTTTCTAAGATGGCCCATTACATACCGCTCCCTACGTTCAATAAGACAGAAGATTTGGCTAGGTTGTTCTTGAAGGAAGTTTGGAAACTCCATGGGTTACCTGATGACATAGTCTCGGACAGAGATAGCAAGTTTCTCTCTCATTTTTGGCAGTCTCTCATGAGCCTCCTCAATGTGAAGCTGAAAATGTCTACTTCTTTTCACCCCCAAACAGACGGCCAAACAGAAAGAGTTAACCAGACCCTGGAACATTACTTGCGGAGTTTTTGTTCATATCAACAGGATGACCGGGCAGATCTCTTGCCTATGGCAGAGTATGCTTACAACTCGGCGGTCTCTGAGTCTACCAAAGTATCGGCATTTTATGCCAACTATGGTTATGAACCCAGGACCAACTGGCCGGCCCCCAGGGAAGGTGTGGAAGTTAGCAATCCAGCAAGTGAGGTCATGATATCTCAATGGGAATCTATCTGGCATGCTATGCAAGAAAACTTAAGCAAGGCTAGGATTAGGATAGCCCGGTGGTATGATAAACATGCACTGGCACCTCCGGAGATCAAGCCTGGAGATGAGGTAATGCTAGACCAGCACAATGTGCAAACAAAGCGGCCGATGGGAAAGCTAGATCAGAAGAAGATGAGACCCTTCAAGGTCATTGAAGCTATAGGCACCCGTGCCTACAAGCTCTCCCTTCCTCCTCAGATGGCTATACACCCGGTCTTCCATGTCTCTCTCTTAGAACCTTACAGAGCGCCAGTAGACCCGGAGAGAAGAGTTCCCCCCCCGGAACCAGAAGAGATTGCAGGAGAGGAGAACTGGGTAGTGTGACGGGGCTCTGCCTTCACTAAACCGAAGTGTAGGAAGCAAGAGGGCCGGTAGAAGAAAGAGTTAGGTTTAGAGAGAAAAGATTCTTCTTGGTAGACTTAGAATAATCTTAAGGGTCTTCTTCCGTTTGTTACAACTGATGATGGGGAACGTTAGAACTAGTGGGCGAACATGGAGATGAGTACTTATACTCCAAATCTCTCGATTTCCTACCTTCCACTGCTCAAGCCAAGTTCCGGTGAAAAACTCTGTTTTGGACCGGAGGACAATTCCTCCGCTACCCCGCCTCTCTCTAAGCGCTAGCGGGTGTTTCCGGTCCTAGAGCAATGCACCCTTAGCCAGGGTCAAGGATCACCTGCAGCCGGGCTGTCACACAGCTCCGGTCCTGCATCAGAGGAGTCTCCGCTCCGGTGATCTACCCTTGATGGCTGCAGAGCTGTAATTCATTGTAGATCTATTCCCGGGCATAGCCACCGCCACCTGCGGCAGGGCTATCTTTGCTCTGAAGGTTAATGGAGATGTCCGGCGCTTAGAGATCCTTTCTCTAGCCGGTCCTCTATTCACTGACAGGACTCAGACTTGTCAGTCTGCCCCTTCATGAATAGATCTCCTCCTTAGTAGCCAGAAGGTAGGTACACTTGCGGCAGGTAGCGGTCCTCACCTACAGGTACTTCCCTATCACTGTAACTACTGGATTCTATCAATGACTCTGAGCCTATAACAGGCCCGGCGAGAACTAGTCTCCTGACCGTTGGTATGGCTCTGTTATAGGTAGTCCGAGAAGTAGCAGATAGCCGGGTCAATAGGCTCAGGAGAAGAGTGGAATACTTAGTACTATGGGAAGGGTATGAGAATGAGGATGCTACCTGGGAACCCTATGAACATCTAAGGCAGAGTGCTGAAGAAGCCCTCCGAGATTTTCACATGAGGTATCCTAAGAAACCCCGGGACAAACGGGTTTTGATGTAGCTTCTCTAGATTTTCTACTTGTACATAGTCACGGAAATTTCCTTGAAAAAAAATTAGGTTGAATAGAATTTGTTGTTACTGAATCTTGGTGACCAAGATCCTGAGAGAGGGGAGTAGTATAACGGAGCCATACCAACGGTCAGGAGACTAGTTCTCACCGGGCCTGTTATAGGCTCAGAGTCATTGATAGTATCTAGTAGTTACAGTGATAGGGAAGTACCTGTAGGTGAGGACCGCAACCTGCCGCAAGTGTGCCCACCTTCTGGCTACTAAGGAGCAGATCTATTCATGAAGGGGCAGACTGACGAGTCTGAGCCCTGTCAGTGAATAGAGGACCAGCTAGAGAAAAGCCTCTAAATGTTGGGCATCTCCATTAACCTTCGGAGCAAAAAGAATAGCCCTGCCGCAGGTGGCAGTGGTTATGCCCGGGAATAATCTACAGTGAGTTACAGCTCTGCAGCCAACGAGGGTAGACCACCGGAGCGGAGACTCCTCTAATGCAGGCCTGGAGCTGTGTGACAGCCAGGCTGCAGGTGATCCTTGACCCTGGCTAAGGGTGCATTACTCTAGAACCGGAAACACTCTAGCGCTTAGAGAGAGCGGGGTAGCGGAGGAATTGTCCTCCGGTCCAAAACAGAGTTTTCACCGGAACTTGGCTTGAGCAGTGGAAGGCAGGAAATTCGAGAGATTTGGAGTATAAGTACTCATCTCCGTTTTCGCCCACTAGTTCTAGTTTTCCTCATCATCAGTTGTAACAAACGGAAGAAGACCCTTAAGATTATTCTAAGTCTACCAAGAAGAATCTTTACTCTCTAAACCTAACTCTTTCTTCTACCGGCCCTCTTGCTTCCTACACTTCTGTTTAGTAGAGGCAGAGCCCTGTCACACTGTCGCTCGCATTTTGGGCCAGTAGTAGGCACGGGAGAGGAGTTCGAAGGTTTTGGCTGTACCTGTATGTCCGGCTGCCGGCGTATCGTGGTGTTCTCGGAGGAGGTGTAGCTGGAGTTCTTGGTCGTCCGGTACATAGAGTTTACCCCGATAAGTTAACAGGCCTCGCCGAGTTGAGCATTCGGCCAATGTTATTTCTCGGGACTGGGTGTCCCCTCGTTTCAGGGCTTCTATTATCTTGTTCGGTAATGGGTATTTAGTATATGCTATGTCAAAGAGTTTTTTAAGGGGGGTCGCATCTTCGGCGGCTTCATTTGTCAAAGAAGCCGCGAACAAACTTAGCTTGTGATCAAGATTTTGACTCTTTCAAACCACTTGACTCTGGTGCAACAGGCGTTCATCCCCCTCCTTAGGCAGATCTCCTGATCTCTTAGTCAGTGTGTCTGGTTTTCCTCCATGTTTCCCGGGCCGGTATGTGATTTTATAATCGAATCGGGATAGGAATTCAGACCATCGGGCTTGTCGGCGATTTAGGTTCCTCTTTGTCATGAAATACTCCAGGTTTCGGTGATGGCTTAAGACCTCTATGGGCTTCGCTACTGATTGTAGTTCTGATCTCCATTCTTCGAAACATCGGACTACTGCGAGAAGTTCCTTGTCATAGATCTCGTAGTTACACTCAGCCGGGGTATGTTGCTTATTAAAATAGGCGACTGGGTGCAAGAGGCCATCATCAGCATATTGCGAGAGTACACCGGCTGAAACATAGTCTGAGGCATCAGTTTCCACAATGGCTTTCCTTTCGGGGTCGAAGTGACGGAGGATTGGATAAGAGGTGAAGGCGATTTTTAACTTGTTAAACGCTTCTTCACAGGCAGGAGACCAGACGAAGGGGGTGTCCTTATGTGTCAGTAACGTCATGGGGTGACTTATCTGAGCGTAGTCCTTAATGAAGCGTCGGTAGAAGTTGGCGAACCCCTGGAATCCCTGGATCTCCATCACTGACTTTGGACTCTCCCAATTACGGATCTTCTCAACCTTACGGGGGTCGTTTTCTAGGCCTTCAGTCGTGATGATCAACCCTAGGTACTTGGTTTCCTGTACGTGGAACTCGTATTTCTCGGGGGTGCCATAGAGGCCAGCGGCAATCAAGGCCTTCAATACTTTCCGAACGTGTTCTCGGTGGGTTTCCAAATCATTACTGAAAATTAGGACATCGTCTAGGTAGGCTGTGCAGAAATGATCCAAGTATGGACGTAGGGTGTCGTTGATGAAGTGCTGGAATATCCCAGGAGCGTTGGTTAACCCAAAGATTACCTTATATTCGAAATGGCCGAGGCGGGTTCTGAACGCGGTTTTCTATTCCTCTCCGGGGGCCATTCTGACCAGGTTGTAGGCTCCTTTGAGGTCTAGTTTGGTGAACCATTTGGCCTGGCTCAACATGTTGAAGGTTTCTTTGGATAGGGGTAGGGGTAGGGTACCAGTTCTTGATTGTAATTGCATTCAGGCCTCGGTAATCGACACAAAGGCGGAGCCCACCATCCGGTTTTTTGACGAATAGGACGGGGGTATTTCGGGTTCGCACCAAACTACGAGAGTAGTCTTGTACCGAGCTCAGAGTTCGAAACGCTATCTACCAGGTAGAAAGGAAGGAGGTCACTTCAGTCGATATTCAACTATGAGTCCCCCGGGGTTCAGTGTTCGGCCAACGAGTATAAACGTTACAGTTGCGATAGTTCAAGAGTTCGAAGAATGGTTCAGGTAGAGGTCAAGAATCACTAGAGATATTTCGGGTGAAAGTAATATAGAAGTAAAGACTCGTAGATAGATTTTATATTGTTAAGACTCGTTCTTCGCTGATAATGATTTTGGTAGAAGTCGGAGAATGACAGCATATTTATATCCCGCGTGTGTGTCTCGCGGACTAGAACTAGACATTACAACAAGTATGTGGGAACCCCCGAAGACCCTGAATAACGCCAAGACAATGCCAACCGAACGCTAGAGAAACCAACGCCAAATACATGATACAAATAATCAAACGCCTAAATTCCGAAACATTCCTAACAATCCTTGCCACTAAGAAATCCCTCACTCATTTCGCACTACTGCATGCACTCAGCCTTTCATCAGCAGTCATGGGGACTCGGGAGTTAGCCTACCTGATAACCCCTCGGTACCGGGTCTTGACTTCGCTCGTCAACTCTTTCCCTGCGTCGCTGTCCTACTAAGGAGCATAGCTCGACGTTAGGAGTACTGGCGAGGTATAAGGTACCAGAGGACTCGGGTAGTCTTACCTTTCCCTGGGAGCCACCAGTGTGAGCCTTCTCAATTCATCCGCCATTCGTTTAGTTCTGGTCCGATTGACTCCAAACTTTCACTGCTGCCCCTTCATATACCCACTGGTATCAAGTCTGGCCCCTGCGGCAGTTTGACGCTCCGGGGGTTATTTCTGGGGTCGAAAACGGGCTTTTTAACTAGGGAAACGGCAACTCCACACCACCCATCATTCTGGCCAGACCGGGCCTCTCAGGCGCGAGGTGCGAGTACCTAAAGCTTTCCAAAGTGCAACAGAGTGATGATAGAGAGTCCTAGTATTGTTTTTCGGGTTCCCTCTACTTATCACATCGTATACCCGTAACAGGGGGAGCCCGCAGGGGATGAGCTATGATCGATGAACCCATTAGCCAAATGCTTATCGATGTATTCGATCAGGACCTTTAGTTCCTCTCTGGACATGCTGTACATTGGGCCGAAGGGGGGAGTGGTGCCAGGTTGTAGAGGTATTTTGTTGTCGTATGGCCGGTGAGGAGGGAGCCGGTTTGCTTCTTGCTCCGACATGAAGGTTAGACAGTCAGGGTATTCTCACTCCATGAGGGGGATCGGGTTGTTGGGGAGGTTCCCTGAATCTTTAGGGAGGAGCAAGGCATAGACTGTGAGTCCCTTTGATTCTTCCACGAAGGTAGCAGCGCTTACGATCTCTATCTCCAGGTCATGTGTACGTGGTAGTGGGGAGGAGATGCCTTGGATTGTGGTGGGGGAAGGGTTGTCATTACAGAGCCGTAGACAGCGTGAGGAGTCGAAGGTGATGGAATTACTCGCGAAGTCTAACTTAGCATTGTGACGACAGAGCCAAGGAATTCCAAGGACCACGGGGTAGTGGCCTAGTTTAGTAACAAAGGCAGTGATATTTTCAAAGTGCCCAGAGACACGAAGGGAAAATTGGGCAGTGTGGGTGATTTCACCGGAGGAGATTTCTCTCCCGTCGATGACCTGAAGTTTACGGGGCTGGGGTAAGGGGTTTTGTACAAGATTGTGGTGGCATGCAAATCTCTCGTCAATGAATGCAATCCTGGAAGCTCCAGTATCTACTAATGCGTATGATTTAACAGATTTATTTTTATCGGACAGGGAACACGAAACAACAAGGTGATCATTATCTGATAAACCAACCGCAGAAGAGACAGAGAAACTAGAAACCGAAAGTACAGACAAAGTACGAGAGACGGGGGGAGCTTGGCGGAAGCCACTTAGGCTAAGCTGTCCTCGTTTCCCGACGGCTGGCCCAGGGCAAAGTGAAAAGGATTATTGGAAATTACAGGAGCACCAAAGGAATCATAACCCGAAGAAGCAGCAGCACCAAGAGAACCAGAAGGGAAAGATGACCCAGAAGACTCAGAGCAAGAAGCAGAAAAGGAAGAAGAAGACAAAGAAGAACCTGAGAGACCAGAAGAAATATTAGAAGAACCAGAAGGAGGACCAGAAAGAAGCGCACCATGCAAAGTGGCAGCGGCGCAGAGAGGACGAGCGGGGGCAGGGGCAGGGGCACGGCGAGCAGCTGGACATTCTGTAGCAAAATGACCTGAACCCCCACAATACATGCAGAGGCCTTGGGAGATGCGGCGGGAGCGTTCAGCAGAGGACAGGGGACTACGGGTATGGGGCCGGAGGTTAGACAAGTCCATGGGGGCTACTCCCCCGGGGGTGTGAGAAGGATGGGTAGAGAACTAAGGGGCCGGAGCGGGGACAGAAACACGAGGGGCTGGGGCTTGAGCACGCGGGACAGGAACAGAAAAGCAGGGCAGGAACGAACTTTTGCGTCCCTGATACGATTGTCCAATTGCTGTAGCAGAAGGACATACTCGTTCAGGATGGTATTGACAGCGTGGTGGATCATTTCCTGGCGGAGATCGTGGGAAAGGCCCTGAGTGAGGGAGTGCTTCTTCGCGCTCTCGTTCCACTCGACATCTGCAACCCAACGTTGAAATTCCGCATACTAGGCTGAGAAGTCTCGAGTTCCCTGGGAGAGAGTCTCAAGCTTACGCTCCACAGTGGCTACTCGGTCTGGATCCCCGAATGCGACTTCCAGGATGTTGACAAGGGCTTTTAGGTTGGCGAGTTCGATCTGCTCCCCGCGTACTAGGGGCATGACTTGGTCTAGGGCTCTGCCGGATAGAAGATTGATGGCGTATGCGAGTTGCTGCTGGGGAGCAGGGAAGCGGTCGCGGTTGGCCACCATCTTGAGGCGGAGTTGGGTAACAAAGGGGCGGAGGGCGGCACGGGAACCGTCATACTTGGGGGGATCTGGGACTTTTTCCGAACGGGCGGCTACCTGAACAGGGTGTTACGGGTATAGGATGTGATAAGTAGAGGGAACCCGAAGACAATACCAGGACCCTCTATCATCACTCTGTTGCACTTTGGAAAAGCTTTAGGTACTCACACCTCGTGCCTGAGAGGCCCGGTTTGGCCAGTATGGCGGGTGGTGTCGAGTTGCCATTTCCCTAGTTAAAAAGCCCGTTTTCGACCCCAGAAATAACCCCCGGAGCGTCAAACTGCTGCAGGGGCCAGACTTGATACCAGTGGGTATATGAAGGGGCAGCAGTGAAAGTTTGGAGTCAATCGGACCAGAACTGAACGAATGGCGAATGAATTGAGAAGGCTCACACTGGTGGCTCTCAGGTAAGACTATCCGAGTCCTCTGGTACCTTATATCTCGCCAGTACTCCTAACGCGAGCCGTGCTCCTTAGAGTAGGACAGTGACGCAGGGAAAGAGTTGAGGAGCGAAGTCGAGGCCCGGTACCGAGGCGTTATCAGGTAGGCTGACTCCCGAGTTCCCATGACTACTGATGAAAGGCTGAGTGCATACAGTAGTGCGAAATAAGTGAGGGGTTTTCTTAGTGTCAAGGATTGTTAGGAATGTTTCGGAACTTAGGCATTTGATTATTTGTATCATGTATTTGGCGTTGATTTCTTTAGCGTTCGGTTGACATTGTCTTGGCGCTATTCAGGGTCTTCGGGGGTTCCCACATACTTGTTGTAATATTTAACTCTAGTCCGCGAGACACACACGCGGGATATAAATATGCTGTCATTCTCCGACTTCTACTGAAATCATTATCAGCGAAGAACGAGTCTTAACAATATAAAATCCTATCTACGAGTCTTTACATCTATACTACTTGCGCTCGAATATCTTTGGTGATTCTTGACCTCTACTTGAACCATTCTTCAAACTCTTGAACTCTAAACAACTGTAACGTTTATACTCGTTGGCCGAACACTGAACCACGGAGACTCATAGTTGAGTATCGACTGAAGTGAACTCGTTCCTTTCTACCTGGTAGATAGCGTTTCGAACCCTGAGCTCGATACAAGACTACTCTAGTAGTTTGGTGCGAACCCGAAATCGCAGACATGATGATGGTTTGCAGAAAGTGCCTTCATGAAGGCTTTTCCCCACTATATATGGCACGATTTGCTTAGCAAACCACATAAACTTTGCTTTTTCTCGGCAGTCAATTAAAGGTTTTTCCTCCCGGGGCAGGAAAAGGGCTCGAGAACCCTGTTGGACGGCTTGAAAAGCCTTTTGGAAGGCTTGTTAAAGCATAATTCTATAATTAACCTAACTAAAGACAACGGGAAGCTCAAATAAGCAACCTACAAAATGGCAACTGCATCTCAAAAAACAAAAAATTGGGTATGCATACAATATCAGAGTTACTGTTAGTAGACATGATCTACATCCTCCAACCAATCATGGAGGAAGTAATCCCTGGCCGGAGATAGCTAATTTTTCGAGTTTTGTCATATTCCAAAACACCAATCAAGGCTCCTTAGGCCTTCTAGGCTTCCAATAAACGCTTCTCAAGCGTGGCCCGCACCTCCACCACCAGCGGCACCGGCACCTCCATCATCACCGTCGTCATCGGCCTGATCGTTGGCGTCTCTGCCTGCACCTCCAGTTTTCTCAAACAGGTGATTTCTCTCAGCCTGAGTCCAAATACGTTCAGGATCATAATGACAAGATTCAAAGATAATGCCATTCGGGAAGAGCCCTCTATAATGTTCGCAGAGGTTTTTTCCAATTCCCGTGTACCTCTCGATACATTCATAGACTACCGACATTACCTTCTGGCACTCCATGTTAGAACGGGGCATGTTCATATTCAAACCCTTTTTGTCAACCATATTACTGAAGGCCAGAAGTTCCTCCTCAAGCTCTATTTTACTAGCAAAGTCGTCATCTGTGAGGTGCTCCCATCCCTCTTTCCCAGGGGTTTGAGGCATTTGACCTGGCCCTTTTACGTTTGCCGAAGGCCTGTGAAGCACAGCACAGATTTTCAATGGTTTTGCCTCAGAAGTCTTGAGCCAACCTTCCAGCTCGTCGGCGTCCCCGATTGGGACATATTCCGGGTTCGGATTATAAGCATTTTGCCCGCGAGGGGCTGAATTGGTCAACGCCCCGTAGAAGGCTCGAAAAGCCCTCGCAGGGTTCCCTGGGGTGGCTGCTGGAACCCGCTTCATTGCGAGTCTTTCTAAATCACGCATAGACACCTCCTGAAGGATATTAATAAAGAGTGTAAGTGATGCGGGGCCGTACCAATCATAGTGATAGTATGTACCGTTGGGCGCATTCCCAACCTTCGCTGGGTCAATAACATGGACGGTTATTGCCAACCTGCTCGGTATTCCTAAAGCGCGCCAGGACTCTGCTTCAACCTGCAGGTTGTTGCTGGAGGCGCTGTTGCCGGGAGTGCTGGGGTTAATTCCATCGTTTTCCTCTTCATTCAAGTCCTCTAAAGCTCCGCCATGGCGTCTACCTATCCTGTACTTCTTTTGGGATAGATCGATAATGAGGCGGAGGAGGGCTGCTTAGATCTTTATAGAGTCCTGTGAAGCCTTTGCTAACCACGACTTCTTCACCGCGTTGAGGGCCTTGTGATCCATGCAAAATCCATACAGACTGCTGAACAATTCTTCGCCCGAGGTGGCCTTATTAATCCACCCTATTTTTACCATCTCGTTTCCGACTGCGTTACGAAGAGCTCTATAGACGGCGTCTTTTCCGGTTACCTGTAGGATTCTCCAGCAGTCCTGGATTGTCGTGCACTTGTACGAGGCAGTTGGTCTCCCGAGTGATGGCATATCTGTCTCAGGAGTCTTCTTCTAAATTTGTGGATTCTTCTTCTGGGTTTGTAGAGCCTTGCTGGTGGTTTGCAGAATGCTGAAAGTAGGCGTTAATTGGTTGGCAGGAGTCTTTGATCTGGTTAATTGTTTCCGGCGTCTTCTCGGACTTCTCGGAGGCTTCTTGGTATCTCTGATTGCTACTGGGGCCCTATTGGAGGCTCAGGTGTCTCTAATTCCGTATAGGGTGCTCGATCATATACAGAGGCTGAAGGATGAAATTTGCAGGGATGTTTGTGTATTCTGGGCCTATTTCAAGGCTTGATGAGGCTTTCCAAATATTGTTATAGGTGTTTAGTTAGATCTGTAACTGTGTAATGTCAATGGCTTGAATATAGAGCTTTAGGGTGAATACTGCACCATCTTATATATTGTATAGTAATTCAAGATAGAGATATAGCAATTCAAGATGAAAGTATAGTAATTCAAGATAGAAGTATGGTAATTCAAGATGGAAGCCTTGAAAGACCTCGGGAGACTTGCAGATAACTAGAAAGTGACAGGTTTGAAAACATGAGAATAGGTAAGGGCAGTGCCTATGTCATATTCTGTTTAGCCAATGTAGTATATTTGAATAGGACAGCGCCTCAGAAGCCTTCTGATCGGCTCAACGAGCCTTCAGAATGGATGACTTGCCAAAATAGACGTAACCTAAAGAGGTAATCGGGTCAAACAAATCCAAAAATAAAACCCCATTTGCAAAGAAAAGACCCCAACATAATAAATAAAAGAAAAAAAGAAAAAAGGCCCCTCAAGCCTTCTAAACTGCCTAAAGCGCCCAGGACATAATGAATTTAAAAAAAGAAAAAAAGAAAAAAGAAAAAAGGCCCCTCAAGCCTTCTAAACTGCCTAAAGCGCCCAGGACATAATGAATTTAAAAAAAGAAAAAAAAGAAATGGTCGCCGCCGGTTTATTCCTCTGCGCCTACAGGTGGTTTCTTTCGGTCAGATCAGAATATCGGGAAAGCCTTCTATAATGGATAGGGGGGGGGTATTCAGACCTGTTTTATTAAGCTTCCTGCTTAACATTTTATTAAACCTCCTACCTAATATATCTTGTCAACTTTAGGTGTTCCCACCCGTCTGGTGCAGGCGTTTGGGACCTTTGACCAGGCCCTTTTACGTTTGCCGAAGCCTATGAAGCACAGCACAGATTCTCAATGGTTTCGCCTCAGAAGTCTTGAGCCAACCTTCCAGCTCGTCGGCGTCCCCGATTGGGACATATTCCGGGTTCGGATTATAAGCATTTTGCCCCCGAGGGGCTGAATTGGCCAACACCCCGTAGAAGGCTCGAACAGCCCTCATGGATTCCCCTGGGGCCGCCGGTGGGACTCGTTTCAGCACGAGGGCTTGTAATTCGTACATAGACAGTATTTGGAGAGTGCCGCTAAATGGCGTAAGTGATGCGGGGCCGTACCAGTTGTAGTGACGGTATGTATCGCTGGGAACGTCTCTAGCCTTTTCTGGGTCAATAACATGTATGATTATTCCCGGCCTGCAGCGCGCCTCTAAGAGGTTCCAATAGGCGGATATGGCTTCGGCCTCTTCGATCCTTTCCTCTTGACCCCTGACGCTGCCACTGTCGTCGTCTTTGTTGCCACTGTCGTCGTTGTCGTTGCCGTTGTCGTTGTCGTTGTCGTTGTCGTTATCGTGGTTGTTGTCGTCGCCGCCGTCATCGTCGTCATCGTCGTTGCTGTTGCCATTGCCATTGTCGTTGTCTACCTCCAAAGCCCCGTCATTTCGTTTACTCCTCCTGGACCTCTTCTGGGATAAATCGACAATGAGAAAGACGAGGGCTCCTTGGATCATTGCGGAGTCCTCTGAAGCCTTATCTAACCAAAGGGGCTCTAAGTGCTTGAGGGCCTTGTGACCCATGCAAAACTGAAACAACTCATTAAACAACTGCTTGCCCGAGCTCGACTTATTGACCCACCCTATTCTTACCATCTCATCTACGACTTCGTTGCGAAAAGCCCTATATAACGCACCTCTTCCAGTCATCTGCAGGATGCTCCGGCAGTCCGATGCAGTATTACAAATGTACCCGGCAGGTCGCCTCCCGGGTGTTAACACCACCGCAGGAGCCTCCTTCTTGACCTGTGGAGCCTCCTTCTTGGCCTGTGGAGCCTTCTTCTTGGCCTGTGGAGCCTTCTTCTTGGCCTGTGGAGCTTTCTTCTTGGCCTGTGGAGCCTTCTTGATCTTAGCGATGGGTTTTGAGGAGACTCCAGAAGCTCTCGGTAAGCCAGGGTGAGCTTTGGATTCCGACCTGAAAGTAGTATTGTATGAGGTCTTCTTGACATCTTTGATTTTCCCTTCCCCTCGTCTTCGAGGTCGGAATCGGTGACTGGACTAAGGCTGGAATCCGAACTCTCCTTATCAATATTATCCCCCGGAGCTGTTGATCCCACATCCTGTCTTTCGGATGCTTTTTTAGCCCCATGTAATGTATAGCTACGTTTTCGTTGGTTAGATGGGCCTTGTTCGGGGCTTGTCGGGGCTCCCGGGGAAGTACTAAATATCGAATTATAGAAAGATGAAAACCCCGCCTACATATGTCAATGATTTGAGTAAATACTATAGAGAGAATACGGTACCATCGTATATAATCTTTTGGAGGCTTGAGGAGACTTAGGGATGGCGTAGTAAGCCTATGTAAGTAAAGGTATCGGTCGTGGGCTTGAAAGCATGAGAATAGGAGAACACAGAGCTTATATATCTCTGATCAAACTTCACTACTACTACGTCATATACCGGAGTATGGATTAGAGTCATCTGTTGGATCATATGATGTCACTCGAATATTGCCTAATCAGCTTGATAAGATATGATCTGATCTATCGGTACACGGAGCCCTTTAGAGTTCTGGAGCTTTGGAGACTCCCAAAACAATTCTCAACACCAAAACACATCAATATCAACTATCAACAATGAGATCACGATGTCCATTTTGTATACGGAGCTACGCCAGTGCTGATAGTTTCTATCGACATCTCTCAAAAGACCACCCGGTGCAGGCTTCAGACTGGTATGACAGGCAGCTTTCGCGTCCACCCGCTGAAAGCTTGCAAGGCCTTTTAGAAGGCTCAGGGGGCCCCTACGAGAGCGGATACGTAGAAATATCGGCTTGAGATTTTGACAACTTCTACGAAGACGAATCTGATACTGAGGCAAATAATGAAGATCCCACTTTGGGACATACTCGATTCAATCTAGCAACTACTATATACGAGAGTGCAGGGGAGCCTCTTTGCCCCACACCGGGATATGATGAAGGCTCAGAGAGCCTTTTGATCAACCCATGGCAATCTTTTCGAATCAGCAGAGGAATTTCGGTTATCGCGCTGGTTCCTACGATCGAATGTATCCCAGAGTCAAATAGACGATTTTTTCCGTACCACACGCCCTCTAAAAGGCTCCTACAACACTGGTAGAGGCTTCGCACGTCACCTTGATAAGATGTCGTCTACTGGAGGTTTAGGAAAAGAGAGCTGAATACACTCAGAGATCGAAATGGGCGGGCAGAAAATTTACTATTACCATAGGAACCCTATGAATATAGTGCGTTTTCTTCTGGGACAACGTGCATTTAGAGAGTCTTTGGTGTACTCACCTACTATGGAATACAACGAAATGGGAGAGCGGATGTATGGGGAAATGCACACGGCAGACTCGTGGTGGGAGATGCAGGTTCGGAAAGACACTTGAAAGGCTCATGAAGCCCTCGCTAGCGTCCGGCGAATGTTGCAGAATACCCTTCCAGAAGGATCAATGGTAGTACTGGTAATATGTGCATCAGACGGAACACACCTCACGAATTCCAGCGGTGATAAAAAGGCTTGGCCGGTCTACCTAACAATCGGCAATATCACTTTGGATATACAGAATAAACCTTCTAATTACGCGATCATACTCCTGGCTCTACTGCCGGTGCCACCAAAACTAGGAGTACGGACAAATGAACGCCATCGGGAGAGTCAGATGGTCTTTCACCGGGTCCTTGCGGAGGTTCTCGAAGGCCTCCGGGGCCCTACGGAAACGGGTGAGCTTATTGTATGCGCTGATGGCTATGTGCGCCTGTGTTATCCGATACTATATGCGTGGATTGCAGATCAACCAGAACACGCTTCATTGCTTAACATCAACAATCAGGCATGCCCTATGTGTGAAGTTGATTTCAAGGGCCTGGGGAGCCTTCAAGAAAACCCGCCACGCATTCAGGAGAGATATATTGAAATGGTGGAGTGTTATAATGAGGATACATCAGATACTGCACCCCGTTGAATACCTCGTGTCGAAGTCTTTGAAGACTCTATACAATGCTTTGTGGGCCCTGCCGAGGGTTCAGGTGTATGATCTTCACAAGTCAGATATGTTGCATAATATTTATCTCGGGCTATTTAAGCATATGATGGAATGAGTTCAATTGTTTTTGAAGAAACACAATCGGATGGAGAATTTTGATCGGGCTTGGGCGTCCATTAAGCCTTATCCAGGGCTTGCTGTACCAAATAAGGCTTATCGGGTGACGACTCAATGGCAGGGTAAAGAAATGCGTCGTCTCGGCCGGATAGTGCTAGGAGCCTTTGCGGTGGCTCTTTGGAACCCCCCAAAGGCTTTGCAGGGCGACTTCGGGAGAGCTTTGAAATGTGTTTGACCACTAATCGATTTCCACTTGATGGGACAGTACATTACGCATACAAAGGAAACAATCGACTATCTTCAGGGGTATCTCGAAGATTTTCACAAGTATATAAATGTGTTTCTGGAATTCAGGGCCTATAAACGAACAAGGAAAGAGGCAAAAGATCGAACTAAGGCATTGGAAGGCTCCGAGAGCCTTGTCAGAGGCCTGGCAGAGCTTGAAGAAATTTGCAAGGCCTCTGATTTTAACTTCATTAAAATCCATCTGCTTTCACACTTCCGAGAGCATGTAGAACGATTTGGGAATATCCCAATGTTTCCAACTGATATCAGCGGGTTAGCCCATAGGCAGCAAATTAAGATGGCTTATGCAGCCTCCAATAAGGTCGATGCAACAATCCAAATCCTTGATTACCACTCGAGGCGTATGGCTATGGAGATATGGGTCTTGAATCTGAAAGATGGCGTTTTCAGTCTCCCGGAACATTACGAGGGCCTCGCAAGCCATCGAGAGAGCCTCCGGGACATGCTGGAAGTATTCAAAAGCGAGGACCGACAAAGGGCAAGCGAAAGGTTCCTAGATGAACATCCCAAACCTAAGATGACAACCTCCGATGGTAGACCATGCATATTATCCGATATCGCTGATATGATTAAGGTGAATAGAACTACAGTAGCAAGAGCGGTGTCGGAATATGGCCAGGGCTTGGGCCGGGGAGAACAAGGCTTATTGAGCCTTCTTGAGTACCCAGTGATGCTCTTTAAATGCCTACAGATATCAGTATCAATCTTTCAAAGCCTGACAATTATGAAATACACAATATACTATAACAGAGCCATACCAACGGTCAGGAGACTAGTTCTCGCCGGGCCTGTTATAGGCTCAGAGTCATTGATAGAATCCAGTAGTTACAGTGTTAGGGAAGTACCTGTAGGTGAGGACCGCTACCTGCCGCAAGTGTACCCACCTTCTGGCTACTAAGGAGGAGATCTATTCATGAAGGGCAGACTGACGAGTCTGAGTCCTGTCAGTGAATAGAGGACCGGCTAGAGAAAGGATCTCTAAGCGCCGGACATCTCCATTAACCTTCAGAGCAAAAGCTAGCCCTGCCAAGAGGCGGCGGTGGCTATGCCCGGAATAGATCTACAATGAATTACAGCTCTGCAGCCATCAAGGGTAAACCAATCGAGCGGAGACTCTAGTGTAGGACCGCTGTGACAGTCAGGCTGCAGGTGATCCTTGACCCTGGCTAAGGGTGCATTACTCTAGGATCGAAACACCGCTAGCGCTTAGAGAGAAGCGGGGTAGCGGAGGAATTGTTCTCGGTCCAAAACAGAGTTTTCACCGGAACTTACTTGAGCAGTGGAAGGTAGGAAACCGAGAGATTTGGAGTATAAGTACTCATCTCCATTTTCGCCCACTACTTCTAACGTTCCTCATCATCAGTTGTAACAAACGGAAGAAGACCCTTAAGATTATTCTAAGTCTACCAAGAAGAATCTTTTCTCTCTAAACCTAACTCTTTCTTCTACCGGCCCTCTTGCTTCCTACACTTCTGTTTAGTGAAGGCAGAGCCCCGTCACATATACGATGTACCGGGGAAACACTATTTAGAAAACGATCAATTCGGAAAGATTGGGCATGGATTAAGGTGGCCACAACGGAACCTTGGAGAGCCTTTCAAGGACGCCTACCGGAGCTTGTACTAGCAGTATTCAATCTAGTGACAGTATATCGACGAAAACATATCAACTTTGTCTTGTAGAGCTACTGGAAGCTAGGGATAGGGGTCTACCAGACAGCTCGCACGGCCTTCTAAGAGTCGCGAGATGCTCTCGGCAAAGGTTTTGCGTAGTTAATATTAGCAGTGTGTGACGGGGCTCTGCCTTTACTAAACAAGAGTGCAGGAAGCAAGAGGGCCGGTAGAAGAAAGAATTAGGTTTAGAGAGTAAAGATTCTTCTTGGTAGACTTAGAATAATCTTATGGGTCTTCTTCCGCTTGTTACGACTGATGATTCCGAAAATTAGAACTAGTGGGCGGAAGTGGAGATGAGTACTTATACTCCAAATCTCCTGGCTTTCCTGCCCTCCACTACTCAAACTAAATTCCGGTCAAAGCTCTGCCTTGGAGCGGAAACAATTCCTCCGCTACCCCGCTTCTCCCTAAGCGCTAGCGGTATTACCGGTCCTAGAGTAATACACCCTTAGCCAGGGTCAAAGATCATCTGCAGCCTGGCTGTCACACAGCTCCAGGCCTGCATTAGAGGGGTCTCCGCTCCAGTGGTCTACCCTTGATAGCTGAAGAGTTGTAACTCATTGTAGATTTATTCCCGGGCATAACAACTGCCGCCTACGACAGGGCTATCTTTGCTCGGAAGGTAAATGGAGATGTCCAATGCTCAGAAACCTTTCTAGCCAGTCCTCTATTCACTGACAGGACCCAGACTCGTCAGTCTGCCCCTTCAGGAACAGATCTCCTCCTTAGTAGCCAGAAGGTGGGTACACTTGCGGCAGGTTACGGTCCTCACCTACAGGTACTTCCCTATCACTGTAACTACTGGATTTCTATCACTGACTCTGAGCCTATAACAGGCCCGGTGAGAACTAGTCTCCTGACAGGTGGTATGGCTCTGTTATACAGTGTATCGGGAATGGTTCATTTGTTTGAACTGGGACAAGGTCAATGGCTTGTAAACACAAGGATAGATTTGAAAACATGGAACGAGTTCCATATATAGCGACGATGGCTCGAAGAGCCTGGAGGAAGGGGAAAGAAGCCTTGTATTTAGAATGAAAATCTTGAACGTGATGGTAAACGATAAAATCAAGTTTGGCAGTCCAAAGAGCTCTCGGAGACTCAAATGAGGGCTCCAAAAGTCTTTGCAAAGATGCAGAGAGCCAGGAGGCTTCGGGAACAACAGGAGGGCCCAGAAGAGACATATGTGAGGGGAGCAATATCTTTAGCGATGGCATCTGGAGACCTAGTCGAGGGTTCAGAAGGCTTTCAGGAGGATTGTGTGGTTCGGTCGGAGAGATGAAGAGAGCAATAGCCTTAGCGATGGCCTCCGGAGACTTAGTCGAGGGTTCAGGAAGCTCTCGGGAGGATTGTGTGGTTCGGTCGGAGAGATGAAGAGAGCAATAACCTTAGGGATGGCCTCCGGAGACTTAGTCGAGGGTTCAGGAGGCTCTCAGGAAGATTGTGTGGTTCGGTAGAAGAGATGAAGAGAGTAATGGCCTTAGCAATAGCCTCCGGAGACTTAGTCCAGGGCTCAAGAGGCCCTCAGGATGGTACGGGTAGTTAACATGGTTATCAGGAGAGGTGGGAGAGTGATTGCTTTAACGGTTGCCTCCGGAGATGTAGTCAGGACTCCGGAGAAAGTCAGTAGTTTGCTGATGTTAGTAGCCAAAAGATGGGTACACTTGTGGCAGGTAGCGGTCCTCACCTACAGGTACTTTCTTATCACTTTTACTACTGGATTCTATCAATGATTCTGAGCCTATAACAGGCCCGGTGAGAACTAGTCTCCTGACCGTTGGTATAGCTCTGTTATAGAACCAGAGAGATTTGTAGTATACGTACTCATCTCCATTTCCGTCCACCAGTTTGAGCTTTCCTCATCATCAGTTGTAACAAGCCGAAGAAGCCACTTAAGATTATTCTAAGTCTACCCAGAAGAATCTTTACTCTCTAAACCTAACTTCTATCTTCTACCGGTCCTCTTGTTTCCTATACTCTTGTTTAGTAGAGGCAGAGCCCCATCACATAGATAGTTCGGTAAAAGAAATGAAGAGAGTAATAGTCTTTAGCTATAGCCTCCAGAGACTTAGTCTAGGGCTCAGGAGGCGCTCAGTTGGGTACTGATAGTTGACGTGGTTGTCAGGAGAGGTGGGAAAGTGATTGGTTTAATGATTTCCTCCGGAGACGTAGCCAAGGCTCCGTAGCAAGTCAATAGCTTGCTAATGCAAATATTCGGGCACTTATACTTATTGGACTAGCTTCTGGCTACATGGACTCATAGTTAAGTATCGAATGAAGTGACCTTGTTCCTTTCTACCTTCGTAGATAGCGCTTCGAACTCTATGCTCAGTACAAGGTTACTCTAGTGGTTTGGTGCAACACCCTCACAAACAGTTCCCTTGGCAAGAGGCCGTATTGACATGATACAACAGTGGTCTAGCCCTTTGCCACAACTACTAATAATAGCCAAGATATATCTTCCTTTCCCACATGTATGACGGACAGGATATATTTTTCCCAGGATCGGACATAATTCCAACAGTATGTAGCACTGTGGGCTCCAGGGTTACATGTGTTACTATACCAATGGAGCTGCGTTCTGAGCTCGCGTCTTTACTCCCCTATAGACACCTGGCAGTTGAATCACATAGATTGTTCCGGCCTATACATTTTACCCTAATTTACAATAACTGGCGTTGAGACCCACTTTCTTACTCGGACCTCGGTAACAAATATGTGCAGGACTTATAGTTAGGCTCTCCTCTATGGCCAAGACCTTGTAAGGATTTTGTCGAAATCATCGCATTATGATTTGTATAATCTATTTCGTACCATCGTGTCTAAACTAGCCTGTGCTGGGTAACAGTAAATGTGACCTGATTCCTAAGTATGGCCCTAATATATTTGAGTGATGCCTTGTGGTCTGGGATGGTTCAATTCGCCCCTCTATTTCCTTTTGCCCACTCTCGCAAGACATTTTTCTTCACCTTTCCCGTCGATGTTTTGGGCAACACCGGAACTATTTCAACCTCCCTTGGAACCTAAGTGATTTATTGTTGTCAGCTCCCATGCAGGAAATAGAGGACGATGTTTCAAACCATGAAACCAGATATTGCCGAACTTCTTTTCGCCCAAAGAACTATATCCTCTCCCTTAAGTTGGGGGTTTGTAGTTGTAATGAACGCTTTCGGACGTTCACCAAAATGGGAATCCGACACAGCAATGACCCCAACCTCCAGCACATCTGGATGACGGGCAAGCATTCCCTCCAGAGAAACGCTGCTAATGTTTTCCCCACCTTGTTGGGCGGGGTTAGCGGAACTCTTCATAACATAATCCCTCGAGCTTGATTACCTGAGATGATGATATCTTTTGCCCGATCCAATATCTGAATCGCGCCATCTGGGTGACAAACAGCCAGATCACCGGAGTGCAAGACACCGCCCGCGAATAGCTTGGCTGTGGCTTCAGGGTCCTTGTAGTAGCCCCGTGCACATATATTCCCTGCTAGACTTCAATAAAGGCCGTCGCGGTTTTTTGAGTGCGCTGAAACCTACCTGTGAATACTATTTCACCAATTTCAACGCCATCTTTTGTCACATCTATAACCTCTGGTATATCGGGTTTAATAACCCGAACCATTTTGCTGGTTACAAATCCATGTCCTAGAAATTGATAAGAACGTTTTCCGCGAAAGATAGAAAGCAAAATATAAGAGGAAGGGACCTTGTCGAGCCATCTTTTTATACATTTCTTCTGGCGGTAGATCAAGCCACTCCGGCAGAAAATATCCCTTTGTAATAGGACCATATCTGAAAAAGTGTTATCAGCACCTTCACGCAATTATCGCGCGTGCCTCACCCTATTACATATAAACTTACGTTTCTGTCTATCAAGCAAGGTCAATTCTCTGATACAGTGATGAAATCATCATTTACAACAGAATTACATACCAAGCCATATACGTGAACCGGGAGAAGATTTAATGCAATCATGTCTTCAAATAGTTTTGCTGATGGGGGAGATGCAGCTACCGTTACTCGGACTACTCGTGGTAACTTTTCGGCCTGAGGAGAGCGGCAAAGTAGAGTATTGACCGTCGGCGCAGCATTAAAATGAGTGATACCCTCATATTTTAGTAACCGCCACATTTGCTCGTAATCGATTTTTCCTATTCATCGCATCAAAAAATAGTTCCCACCATGTCTAGGCCAATACTTACGCATGCAATAATGGGTTCCCCGGGCACTGACAACTGCCCATGGAAACGTCCAACCCACGGCATGAAAAAGTGGAAGAATTGTCAAGTACCTAGGTAGCAAGATTAGTAAGTTTGAGTTGCCTAGAAACACTAATAACACCAATACTGTAGGTATATCTGACCTTGCTCTATCCTTAGAAAGAACAGATGTACAATTCAAACCAGACTCGATCACGTTTGCAAGTGCGGCCAGGTACGCCCCTCTATGTGTGTACTCAACCCCCTTCGGTTTTGCGGTAGTCCCGCTTGTGTACGCTAATGCAAACACATCATCTTCGTTTTCCGCCTCCAGGTGCAATCCATCCCAGCCACCTTTATGCCTTCTGTCATAATCCAAACCCTCCGATATTATACCGTCAAAATCTCCACTAAGCTCACCAACGGTTGCATCTGTATCATCATCAATAATTCTGGGGATTTTGACGTCAAAACCTTCCAACAATCCAACAAACTCCCGATCAACAATAATAATATCGACTTCTGCGTGTTTCAAGATATACTGGACATCTTCCCTTTTCAGACGATAATTTACGCCTACTTGAACAGCACCTGCGGCAGCTATACCGAAAATACATTCCAGAAACGCGGGTGTGTTTGGACAGAGAATCCCAACTTTATCACAGTGTTAGATGTCCCATGACTTTTGAGGTTTACAGCGATCACATACATACCTCTTTTAAATCCGTGGGTCTTAAGGTAATATCCAAGGCCTCTGGCTCGATCAGCAAATTCCATATATGACCGACGGAGAACTTTTCCGTTGGCAGTAACATGAATAATTGCTTCAACCTATGATTGTTGATGTTACTTAACTAATCCTTAGGAAGGTTTAAATTTTAACGTAAGAAGGAATTACAAACATGAGGTTCAATTGTTGCTGCCCTGAGCAGGAAGTATGTTGGTGAAAGCTCCGCCCTACTGTTTTCTCGGCCGGTTTTCTGGAGAGGTGGAGCCGTGGGCCACAGGTGACGCGATATGCTCGCCAGGCGAGACTGAGGTGAGGACATGGTAAAGGGTCTTGAGGTTCTATAAAATTTTGTTGATTGGAGATTGGGAGCTCAAATTTTATATATATAGGTGCTCCAGCTCTCTTGTTTATCATAACCAGTTCTCAGCCAGACTCGGCCCTCGGTTCGGCCAGGACCGGTTCAGTTATGCAGGTTTTGTTGTATATATATGTATCAAAGTGTAGTAAATACGGAGCTCACTAGCGGGGGCTTGCATGAATCGTAATCTGGCCAACCCGCTCGCAGCCTTATCAGCTCAGCTCCTGATGCCGCAGGCGGCGGCGACGCACGCCTGAAATGTGGGGAAGATAATTCCGGGGTCAGGGTTTCTTGCAGTAGGTAGATTTCATTGGCACATTTGAGCTTGCACAAATTGGCCAGTGCGCTTCAATACTGTTATCCTATCTAGGCGTCAGAGAGCAGATTCGTACATATGCAACGTTTTTGACCGAGTACCGTCAGACCTAGAGTCGGGTCGTATGGCAACAGCACTACAAAGTTTGGGGGCGAAAAGGCTCGCCAATAACCACAACCAACTTTGTATGTAATAACCCGATTCTCAGTCTGACACAGTACTAGGTCAAAAACGTTACTATCATTCGCGGACACTAGGTGTTGGCGGACGAGCCTTTTGACCGATAATTAAAGTCAAAGCTATGCTTGGCTGCCTCTCCTTTGGCTTGTCAATACCCCGTGAATGACATTACCTACTCTATAGTACACATACCTATGCACTCTAATCCAATCCAACGGGTCAAGTGGCTCCTGACCCCCCCCCCCAGCGTTTCTAAGCACAATCGCTATTATGCCATACAAAAATGTAGTCTTGGCGATTTTTTGTCCGTATACAACATTAGTCGTGCTCAGAAACACTATGAAATTACGAGTAGAAGTGTCACGATAAGAGCACACGAGACACACGCCTTAGAATTGCCGTGTGAAGACGCTTAATCACGTGCAGTGGCATTAAGCAACCCCCCAACCATGGAGTGACATCAAAATACCTGGGTTGCGAAGACTTGAGTATCAAATACATATACAGAAAAACTACATGTATAATATACCACCTAGTAGTGAGGAGACTGCGGGTGCAACAAGTGTAAGAAGGGAATTAATGTTCAAACACCCATTATGTATGACACGTAAAGAGAAAATATAAATGAAAAAAGCAAAAAAAAAAATGAACAAGAAGCAGGGTATTGAGGAAATAAGGTTAAAACAAGCTTGTAATAAGGTAACAATCAATGACACCTAGGCTTATATAGAATCCAGAATCTGCTCCTACCGTCTTGATAACAGCTTCAAGGCAACTGGGGGAAATCAATGCAAAGAGCTGATAAAACCAAACAGCAACACGATTCCCAGTATCTCAATAGCCAGGGAAAAAAAAATAGAAAAGGGATAAGATAATGGGCAAGACTGCCCAGAACTACACAAACTTCCGAAATTCGTAAAAAGTGGTCCGGTTTAAACTTTTAAGCCTTTCCGATCAACCAACATGATGGCCCCAGGGCCAGCGGAATATGTGCTCATATCAACCCGACAAAACAATAAATCAAGAGAAGGGATTCTTTATGCCTCCATGCCCTACTCACAAAGCACTATGCAATCCTACGCTATACCAAAGGAAGAGCGAAGGGGATAGGACTTTAAAAGGAAATTAAAAGAAACTAAGAGATGCCGTAGTTTACTTTATCCCACGACACAAACACGCTTACAACTCTTGATTGATAACCCATAACCTGATTCCTAACCCAAATGGATCCATACTAATCGTTCCGCCTCTTGGACTTCGACAAACTCCTAACTCGCTTTAAAAGCCCATTCTCGCCTCCTTTATCCCCAGTGCCTACCCTGGTTGGCTTTTTTGGCGAACTCGGCGTCCTCTCACCCCTAGTCTCCACCATAGCCTCACCTTTCTTATCATATGCACTTTCATACTCTGTGAAAAAAGGATTGCGATCATTTTTTCCAGATGTTGCACTGCTAGGAGTTGTTGGTGAGTACTTCGCTTCCGTTGGAGATCTTCCCGGAGGGGGGGGACGGCGATGGCTGGAGCCGGTGGGTCCATCACCCATATTAGTTCTGTTTTGACTGATAGATCGAATCTTTTGCGCCAAAGACTTCTTCCGCTGGAGGCCGCCTCCGCTACCCCCGTTTGAAGATCGAGGCCGATCATCGTTTGATTCAGACATGGTCCGTTCCATTGCTACTTTTGATGCTGGCGCCCCATCTAAGAATGTTGAAGTACCAAGACCAACAGTCTCATCGCCGTGAATGGTTTCGGAAGCCTTGGGATCGAATGATGCTGTTCGGGGACCTGATGGCCGAGAATCGAGCCTTCCAGAGGCCGAGTCACGTCTTCCACTACTTGTGAAATCATGGAAAGCTTCTTCGTGCCGATTTCCAAAGAGATGAGAGTGGTCAGCTTTAAGGCTGACCGGGCCAAAGCCAGAGAGTGCATTATTCGCTGAATCGGCTGGAAATGCATGCACAGGAGCGAGCTTATGGGTTTTTTTATTGCGGTGAGGGTTGCATGCGTCAAACGGACCATCGTGATGAAATACTAAGGCTAAACCATTAGAAAAATCCCGAACGGAGAGAAGAAGCTTAACTTACATCCGGTACCATAGATTCCGGTTACATCAAGCTTGTCAATGACATCTAAAGCCGAGCCTTTCTTCCTATCCCTTCGTATGCCGTCGTCCTTAGGCTTGGATCGTGAACCAGATCCCAAACCATGTTCAGCTTTTAAGCGTTGATCCCGACGGCGTCGTTCGCTTCTTTCTCGCTCCTTCTCGGCATCGTGCACGTCCATGATAGAGGAGTCTGAGTTGCGTCTAGGTCGTCTTCTAGCGTCGCGGTCGCGATCAGATTCTCTAAGTCTATCACCATTTTGTGGACGGCCATTAGGCGGAGGACGACGGGGCTGTTGTCTTTGTTGCCCATTGCTTGTAGAAAAAGTGTCGAATGAGATTAATTGTGCGTTATCGTCAGAAGATCGAGAATGATGGTGCTCATATGGCGGTGGTGGCGGCGGCCGAGATCTTGAACCATTTGACTGGTGACCACGGGGCGGGGGCATCCTGTTTCTGTCTTGATCCGTGCTTTGGAAAGGGTCCTGGGAATGATCTGTAACTGTAAGGTTCTCCTGTATATACTGTCAGTAGTTTGCCCCCTTAGCTCCTGTATATGAATGAGAGGGGTTATACAAAAAGTTCTGCCGCAGCGCCTAAAAGCTGTGGAGAAAGCTGAGGCCTTGTAGCGGAGGTTGCGTCAAAAGAATTAGATTTATGGGCGCCAGGTCGGTCAGTGGGCCATAAATCAAGTTCGTTATCGTCGTCAAATACGTCGAGAAAAGGGTTTCTAGACTGTGGCCTGCCACCTGAAGGACCGAAATTGAAAGGGTCGGTAACACCGGGAGAGGAGGGAGTTGATAGTCTTTGGCGGAATGGATTGTTGGTCCCTAGCTCCATTGTAACAGAGGGGCGGCGCTCTATCGACGTTTTAAACAAGAGATGGGAGGGCATCGGTCAGCACACAATCCTGTATGAAGGGGGGGTACCAGGTCAAGGGTTACGTATAGAACTCTAAGACTCTTGAGGGTGCAGTAGAAAATGACAGGATTCAACACTAGATAACGAACCTGGGACAGGGGGTTGTACGAGGGACATGTTGGTATTGGATAGAGCTGTCGGATAAGAAGGTGAGCGGATCGGGATAGCGAAAGGTTGGTCGATCTCTAAAATACTGATTGCTCTGATTGATTTCAGTGGAGTCGCGCAGCAAGTTAGAGGGATGTGATGCAGCAAGAGCAGCGGTAACGGCAGCGGTAACGGCAGCGGTAGTAGTAACTGTAGAAGTAAGAGAAGGAAAATAAACCGGGACGGCTGTTGGCCGTTAGATTCAGAGAAACTATGACGAGGGTGAAAGGCCCAGAGAATGTCGAACAGCCGGACGGGGGTTGGGCGAAGGAGGAGATGGGGGGTTGAGAAGGGTGGGAGGTTGTGGATGGGTGGAGAGAAGCAGCGAGGGGCGGGACACCTGATAAATGAATAATAGGCAGGATGAGGGATTGTGGGGGTTGTGTGCTGTGGCGGTTGGATTGCCTCCTTTCCTTTTCTTTCCTTTCCAATGGACAGATGTTATTATTAAGTATTGAACGGCAATGATGACCTCGGCGCGGCCTTAACAAATTTTGTTCGCCCGTCTGCCCTGAGTCTGTCACGGTATCCCTTCTTCCTTTTGCCTTACTCGGATCAGCTTCCCAGAAATCTTTGCTCTCTCTCACCTCGCACCTCGACTTGAAGGATGGAGATGGTGATGATTCAAGGACTGTTTGTAGTGTCTGTAGTGGTGTACTTGCTTGGGCTAAGAGGGGGAGTGAAAGGGGAGCAGTTTCAAGGGCACCTGACAAACCCTGCCCAGAAAAATGAAAAACGAAATAGGTTGCTTGGGATTGTCCGGCCCTTACCGTTGCTAGTTGAAGCGCAAATTGAGGGGAGCTACTGAGGTTTCAGTGAAAGGGCGAAGACCTTGATAGATATGATGAGTTGCCTACTGTAGTTTGTAGTGTAGCCAGTAATAGTAGCGTTCCTTGCCGAGTTGCCAAAGGAATTGGAGCCCAGGGCCCACCAAAGGCCTAAACATACAGATACACACGTGGATAGGAGGGGCAGAGAGAAAGGCAAAGCGAGCATAGCAGATAGATACTTCTTGTTATGAGTACAAACACTACTCTAATCTACCTCTCTCTCTCATTGTGTAGGTACTTGTTGTACCTACAAGTAACACATTGCCCTAGTTTTTTGTTCGCGAACCCAAACACCCTTAAGATGTCAGGGGTGTCGCCCGCGCACTGTGCGCAAGAGACTAAGCTCTATTCCTCACTTGCTATGCTCTATCCTTCTTAATGACGGTTCGCGGAAAGGCAGTCGAAGATATTATTGTGGAGCCTTTGGGCATAGCGTCTCGACACAACTAACTAATTGCACATATGTACCTGTCCTCGTGGAATTTCACAGCCAGGCAAACAGCTGTTGTTGATCCACCAAACCGCCGAGAACCAATACAAAGCTTAGAGACCATCGGCTGAAAAGTGCTTCCCCCGCAAAAAGGTGGCGCAGAATTTCATCATTTGGAACCATCACAGGGCGATCTGGCCCGGGTGCGTTGCCAGTCCAGGACCATCTACTCGCAGGTGCATTCAAGTAGAGCAAAGTGTGTAGACATGTAAAGTACTCGTTTACCACCTAATAACCAGAAAATGCGTGACGGAAACAGGGATGGCTTGTAGGAGAGATCATCGCCACTCCATACAAATTATCCTTGCCCTGAGCAACCGGTTCTGATGGTGGTAAACAAGTACCTACCACCTAGATGTGCTTTATATACAGCACCTACCCGGATGTCCGTGATTTTGGCGGAGTCTCGGCGGCAACGAATCACGAAGACATCTGGTAGGCGCTGTACCCACACACATGTACCTGGGCACTACTTGGTGCCTACATGTACCTGGCCTTAGAAGAAGTTTCATCGCAAGTTGAGATACAAGAAGTACGTCAATACAGAGGTTTTGCAACGAAGTCTGTATTATTTAAGTGGGTCGTTTCTACAGTAACGGCTGGGGGCCTTGCTCCAATCCTGGCCCACGCATATTTTTTTAGGCTTCTTCTGGGTGAGCTAAGTACATGTAGTACATACTAAATGTTGCACTATGTTAACGAAGTTTTTAATGCGCATTATCTCGGTGTAAACAGAGCTAAAATGTGTAAACAAATGCACTGATTGGCCTAATATCCCGGCTGTGAGCTGATGATACCCTAACAGGACAAAACAAAAACCAACACTTCCCCAAATTCCAAAGAAATTGAGGCTCTTGAACTGTTCTCACTAAACTCACTCCAAGTACCCCTAGGCTGCATACAGGGCTCCCGGTCAAGCCCAAAGTTAATGCGTACTTCGTTGCAAAACCTCTCTAATGTGTTTCTAGGATTGAATTTATTAACACCGCAAACCTAGCCCCCTCGAGCTATTCTGTACCTACATGTAGTTACGCATTAGCCAATCAAAATGTGTGCTCTTTTCCCCTAATTTTGCACCTGAAATTTGCCCTCGGCTCACACAACCCCTTTGTCCTAATACCAAATCTAACATTCTCCCCGTTAGCAGGCGGCAAAGGTTTTTTTTAGGGCCCTTTTGGCTCAACTAGTTTTAACACCTCTGAGAAACCGAAAGGCCTCGTCGGCGGTCACAGGTCCAAGTTACTTTGTGTCTTGTGACTTTAGCATTCCCTAAGCTTATAGAAGACAAGGCTTTTATCCCTCCTGTTAGTAATTTCTTGGGTGTTTTTATTCCCGGTTGTGTTTTCTACGGAGGCTATCCACATAGAGATCAAGCCACGTGATGCAACCAATGTAGCTTATCTGATCTAATTCCCAATCTACTTGTAGGTAGTAGGGCTAACCCCCTGCAACAGCAGTCTCCCATGACGGAATACAGTTATTCACGAACAATGGTATGCTACAGTAGACCACCTGTAAAAAATAATCAGGTCAGCAAATTGAGCCTGCAGGGGAATTGCATGCAAAAACTCTAACTTTCCTAGCAAAAAATTCAATCATCTGGGTTTTGCTGACCCTGATTGGACTGAGGCACTTGCCCCGCCAAAAGTTTCTGTGGCCTCAAACCCGCAACGTCGTCACCAATTGTTTCTGCCCCCCCCCCCATCCAGGGAATTATTTTCCCTCCTCCACCCTCTCTCTTCTTCCATCTCCCTTTCTCTCGCTCCGTGAGTGAACCAACAAACTTCAACTACCTCCATCGAAACCACCAATCAGGGCGTCTTTTATAGACAGAAGGAGAAAGCAGGCACCATGTCTGCCTCCGTAGCATCTAAGGTTTGCCTTATGCTTCTGATATTTTTTGACACCTTCATGATGACTGATATTTCCGTTTCTTTAACAGAATTTGTTCGACCTCCTTGGTACGTCTCATTATTCGTCCATATCTCTCCCTGCTTCACCTCAATCTTGAGTCGAGTAATGTTTTTTTTTTCTCTTTTTTTTTTCCCTACAAATTGCCCGAAAATACCCCGCTTCTCTGCTCTTTTCGCATATTCGTGATATATATTATATTTACTGATTCCGGCAACCTGAACTGCAGGAAATGACATTGAGGACCCCGATGCTCCGCCGCCGCCTGCTCCAAGGCAGGTAATCAAGAACACCACCACCTCAAAAAAGAGAGACGAGAAGCCCGCCCCAGATGCGGCTCCAGTGGTCTCCCAGGCCCGTGGCTCCTATAAGGGAAGAGGACGTGGTGGAAATGACGGAGGTTAGTACGACTTTCAAGGGCCAATTCCACCTGGAGGCATCCTTTATCTTATTTGGCCACCTCTTTCTATGGCTTTATAATTCTAACATCCTTGTTTCACTTAAGCATTCCGTGACCGTGAGGCTGGACGCCAAAACAACCTAGCCAAGACTACCGACGAGGACATCAATACTGCTCAGGGCGGTGCTCGCGGACGCGGAAACCGTCGCCAGTACGACCGCCACAGCCAGACTGGCAGAGTGTATGTTTCCCGGAAAAATCACAATTATGCGTCTTTTGTCTGGCCCTAATTTTGTCTGCAGGGATACCGAGAAGCAAGTAGGCCAGGGATGGGGTGCCAACAAGGGCACAAAGGAATGGGATGATGAGCTCGCTGGTGCTGAACTTGCCCAGAAGGATGCCGCTGGTGCTGATTCTGCCGACCCCAACGCCGTTCCATCCTCTGAGGATCCCGCCGCTGCCGAGAGCGCTGCTACCGTTGAGGTCGCCGAGGAGCCTGAGGAAGTCCACAAGACCTATGACGAGTACCTTGCGGAGCTTGCCCAGCGCCAAGCCGACCTTGGCCCTCCCGCTGAGCTTCGCCGCCCGAACGAGGGCGGTAGCGACAAGAAATGGGCTGCCGCGAAGGAGCTCTCCCGCAAGGAGGGCGAGGAGGGCGCCTACTTCATTGGAGAGTCGAAAGACAAGGCAAGAAACAGGGAGCGCAAGACTAAGCAGGTTCTTGATATTGAGCACCGCTATGTCGAGCCCAGGGATGCTGGACGAGGTGGACCTCGTGGCGGCCGCGGGCGTGGTGGTGACAGGGGCGGCCGTGGCCGTGGTGAGAGAAGCTCTCGTGGTGACCGCGGCGGAGGAAAGAGCACTGGAACCCCTAACCTTGACGATGCCAGTGACTTCCCAAGCTTGGGCAAATAAATTCTCGCCCAACCGTCCTTTAAGGGCCGCAGCATATGATAGCATACCAAGATGAAATCAATTTTCTTTTTCTTTTGTGAAAATTCAGTTGCTGGTTTTTTTTTTTTTTTTTAGGGTGGAATTCTTGAATTTTAAGGGTATTGGGGGAAAGCTGAATAAAAGTCAATTTCAAAATTATCCACTTTTCCCTACCCTTCCTCATTGATCAGCTAGATCTAGGACAGCTATCATTTCTCCTTATGCCATAATGCGGGGTCTCCCGCGGCATTACATGTAGCCTGTACGTTAGTGTCAGAGGTAACCCCAATCTTAGCATCCCTTGAACAATCTTCCTGCACTCATCCTAGTATAACTCAGGGAAATTTTTGTGAGATCCACAAAGCTTTAACTTTAGGGTGTTCCAGCTTCATTGCTACATCTACACTGCAGCGACGATAACGTAAAGAAGGGGCTTTCTGATGTCCATCCCCTGCTACATGCTAAATTTTCAAGTCTCCGGCGCCATCTCTTTAGCTCTCTCTAAGTTTACCCTTTCTTACATGTAGGGAGCTTCATGTAGGAAGCTTTATATGGTTATATCCCTGACGTTCTACCCCAATCTGGCCTTAATTACTCACGCTAACCTTCTCTTAAATTCCCCCGACAAGAAATATTTATACCATATCACTATGGCAGCCGATCTCTATGCCGGGAAAAAGTACTGATTTACCCTTCCCTGCTAATCAAGATCCAGGACGTTGTGTCATAGATTATCACTCGAGCCCGTATCCCTGGATCATGCTGATTGATGGGTCAAGTACGCTAAAGGGAGGACGATAATTTCTTTTGTTAAATTTAGATAGATGGTAATGGTTCTCAGGATGGTGATATCAACATCTACCCTTTAATTACGATTGAAGTGGGGTGATTAAGAAAGGATTAGAGAAGTATAGGTAACCATGAGAACAGATCATACTTCCGTGTGCATGTAAGCTACGGAACCGATTCTGTTTGACAACGTGGGGATATTCCTTGCCCCCAAGTTGGGCTAGCTTCCAGTCGACGCTTTTCAAGATAGGGCAATTTTAGACCTTAGAAGGCAATAGAGTATTCAACTTTACTAGCCCCGAACCATCCAACCAGAGGATTGTTGTGTCGTTACTTAATTCGCGTCACCACGGGTGTAAAATTTAACGTTCAATAATACGCTTAAGTGGTCAAAAGAATCACAACATAGTTGACTACACCCACAAGTCATCTCTGCCCAGTTTCCCCCCCCCCCCCCCCCCCAAACAGCAGCTATTTACTTCCCAACCCGCACCCGCAATAAGGTCGATGATACGCACATAACAAAACGGCTTTTCACAATGGCAAATTAATAGGGAAAACAAGGACGCCAACAATAAAAGAAAGAAGAAAAGTCTATGCATCTAATGAACGCACATATACCAACGTCTACGTAATCAACAGACCAACTCAGATGTACGGAAAAAAATAAAAGAAACCGGACAAAGCCCACACCAGCCCTGCCTCCTAAAAATGGGGATAGGGTTTATATAAGAACATACAACGCACTGATCTGCATTGACAGTTAGCTGAATTCCCTTCAAGGCCAAAATAAAAAGTTTTGGAGATGGGTGGGAAACTTACCATGGCCAGCCCCCAGATCATGCTAACCCAAAACATAATATTATTCAGCGTATGGAAGCTTTGCATAAACGCCGTCCTCTGCACCGCAATAATAGGCAGCTGCAGCATCTGGCACACAAAACCGTAACCTCTCAGCTTCTTCGTTATACAGAACAGAACCAGTTCGTGCGCTGCTGCACTGATCAAGAACGTCACCAGCGTCGCCACACTTCTCGATGTATGTTTCCTTGAGGCACCATACACATGACGCTGCAAAAACCTATGCACAGGAATATTCCACTCCCGGGAAAATTCAAGCCAGTTGGTTGAATTCCACCAATCAGCATAGAAGTGACGGTCCGCGAAGCACGTAATCTCGGCAAAGGCGCCGAGGACATACTCGAAGATGACGAGGAAGACAAGGAGGAAGGTGATCATGTACGGGAACAGGAGGAGACTGATGCTCTCTAGGAGAACGAGCCCGATCTCGGCCCAGGACTGGACGTTTTCGAGACGCACGGCAGCCTCGTTCATGACTGGGAGGATAAACTCTTCGGAGGTCACAGTGAGAACGAAGACGCAGCCGAAGACAGCGGCAGCCTTCTCGGCAACCTTACCCCAGCGGATATGGTCGACGCGGGGGTAGCTCATCTCGTAGCATAGTGTCGGGCAAAGGAGGTAGTCAAGGAAATTGGGAAGAGTTAGGTTTTGTGGGTATGTAACCTTTCCGGCAGGGCAGGTAAGCTCGAAAGCCAGCTTCTCACGAAGCTCTGTATCAGCATCAGATTCGGCTGTCGTGTTATTGGAGTCGAGGGATTTGAGCTGTTTGTAGCAATCTGAGAGATGCCCGCAGTAGAACGAATAGGAATGAATCTAGAGAGATGAGTTGATGCCATTGACTTAAAAGATAATGATAAAATAAATACCTTCATGAGCAAAGTCAGAGCATGCAAGGTGAAGAAAACTTGGTGGGTCCTATCCCGTTCCGCATCAGCAGAGTCGTCTCTAACACCCCCGGCGACTAAACTCACCACTGCCACTGCAGATAAAACGGCAAATAAACCCACACGCCCAACCACGCGCTCTGGATTAAGTGCTGCAAGACATGTCCCTCCTTCTCCCAGCTCACAAGATTACTCGCAAACATCTTCTGCAACGGCAAGCAAATGACCGTGCTACAGGCCATCGCCAGATCAGCCAACCCCAGCTCCATCGGCGCCGCATAGAACAAGCTAAAAATGCTCGTTCTCAGCACCTTCCCCGTATCTCTATAGTTCCTCAACGCTGTATTCAGCACCATGATGAAGATGCCGATCCAGAACAGGGCAAAAAAACCCCTAAAGTCGTGATACTGACTCTGGGGGTCGAAATGCGACACCCGGGACTCGTAGGCGACCGTTGGGAACATTCGCCGCCGCTTTTCGCGCCGCGCATGCTGAATTGAATGTGCGGATGGCGGTGCATCCTCAGGCACTGGTGTGCTGCGGCCACTATAAGCTCACCACATGAGAAAAACGATCCTCCTCGCGTTTGATTAACTGCCTGAAACTTGAGGTAGGAGATGGGGGTGAAAAAGGAAGACCAGAGCCAAAAAAAAAAAAAAAAAGCTAACCTGGAGATGGAGGATGTGTTATCGCTCTCGATTCTGGCGGCCTTCAAATGCCCATTCCCCTCTACGGGGATAGGTAGTTGGTTAAATGGAGGCCTTGGCCTGATCTCACTGCTGCCATAGCCGTTTACCTGCTTCCCCGTGGACAAAGCAGAAGCCGTCGTCGCAGTTGTCATGACTGTGGGAGCTTTATTTGGGTTGTTACTAGAGGATATTCGAAGTAAGGAAAGAAACTCTGAGCAGGGTGTCTTGTTTAAGGGTTCAAGGTTCGAAAGGGGGGGGGAGGGGACAAAGGAAAAGGGTCTTTTATGTACATACCGTAAATGTCTCTCCCTCCTTGATGTGGGGGGCGTTTTTTAGTTTTTTTGCGCTGTGTGCAGATGGCAACAATCTTCAGATGCACAGGCACATGGGGGCGTTATTTGCTACTGTCTCACGCTGTTTTACATCCCGTGATCTACTTTAAAAACTGCGACTGCGGCGAGCGAGAGTTGCTGTTCCAACTATTTCCCATCTATCTATGTAAATTGGGATTATTGATATGTAGGTACATGTAGTTAGAAGCAGTGTTCAAATCAAAAATCTTAAACCAAGGGCATTTCCCGGATCTGAGAGCCATGAGGCTCTGACGTATGGCAAGTAACCCTGCTACCGAGACGGAACTTGCCATCATAGATTTTCTGTCCTCTTTACTTTTCTGCAAAGGATACTTTATCGGATGTGGGATAGTTCTGAATACTGCCTACCTATCCAGGAGGCCCGCAGGAGCTTCTTCGTCTGATACCTATTGGTGTTGAGCCGAGTGATCGGATGTGTTGCAGATTTTTTTGGCTTTGGTACTAGTAGTAAGCTACCGTCTTATTCCACTGGTAGAGACCGGTCTCTTCTGATGGATGCAGAGAAAATTACGGCGTGAGCCACTCAAATGAACGCTAGATTCTGTGGCTTACGCCGTGAAGCGAGTGGTCTCTTCCAGTGGAATAAGACGGTAGTAAGTAGCCGGTTATTTGATTATTATCACTTGGACGTATGAGACACTGGAGAACCTCTCTCATGCACTAGCGGGCCCTATCCAGGAAGTGATCGGCAGAAACAGAGCAGCAACCCGCGAACAATATAGCACCTCTAGGTATTCCAAGGGCCGATAAACACGGCGAACTGCTTACCCTCGCTCAAAACGAGAAAGATTCTCGTCCAGGACATAGTGCTGTTTTGGGCACTACTTATTTAGGTATATAGGTACTCGCCTACAGGAAATAGAACCAGAAAATTCAAAGGGAGATTTTGTATGACAGATCAGCGCTACTCCATACAAATAATCCCTGCTCTTTTACTCTCATTTTCTGGTTCTATGTCCTGTAGGCAAGTACTCGTTTACCACGAAAAGAACCAGAAAATGCAAGTGACGGAAACAGGGGTAGTTTGTATGAGAGATCACCGCCATAACATACAAATAATCCTTGCCCTGAGCAACTGCATTTTCTGGTTCTTATCGTGGTAAACGAGTACGAGGTTATGGCCAAAAGAATCTGGTAGAGCTCATGTTGCAACTGTAACACATACTGACGATGAGTTCCACTCCCACTAGCAATGGGCCTAATAACTCAATATTAAATAAAGGATTTATTTAATTGTTCTCAAGCTTTATATATCTTCAATAAGAGATAAATATCTCATCATGTTGAGATATCGAGGTCGACATTGGAGGGGTTTTCCCGTTGCTAGCTGGCGCGTTACCGGATTCTTTTGGCCACAGCCTCGTACATACGTTAGCCTAGTAATACAGCAAGTGGTCGGACACGCTCAGATGCAGCAGAAGGGACTTGGGCGTATAATTAGGTGTAAATCCAAATTTAGAACAATCCAATTTCGTCTATTTCGTCGTGCAGAATCTGAGGGCACAAGTCGAGATTTGCTATGTGGGACGCAATATATTTATTACGCGTTCACCCGATACCAGCCAGAGAAATATCCTTGGCATAAGGCACCGCAAACAAGCGCTGATCACTTTGGATCTTACAGATATGCCTACTGAGTGAGTGGGTTTTTTTTTGGGTTGGCTTGTGGACATGGATGTGAACGTTGCAAGCTGATAACCCGAGTGATGATAGCCAACAGATATCGCCCAATGAACTTCATATATCGCTCGATGTGTTGGGGATAGACAAGTATGCATCGCAGGTATTGATTCTTTAGGGTGTCAAAGCTCACGATTTCCTAAATAGTCAGAATACGCGTCGGGAGAGTATCAAACCGGCATCCCCAATAATTGGGCTGTCGCTCCTCACGATTTGCACCCCACCCGACTCGCCCAGTCTGTCTCCCATAGATGACCGATACATCCTACGGGGGCACTCCCAAGAACCACCTATCCCAACTTCATGTACTTCTATTGATATTGCGCTCCGTGGTGGCCTCCAATATCGACGCATATCGTCGCTCTCCAGCGCCTATGGCGCACCGCGCTCGTTGTTGGCCATGCACGCGGTAGCATCGCATCTACTTGCAAAGCCGCGTGGGCAGGTTGTGTGGATCGATGCTGATGGTGTATTTGACCCTGCTACGCTAGGGAAAGTTATTGAGGGTAGATTGGGAACTTCCGGGGAAGTACCAGTCAGCAGTGTACTAGATCGTGTGCAGATTTATAGAGTCGTGGATATGCAGGGACTGCTGGAAGTGATAGAGGAGATCAAGAATGATATAGGCGACGAATGTCAGATAACTACAGATTATAACGACGATGAAAACTTTCCCCAGCAAGAGATGGAAGAAAAGGTCATCCAGGACAGCCAGGGAGGGGAAGATGACTGGGACGATGATGAAAGCAGCATGCAGCAGATGCCGATCGGATCGCAAAAAGAGGCAGTGAAAAGGAGCCAGGCTGAAAAGTCTGCACGCCCTACAGATACGGTAGGGTTGGTTGTAGTCGATACCATCACCCACCTTCTTTCAGACCTAAAGTTTACACCCCGCCTCAATTCTCGAAGTGTTAAGAGGAATCTCTATGACGCAGAGGATAAATGGCACAGGTCCGAGAAGCTAGAGGGTAAGTATACCATTTTGACAAGGCCTCTACTTCCTAATACCAGCTACTAATGTCTATCCAGCTGTGACGTTATTTGTCGATTTTTGTCGCGCATTTAAGCTTTTGACCAAAGATAGGGAGATATGCCTTTTGTTGCTGAATGACGTGACTGCTGCCCCGCACGGCCAGGACGTCTATGCACGCAACCATGAGCTCCCACCAAGTAGATTTCATGCGGATACCACAGTGAAACCTGCGTTGGGACCGGTATATGCCGAATATATGGATCTTTCGATTCTACTGATCAAGCATCACAAAGAACCTGGGGCTGAACCTGGGGCTGAACCTGGGGACATCAAGCTAGGGAAAGAACCAGGGAGTATAGAAGTCAGGAAAGGGCTTTGGGTGGCCGAGGTACTGAATGACAGATATGGAGAAAGTATTGAGAGATGGGGTGTGTTTATGATTGAGGACACCAGACTGGTGGATATTTAAAAGTTCTTTAATACATAGAAACAAAGCACAGCGTATATTCTAGAGCGGTAAATAATATTTAGTTTAGGCTTCAGACGCTGAGCCGACTCACCAAAATTCTTGTATGGGAAAATTCGTCGGGAAAGTCGTCGTGAATAATGTGTAGTTTAAACAGTTTAAATGTATTTAGTACAGAGCTACACATTGTCGAAGAATTTAAGAGCACCTTATTGGGCGTTTAACGGCGCTTATCGGCAAACTTATAAGAGAAAAGATTTATATTAAAAAATCTGGCCCTGATTCCTGATTAAAGCTAAATCTATGGGGCACACCTAACTCTCTATCATACTAACTATACCCCTATTTTACATTTTTCTGTATGGTTTATGACTATTATAAATATTAAATGAGAAAATTTGCCATAAAGGCGCCGGCAATCGCCGGTAATCCGTCGATAATCCGTTGGTAAATTGTTTATAAATTGTCAAGAGGAGGAAAGCCACCGGAAAAGACACAACAAATCGTTAGAATATACAGCCACCCTCCAGAAGTGTTCGTGATTTACACCTAACTCGGTCAATGCGTAATGTGGCTTTGAGGTCAGTTTTAGGAACCGAGTTGTATCTAAATAATTTTATAAAATCAGTGAGCAAAAAATTAACAACATAGAAGTCTAATATTAATTTTGGGCACCATTGGCTAATTCGGGGCTGATATTTTGAACATCTTAGTGTACACCTTCATTCTTAGTTTAAGCCGAACATGCCACACTAAATCTGAATCACGAACAATTTTGCAGAGTGGCTGTAGGTTAGTTGTCAATGAGTCGTCAAACACTGGTTTACTCGTCGGGGGTGTGTTTCTTAACATGAGAAGTAAAGATCTGCACAAAAAGCCACTGGAAATTCGTTCACGAGCTCACTCCAAGGTTATGTATGTAGGTAATATATATTTTCGACGATTTCCCTAATTGTTTACTATGGGGATACATATTAAAACACGCGTTTGAGGCGCTATCTGAAAAAGAGACATGCCACCGATGTCAGCATTTCCGGAACACGGCGACCATAGACTCCCAAGGTCTAGGCATTACCCCGTCACATGCTATCACTCGACCCTACCAACCACCACCCCACCATCTCACGTGACTCTCGCCTTCGCGGCCAAGACAGGCGGCTCAAATTTTCGTTCGCCGCACATCTATCAATCCCGTAAATCCCACCTGCGAAATCCCCAGAGTACGCTCGCACGACTTCCAATGCCACGCCCTCCATCACTCTCACTTGCAATATGCCTCCGTTGTCAATTCCGCTACTCTCTGCCCCGTCCACGCCCACTTCTGTGCCTAACTAACACCCCCACTACTACCTCCAGCACTACTACTACTGCCACCACTATCCGCGCCAGCACCCTAACAACATCTGCTATACGTCATGCGCCCCGAGAGGTAATCGTCCTGACACCGCCGGCGCCGTGGAAGCCGCTCAACCGCCCGCGCAAGACAGAGGCTCTCGACGACAGCAATCTCGAGAGCGGCGCACGCAACCTCCTGACGTTTGAGCACCCTGGTGGTGTCCTAGATGCAACACAGATGGAGATCTCACTATACAAGCCAGACACCCTGCGCGTATCGCGCGAGCGGTATAACCAAATGGTCGAAGAGCTCGACAATGCCTTTCTGCGTGCGCAGCTATGGGAATACTACAGTGAGTTTGTGAGCCGGGCGCCGGGAAAAGGAATCGTACCGCTGCGTAAGGGGGTGAGGAAATCAGAGGTACTCAATACCATCCTGCGTGGTCTGTGGGGGATAGAGGTGACCGATGAGATCGCGGAGCGCGAGGATGTGCTCATCACGAGAGAAATTACTAGCAGGAGGCGGGACCTTTTTTTTATGGTTGGCGAAGGTATGGCGCGCATGTTACCCTTTCTGGCAATGGGACGGGGAGTGAGATGGGATAGGTATGGCATTTTTGAGGTTAGCTAATTGGTACTGTGGGTGTGCGCGCGGATAGATGGTCATGTCCTGAGGAGCTGGGCCCAAAGATTCATGACAAGGATCACGGTAAACGTCGCAAAGGCAACGATGCAGTTCCGTGGTTCGTTGGCAAACATCGAGCGTCTTTCATTTGCTATGGACGAGATGCTCAAGAAGATAATCACCGAGGACATTGACCTCTCGTGGACCTCAAGGTATGGTAGCTTTACAGAGGACTACGTCACGCCGATTGCAAGACTCACCAGCACTTTTATCGAGAAAGTCGACGAAACTACCGTATGCTATCCCCCCGTATCTTGTTGCAGCTTGGTTCGTTAATGGTGATTTCAGATCCGGGTTATGGCGCTTGGACCCGAGAGGCATGCAATCGACGATGCACGCCGATTACTCTATGCTTCCCTAAATATGCAGATCCGGTCAAATTACTCTTTGCTATACAATGCCCCCAGCGGCAAGGACAGCCCCAAGGGCGCCCTCTACCCATTCTCGGAGGATCCATCATTGCCATGGGTCTTCAGAGGCCGAGACTGGGCCCGCTGGAGGAATGTCAGGACAAAGCTAAATCGAGCGGTCGAAGTAGCGCCCAAGCTTGATGAGCTCGACCAGGATGCCATTAGGGTCAAGATGAAGGGCGAGCAAAATCTAGGCGCTCTCGAAAGCATTAGGCAGATTCTGGACCAAACCCCCATCGCCGAAGTCCCAGTCGGAGAGCGCCCGCCAGCAGAATACAATGCGATCCTAGGCTGCATCCTGCACGACTCCGAGGGAAGCACTTCATCGCAAACCCCCCAAACCCTCGAGGAATTCATCGGAGATGAGCGCCCTCGTGTGCTCTCTAACGAGTTCCCCGGCGTCTCCTTTATCGCTCAAGCACCTGTAAGCAGGAATGACACAAACCGCACATACAAAGAAGACTCGCCGAAGCTTCTGAATGAAGATGTTGCGTACTCCTTCTTGGTCCGGTTTGCGGCGTCGCCCTGGTCACACCCTGAGACGTTCGAGCACTACCCCATCCTTGAGTTGAATCTCCCAATCGAGAAATATACGGGGAATGTCCTTCAGCCCACACTAATTGCCCGCCACTCTGAATCAGTCGCAGACATGCTCATGCCAAACCGGCAATGCGATCTCCGTTTCCTCCGCCGCGTTGATGTACCACTTGCACTCGGCACTGGGAATGAGGATATCGTCGGGGGCATCAAAGATGAGGATCTAGAACTCTTCAAGGAGAATAGCAACCTCGAGCTGTCCGGAAAGTCAAAACTCCGTGTGATACCCAGGCTCAAGGCCTCAGTCCCGAAATGGATGATGCAGCATATCCCTGAGTTGTCTACCGTGGACGTGGAATACCTCTTCGTGGGCATGGAATTCCGGCGGGAGCTCAACTTCGACTGGCATGGTTTGCAGCTACGGCACACCGTCATCGAGGGTGGCGCCAGCGGTGGAAAACGGACTGAGGTGAAGCTAATCTGCAGAAACGCCTCAGGGACCAAAGATGTCCTTGACGTCAAAACCGACGAGGAAATCATACGGACACAAAAAGCCGTGGAGCAGAAGATGGAGCGTGAGGCTGAGGTCAAGGAGCTTGTGGCCGAAGGCGTAAGATTCGAAGAGGAGGAAATAGGTGCCAATGGGGAGGAGGAGCCACCATCGGAGAGTAGTGATATTGGGCTAGTCGCAGAGGTCGAAGAGCTAGACGATCTTGTTGAGGAGGAGGAAACGGGTATCTCGCAGAAACCTGTAGATGTTCTGGATTCGTCGTTCGCGGAGTTTATGAAGGGCACCATGTCACTGGTGAAGTCCCTCGAGTCCCGGATCATAAGGAGTACGAAGGATGGGAAGGGTATTTTACGAAGAGGCGATGTAAGTTAAATGACATGTAGACTTACAATTATTGTACATATTTTAAACTTTAGGAGTCTGGTCGTCACCACAGAAAAAAGACTATACTGGGAAGAAAAAAAGGGAAAGGAATGTTTGGGAGGTTAAAAGTTTTCTTAGGACACTGTTGATAGAACATAGAGTGTAGAGGTTTCAAGAACTCCACTTTGTTAGGCTCTTAGAGGTAATGATCAAGATTGCCCGAGTCACCGCATAGCGCATGCACCATACATAAACATACACATATATACGTAATTCTAAGCAGGATATGTGAAACGTGAAACACAACAGCAGCAAACTATAGGCCTGGGAGTGAATACAATTTTATTCCAGAAAAGAGTGGAAAGGAATGAAAAGAAAGAAAGAAGAGTAAAGATAAGAACCTTATCGAGAAACATCTCTCTACTCGTTAACTACGCTCATTACACAAATGCCCATAGAAGAATCAGCACAGGCGACAGTAAAAATACACACAGGTCAACGGATACCCATAAACAGGCAGAAACAGTAGCAATCAACCCCTTACAGAATCCTAATCCCAAACCAACCTTTCCTGCTCACCATTTGTCTTTGCCAGATCCTGTATATGTTGATTCTGCGTCTTTCGCTTCACTTGATCCAGCTGGGCATTGAGCTTTCCGCCCTTCTGCGCATCATTGAGCCGTCTCTGTAGTCACCGTTAGCCACCAGTACCACTGCGCACAATATAACAAACCATAAAACATACCTCCGCAGCTAATGCTGCCGCCGTCCTCGCATCTGGAGGTGGAGGCGATCCCGACCCTGGCTGCTCTCCGTCCGTAGCAGCAGCATCTCCCAATGTCCTCCCAGGCCCCGTTACTTTTGGCTTTCGCGGGTTTTTCGACCTTGCCGCGGCGATTGCGGGCGTGCGCGCATTCGTGCTCAATAAAGTAGCTGGTCCAGGGCCTAACACACGACCTGGAGGAGCTGTGGAGGAGCTGGCTTCTTTGCCGCAGAGGTTGCCCATCTAGTTGAATTAGATTTTTGCTACATACAGAGATACACAGTGGGATGTACCTATCAGTACCGAACAATATTTGACGAAACTATTATAATGACGGTGAATGAGTGAAACGAGTAGAGCTGGCTGGGAGCTTCAGATGGGTCAAGGCCGCGTGGTCCAACTGACATTGACAGTTTGAACATTGGGCCAATCGGGTGTTGCCGTTCAAGTTACCGCCAAGGTCTCAGTGCAGCCGAAAACGCTGGCGGAGATAACGGTTGTATCACGCTCTCTGTGGACCAGGACCTACAAGGTTACATACAAATTGAGTACTGTTCTATACTAGCTAGTTACACAGTAATACCACTCGGACGGATGAAATTTGTCAAATTCACAACCTGGTCCGTGCCCTACTGAAGTTGGTAACTTTATATAATTTATATAATTTACGAATAATAAGAGCTTTACAACCATCCTTCTTCCCCTCTATTCACTCGGTTTTTGAAAACTCAACACCATAACCCTGAGTGGCAACGCCATCACCACACCAAAACCCAGCCATCAGAATGGCTTCACCACATAATGTCCCCTACGAGTCATAAGAAGACAAGCTCCTGAAAGCCCTTCAAGCTGACCTTATAGACCAACGCCTTCACAAACTCCCAAATCGTCTTAATTCAGAGACCCCTCACGAACCCATTCTGGACGCAATCAAGAGAAAATTCAGGAAAGCCACAGCCTCGCATCTTGCCTGCGACACCTACTAACTCGCTGGCATCGTCAAACAAAACAACCTCATGTTTGAATACCTGAATGACATCAGGGCCCAAATCGTAGAACTCACAGACACAGTCAAGACCTTGCAGCCACCGACCCTCAACGCACCCACCCCCCCCCTCAACACAGACAAACAGTTTGAAAAACTGGAAAGCCTGATCAAGGCCATCCCTAAACAAACTGCCACCGTCCCCATAACCACCCCCTCAACCACACGCCAAAAAAAGGCCACCTCTCGCCAAGGCCCTAAATCCTATGCAGATGCAGCCAAGACCCCAACATCCAACAACAACGCAGCCAAGAAAAAGACAGCTAAGCAACTTGTCAGGACAGACTCAAAGAAGGAGGTCACTCTCCCAACCGCCCACCGTCGATTTTTCTGCACCTGGTCCTCGACTCCATCCTCAAGAACGCCTCCTCCAGACTCTAATCCTCAAGGCCACTTCTAAGAAAATGGCCACGGCCCCACCTCCCTCTCCTTCACCATCAACGACAGAGGCACTATTACCACCACAGCCCCTCCATCTGTCCCCACCACTACCTACGCCCCCTTCTTCACCTCCCTCACTATCATCATCAACCAAGAAGTCGGCACCTCCCTCAACCCCCTCTCCCAACTCACACCTGCCCCAACGGACATCGATTTTGTCATCCATGGCATCCCCCTGTTTGACTTCCCAAACAAAGAAGCCCTTGACACTCTCCTCCCAGGAGCCATCACACTTGCCTCTGGCGCCTCCGTTAACTCTACACGCTTCCTAATTGCCGACCACGCGGTCCGCAATCTGAAGAAAACCTTCTCAGTGGTTATCTCCGTCAAACAAGAAGATGCCCCCCTCTTCAAAAACCCAATCCGTCTTTTCTCCAGACCTCGCCACTGCATAGAAATGTAGAAATCCACTCCATCAACTCAATGCCGCAACTGCTGCAAGTACGGCCACAACACTAAAGGCTGCAAGATCCCCACCGCCAATCTACACACTTCACACAACCGCGAAACCACAGTGTGTCCACACCTGCAGCGCCACTCCGCTTCCAACTACCAACGCGCTAAGAGTCCCCACCACGTCTTCCTCCTGACCTCCTATCCCGCCCCCACCACCTTTCCCCCCCCACCACCACCTGTCTCCACAATGCCGGTCTACACTGGCACTACCATTTCTTCACACTCTACAGCGCCTACCAGAAAGCTGAAAGCTGCAATGACAACACAACATGAAAAAAAAAAAATTCCTCTCAAAACACTCCGCGACACTCACTCCCCATGACACACCAATCTAAAATTCGGCGCTCACCCACAACCACAACTTTCTCTTGTTTTGTTTTTGTTTTTGTGATTTTTAGGGGACGCGCAATAGAGTTTTGTTGGGGATAGGTTTCTTTACGCCATAGTTTATACTGCATGCGAACTTTCTGTACCTAGAAACATGAATAGATATGATTAAAAAAAAAAAAAAAAAAAAAGAGCTTTACAACTAGTCACTAGCCGCTAGTTATTTCCTAAGGCGGCTATGAAATGACAACTTAGGTGGGTCGCGAACTTGACAAGTTTCATGAGGGTAACGTTGGGCATATCGGAATAAGTCTTACCAACGACATCGTTCTGTATGACCACTAGGTGCTTTCAGAAGCTTAATCTGATCCAATGCATGCATGTATGCAATGGGCAGTACATCTACATGTACTCGCAACTTGATAGCGTTTCTAAACACAACCGCTATTGCATGCCATACAAAAATATAGACTTGGCGATTTTTTGTGTGTGTATGCAATATTAGTCGTGTTCAAAAACGCTATGAAATTGCGAGTAGTTACTCCCCCTCCGCGAACATGTGATGCAGGGCCTACATAATCAATGCGCTCAAGTACTAACTTGCGTAATTTATTATGAGTGGTTTATTGTGTGTACCTACAGCTACTTGACGGGTCCGGGTTCAGGTTCAGATTCTGCCCTTCCCACCACCCCCACAATTCAAAAGCGGGGGGACATTTCTGACCTGCAGCTGGTTAAATGTCAATCATGGGTGTGGGTACCAATGATTTGCGGAGTGCAGCTTCCCGCCCAAAGAAAAAAGCTCTCATGCATTTGATTCTAGAGTTCTCCAGCTGCATTAGTATCTGGCTGCGCAAGCGGACCAGATTTCGATGTGGTTTTGACATAAGTGCGGCGTAACGCCATAACATACACTCTGAGGAGAACCACTGGCTTTGGTATTTTTAGGTCCCTAGTGCTGCGTGCTGGGCCGACAGCTAGTCAGCCTGTGTTTTGCTTTTGTAGTTTCTCTTGTGGAATCATTGGCCCTGTCCGGATCGTCAAAAAGTTCGAGCCCGGAGTTAAAGTTTTAAATTTCAAGCAACCTTTTTGGGAATTCGAAAATGCAACCTAGGTACATGATTGATGTACTGTTTAATCAGGCTATCAGGAACAAGAACAGCTGACTACAGTTAGGAAAACATATCACAAGTTGGCTTGAGTCAAGCACGTTTATAGGCTCCGACTGACCTCGTGCTCATAAGAGCACAAGTTATGAGCTACCTCAGCCAGACAAACTACGTAGGCCTAGATACGCATTTGTTGGCAAGATTAGGGCCATAACTGCGTCATATACTGAAGTATCAAAGGCTCCAGATCCAATCAGAATATACACACACACGCCTAGTAAACAATGAGGAAATGCGCAAGGCGTTTTGTATAATAAACTGAAAGTAGATTCCAAAACAAAAGGAAAAACGCCAACAAATCTTGCTCCTAGCTCAAACCCCCACGATCAACCTGCAAAAGGAACGAAATGGAGGAAGCGCTCAAAACCGTAGGAACATGGTGCAACTCATTCAGGATAGTCGTGGGGGGAGATGCGGATAGCGTCACTGATACACGATAGAACACACTATTCACGATAATCCAAGCCTCCAACTTTCGAAATAGAATTCGTTGAAACTCCTGAAGAAATGACTATGGATGGAATATATGAAATAGTTTACCAGTGGACCAATCGGGTATAATCAACGGAATTCATAAGTGGGAAACAAGCGCTTTTGAGGCCTAAGATTGAGCTCTTGATAGGGCTGGCTTTTTGGATCGTAGTAAAACCCTTGAATCTGACCATTTGATCTGCGGATTGACAGGAAATAAAAGCCTCCTATTGTAAGTACTCCAACATCGGGTGAGGTTTGCGGCGAGATGAAACATTTTTCTGCAAGTGATAGCGCCATGAATAGTAAGCTCAGCCATATAAAATCCCCATAAAAATTGCTTTCGATAAGAGGGATAAGGGGAGGGAAAAAAAGAGGGCAAGAGATCATGATCAACATGAATTCAAGAGTTTCAAATATCTCACCTTTCCATCTCATGAATACCCAATTATCTGTGAGATTTTTCATGAACTGCTTAGAAACCAAGCTTTTTACGAGTTCCTCATTGGTCATTTGGCAGAATGGCTCTAACTTCCTCCAGTTGCTGGCGTCATCCTTGATGTTGCTCGGGAAGTTAAAGGTTTGTAAGCTATGCGTCTTGAAATCAATAATTTCACCCTCAAGGTACGTCGTGATGCTTGTCTTTGCTGGGATAGCGGTTGTTTGGAAGTCTGTAAATGCTTCCATAGTCCCAGCTATAATCACCGCGAAATTATTAACCTATACTTAGATGATAACGACGCTGTTTTGGGGGAAATGGTATTTGCTTACTCAGACGTAGCTGTGAGTAATCTATGCTAGATATGATCACTTTGACCGTCCAGCGGTGCGGACCAGCATTACTATAATAATAGGATGATGTGCTGCTAGGTTCTCTGTGGGGGTCATCTTGATAAGATACTGCAGCAGCAGTTGTATTTGATGGCAAAGATGCCGAGGATGAATCCGAGGACACGTTGGAACGCGAGGGCACAGTAGGAAATTTGGGAGTTGTTTGGGTCCCCCAAAACACACCACCAACTTTAAGCCACGAGGTCTCGGCAACATTTATGAACTTGGTGTCCAGTAAGAGATCGTCATATATGGATTTATCTCTAATAATCTCAAGCAAATCATCGCCACGACTGAGCAATCCTGCTTTGACGGCAAGGCACAAGCTTTCATCACTGTTGTTACTGAATCGGATCTTTGCCAAATACCCAATAGCTTCCTCAAGCTCGTTGGAAGAATGGGCTGTACTTTGATCCCTGTAATTCTCGTCTCGGGTCCTAAACGGGCGAGAACTGTGTGCGACTTCAGGGCCTCTTTCGGAGCGGGAACGGGATAAGTCTTCCCTTCGTTCTCGCACATGCTCCCTATCCCAAGACAACCCATGCCATGGCGGCCGTGAGCGTAACAGAAGACGTGAATTCTGTCTTTGGGGTTGCGCAAGACTTCTGGGCGACGGAAGTACTGGGGGGCCAAACAAAGTTTCATACATCCGGACATCATTATCGATATTACGGTAAGCCCGAGCGAGCGGGCCGGAAGCTGCAAAAGGTGGTACGCTATCGGCTCGATATCGTAAAAGGTCTCTTAGAATCTCATCTTGGGTCCCTGCTCCCTCAATAATGGGCGGAACTGGGAGCAGGCGGCTCTCATGTTCGTCCTCTGATGGTGTGGCTGGGGCCCAATCATATAGTGATTGCCTCTGCCCGGGTCTCCATAAAGGAACCCGTGGCCCATATGATCTTTCTGTAAGAGATAGTTGTTGCCGAGAATCATTGTCTCTCAGAGACTGGCGTATGCGTGCAGACCTTCTTATTCGGTCTTCAACACTGGCAGGACCCAGCTGGTCCACGGATACTCGGTGTGGTCGAAGCTGTGATTGACCATGCGATACCCTAGCTCTAATTCGAAGATTTTCCTCGGTATCCATGACTGGAGGAGCTTGAGCGACTGACTGCAGAAGAGGTGAGGGAACGATGGTAGAGGTAAACATGCGGTTCGGCGGGCCATCCGGGGTATCTTCAGACAAGAGGGGAGCACGGTACGGGGAGATGGATGGAGAACCCTGGGAGCTAGGGTCAGCGCAGTTCCCGGGAAGTGATCGCTACATGAGATTCCGAGGATGAGTTATGGCACTCTTACGGATGGTGAGTTTGCTGGAGGGGCCATCCTGCAGGTGGATAAAGAACACGACGGCGGATGACGATTTCAGCCAAAGAAAGCTGTGAAGAGGATCTCTAGCATAGAGTACGCGTTCTTTCTTATTCTCTAAGTTTCTTTACCTGATACCCTCTCTTTCCTCGTGAGGACGATATAAACAAATGGGAGGATGAAACCGAGTTCAGGCCTGATATGAAGATAAGACGACGAGACAGACGTTTACTCTTCCTCTTTGGGGTGGGGGGTGGGGGCTGTGGTTGTTACGATGGAACAACAGTCGCGATCATCCTCTTCTACTCAATAGTCCCATGCTATCTGCCTTGCTGGTTTATACAATTATTTTAAGGAGTAATGCATCTTTACCACCGATTTTCAGATATTATAGCTAGGGTAGAGTATGTACAGCTACGTACATACAGAAAATGATCGTGCCAATCTTGGTCTGCGGATCGCTGGGTTTTGAATCTGCGACATCACTCGCTGTTCCTGAAGTCAATCAATATCAATTGATTGTGGCACCACAAAAGACTGGCTAGTCGAATTCGAGCATTCCTTGGTGGGATGCAGTAGTCTCTCACTCTGCAAACTATGATAGAGCAGTACCGCATGATGTAGCTCAAATTTTAAGAAATCCGGCCTTTGTAAGTACCGGTACTGAGGAGGTACTTTCATCTCGAGAGTACTATTTGCAGGACCGCAGGTGCTGCTTGTAGTGCATACATGTGGATAGAGTTGCCCTCCCCTGCGTGGGTCCCTGGTAAAACCTAGACTGGTCGACACTCTGAAGCGTATATGCATCAGTATGCTGTCTCGGATAGCCCTACTGCTCGGAACGTCCTCCCATCCTTCTCTATCAACCTCTAATAACCTCTAGGGTCCTTAGTTAATATTAATCTTGCCGCAACGTGCACGACAGCAGGTATTTTCAATTTCATCCATACAACCGTCCCTATGCACTGTCGCCTACCATCCTACTCGCCCCCCGATCCTTTTGTGTTTCCACATCCTCACATGCCGTGCCTCCGCATTCTCCATCAGATATACATCTTGATGTTTTGGGGGCACCAATCATTTTAATTATTGACCATGTACTTTCAATACATTACCCGGTAGTTCTTCTTCCCCTCCCCGTCTCGTTCTTAACACCTCCATTCTCCTTTCATCCATTTCCCGAGAATCTGATGTTCATACTGGCATTAGTTTCCTGTTCATGTAGCCCTGATTGCTATCTCCGAAGTTTCTTAAAAAAAAATATAGTTTCAAACCTCCTGATTTTTGTGTGAATATTGACGGCCTTTCTCTTGCCGTTTTGCCACAATTAACAATGATGCGCACTTCTCACCCAGACCGAGGCTTGATACTGTGATGACAATTGGTGATTTAAACATGTAGGTAAACGAGAGGTATCCGAATATCTCAATACGGTCCGAGTGCCAGAAAATAATGTTCCGTCTATGCATATTCTGCCCGAGTTGTTCTCGTATTCTATCGCGTTCAACTTAACACTATCTTTAGGGAGCTATACCTGATGATTCTAGCACCTGTTAAATTTGGCTACCGTTCAGCGTGCTTCTCGAACTAAAATCCCTGCCATCCCGCTTAAGAGCGGTTCTTCCATTCGCTTCGGGTATTGTGGTATCTGGATTCTTGATAATGAGCTCTCTTTTTTTCCCCGGCGCGTATGTGACGCACAGCTTAGTTTCTGCACCCTGCACGTTCGCCAGACAGGTGGGTGCAGAAAGCACTGGCACCTGGGACTCGAAAAAAAAATACGGGAAATAGAAGCGATTGAGAACTTCTTCCCTCATTTAATTGGAAAACTGTAATAATGATTGAGAATTTTCGAGTAGAGAAATGAAACATCACCACATTCAAACTACACAACACCCGCGATATCAAACAACTCTTTTGGGCCATTTCAAAAGGAAATAGCCAATATACAATTACAATCATGTGAAAAATCATGAAGAATCGTCATCCTCCGGCGCCACCAGTGCCTGCTTTACACAAGGCTCAATTGATTGTGTATTCCGCAATTGACGCCGCAGAATGTTCGATTAAGACAGCTTTGGAGCTACTATCCATTGCAATCGTTGTACTTGCATGCATAGTCTAAAGTCGGATAACGGGGGAGTGAATCTGTGATATGTCACTCTTGACATTCCAATTGATCGTGCCGGAGTAAAACAAGGAATTATCGAAGGCGTTTACTGCGCTGGAAATCACCATCCTGGTAAGCCTGCTCATTTCGAAACGGGGAATCTCGAACAGCTTGATCTTGGCGATTGAGCGAAAATATCTTTTGACGGAGTTTACAGATTATGTGTTGGCACTCCCAAAAATCTATATCTTTGGCCCCTTTCTCTCTATTTTCTTCCTCAACATCAACTCACGAAACTCGCATTACAAGCCTCAGACCTCCATTAGTTTCGCCGCTTTTACTCTATATCCAAACATAGCTCGTAATCATGGCTAGGATTACTTCTATCGAATACTTTCGTGTTCTGCCCCGCTGGTTATTCGTCAAAGTTAGCAGCGAAGACGGTCATTACGGCTGGGGAGAATCTACCTTGGAAGGGCACACGGAGGCTATTGAAGGCAGTCTCGATGAATTGATTTTGAGATTCGTTGGCTACGAAGCTGAGTAAGTTCCCTTCCTGTTGCACTTCATTTGTTATAGTTTATGGTGCCCAGAATATGCCAACTCCTATGAATTATGGCATAAGAATATCCTTGCAAGTTATACCATGTTACGGACATCTCTAATCTAAAATCATTTGTACAGTGATATTGAGCATATCTGGCAAACCGCCTGGAGATTGGGATTCTACCGCGGTGGTGCCGTCTTCATGTCCGCTATCTCCGGAATTGACATCGCTTTGTGGGACTTGAAAGGTATGCCACAGAATGTTTCTTAAATTCATTATAGAACGACGTTCCATCATTATGCATCCCAAATCGTAGTCTTGGCTAGATTTGCCGATCTCATTATGGACGCGGGGGTCACAAATCGGTGAGGCTGAACGTGGGGTTATCCCCGGATCGACGCACTTGCATGAATCGATCGGAGAATTATTATCATTAGAGTGATCATTCATGACTGACACTTTATATAGCTAGGAAGCTTGGCGTCCCTATCTACTCGCTCCTTGGAGGAAAGGTTAGGAACAAGGTTGCAGTCTATGCCTGGATTGGAGGAGATCGTCCTAGTGATGTTGAGGAGCAAGCGTGAGTAAGCTCTGTTCTCTGTTTCTCTTTCCTATTCCGAGCACTTTGCTTTTTTTTCTTCTTTTTTTTTTTTCTTTTTTTTTTTTTTTTTTCAGAACGAGAAAAGAAAGGATAGCTTTAGAAAATTGTTGGCTAACTCCGGGTATAGAAAGAAACGCAAAGCTCAGGGCTTCACAACAATCAAGATGAACGCAACCGAGGATTTGGGCTGGCTTGATTCCCCATCTGCATTGAACGCTTCTGTCGAGCGTTTAAAGGCTGTCAAAGCCGTGGGCCTCGATGCTGGCCTTGATTTCCATGGTCGTATCCACAAGCCGATGGCTAAACAGCTTGCGAAGCTCTTGGAACCGCATCAACCACTATTTATTGAAGAGCCGTTGCTTTCCGAGCATCCTGAAGCTATCAAGCACTTTTCTCAGCAAACTACCATTCCAATCGCCCTCGGCGAACGTCTGTACAACAGATGGGACATTAAGCCGTTTCTCGAGTCATCCTCCATCGATATCCTCCAACCTGATGTCTCTCACTGTGGCGGAATCTCTGAAATTCGCCGTATTGCAGCCATGTGTGAAGCCTACGATGTTGGTGTAGCTCCCCATTGCCCATTGGGGCCAATTTCACTAGCTGCTTCCATTCAAATTGCCATGGCTACTCCAAACTTTGTCATTCAAGAGATGTCTTTGGGAATTCACTACAACAAGATGACACCCCCAGGCGCTGGCACCTGGGACTTGAATAGTTATCTCAAAGATACCTCTGTTTTTGAGGTGAACGAAGGATACGTCAAGGGCCTTACAGGGGTCGGTTTGGGAATTGAAGTTGACGAAGCGCTGATCAGAAAGGTCTCTACCGAGTGTAAAACCGCTTGGAGATGCCTTGAATTCCATGGACCTGATGGTGCTATCAGAGAATGGTAGAGTCCATTCCTTGAAAAAGTGCACGCTACTTCTATTCTTGATGCGGGTCGTATGGTGTAACGGGTTTACTTCTTCTATTTTTCACTTTTGTCTTCTTTACTCGTTCAAGTATGATGCCCAGATGTCGATACTAGAGTGGTGAACTTGTATCAGGTGCTTGCACTTTGATTTTTATAGCAAACTTAAATGAATGTTCTGTTTTCATTCTCTATCTTGATGTTTCACCTCCATGGGTTTGTGAAGTATCCCTTACCTCAGACGAGTTTGAGGTTCGTTCGGTCAATTCTAGCATGATCATATATTTACAGTCGGGGTACAGAAGTTTTGGTAGTCTTTTATGGCCGTTACAACGGAAAATTTGTATGGGAACACCATACAAATCAGAAATACTCAGGGGAACACCTTGAAAAACACTCTCACACACACCTGGAAAGTGGGCTCAAAATTCTAGAATTCTCTGAGCTCCATCTTGAGATAATTCCTGATGACTCTTTGAGTGGTGGAAGATTTGGTTGAACACTGAGTGGTTGGTTTTAGGTCGCTAAACATGGGTACTTTGGCTGTAAAAGGTGTAATCTACCAAAACTTATGTCCTAGTACAATAGGTGCACTAGACCGCCACGGCTGTGCCAAAATTGTGCGTTAGAGGATGTGTATGTGTGGCAGTTGGTGCGGTGCGGTGATATGGTGGGGCCAGTGGCCTAGTAACTATATCTCCGTTGGGGCCCCTTTGCGTCTAATGCTGGTTCTATGTTCGATTCAATCTGCGGTTTGGCCGCTGCTTTGGATATGTGATTAAAAGGGGCGAGCACCCTACTCAAGCTGACAGAATATTGTAGAGTCTATGAGTACATGTAGCCCCAAACAATCAGATCTTTGTAAGCACTACACATTCTACTAGAACGAAAATCCTCTACCCAAGGAAATAAAAATACCAATTACACCCATTGTATCTATCATGGGATGATGTGGGTCGATTTTGAAAGTGTTACTACTCCTATGCTGTCGAAATCAGATAAGCGACCAGATATCTACCCCACTCCAAAGAGTTACAGCTTCACGCACGTCATTCTTGCGATGAGCTATGCACTTATATGCGCCGTTGCAGCTATTGGACCATATCTCTGCAAGAAATATATACCGGCGATGTGGCCTGCAGCCATGGGTGGATATTATGTTTGACAACAACGCAACATGTGCCTGTTTATACCCCTCCATTCGCGACGATACTGTATCAACGTGGAGATCCTTTCTCGAAAACCGAGCCCAATTTCGATGCCTAGGCTCTCTCAAATCATTTAAATGTTGTACATGTGTCAGAACCTCTAGTAATCTCTTCGTTTCGAGCCTCTAATTCGAACGCAGTTCGATGTATCCATTCACTGGTCCTATAGCGGTAAATTCGGGACACCAAAATTCTGGTTCCATATAGGGCTCCATACTTTCCTTGTATACCAAATCCCATGGCAACCCGGCACGTTAAAAACTTCGCAAGAGCGGGAAGCGCCAACCATACATGTATGTACCTTTACATACACTCGTAAAGTATGTAGGTACATAACCTGTGATAAGTAGCATGTGGCATCCCACGCTTCTTCCCGCTCTGGTGTGCGGGAATCAACCCTGTTATACTCAGGACCTAAGGGCAACCACGCTCGTTGGTTCCTACAGTGGAGTCTACAACATTCTCTGCATCCTGTTCGTTCCTATCGAAATAAGCACTAACGAGAAACTTAAGGCATCCCATATGTTATGAGTTCCGTCTGGAGGTGCTGTGGGGTTGTTGGTATGTACTTCGGGGGTAGGGGTAAGTGAGATGATACCAAGCCGCCAAGCTTGGTGAAGGGTGTCTTCTCACTTACCCCTACCCCCCGAAGTAGCAAAACCACACCAAAAAATGGAGAAACGATGCATTTTACACCTGCTCTATAATCTATAACTTTAAGATATAATTCTCAAGATCTGGTAATATACGGGTTAGCTGCTACAAAATCCATCCAGAAGCCTTGGAATCCAAAAATAATCATTTAGACAGAGGCAGTAAAGCATTTTACTTGAGTGTTCTTGAAAAATATGCCAAGACCGCAAATTTGTATGGGGTCTTGGCAAAATCCACCCAAATCTTAAAATTTCTTGTTAGTGATGCAGCTCCTGAAATATCTAATAAGGGAAAGTATAACTTGCAATATAAGCCCATTTATAATATGTCTTTCAGTCTTGATAATTGTATGGCTTGGTTAAAGAAATTAGGAGCTGGGAAGACTCTCCTTTTTGCCAATTTTGGTGTGTTTTGGTATGGTGGATACAACGGACACCTGTTTCAATGGCTAATTCATGTCTAACCTCAAGATAATGAAATGATCAGTGACCATAGTGAGGTAGAGCTTGAATCAGTGCACATTTTTATGGTTAGCTTTTGTAAGAAAAAACATTTCTTGTAGAGTAATTAGCGAAATTCAATGTCGGAAGTGATTCACTGTGGTGTCCGTTGTAGGCTGCGTCCACCATAATTTATGACTAGGGACTACTGTATACAGTGTTGAACGCATACATAGAACCAGCCACAAGTTATGAGACAAGGGTTGTAATAAAATTGGTAGCCTGAAGTTCTGTGTAATAGATATCGAGCACGATTCCATTTTTCCAAACCGCCCTTTGTAAAACACGATAATCAACACCTCCCTACACGGTCGGTTCTTTCTTCCTCGTCAACATGAGTGAGCTGCACGAAAACGCAGACTTTCTGGATAACTGGATCAAAACTCAAGCCCTTAAACATGCATTCAACGAAAAGACGAAGGGTTTTATTGGGAAGAAAATTATTAAAGAACGTCTCATCAGCACAATTCCGCGAGAGTTTATCGCACGAGGAATTTCAAAGGAAAGAGTGGGCACCCGATTGATGGAAATGCTGGCAAACGATTTGACTCAAGATTTAATTCGGGAATGTGACGAAAAACGCGTTAAATGCAACGAACTTGATCCTGATGCTTTAACAGCTAGTGATTCATCACAATACGTTCGTCACAGTAGTGATGAAGGTTCGCAAAAATGCAGGAAGCCGAAAGCCACAACGGTTGATGTTGAAGTTAAGGGCGAGGTAGACAGAGGAGGAGTAGTCTCAACAGCCACACCGAGCCCTGCAGTTTCAATTGCAGATATCGACCGTACTATGCCAGGGTTTACGGCAGCAAAGCCCCCTCAAACTCGTCCAAAATCCTCAATGCCCGCTGCAGCCCAAAGCTCAAACGATATATTCTCTCGCGGAGCGTCAACCCCTGCAAGCAGAAGTGCAGCCTCATCGATCGCTCAACGAACAGTCCCACCGTTTTCTGCAGACTCTGAGATCCCATCTCTACCATTCAGGCAACAATATCGCATACTCACCACCCTACAAAGCATTCTCGAATGCGCCTACTATGATTATGCACAAGCGAATTATCCCAATTTGCTTTCCCGAAAAAATTGGGACTGCCCCGAGGCAGGCGAAATTACCCAATGGGCACGAGGTATAGCAACCGAACTCCGACAAGACCTCACGAACACCAAGGAGACAAAGGATATGGAAGATTTTATCTCAACGTTAAAAAGCACCGATGAAATTAGACATGCGGCGGTGCACCGTATTCCAGTCTCGGGAAAGGATATCCGGAGACTCATCGAGAATTCTAGAGCTGTTATGAACGGGCTTGGGGATAAGAAGCGGAGAAGGGAAATCGATAGGATTAGTAGAGCCCTTGAAACAAATATCAAAATTCTCCTCGACTTACGGAGAGAAAAGGAGGAAAAACTGAGAATTGAGCTGGAGAAATTGGAAGAGTGGAAAAGGGTTCTAGAACTCAGAGAGATGAGAGCAATCAGGCAAGCTGATCATGAAGATGAGAGGATTGAGAAATCTTTCCGCGAAGAGGTTGAGCGAGCGCTGAACTTGTTAGAAAATAAGGAAGATGGCGCAGAAGCTGAGAGCGATAGTGATAAAGAATCGGGACCAGCACACCCCGAGCCGAAGATAGATCAAACTCCCGATCAACAGGATGAAGAGTACTATCATGAGTCGGAATTTTGGCCTGCAGGGGATGATGGATATACGTGTGCAGGCTGCTAGTCTGTCCCGGAGTTCGATTTGCTGTTACGTAGGTCGTCAGCTGAGTTTTTCCCCTTTTGAGGCTGAATGAAGGAAATAATAGCAACTACGTGTATCTACATGTACTGCGTTTATATACGAGCCTCCACATTGGATTTATGTTAGTCACCTGAATCAGTCGAGTATTTGGGGTTTTCAAAGACACTTTTAGAGGCATCTTAGTATAGGCTTTTTTTTTTGTTTTTTTACTAAACTTTATCTTATCGTCTCCATCCGCCCTCAATTTTCTACCTACTTAGGGGTTTTACCTTAGATCTAGAAACATTACCGGAGTTGGCCGCAAATAACTCTGCGCCGTAGGGGTCACCGCAAGATTCTAAACAAAAAGCGATGAATCATAAGTCATCACTCGTAGATTTGGTGTCGGAATTACCTAATCTTGTCATGCCTCCTCATGTCTCATGTAAAACATCTACGGTGCGTGACCGTACAGGATGGCCTCGAGTATCAGGTTAACGCCCACGTAGCTCCCGGTCAACCTATTAGGCGGCCCACTAAGTATTCATAAGCTAGCTAGAAATTCAGGGTTTCAATAGGCTTGATGACCACCGCAAACATCAAGTTGGATGGCTTAGGACCCGCTTGGACAAACAAACTATTTGAATTATGAGACAAGCCACTGGATTGAGCAGTATTTTGATAATAAAGGCCGTTCATGCAAATCAGGGGCCTAGTTTACTCGTGTTCATACTAAATAATCATCACCGGAAGTAATTACTGCAACGTGTCACTATCTCGATGGATATTGTGCTCAAATTTGAGCTCTGAACATATAATCGAATTATACGAGACTCTTGTAATTTGGGTTGTTTTTCTCCACCGCTTGATGATCTAGTTCACCGAATACAATATAACAATTTGTGGCCGCCCGAATGGCCCATAGGTGATCTATAAGTTGATGATTAGAGTACCACTTTTAATGTGAAGGGCACTCCAGTTACTTGGGTGAATTTTATTCCGCTCTTCTACGCATGAGATATTTTTTGGTTCCTTATATATGGCTGGATAATCGAATTCCACCCAATAGAAATCGCACGAAAAAATGACCCCCCCGAGAAGTTCGAGCGCTATGGGGGTACATGTATATCGTCGTAGTTTTCACCTCTTAAATATACACATGACACTGCTCAAACATATCTTTTCATGTACTAGTCATCTTCTCATACTCTATACTGGCATAAATAAAAGGTCCAAGTCCCTTGAAATCGTTCTCCTTCTCGGCCACCGAAATGTAATACTAAGGCCCAAGCCTGTCAGTAACAATTTCATAGTCAATAAAATGCATTAAGTACCTCAAATGTTCCGTTGCTACCCAAACTTCCCACGTTTACTGTTCCTTCCCAATTCAACAGACCGTTGCTATCTTCGACCACATAATCCGAAACTAACAACTTATATGCCTTCTCTGCCGTTGAGAAGTAATCCGCCTTACTGATATAACCCTTACGGATTCCCTTCAGCATCGCATAAACAAACATTGCCGTCCCGCTGGTCTCAATATAGTTGCCAGCATGCCCGGGCCAGGGCTCAGACATGACCAGCCACCATCCTCCCGTCACAGGGTCTGCTGCTTTCTTGACTCCTGCTATAGCTCGAATGAAATAATTCTTTAGCGTGGCCGTCCCAGCATGTGATGCTGGCAAGTAATCGAGTACGTCTAGGAGGGCCATCAAATACCATCCTAAAGCTCTGTCCCAGACCTCGGGACTTTCACCAGTAACTGGATCAGCCCAGACGGCTACCTTGGACTCGTCATAGCCGTGCTTTAGAAGGCTGTTAGTAGCGTTCCGAGTGTACTCCTCGATGAGGTCAAACTGCTTTATGATATCATTATAAGCGGTCGTGTTTGTTGGCTGGAAGAAGCTGGTATATTGGGTGTAAAAGGGGGCCTGCATGTAAAGCCCGTCGAGCCACATCTGGTTAGGATACGTGGAGCGGTGCCAGAAGCCACCTGATATATAGTGTTAGTTTTGGAACATTTTAAATTCCTATGTTTTATCTACCTTCTGTGTTCCGTGGGTGGGTCTGGAGCTGGAGACGCAGTGTGTCTGCTGCGGCCTTGTATTTTGCCGATCCTGTCTTCATATACCTATTTATACATGTTGGTAAGTAAAGAGCCCAATTGAAGTGCCGTAGTATTCACTATCCCATAAGATAAGCTGCCGAGCTGTCGTAGTAGACTTACATGTAGATAAATTCCGGTCCAAGTCTTATATCATCGAGGGTATAATAATCAAGATCATAATCCAACAATGTGCCCGCCGAGTCCATTATATTGTCAACCCCGGTCTTCAAATAGTTGATATAGGTAGCGTTTCCAGTCACATTATAGACCATTTCGAGAGCACGCTCGAAAACTCCGTGGTCATAAGTCATATGGACGCTTCCTGCATCGTTCTTCCCAAGAGGGGTCTTGCGAGCAATGACGGAATCAGCCATCCATTGAGAGTACGGCTTTTCTCCAGCAACGAACGAGGTATGGAGAGCGGAAGCTCCCAAAATCAATGATGTGGTAATGCTTCTCATCTTGAATGTTGAAGTAGTTTCTGTTAATAAATTGGCTTCCTGAAGAGCTGTCACAATTGAGATGATGATAGTCCATACATACCACATTGTTCTTATAGGTTTCTGACACACCATGGGGTTTTCCGAATAATCAACTAGGCGCCCGTTTCTTCGGTCTATTTGGGCCCGTAGTTTGTGGCCGTTGTTGGGACATAAGTGTACACACACGTTGCAAAAGCGTGTTTGTACAACAAGAGAGATCGGCTGCTGCTGGGATTTTGTTGATATTAAATACATCGACTGGGATAGACAGTCCCATATGTACGGAAGCTCAGCCGAAATCCCTTGTAATGTCCCAGTAAGCGGCTGGGAGTCAAATGCAAGCGCATGCCAGTTTACCTTAAATTTTAGAGTATCGCTCAGACGGATGAAATTTGTCAAATTCGCAACCCGATCCGTACCCTTACTGACGCTGGTAACTCTCCATGAATTACGAATAATGAGTACTTTACAACTAATCCCTAAGGCGGCTATGAAATGAAAACTTGGGTAGGTCGCGAGTTTGGCAGGTCTGAGCGATACTTCTTTATTAAGGGTCTTGATTTTGCAACAGCTGATACGGACGGAATGCCGTTTTCAGATTGAGTTGTCAGAACCGGGGTGTAATTGTAGGGTAGACAGGAAAGGGTTGGGTTTATATCCGTCATTTATAATTGTGTATGGATGTATCCTTTAGGATGAAATTAGACCCTTTGTGCTAGAGTCTTTTCTGGCTTCATTTCTTGGCTATTATAGGATCTGCGGTAGTCAAAAATGGAGTTAGAAACTGTTGCCACTGATCAGCATTACCCTCAATTGTAAGAGAGACAAATTCAACCACCAAGAACAATAATTTATTCTGGGGTCGTCTTCATTGCTAAATTATTAAGATTTCAAGGGGAGGTGTATTTGCTTCTGAATTTTCATATACAGAAGTTTTCATCAAAAAATATCTTCCTTTGATGACTTTATAAAGGCTAGAAGTAGTGGGGGTCAAATGAGGCCATTAGGCCTCTCTACCAGAGTCAAACTTGGAGTTGAAGACTTCGGTTCTTGGCATTTTAATGCCAAGTCTGTCAAAAAAGACTCCGGATCCATCAGCGCAAAGGGTCTAGTATCCAGTAAAATGCTGACCTCCCACAACAAGTAAATTTGATGTGGCTTTACTAACAGATCTTGTTATCTCTCTTATCGAATAAATATATCTTCACTACAAAAGACTAGGGGTGTACCAACTCGCGGCCTCGAGTTGTAGTTTGTAGATTATGGTGTATCAATCAAATGTTCAATCGTAGAAGGCCTTCCAATGAAGGGCCTTCAGCCATGCCGAGTAACCTGCCAAGCGAGGGCGAAAAGTGTTTCATCTACTCGCCCAAGACGCTCAGCCACAGCAGTTAAGGTGTAAAGTCACCCCCTGTACGCTGGTACCGCAAAAACTCGAATAATTCGTTAGCCCCGTGAGATTAAAATTACTTCCACGGGAAACATCTGATGCAGATCGATTCAATCCAACCAATCACTCGAGAGATAATCCCTGGGCGGAGATAACGAATTATTCGAGTTTTAGCGGTACTTGTCTACCACGATTAGAACCAGAAAATGCAGTGAGTAGATTTGTATGGAGCGGCGCCGATCTCTCATACAAATAATCCCTGTTTCCGTCACTTTAATTTGGTGACGGGGACAGATACTAGGCGGCGGTGCATTGGCAGAGGATTTTTGAATATTTGACCGTCACTTGTCAACCAACACCCGACTCTAGAGCCTTTTTCTACTTATATGATTGGTTGATGGGATGATCGACACCAGTCAGGTTACCAGAAAAAGACTCTGGAGTCTCTACAGCTTACGGTAAGATTGTTATAGAAACATTGGAAAAGTCCTAACCAGCCATCCAAACCTTCTTCTTAGATCCCTATTTCTACAATAGCTCTATCTCTTGCTGTAGAGAGAGGTTTAGCAGGCCCGAGTACGGCCCTCTAGGCCAAATTTCGCCAAGTACATGTACCTACATGTACTTGTAGTTAACCGCCTAGAATCTCCTTCTCTGTAAATACAGAAATATACTCGCGCTGCCGGATTGAAGCCGCTCAGACAACAACTACTCGCCACAGTTCATTGGGCGGCTTCAAACCGGCCACGTGAGTAGAAGGGAATTTTTTCTATCCTAATGGAATATGTTCTCGAAAATCTAACAGATATCATAGAGAGAAAATCGGTGCAAAAAGTTAGTTCATGATAAGGGCAAAACGGCGTTTTAGTGTGGTTGTCAAGCAACCAAATGCTTATAGCTTTTTTGATTGACCGCCGAACAATACACTCTCTCTGCAAAACTACAGATTATCCTTTAATTCCTACAAAACCCCGAATTATTCAATAATCTGTGATAACCGAACAGGCTCTAATTGTATGGGGAGTGGTGGATTGTCACTTAAGACCCCCCAGCCACACGATCACCCTTCAAACAGCTAGCGTTGCTGTACCAATCATACTCAACTGTTCGGGTGAAGGGGTATTCGAGTGGCTATGTAGGGAAGTCATCTACACGCATGGGCTGTGCAAGGCCAAGACTAAATCTCTCTAATATGCCTTAGCTGCCAGTAAATGCTGATATCACTATATTTTTTTGTCGGGTTAGCTAGCAAAACTACACATTTGGTAATTGAACTCCATACAAGTTTTAACTTTGTATTATCCTTAGAATACTTAGATGTGCCATAAAGCTCGAAACAGTTGGTGAGATCTCATCCTTAAACCCGCGAACACCCAGTACATCGCCCGACTTTCCATAAACCTCACCATATTTGTACTCAAGAGGCAATTTGAAAAAGTTACAGGCAGCAGCCTGGAATCAAAACTCAAAAAGAACTTTATTGCAAAGTTGCCTAGTAGAAATAATCAGACAGAAGATGGGCATTCTTTGGCCAGAATGAAATTTGTTACAGTGTTATGGTTTATCCTCGCTTGGTGAGGTTCACGAGAAGTTGAACCATAATTAACGGTTATCTATATGCTGAAGATAAAAGGGTTTGCTTCTGAGGAAGCTCTAGGGTAATTTTTAGAGGATAACAGCATTGTTACTATAAGGCAAGAGGGGCTGGATTAGATAGACTGATGCCGATATTGAGGTTTCGAAACGAAGGTCAATTTACAGTGTCACGGTGTATTGTATTGTACGAGTCACGGTTGGGATAGATTGGAGAGGGAAACCGCTTTGTATTTCTCGACCCTTGAACAAAAAAAAGAAATAACAGAAATGGAATGAATTTTTTTCAACGCCCCAAAGTATACAGAACACAGTGCATCTAGAACTCGTGGAACTATCTCACCATACCCAGCACACTATTTTAAACCATTTATTTCTTGGCACCAGCCTTGACAGCGGCCTTGGTAACCTTTCCGGCCTTGTCAGCCTTGACAACGGACTTGATGACACCGACGGCGACAGTCTGTCTCATGTCACGGACAGCGAAACGACCGAGAGGAGGGTACTCAGTGAAAGCCTCAACACACATGGGCTTGGAAGGAACCATCTTGACGATAGCGGCATCACCACCTAGGATTGAAGTATTAGCATCATGGTTTGGCCAATAATCGGATAAGTAATGACAACATACTCTTGATGAACTTGGGGGAAGTCTCAGTGGACTTTCCGGTACGACGGTCAATCTTCTCGAGGAGCTCAGCGAACTTGCAAGCAATGTGGGCAGTGTGGCAATCGAGAACTGGAGCGTAACCGTTTCCAACCTGACCAGGGTGGTTCATCAAGATGACCTGAGCATTGAAGGACTCGGCACCCTTGGGAGGGTCGTTCTTGGAGTCACCAGCAACATTACCACGACGAATCTCCTTGACCGAGACGTTCTTGACATTGAAACCAACGTTGTCACCAGGGAGACCCTCGACAAGCTGCTCGTGGTGCATCTCGACGGACTTGACTTCGGTGGTCACACCTGCGGGGGCGAAGGTAACGACCATACCAGGCTTGATGGTACCAGTCTCAACACGACCGACGGGGACCGTTCCGATACCACCGATCTTGTAAACATCCTGAAGAGGAAGACGGAGAGGCTTCTCGGTAGGACGGGAAGGAGGCTCGATGGAGTCGATGGCGTCAAGGAGGGTCTTTCCTGTAGACTTTCCAGCCTTGGTCTCCTTCTCCCATCCCTTGTACCAGGGGCAGTTGGAGGAGGAGTCAATCATGTTGTCACCTGATGGGATGAAATGTTAGATTTGATCAAGTTGGAATGGGGTAGCGGGATACTAACCGTTGAATCCAGAGATAGGAACGAAGGCAACAGACTTGGGGTTGTATCCGACCTTCTTGATAAAGTTGGAGGTTTCCTTGACAATTTCCTTGAAACGATCCTCGGACCACTTGGTGGTGTCCATCTTGTTGATAGCGACAATGAGCTGCTTAACACCAAGAGTGTAGGCAAGGAGAGCGTGCTCACGGGTCTGGCCATCCTTGGAGATACCAGCCTCGAACTCACCAGTCTGTGTTGCGAATATTTAGTAGAATTATCAATTTTGAGACATTGTAATAACTTACACCGGCAGCAATGATGAGAACGGCACAATCTGCCTGGGAAGTACCAGTGATCATGTTCTTGATGAAATCACGATGACCAGGGGCATCTAACAAAGAAATATTAGCGTTGTCTCAGACGTATTTCAGACCGGGCTAGTGGGGGGGGGGGCAAGATACACAAAGATCAAAGATAAGGTGCAGGGTCAACCTACCAATGACGGTGACATAGTACTTGGGGGTCTCGAACTTCCAGAGAGCGATATCGATGGTGATACCACGCTCACGCTCAGCCTTCAATTTGTCCAAAACCCAGGCGTACTTGAAAGAACCCTTTCCGAGTTCAGCAGCTTCCTTCTCGAACTTCTCGATGGTACGCTTGTCAATACCACCGCACTATTAAGGAAAATTTTGTTAGCGTCATGATAAGGGGAAAAAATCTAGGAATATCTGAAACAACGAGGACAAACCTTGTAAATCAAGTGACCAGTAGTGGTAGACTTTCCGGAATCGACGTGTCCGATGACAACGACGTTAATGTGAAGCTTTTCCTTTCTGTTTGTAGAGACTCACTATTAGTACATGATAATCTGAGTCTCAGAAAAAACGAGAAAACCCTTCTAGCTGCAAAAATCCAAAACTCCAAGATGACTGGATAATTTTCATTCATTAAAGTGAAGAAAGAGAACCCAAGTGACTCTTGATGTTGAATACATGATGCCATCAAGTTTGCTGTTTTTCCATGGTCAAAGAAGTACAGGAAGGAAGAGACTTACCCCATTGTGAATGTGTTGATGTGATAAAAAAGATGCGGTTATGTGAATTACTCAGAAGAACGTAGCTTTTGTTCGGTATGCTACGACGTCAAGTCAGTGGATGTTGAGGGATGTAAGTTGGGGGGTAGGATAGAGAAACTCACAGTGACAAGGAGGGGAGAAAAGAAAGAAGAGAGCTTCACAAAATGTTGTGGAAGATGGGAATTTAAAGGAAGAGGGGTAGTCGGAGGGGCAGCCCCGCCTGCGGTGGGCTTGGCATTTGTGACTGGGAGCCCTCTTGCCCCACGTAGGCTGGGTAACTCAATTTTTTTCTCTCCTCTCAAGGCTATGAACACACGTAACGTTTACCCACCCTGGCAAAGGCAAACCGTATTCACTAGCTCCATCGGGCAAAAAAACAAGGAAGAGGAAAAGGAAAAGCAGAATACCGCAAAATCTCGAGTTATTCTTTGCGCTGCAGCAGGGATATTCTTCATCAAAGTCTGCATATTGACGTGCAAATACCTCCTCTGTTTGGTCAATATCCCTGCTGCGGCGCAACGAGATTTTGTGGTATGGAGGGGTGAAGAGGGGTAAAATTTGTGACTCGTCTTACTATATCCTCGACCTACCGGCTTTGGCCATGGAGAGATAAATCCTTCTCCTAGCAGATAGTTACTGGATGACTTCCCGTGAATCTGAACAAAGGGGGGGGGGGGGTTGGTTCAGATTTCTAAACATCAAAAACCTGGAAAGCAGAATCATGATTGGTTGGTTGCCACACTGGCCAGAAAATCTGGGTTCTAAATTTTCTATGGGAAGTCCTCCACTGCTGTTCATGTCCGCAATTGATATCCATTGCCCAATGAATGGGGGGATTCTTCCCACGGAAGAAACTAAAGTAGTAACCATATCAAATTCATGCATCCATCCCTCTTTGAGTGAGACTGTAGATATGAGGCTTAAGTCTTTACTGCATTTGAGCTACTGCAAGTTTTCGAGCTACGCGCGCGCTGGCGCCACTAGCATACGGATAGTAACGTCTATTCAAGGCATTTTTATTACTTGTATGGCTTGATGTTTCATATATCTCTAGCCCTCCAGCAAGGTAGATCTTTCACTTCAAAATGAAGTTTGTAAGCATGATACTCTATGCAATCCTACCTTCGCAAGTAGTATGAAATTCCTTAAGCAAAGCGTTGCACCCATCATATCGTCTCTGTAACTAGTCCCTACCCAAAAGGTCTCCCTTTTCGTTACCCTTCCTCTCGAGGAATTGGGAGGGTTCATCTAACTACAACTAGTAGAACCCTTATGTCACGAACGAAAGTCCTTACAGAGAGCTACTTGGGTTAGCTCAGGCACCGTGGAGATTTGAAGCTCGAGAACTCCTGGTTTAATCAGACTACCCTATCGGTCGTAGCGAAAAGCTTGTCTCGGAAAAGGCGTCCGTCTGTGCCTTGCGGATCACATCACTGACGATACTTACTAACCCTCCCCGAAATAAGACATGCGCATAAATTTAGTTGACCGTACATTCCCTCGGACCCTGCTATGAACTAGCTATTTCTCGTGTGGGTTTTTTTTTAAACCATGCGGAACATCTGCCTAAAATCTTCTCGATTCCTCTCGTATTCGATTAGAGATTAGAGATTGATTGAATTCATAACCAATAAAATCAACCCTAGTACCTCATTTTTTTATAAACCCTTCAAACTTGAATTGGAATTGGAGGTTATCAGAATATAAATACATGTATAATCATGTTAACCCCATCTAGCCCATGAGTTCTCACGCGTCCAAGAGAATATAATGGTGTCAATTCAGAGCTTTAGGTATGAACAACGTTTTTATTCCATGAACCAGGTATAACAACGCAATGCCCCCAAAAGATTCTTCGAAAATGCAATTGATAAAAAACGAGGAAATAAAAAACCGCGAGCGAAACGGAAACAGAAACGCCAAGTGGAAAATAAATGAGGAAAAAGATAAACTCCCAAAACAAAGAGATATCAACAGAATATTTTACAGACGTCTGCGATAACCACACGCCCAAATGTTAGCTGGTACTTATAGGCAACCCCACGGTTCGTGAAATCGAGACATGCTATCTTTATAAGGAAGGAAGGAAGGAAGGAAGGAAGGAAGGAAGGAAGGAAGAAAGGAAGAAAGGAAGAAAGGAAGAAAGAAAGAAAAGGAAGAAAAGAGAGAAAAGGAAAAGTACTGCCAGCAGCAATTTATGTCATGACCTTAGGGAACATCCTTTTCCATACTTCTAGGGTTGTAGGGAAACTTACGGTCATCAGACAGATAATCGAATATAACCTATACCTTCTGTCCAGGTACAGAATCACCCGATTTATATCTACCGACCTCCTAAAGCCTCGTTATAGAATGTTGGGATGTATTGGGGAACGAAGGTCCCATAGAGTCCATCTAGTTGCCCGAGATAATACTCACGCGCATCGGACAGGGCTTCCTTGATAATCCGAAGGCGCTCGGCAGAGGTCATCATCTGTTTGAAGCTGGGGCATCATTAGTGATTGGAGGGGGAAATAATCTGCTCATAATTCCTGTCTTACTTTGTTATTGTGAAGTCCCCCCGGACATAAAGCAGGTGTTGCGAGAACCTCGCACCACCCATATAGTCGCACAGCTCCCTCAGCCAACGACTCGCGGTTGCAAGCGTTACAAAACTACTAGCAGATTTGGCCATTGGCATGTCGGCCATTACATGGCACTTTTATGGTTAGCATTAATTGCCCTGATATATTTCTCCCCACTAATCACCTACCAGAACTTCGCTCGCTTTGGCCCTGGCATCCTTCCCTCTAAAATTCTTCACCAACCCATCGAATACGATGTGAAGGTGATACAAAGCTACGCATTGGAGGGTCTTTTTGTCATGCTCGTTCTCCGTCTGCATGTACAATCTCACAAGGCCGAGTAGGAAACCCGCGATTGGCTTTGCACCTTCTGGAACATCGGCAAGGACAGGGTCTGTTGGGTCATACTCAAGCTGCGAAATACGTCCCAATGTCACCTGGATATCAAAGTCACCCTGTTTCAGGTCCATAATTGACTTTGCCTTATGTGCGATTAAGCGGTCCGATTTCTCACCGGGCTGGCGAGAGCGGCCTACGGTCTATCCAGCAGGGTTTAATGAGTACACATTCCGGGTGTAAAAAAAAGGAATATTGAGGCATAGCTACACTCGGGGTTTCAGGAGGGGTCGACACCCCACCGCCGCCGCCGCTAACGCTCCCACTACTCCCAACCGACCCGTGAACCTCCCGCCCCACTACCCCAGTGTTGACTCCCGTTGCAACATTCCCCCCCGGTGCACTACTCCCCGCAGCCTCTAGCATCGCAGCGTCTCTCCCGAGGGCAGCAGTATCCAGCTTCGTGGCACTGAGCACGAGCTCCGCAACCCCAGGGAGCCCTAGTCGGTAAAAACGCAGTGCCAGACTGCTCTGCTGGGCACTCCAGCTCTCTCCAGGAGCGGCTGGGGGTGGACGTGACGCGTGACGGGTTGCAGTAGGAGCGGGGGGGTCAGGAGGCGACATCTGACCGAAGGGGGAGCCGAGGAATGCGTCCATAGTTGGAATCTATATGTCGCTGCTTGGTTTGGGTATATGGATTGTCGAAGTGAGAATGTAGGGAAGGATACAAGTGTAGGAAGCTCAGGCAGAGGAGGAGGAGGAGGAGTCAAGAGACCGTCGGGAGCGCTGCTCAGAACTCGGGTGATTGCAACGCCAAGAAGACGTCTAACCTTAATGAAGAGCCTCAAAGACAACAGGGGGATGGAGCGGGAAGGGGTAATTTCTGGGAATATCTGACAGATGTCACCTCTTGTGGGACGATCCCAGGGTTAAAACAAACGAAGGTTTTCAGATTTATAATGCAAGGCAAAAAACACACAGGAGTACGTATCTCTCGATAATTCTAGAGTCTCTATAGATGTTTGTTGACGTTGCCTTCGTATGGGGGTTCTCCGCGCTTCTTCGTTAACCCCTGCAGCGGATCACCCCAAGATATGCTTACTTGAGTGGCAATAAGGGTGGGATTAATTATGTGAGGTTGCGGATGGGCAGGTACAGACAGACCATACGGATGGGACCTACACATGCAAATGGACACCATGCAGAGACCGGCATAAAACAGGCCACTCCTTAAAACGAGTAGCTCCACACTCCATTCCGCAAACATTCACATGCAACAGCCCCCATGGTAACGGGTATCTGGGCTGTTACGGGCACCACTAGGTTACGTAGAGCTGTGGTGGTCGTTCTGACGTCTCTTTCGTTAAGGGGCATAACGACGACTTGAGTTAATTCACAACTTGATGGACGAGGACAAGATGTCTACTGAGCTCCCCTAATCAATATTAACCACCTATTAAAGATCATTTTATTACTGTTGGGACTATGCAGTGCCAAAGACTCAATGCTCATGATAATACCCGTACTAGTACGGATATGGAACTTATTATGATATTGCGGATTAAACTAGCATTGCAGGACACTACCAGGGGCAATGCAGTACTATAACCCTATCTTATCATAACTACCTAGAAAGGGCTTATCAGATGGTTCCAACCCACAAATCTGAATCTTAGGAGGACAAGCCCCTTGAACCGATTACTTGAGCTCAAAATAAGAGACCGCTGTAGATTTGTGTTAGAAAACGCACATCCGGCTCCTATCCCTGATATATCCATTCTTTTTGTCCTCTTTTCTTTTCTTTTTTTTTCCCTCCCCCTTTCTCTTTTTCTTATTTTAAAATATATATCGGACCTAGTCACCGCTAGAGTACAAATATGAGTTGCAGTCTGTACTACCAACAGTCAGGTAGCTTATCATCTTCGAGGTCATCCTCCCTGCAAATAAAAGATAAATGTTACATATTATGCCACTTTTTGTGGGCCCGGCCGGGGAATGACGAAGGAAACCCCAACTGTATATACGTACCTGCAGGAACGCTACGTGTACCTACCGGTAGCTACATGTATGTATGGGCGAGTGTTTATAATAAATCACAATATCACCCATCATTGACCCGAGTGGTTGGAGCATTTGTATATATGATCGGTTCTTTAAAAACAAAATTATTTTTTTCTCAATGAGCGATTTTTGTTTCATGTATCATTGATTGCAGCCGTGATAAAAGTTTGACCCGCCGTTACCGCTACTGTCCAGCTTGTGGTGGCTAAATACTGTCTTCACTAGAGAGGTTATTGGTGGCTATATGACTATTACGGCTAGTGTGTTATTGGTCGTAGATGGCGATAGGACTTTACTAACGCAAAGTTTAAGGTCCTTAATACACAACTACAACTCTATCGGATCGCGGAGGGGTATACTATTTCTTCTTGCGGTGGAATTTCTCTAGTATCGCCATGAGATTGTTTCAGGATATAGTTACAGCTATAACCAGAGTATGACGATGTTTGCCCCACCATCTTCGGCATATTAGAAACCCCATAAAAACTCTTGCTATTATTTGCATCTCACCCAACTAGATCTTCGAGGGACCCTACCTTATCCACATATGCTCATCTCCTTACCTCACCTCCCCAAAACCAACACATACCCGTATTCAGATTATCGGAGCCACCACACCCAAGGTATTTATAAATATTAAATGTGTCTTTAGTACGTATTAGATGACATTAAAGATGGGCCCAAAGTTATCATGGAGTCCCCATCCCGGACAATGAGATCAATGCCATATATATCGAGCCCTCTTTGTGTTCTTTTTTTTTTTTTTTTTTTTAATTCATTTCTATTCTGATTCTGGGTACAGAAAGATCACATGCAGTATAAACTATGGCGTAAAGAAACCCTTTCCCGAACGACACTGCTGGTCCTGACGCTAAAAGGAAACACAAAAGGAAAACAAAAATAAATTATTCTACCATGATATCAGGGACCGTAGCCGGCAGGCTAGGTCTAGGCCTGTGCCGTTACCAAGAAGGCAGTTGTGAAGCAGGGTTGTATGAGTAATGGGCCGTTGCGATTTCCTATTAGGCCCTCACCTACATTAGGCGTTGCTGTGGCACAGTTCTTCCTTGTATATTTTCTCTCTTCCCTGTAATTTTCTATTTCGGAATGGTGTGATGATAAATCGGTGGGATTTCTATGGGTTTCTTCGGGGTTCGGTTGCGTGAAGAGTCTTTGTATATATAGTCAACGATGTCTTCTCTTTCTTCCCCTGCTTTCCTCTTCATGCAACGTCTTCTTTTCGCTAGTTGATTTTAGTTTTAATATATTCAAATATTTTGGTTCCTGCCTTCGACAGTACATAGCCCGTCCTCCTGGTTCCTAGTAGTTCGAACCCTCAATGGTATCAAGCTCATTTCTGTGTTATCGAACTTTCACGAAGCGTACCCCGAGTCGCTCTCCCTGCTTAGTTACGACGTCGTCCGTTAGACATAACTTATATGTCCTGCCACCTGTATCCCATTTTCAGGGTCGAATACGGCTCATTAAGAGGGGCCCGATTGAGCGGCGGGTCTGTATCATAGACAGATACCGACGTGGTAGGTCTAGGCTTGTGCCATTACCAAGAAGGCAACTGCGAAGCAGGGTTGTATGAGTCATGAGTGTTAGGATTTCCTATTCGGTTCTCACTTGCGTAAGGCATTGCTGCGGCACGGTTTCTTCCCTGTATATTTTCTCTCTTCCTTGTAATTTTCTATTTGTATGGTGTAATGTTAAATCAGTGGTGTTTCTATAAGTTTCTTCGGGGTTCGGTTGCGTGAAGAGTCTTTTATATATATAGTCGATAGTGTCTTCTCTTTCGCCCTTTTCTCTCCTCTTCATGCAACGTCTTCTTTTCGCTAGTTAGTTTTAGTTTGAATCTATTCGAGTATTTTGGTTTTCACCTTCGTCGGTAAATAGTCCAGCCTCCTAGTCCCAAGTAGTTCGAACCCTTGACGGTATTAAACTAGTTTCTGTATCGTTGAATTTTTATAAAGCGTACCCCGAGTCATTCCTCCTACCTAGTTACAACGTCGTCCATTAGACCCTGCCGCAGGCAGCAGTGACTATGCCCGGGATTAATCTACAATGAATTGTAGCTCTGCAACCATCAAGAGTAGACCACCAGAGCGGAGACTCCTCTAATGCAGGACCGGAGTTGTGTAACAGCCAGGCTGCAGGTGATCCTTGACCCTGGCTAAGGGTGCTTACTCTAGGACCGGAAACACCCGCTAGCGCTTAGGGAAAAGCGGGGTAGCGGAGGAATTGCTTCCGCTCCAAGACAGAGTTTTCATCGGAACTTAGTTTGAGCAGTGGAAGGCAGGAAAGCCGAGAAATTTGGAGTATAAGTACTCATCTCCAGTTTCTGCCCACTAGTTCTAGTTTTCCTCATCATCACTTGTAACAAGCGGAAGAAGACCCTTAAGATTATTCTAAGTCTACTCTGAAGAATCTTTACTCTTTAAAACTAACCTCTTTCTTCTACTGGCCCTCTTGCTTCCTATACTGTTGTTTAGTATAGGCAGAGTGCTGTCACAGGCACCTGTGTTCTTTTCGGCTGTAGTTGGAAGTACAGATGAGGCAGGTTAGGTGGTCCTACTTGCAGGCTTTAGTGTTATGGCCTAACTTGCAGATCACGAAGCAATCTAAGGTGAAGTTTAACAGACAATATAAAGACTAGAACAACAAGGAGCTGAGGTACATGACTAAGACAAATGGTGTTCATGCTATTATGAACTAATAGACAGTTTCAGAGTAGGACTATGAAAATTCTATCAAATCTAGGGATTCAGGGAATAGTTCTATAGGTAATAATATACCCAAGTACTAGAGGCGAACTATAATATTCCCTAAGAGATAAAGAAGGTTGCGTGAAGAGAAAAAGAAAGAAAGAAAAACTAGTACGGGTGGAAGGTGAGACCTCTATATATATCCCAGTATTTCCTTCGCTTACTCATCCATGGAACCTAATGGAAAAATATAAAAAATGTATTTCAAACAAGTGATTCATTAATTTCTATGAACTCAAAACCAAACAGAAACCCATAGAACCCTCACGACAAATGGAAACTCAACTAAATCTTTTTCCTTCACATCCACATGCGATGTCGTATTATGTCATAATATCGCAACAGTTTCAACACTGAGTGGTGAGGGAGAATTTCTATATTTTTATGCACCTAGGGAGGTGTAAGAAAAGGCGAATGGAGGATTTGAAGAGGTTGATATTTTTTTGATGGATGGAAACAACTACACAGGAGGTCTTTTTCTGATTGTAGGTTGGAAAATCAATCGCCAAGAAATGAGTTTGGTGGGGATGACACTGCTGGCTAGAGTGATAGCCTCTAATAGGTAGGTATTCAGGGCTTCTCTAGTTGAGAAATCAATGATTGAGATGACGTGGATGGCTAGGTCGATGTCGGTGGGGGCAGGGATTATGATGTTGAATGGGTTGGAGAGAGAGACCATTTCTTGGTTGATGATGGCTGTAAGAGCATTGAAGTATAGACTGCATATGATAGTGGAGACGGGGAGAGGGGTGAGTGTTGTGATTGTGCCTCTATCATTGATGGTGAAGGAAAATGATGTGGTGGGAGTGGATAAGTCATTTCTGGCTAGGAATTTATCGAAGAGGACTGGGAGTTTGATAGTGAAGTGGTTTGCCTTTGTGATGGAGGAGGGGCGAGTAGCGATTAGCAAAGAATAACCGATACCTAGACGAACCGAGTTTTGTTCCACGAAAGTTGTTCATCACGCTACATTTGGAGCATACAGAGCGTTATTACAAATAGATATAACACAATACTCAATACATGAGGTAGTGATTTGGGGAGCGAAAGGCCAAGGTACATGGCTGAGGTGGAAGCCGTTCATGTTAGTACGAACTGACTAGTGAATTCAGTACCTTACTGCACTGGAGACTGTAGAAATTTCTTCAAGTCTGCAGAGTTGGGGTCAGTTCAATAGACGAAAATGTACTAAAGTACTAAAGATAATTGTAGTATTTTCTTAAACAACAAGAACGTTGCGAGAAGAGAAAAGAAAAGAAAGAGAAACTAGTATAAGTGGCTTTGAAGCCTTTATATATATCCTAGTATTTCCTTCACTTACTCATCTGTAGAATCTGATAGAACTACAAAAGAAAAGTATTACAAACGAGTGATTCGTTAATTATTGCAAACTTAGATCCGAACAGAACCCTATAAAACCTTGATAACAAATGGAAACCTAAGTAAACCCTTTTTCCTTCATGCTTGCATGCGATGTCGTATTACGTCATGATAAATATCCGAAAAGTAACTTGTTCATTTTGAATCATTTTGGGACGTGTTAGGAACATTTTGAAATATTCCAAGTATGATAAATCAAGTTACGGTTCGTTTAGAACGTCCTAAAGATAATAAGTCATAATTTAGCTTGTTTGGGATGCCCAAAAGGTCATAGGTTATATTTGGCTCATCTTCGACGTCCCAATTTATACTTGAATAGCAACACTAACCTACCTAACGTCAATCTTGCCATAATTTCCAGGTCTTAACAGCTACCCGCAGTCACCTCCACCTCCACCTCTACCTCCACCTCTATAGCTACCTTCACCTCCATCACAGCCTCTGTATCTACCCTACCTCTACCTCTACCCTTATCACGGATGGATCTAAGGCTTTACGTGGGATCTTATGGAGTGTTCTGAGATACGAGAAGCCAAGGTACACGACCGAGGCCAGGGTAGTTCACGGGTACGAACCGAGGGGCGGGTTCGATACCTTTAGTATTCGGGGACTATGGGGTTCACCGTGCAAGTAGTTCGGGTTAAATGGAAATGCAGATCAAACAGTAGTATTACTAAATGACAAAGAAGGTTGCGTGAAGAGAAAAGGAAAGGAAGAGAAACTAATACAGAAGGGAGGCGAGGCCTCTATATATATCCCAAAGACTTCCTTCGCTTACTCATCCATAGAATCAGATAGAAGAACATAAGAGATGCGTTACAAAGCGAGTGACTCATTAATCCCTGTAATCCCAGAACTGAACGGAAACCCATAGAACTTTACTGACAAAAGGAAACCCAACTAAACCCTTTGCCTTCACGCTTGCATGTGCCTTCGTGCTACGCCGTGATAACCCTACTTTTGTCTCTACTTCTACCTCTACCTCAATCCCTACATCCACCTCTGCCTCTATCTTCTTCAAGCGGTTTATCTCCCTACCTTGAGATTCTGACTCCTATAGTTACATCTGTATAGACTTTCAACTCAACGCCCAAATCAAGCGCTGAATCGACACCTCTTCAGGTATTGAATGTTATGGAAGCCTTGGCGTTACTTGACGGGAAGCGAATTCTAATGGACGACGTCGTAACTAGGCAGGAGAAGCGATCTGGAGTACGCTTCATGGAAATTCAAGAACACGAAGACGAGCTTGATACTGTCGAGAATTTGAGATACTAGGAACTAGAGGATCGGGCTAGTTACCGATGGAAATATAAACCAAATAATTGTTACGAGGGTCTTGGCGTTGCTTGGCGAAGAGCGGGGAAGCTTTCTAAAGTTCGGGAACTAGGAGGTAGATGACCTCGTGTACGAAGTAGTGGACTCGAAGATACCAATAGAGCACTCACTCTGCAGTCATGGACTAGAATCTATGGACGAAGGGAACCAAGGAGCACAACCGAGGTTCGGTATCTATGGAACGTAAAGAACTACTAGTACGAGTTCCAAACGACTATGGGTTCGAGGGATGGGGGAGGGAACTATAGTAACGTGAATGATATATATTCCAAACTAGTAACACAACTATAATAACCGTAGAGAACTGAAGACAAACGATATAACACCCTAGAGAACAGGAAGGTTGCGTAGGGAAGAAAGGAAAGAGAGAGAGAAGGAGAGGACAGGCCCATATATATATTCATCGCCAAGAACCGATTACTAACCTGTGTGACGGAAATCCATAGAACCGAAAGGAAACCTGATTACAAATGAAAACCCGAGAATGCCTAACCAAATCGCTGACAACTTCTCGTGTAGCGGTAATCCTAGTAACGTAACGCAAAGTCTTGGCACGCCGTTATAATAATTCGAATATATTCAAACTAAACCCAACTAACAAAAGAAAACGTTGCATGAAGAAGAAAGGAAAGAGAAAAAGCGAAGACACTAACGATTATATACAGAAGAACCTTCACACAACCGAACCCCGAAGAAACCCATAGAAACCCCACCCTTTCATCATCATATTATCACGAAGAGAAATACAGGGAAGAGAGAATATATACAAGGAAGAAACTGTGCTGCAGCAATAAATTACGCAACTGGAACCCAAATTGGAAATCCTAATGACCTATTACTCATACAACCCTGCTTCGCAATTGCCTATTCGGTAGTGGCATGAGCCTAGACTTAGCCTGTCAGCGTCGGTCCGTGATACTGGAAAGCTCCACAAAGTTGAGCAACTATGACATAAATAATTTCATACACGAAGTGATAAATAATAAGATACCAATAGCGGACTCGTTTGACTATCATAATCTATAGCTATGGCTGAATGACTTAAGGAACACAACCGAGGTTTGAAGTACTTATAGGACGTAAGGAATTCCTATTGGAATTCCAAGTGACTATGGATTCTATTATCAAGGAAGGAAGAGTTATAGTGACATGGATAACTTTTATTACCAAACTAGTAACACAAAATATAATAACCGTAGAGAACTAAAGACAAACAATATAACACTCTAACAAATAGGAAGGTTGCGTAGAGAAGGAAGGAGAGAGAGAGAAGGAGAGGGCAGACCCATATATATATCTATCGTCGAGAACCGATTACTAGTATGTGTAATGGAAACTCATAGAACCCAAAGGAAATCTGATTACTAATAAAAACTTAAGAACATGTAATCAAACCACAGGCATATCCTTATATAGTAATGAATCAAATAATGTAATCGTGAAGTCTTGGCGTGCCAATATATCGAATTGACACCTTACCAGGCATCTCTCTAGCCACTGAAGTGACATCTCTTCAGGCAGTGAATTAGGCATCGAAACATGCACTGAATTAGGTATCGAATCTGGCTCCAAACCTGGATCCAAATTGACTCTGAATCAGCAACTATAATGGCGTACCAAGACTTCACATTATGTTCTTAGGTTTAATGCTGCACAGGGATGTGTCAACGATTTGGTGAAGCATTCTTGGGTTTTCATTTGTAATCAGATTTCCTTTGGATTCTATGAGTTTCCGTTACATGGGCTAGTAATCAATTCTCGGCGATGGATATATATATGGGCCTGTTATAACGGCGTGCCAAGACTTCGCGTTACGTTACTAGGTTTGCCGCTGCACGGGAAGTTGTCAGCGATTCGGTTAAACATTCTTGGGTTTTCATTTGTAATCAAGTTTTCTTTCGGTTCTATGGGTTTCCGTCACACGGGTTAGTAATCGGTTCTTGGCGATGGATATATATATACTGTCCTCTCCTCTCTCTCTTTCTTTCTTCCCTTCCTTCTTTAGAGTGTTATATTGTTTGTCTTTTAGTTCTACGGTTATTATAGTTGTGTTCTTATTTTGGAATATATATCGTTCGTTACTATTATAGTTCCTCGTCCTCGAACCCATAAGTCGTCGAATTCCTACTAGTAGTTCCTTACATTCCATGAATCCGAGCACCGGTTGTCTTTCTTCGGTTCATACCCATAGATCGTAGTCATGAGGCGAGTGTTCTACTTGGTATCTTCGAGTCACTACTTCAGACGCGAGATCATCTATTCTAGTTAGAACTCTAGAGCTTCTTCTTTCTTAAGCAACGCCAAGACCTCCAGAACACTAAGGTTCGTCATCTAAACCAACCAAAGACAACCCTAGCTCCTGCTCGCTTGTACCATGACCCAAGTCCTTTCGAGCTCAAGCGGTTCTCAGAATTTCTGGCCTCCCTGACGAAGATGTTGGTCGAATTGAAATTTCATTATTCTTGAATCTTGGAGGTCCTAACCTCCTCCCCGACCAGGCAAGTCCAGTCCCCGGCATTATTACTGTGGGAGGTCGTTGAAGACCTCAACTCCCAACTCAAGCCAGCTGGTAACCAAGACTCTGCAAAAATGTCGGAACGAAGAGACTACAGATTATCGAGGGGCGCTGGACCAACAGATCGAGCGCCGAGGAGGACCTCACCCAAGCAATTTTCGCAGCTACATCGAGAGAACAGCTGCGTTCTCGATGAGGACCTCCATCAAGCCGAACTTTAAAAAGCCATCTTTGGTAAAAACTGGCAAGGGGCTAGCGCCACCCACACCAAGTCTCGTCTCCGCTGTCTCTGTGTCTGAAGACAAGATGTCCAAGATCAATTAGTCACCACCTGCTCTGTCTCCAGAACCTGGCCTCCTTCGTAACCCAGGCCCTCGTTGATCTGAGGCATCAGGTTATGCATTCATCGACCAAGACTTCTGCCAGACAACATCACCACGGTTCCCCTGAAGAAATGTACGCCTGCTTGAAGTCGTTGAATGATGAGTTGTATCTTGAAGCATCACGCACATCGCCAAGCTCAGCCTGGACATGCACGGACATCGCGAGGAAGCACCCTTCTTTGTTACAAAGTTGAGCCATTACCCGATCGTTATGGGAATCCCCTGGATGCGCCACCATAATGTCACCCTCCGGCCCAAGAGAAATCATTTGATCTTTGACTCTGTACACTGCCTCCGTCACTGCCTCCCCTCCCTGAACCCAGTCATCGCACAAGGTATTTCGATCACCCCGCCAGACAGTTTGGTTATCCATATCGCGGCTATTGGGGCGGCCCCCTTCAGAAGGTTAACCCGTTACCGTGGCTTCCGGTTGTTCTGCGCATCCCTCCAGGCTATAGATGACGTGTTGAACAAGACAAAGGCCCTTGACCCAAGTGCCGTAGTCTCCACGAACGCCAGGTTCTGTCAGTATTTGTCGAGTCAAATCTTACGTCCACTTGTCCTATCCCACCAGCAACCTATCAAGTTTTAGGAGGGTAAGGAACCCCCCTTCGGCCTCCTGTACAATATGACCCGAGATGAACTACAGGCACTCGGCGAATACATTTCGGAGAACCTGACCAAAGGTTTTATTCGTCACTCCAAATCCCCCGCCGGTGCCCCAGTCCTGTTTGTCAAAAAATCTGATGGCTCCCTACGTCTCTGTGTCGACTACCGCAAGCTGAACGAGATCACGGTCAAGGATAGACACACACTCCCTCTGTTCTCCGAAACCCTGAACCAGGTAGGTAATGCTAAGTATTATACGAAGCTGGACCTAAGGTGGGGATACCATCAGATCAGAGTCAAGGAAGGTGACGAGTGGAAAACGGCTTTCAGAACCCGCCTAGGACACTATGAATACCAAGTCATGCCCTTCTGCTTTACCAATGCCCCCACCACGTTTCAGAGATGGATCAACAACATCCTTCGGCTCTACCTTGATGATTTCGCTACAGCCTACCTTGACGACATCCTTATCTACTCCGATAGCATGGAGCAACACAAGGATCATGTCCAAAAGGTCTTAAGAATCCTGCAAGAAAATGGCGTTCACTTGAAACCTGAAAAGTGCGAATTCTACGTCCAGGAAACCAAGTATCTCGGAATGATCCTAGGTTCAGAAGGCATCAAGATGGATCCCAAGAAGGTTCAGGTCATTCAGGAATGGGAAACCCCTTAGGACATCAAGGACATTCAGACCTTCCTGGGCTTTACGAACTTTTACCCTCGTTTCATACGAGGTTACTCCAAAGTTGTCTCCCCTCTCACGGCATTAATCAAGAAGGGCGTACAATGGAAATGGTCTCCCCAAGCAAATCAGGCTTTCGAAAACCTCAAGACAGCCTTCACTTCGGCGCCCATCCTCAGGCACTTCAACCCCGATAGGGAAATCATAGTTGAAACCAATGCCTCCGATTATGTCTCTGCTGCTGTCTTGTCCCAACGGGATGACGACCGAATCCTGCACCCCGTCGCATTCTTCTCAAAGAAATACACTCCGGCTGAATGCAACTATGAGATCTATGACAAGGAATTGTTGGTGGTCATTCGAGCCTTCGAAGAATGGCGCCACTACCTGGAGTCAGCACAGTTCCCAATCAAAGTTCCATCTGATCACTGCAACCTGGAGTACTTTATGTCCAAGAAGATCCTGAATCGACAACAGGTCCGCTGGTCCGAATTTTTATCCCGGTTTGACTATAGGATTGTCTTCAGGCCCGGCAAACAAGGCGGGAATCCTGACGCATTGACTCGAAGATCTGGAGATCTCCCTAAGGAGGGGGATGAACGACTACTGCACTAGGCTCAGGTGGTCCTGAAGTGTGAGAATGTGCAATCGAAGGATAAGTTAAGTTTGTTGACGAGTTCTTTCGCAAATGAATCCGCTGAAGGAATGTCCAAATTGATAGGGTTATTCAAGGAGGTTTACAAGGCAGACAGTTTCCCCTCTGAGGTCCTGACGATTCTCAGCAACGGCACCAAACACTCAAAGAAAATCTCCATGTCTGAGTGTGCATGCAGCACCCAAGGCCTGCTGCTGTATCGAAACACCATCTACGTTCCCAACGATCCCGAACTCCAACTGTTCCTCCTACAGGAATATTATGACAAACCCTTGGCAGGTCACTCAGGAAGAGCCAAGATCTTGGAACTCCTCAGCCGTACATACTACTGGCCAAAAATGAGGAAGTACATGGACCAATACATCTTGAACTGCAACACCTGCTCCTGGTCCAAGACCTCACGCAATGCCCTGCAAGGTGTCCTACGACTCCTCCCTGTACCAAAAGATCCCTGGTCCAATGTGTCAATGGGTTTTGTCATTGGCCTCCCGGAAAGCAATGGGTATAACGCAATCCTAGTTGTAGTGGATAGACTGACCAAGATGTGGCGCTTCATCCCGACCATCGAAGAAGCCTTGACCCGTGATGTGGCGATCATGTACCTCGACAATGTCTGGAAACTCCATGGACTACCCGAAACCATAGTCTCTGATCGTGGCACCCAGTTCACAGCAGAATTCTGGAGGTCACTATGCGAACGCCTTGAGATTGCTCCCTGGTTTTCCACAGCCTTCCACCCACAGACGGATGGCCAGATGGAAAGAATCAATGCCGTCATGAAACAATACCTCCGCGCCTACGTCTCGTACCAGCAGGATGACTGGACCAGGTTCCTGCCAATGGCAGAGTTCGCAACCAACAACCATGTCTCTAAAACCACCAAGCTGTCGCCATTCCAGGCTAACTATGGACGACACGCACGCATGACCTTCAGCCCCCTGGCTCACAGCAAAACTACGAATGAGCAGCAAGCAAACGGGATGGCCCGAAATATGGCCAAGGTCTACGAGTTCCTACGCGATAAGATGTTCTGGTCCCAAAGGATCCAAGAAGACGCGGCAAATGCAAATCGCACTCCGGCCCCCATTACGCAGTTGATGACAAAGTATGGTTATCAACCAAGAACATTGAGACCAAGCGACCATCCAAGAAACTGGATTGGAAGCGTATCGGCCCCTACAGGATCAAGCGAATGGTTAGTCCCTACGCTTATGAGTTGGACCTCCCCGCCATGATGAAGGTACATCCGTCTTCGCGTTTCCTGCTGTCTCTTGCTTCAGAAAACGTCCCCGGTCGGATACAACCCTTCCTCCCCGGTCAGTCGGAGGTGAACAGGAGTGGGAGATCGACGCAATTCTGGACTCGCGAAAATACGAGGACAGCTACAATATGGTTCGATCTGCGAGCTATGACGACCTCTTGTCAGCACGCAGATCTCAAACACGCTCACCCTGAACTGGTCGGGGACTTCCGACCGTTCTGCAAAACAGCCTAGAAGGAGCTAGGCCTTGAGGAGGACCTAATCTATAATGGCGTGCCAAGACTTCATATTACATTACTAGAGTTACCGCTGCACGAGAAGATGTCAGCGATTCGGTTAAGCATTCTTGGGTTTTCATTTGCGAATCAGGTTTTCTTTGGGTTCTATGGGTTTCCGTCACACGGGTTAGTAATCGGTTCTCGGCGATGGATATATATATGGGCCTGTCCTCTCCTTCTCTCTCTTTCCTTTCTTCTCTACGCAACCTTCCTGTTCATTAGGGTGTTATATTGTTTGTCTTTAGTTCTCTACGGTTATTATAGTTGTGTTACGTGTTTGGAATATATATCGTTCACGTTACTATAGTTCCTTCCTCCATCCTTTGAACCCATAGTCGTTCGGAACTCATAACAGTGATGATTCCTTCGTCCATAGATCCAACCGGTTGTCTTTCGTGGTTCTTCGTCCATAGATCTGGTCATGAGCAAATGGCGAGTCTTCTATTAGTATCTTCGGGTTCACTACTTCGTCTGTGAGATCATCTATCTCCTGGATTAAAACTCTAGAGAACTTCCTCTTTCTTAAAAGCAATCTAAAGGCATAAAGTAACAATGAAAAGCGATATTCTTCCTCCCATCTAATAACAAGACAAAAAAATAGAAGGTACGGATAGAATTATCATGTACATAAAATTATTCAGTGGGGTAGACCATGACCAGAATAAAGTAGATTCTAACGATTTAACTTTATTTTACCAGACTGCAAGGTGTTAAAAGGGTGTTTGTCAGGCAAAAAGTATATCAGGCGAGGCAGGACGAGTACAAATTAAAATTGGAAAAGTTCAAGATGCTTCAAATAAACCCCATACAAGCCTCAAGTGAACTTAATGCGTAATATCCTTCTCCCAAAGATCAGGAACGATCTTATAATTGCAAAAGATAGGTTTTAGTGTTAGTAAACCAATTGGGCGTTCAGGCCACTTACGGTATATAGGGTATCAGGGCTTCAGGGAACGAGACTTAATTTTTTGTTGCTGGTGAAGAATCTTCATTGTGTGACGTGGCTCTACCTCTACTAAACAAGAGTGTTGGAGTTAAGAGGACCGGTGGAAGAAAAAGTTAGGTTTAGAGAGAAAAGATTCTTCTTGATAGATTTAGAATAATCTTAAATGTCTTCCTCCACTTGTTACAACTGATGATGAGGAAAACTAGAACTAGTGAACGGGAACGGAGATGAGTACTTACACTCAAAATCTTTCAGTTTTCCGGCCTTTTACTGCTTAAACTAAGTTCTTGTGAAAACTTCATTTTGGAGCGGAAACAATTCCTCCACTACCCCACTCCTACTAAGTGCTAGCAGGTGTTTCCGGTCCTAGAGTAAGCACCCATAGCCAGGGTCAAGGACCACCGGCAACTGGACTGTCATACAGCTCCGGCCTGTATTAAATGAGTTTCCGCTCAAGTGGTCTACTGTTGTGATGGGGCTCTGCCTCTACTAAACAAGAGTGTAGGAAGCAAAAGTGCCGGTAGAAGAAAGAGTTAGGTTTAGCGAGTAAAGATTCTTCTTGGTAGACTTAGAATAATTTTAAGGGTCTTCTTCCGCTTGTTACAACTGATGATGAGGAAAAACTAGAACTAGTGGGCGGAAATGGAGATGAGTACTTATACTCCAAATCTCTCGGTTTTCCTGCCTTCCACTGCTCAAACTAAGTTCCCGTGAAAACTCTGCTTTGGAGCGGAAACAATTCCTCCACTACCACGCTTCTCCCTAAATGCTAGCGGGTGTTTCCAGTCCTAGAGCAATACACTCTTAGCCAGGGTCAAGGATCACCTGCAGCCTGGCTGCTACACAGCTTCGGGCCTGTATTAGAGGAGTCTCCGCTCTGGTGGTCTACCCTTGATGGCTGCAAAGCTGTAACTCATTGTAGATTATTCCCGGGCATACCCACTGCCGCCTGCGGCAGGACTATCTTTGTTCTGAAGGTTCAATGGAGATGTCCGGTGCTTAGAGACCTTTCTCTAGCCGGTCTTCTATTCAATGACAGGACTCAGACTCGTGAATCTGACTCTTCATGAACAGATCTCCTCCTTAGTAGCCAGAAGGTGGGTACACTTGTGGCAGGTTGCGGTCCTCATCTACAGGTACTTTCCTATCACTGTAACTACTGGGTTCTATCAATGACTCTGATCCTATAGCAGGCCCGGTGAAACCTAGTCCCCTGATCGCTGGTATGGCTCTGTTATACACTGGACAGAGTACAGTATGACTTCCTTCTTTGAACCAGATTGCTTGTTCTGTTTTAGTGGTGTATTGATTGCTTTACCGGTTGATGGGAGCATCTTGTTTACGTCTGTATAGATTTTTGTCCTCTTGATGACGTGGCCTTTTTCGTGTATATTTATTTAAAGGGAGTGGGGATTTGTTTAGGGATCGCTTTGATGAAGTTTTCCAATTTTTCAAACTCTTGAGTTGAGCCAGTGTGTCGAGGGGGTTCCTGGAGGGAGCAATTTTCTCTTCTAACATAAAGTTATTTGCTCGTAACTTATTAAAGTATTTCAATATGAGGACCTTATGTTTGATACTACTCACGAGCATTAGGGTGTTGATATCATCTGGGTATGAGGTGTTATCGTTCTCAATTTTCTGCTTAATTGTGTTGGCAAAGAATTGGAGGGAGGCAGAAGTGTCATCTTGAATGTTGACTTTTAGTTTATGTAGGTATTTGTCCATATCCCCAATTTTGAGTTCCTCAAGGAGGCTCATCATCATGAGACTGGGGGTGATCTAGGTCTGGGAGGCATGTTTGAAGCCTAAGTGTGGGTGGGGTTTTGGTGTGGTGATGTGGTTGCCACACAAGCTCTTGGTGTTGAGTTTTCAAAAATCGAATGATTAGAGGGAAAGAAGGATGATTTCCAGTGATATGTAGTAGCACGATTACTTATAGCCCAATGGCTGTGTCGACGATCTCACCGGCGAAACTAGATTTCCATATAAACCCCAAATCTCACATTACCCACATCTCCACCTAAAGATACCGTAATATTTGACACCCCAACATCACCACCACTTATAACGTCCCCACACCTCGAGATCCCAGTCCGCAGCTAGCCGAATACCAAGACTCGAACAGCATCCAGTCTTGATGTTGGACCAACCGCCATACCGAGTTCTCGAGGTTCAATGAGCCCACGAGATCTATCACAGACCGCATATGAAAAGCCTAAAGACACCCACGATTAATTGAAGCTTCAAGTAAAGTCAGGTACATACATTTGCTGGCCATCCTAGAGTATAGTATGGTCAATGCATTATCTACAGTCTCTAACAATTGAGAAACCATTGTATTTCTTTTTCTTTTTTTTGAAAAAAAAGAAAAACAGATAGTGGGAGGCTTGCAAGGAAAAAGAGAAAGAGAAAAAAAAAATGCGAAACGCAAAACTACAACCCACAAAACAGGCAGACATCGCGGGGAGAAAAAGGGAAAGGAAGAAAGAAAGGAAGAAAGAAATAACCATCTACTCTCCCTTCTGGTATCACTCCTTCCCTTTCCCCCCACTCCCACCACCGCCCATACTCCCCAACTTAAACCCCTCCCCCAACCCCTCTCCCAACGGTCCCAACCCTCCCCCCTCTCTTTCTCCCCCCTTCTCTTTACTCCCTACCCTCACCATCTCGCCACTGCCCATACCCCCAGTCCCCACACTCCCCCTCGCCACGAACCCCGTCTTTGCCTTCACCGCCGGATCATCCCCCAGCATCCATGCAAAGCTGCTCTGCGCCAGCGAGCTCCGCGGTTTATGCGTCAGAAAGTCCGGGTCCGAGTTGTTCTTAAAGCTTGTCTTTACGAAATTCCCCGGTGGGGAGCTGGGCGTTCTCGCCATTGTCGAAGTACTCGCCGCCGATAACGGCGCCGACGCCGGATTGTGCGGTGATATCGCAGCGGCCGCTGACGATGCCCTTCTAAATGCTGGTGGTGGGTGTCTTGCAGATCCCGGCGTCCCCGGCGCAATCGCCTCCAACAACTCAGGCCCCACCTCCCGCCCACTATCCGCCAGACACGCCCTGATCACCTTCAACCTCTCAATCGCACTCGCCCTCTCCACCGCTCTCAGAGGCTCCTGTTCCAAGACCTCAATCACATTCCCCAGAGCCCTCTCCAGCATCTTTCTTCTCTCTTCGTCGTTCTTCAGCCGTCTGCTGAGTGCCCTACTCCTCTTGACCAGCTCATCCTCACCCGGTCGCTCCTCACCCCACTGTGGAGCCTGCGCCTGGAAGCCCGCCACATTCTTCTTTACCTCTCCGACAGCACGGCCGATGGTACGGTTAACGCCCCACTTCTCGCCGCGGTCGAGGACGGTGCGCGTCACGTCTGACAGCACCGCGTCGAGCTGCACGCCGGGAATGAAGCGGGTTGGGGATGCTATTGGGGACTTTGTGCGCGAGGAAGGGGTGGACACTGTAGTATGGGTTTTGGTATTGTTTCTTGCGGTTGCACGGGGAAGGGGCAGCTTTGGTGGTCGGTCAGAGTATTGCACGATTATGTGCTTGCCACCGGCGAGGGAGAGGTTAGAGCGGAGGTAGAGGGCGTCAGAGACAAAGGTTGAAGGATGATGGGGAGGGCCTGGAGAGGGATATCGGAGGACGAGAGTCAGGGCGGTGGAGTAATCGGCGGTTACAACTAATTTTTGATATCATGAAGTGTTAATAATCTATCACTATGATCATTGACAGGGCGAGTGCTGGGCTGTGATGGAAAACTCACGCTGCCAGCGGATACGCAGCAACATCGCGACACAGATGTAGTCGACCAACTGCAGACCCGGGTCCTCACTAAAGAGGGCATCCCACACCTCTACCAACTCGTCCAACGGGAATTCTCTTCCAAATAGCAGTCTGATCCAGCGTCTGTCACCCCCACAAAAACCAACCCCAACCCCGCGCCAATATCAGCAACCACAGCTAACCTTAACCAACCACAATACAACAATCACAAGAAATCACTCACATCAAAAACACCTGTGGCAGTACATCCAATGCCTTCAGATGATTCCCCAATTCAGGGTCAACCGCCATGACCAGATTATCATGAATCCATCTACTCTTCTCGACAATCGGTGGTCTTCCCCTACTCTCCCTCCCTCCCTTCCCCTCCCCCTCCTCACCGAGCTCATACCACGCCTTTGCGCTCCTCATAATTATCTGGAACAGGGAGAATGTATCATGCTCTACATAACGCGAATCGCACACCACTCCAAGCATTCCCTCCTGCCCCACCGCCTCCGTATCAACAGCATCACCGGCGAGAACCCATAGGATCACAGCTACAATCTCGTGCATGCCCTGACGGTATCCAAGGTCCTCGTTCAGTTTGCAGTACACGAAGAGTACGTCGAGAAGCGAGCGCTGGACGGGGGCGGCACGAAAATAGGGGATGTCGGGCATGCACCGCTCGATGTCTTGGATGATTTCGGCACGGAGCTCTTCGTCTTTACGGTAGCGGTCCCATGGGTTCTGTTTTTCCACCCACCATCCCACCGTCAGCATTCCACCCTCTACAACCACCACACAGCACATTCCCAACCATAAAACATAAAGAGGGAGAGAGGGAGCAGCATACACTCTCATCCTCCGCCAACGGATCAATCCCAACACCATCCCCCTCGTCCGCGCTCTCCAGATCGAACGGCTTCCCGTAGCTCTCCCGCAGCTCCTCGAACGCGCATCGCTCGGCATCCAGTTTTGCGCGCCATGTGACCTGATCGGTGGATGGAAAGAGGAGCCATATCTACCCCCCAAATCCATAGTTAGCCCCCCCACCTCTCATCTACCCCTCTACCCCCCCCCCCCCCAACCCCACCCCACCTCCTAGCTAGCTAACCAGCAGAAACAGCTAACATACCTTCCAGCAGACGCTCCTTAGCCCCCCGCCCGCCTTCAGCCCCTCCGGCGTGGGGCGTGGCCCCGCCTCAAAGGTTGCTTGCCAGTGGCTCCTGCGATACCGCACACCCTGTCAGCTCTATACATCCAATAAGCAACGCCAGCGAGTGGGGCAATTGGGGATACCGGGCGTCTTGGATCTCTAGCATTTCCGGATGGGTAGTCTTGACTGCACGTGGTTATATGAGCTAGTTGACTGTTGCTCTGCCCTGCTTGCGGCGAAGGTTGTGGTGGGATGGGTGCTACGCGGGGCAGGAGGATATGTTGGTATATTATATGAAGGTGAGGTCAATGATTGGGATGCTGGTTGTTGGTACGACCCCCACAGGAGAGGATATGAGTCCTAACGGTATGAGGAGATATGATATAAAAAGATAAGTGGAATATCCTTCTTTCCTTGTCTTATCCCATCTTCAACCCAACTCCTGCTACAATTGGACAAGAGACAACAAAAGATAGGTGGAATAACATCTTTCTTCCTTATTCTCCTTGAATTCCTACATACGGAATAATACAAACGCTATCTGCAACTTTTATCTGTACACAATGGCGGTCCTGCAACCACATAATAAACGAATAAAAGAATAAAAAACAAGAATAACAGAACTGCTACACCATTATGATACTGTAAAACGTCCTACAACAAACATAAAAACCCACTCAATCATAAAAGTTTTTAAACAAAAAGAAAAGAAACAAGAAGAACTAAAAGTAGTGGATGCGGAAGGGAACTTTTTCAAGCCTTAAGAGCCTTCCCATGCTTTTCCCAGAAACCCCTACACCCACCATGGCCCGCCCACCCCGCATCCCACCACCCAAGCCGATCTGTCCGTTCCTTAAGCCCAGGCAAAACCTCATTCTTCGCCAGCCCACAAAGCTTACACCCACCAACAACCTTAGCCGGCATCCTTCCCACCTCATCCGTAACTTCTGGAACCCCCGCGCCCATAGCAGCCTTGAGCCTGCCAGCGCCGTCGCTCCAGAGCCTGCAGGTCTCTTTAACCTCCCTATCCTCCTTCTGTTGTTCCCAGTTGGCATTAGCGCCACCAGCGAGCTTCATCCCGCCACTGCCCGCGCGGCCGCGGGCGACTGTCTTTGGGCGCCTTTTGCGGCCCGCGATGATACGTCCCGCGACTCGTCCGAGCTCGCAGGTGCCTTCAAGGAAGTCACGAGATTTAGGGTGTGCAAGGACACGTTGACGGAGTGGGAATTCGAGGGTTGTGAGCTTATCTAAGAGGTGAGTCTGCGGTAGCAGAAAGAGCGGCGGGAAGGCTGTCAGTAGGAGTGCCACTGGTGGCATTGGATCCTCTTCCTGTACCGGTTTCCGGGGAGGCGAGGGGTTGTCTAGTGCGAAGTTCTTCAAGGTTATGCTTGGACGGCTGATGTGTGCTTGTGTTCGCGGCGGTGTACCGAATGCTACGGGTGCAGGTGAAGGGATGTTGAAGCTGTTAGGGAGAGATGGAGGAATGCTAAAGTTGTTGGAGACAGGTGGCGGAGTGCTGAAGCTGTTAGAGGTAGGTGCTGGTGTATTGAACGCGTTCTTCGGTGCTGCAGAGACGACGGGCGACGATATGAAGTCGCCGAAATCATCGTCGTCGTCGTCAAGCAGTGCTGGGGCTGCGAGCTTCGTTAAAAGCTGGTTTGTAGGTCTTGCGGGCTTTGGAGGTTTCGGCAGGGTAATTGAGGTACCGCTCATGCTGTTGTTGAGGCTGCCACTCGTCTGTAGACCTGGTAGTCCATTTCGTGGTGGTGTAGCTGCTGCAGTCGCAGGGAAACTAAAGCTTGATAGTGACGCTAGAGGCGGAGTACCTATGCTGTTCAGCGCTGGATTTAAGCTCTGTAGTGACGCTGGGGGCGGTGTGCCAATGCTGTTCCGGATGGGATTTAAGCTTTGGAGAGCCGCAAAACTGTCCTTCGGCCTATTGTTTACAGATGGGAAGCTAAACCCAGACATTGAACTCGGTGGCGGCGTATTATTTCGTAGCCCATTGCCATATTGTTGCACTCCCGAAACACTGCTCTTTGGCGTATGATTCGCCGACGACCCTGAGTTTGGTGTACCTGGCGTGTTTGTAGCTGCAGGCGTCGGTGAAAGCACTGACATAGGTGTCAGCGCCGGCATCGACGGTTTTCTCGGAACACTCGTCGTCGCCGACGCAAAGTCCCCAAAGTCGTCTTCCCCATCCAGCTTATCGTTATCCATAAGGTCGAGTAGATCTGGTGGTGGTGTAGGCGCCGAGAAGCTTCCATACGCCGATCCATTCGTGCCACCTCTCTGCTGTGATACCGGGGTCGTTTTCCGACTGATGTTGTGGCCGTTCCTGCTGGACGATCTTGGTAGTGGTGGGGGTGTGAACCTACCACCCCTCCCGTCACTCCCAGAGAAGTCATTTCCCAGAGCTTCGAACAGGTCAATCTGCTTTGGATTTGGCAAGGGACCGTGATACGACATTTGTCTCGGGGTGTGGCCTAGCCTCTGCATGTGCGGCGGCTTTGGCGGCCATGGTGCTTGGGGGTTGTTGAGGTGTGCAAGGAGGTCGTCGAAATTTGTCGTGGATGCTCGGTGCTGGTGGCCATGGGAGCTTGTTCGAACAAGGGGGACATTGTGGAGTGGGGTGTGCTGGGGAGGAGGGGCAGAGGTCAGGTCGAGGCCGAGGGGATCAGCGGAGGTGAAGCGGCGGTTTGAGGGTGGGCCTCGAGAGTTTGGGATTGTGGGAGTGGAAGGTTTTGGGGGGGTATAGGAAGAAGAGAATTCTGCGAATTCACTCAGTAGGTCTTGTGACATTGTAAGAAGGGAGAGTGAGAGGTATTGCTCGAACAGAGCAAAGTTAACAGTCGAGCACGGCGAAGATGGCTATACAGAACAGAACAGAACGGAATATGTAGTATTTGTTTGAGCAAAATAGTAACAGTAGCAAGTAATAATAGGTAGAGCAAGAATCAAAGGAAGCAAGCAAGCAAGTGATAAAAGCAATGACGGTCCTAGAGAATGTCGTCTGGCTGTTCTTTCTTGTTTTGAATGATGGTTATGATTGAGTGAAGGAATGGCCGGAATAAGCATTAAAATGCGTGAGCGAGAGAGCGAGAAGGTGGCCAGAGTAAGAAGAAAAGAAGAAGTAAGAGTAGACTCCCCCTTCCTCCCCTCCGTGCTTCCCTCCTTCATCCCATCCCACCTCCCTCCCTTTCTGAGGGATCTCGGCATTGCATCGTATGGTTATGGCTCTTCTCTCTGCTAGTTACATAAAGGAACGCCCTCTACTCCACCTCCACTGGTGCACGGTCTCGGTCTCTGATTCCTTTCTTTCTTCGGCCCCTTCCCACTACTGTAGAGTAGACTAAGTAGGCCGTAATAGACATGCCTATTACTGCTGCCCCATTCTCCCCATGATCATGCGCAACAACAACGCACTCAAGTGAGTAGTTTTAGTCCATGTAGAGTATGATACACACCTGACCGGGACTCGGGCGGACCCTTATGCCCATCTTTTTTTCCGCTGCAGCCCTTTCATTGCTTCCTTGGCCCTGGGGAACGGGACCCTACAGACGTGCAGAGCTTGCGTTACATAAAAGAGAGTGACGGTCCCCGTGTTTTTTTTTTTTTTTCCATACCCCTGGCGCTCTCCATCCCTTCTTTTCTTCTTCCCCTTCTTTTCCCGTCATGGGGACGGGTACGCCATGGAACCAACAACGCTTGCTGTCCAGGGGTTGCGGCTCAAAATAGAGTTGGTTGGATAGGGTCTACGCAGGCTGCGCGTAGAGCCAATGCGCGTAGAGCCAATGAGAGTTACCAGCAGCCACAGACCAACAGCAGCTCCTCCACACACAGCCACTCCTACCTAATTCCTAACTGAATGCACCGGTTGTTGATCCTTGCCTCTGTACCCCTGTCCCGGTTACTCGTTCCTGGCTGCGACAAAGTGAAGCGACAGACAGACTGGAGAAGTGAGAAGAGAGCTTGGACTCATCCGAAGAACACCGTGGTCAAAGGAAAGAAAAGTGAGGAAGATAGAGAGCTCATCTCGACCGTCACTCCACATCCTTTCTTCCCCCCCTCATTCCCTCCTCTCCCCCACGATCGCTCCAACACTCACTATTTCCCCTGCATAAGCCTTCTTCTGTCCCTCACTTCCTCTCCTCTTCCATTTATTCCTTTTTCTTAACCTGCAATTTTACTGGATTGAGTTCAGTGCCCTTTTTATTTTCAACAACTCTCATTATCATTATATATAGAAAATGACACGTTTAAAGGCTTCCTCCCGGGCAAAGAGCAAAAAGATTTCAAAGGATCCCATCACTGCAGTTGCGGACTCAGTTGCCCATAGAGCCGAGGAAGCGAAGGACCATGGGAGCTCCATATTCCAGCTAGTCATCTGTGTTGGTGGCATTTATGCTTCATTGTAGGAATAATGGTTATTACCTTACCTTATTGATACTTGACTAACACATCCTTTAGCTTGACATGGGCCCTCTTGCAAGAGAGGATTACCACGACTCCCTATGGCGAGGACAAGAAGATCTTTCGCGCATCGCTCGTCCTCAACACCGTCCAGTCGATCTTTGCGGCATTTACCGGGTACATATATTTCTGCTACTCCAACTCCGGTTCCACCACCGCGCGAGTATTCCCCAATCTCTCAATCTCACTTAGACTCCTCCTTGTTTCGATAACTCAATCTCTCGCATCGCCTTTTGGCTATGCATCTCTCAGGCACATCGACTATATCACCTACATCCTTGCGAAATCATGCAAGCTCCTCCCCGTAATGTTCCTGCACGTCACCCTGTTCAGGCGCAAGTACCCGCTCTACAAGTATGTCGTCGTCATGCTCGTCACTGCCGGTGTTGCAGTCTTTACCCTGTACCCTAGCAACCCCAAGAAGATAAAGAAGTCCACCACCTCCGAGTCGGAGAAGAACGTCATGTGGGGAATGTTCCTGCTTGGTGTCAACCTTTTATTCGATGGCCTCACAAACACCATCCAGGATGATATCTTTGCGCGCACTCCTAAGGGCGTCGTGAGCGGGCCGCAAATGATGACTGCGCTCAACATACTCTCATCTGTCATGACTTTCAGTTACCTTACGCTGAACCCATGGAGCAACGAGTTGGCAGACGCCCTCGCGTTCGTTCAAGAGCACCCTACGGTCATCATGGACATCCTCGGCTTCGCTCTCTGCGGTGCTCTTGGCCAAGTATTCATCTGTAAGGCTCCTCCCCCACCAAGCGGAGAAAGCAAACTAACAAGTTCTTAGTCCACACACTCTCGAAGTTCGGCTCTCTCGTCCTCGTCACGGTCACTGTGACCCGTAAGATGCTGTCAATGATCTTCTCCGTGTTTGCGTTCGGCCATAGTCTGTCCGGTATGCAATGGCTTGGTGTTGGTCTTGTCTTCGGCGGTGTCGGTGCCGAGGCGGAGATGAAGAGGCAGAGCGAGGTGGCCAAGAAGAAAGCCAAGTTGGAGGCCCATACTAAGAAGGAATAGATTTTGAGTCGCTCTTCTCCTCCCTTCCCTTTTCCCTTGGAATGTGATGTGTTGGTGTGCGTATTGCATTTGTATATCATAGATTAGGGGTTATAGAAATGAGAATTGTATACATACAAGTTTTTGATTCGTTGTAATAATTTTGGTGGTTGTGCGGAGATGGAAGAGTGATGATTATAATTGTAGTATGTGAGCGATAGTAGGGGTGGAGGTGATTGTAGTCATTGCAACTATGGTCACCAAAACACAAACGCATCGAGTGATATTCCCTGACCCAACTTCCCTCGATACGCTTTTCTGTGCCATATCATCTCTCGGATTTGTGAGAAGAATGACTGTCCTCAGATAACTTTGGACTTGTGCTTTGTCTATATACAAGCCCGAACGACTGGGCTCAAGCGACCTGGATCCGCATAGCTCCCTCAAACTACCAGCAATCTGCCGCATAAACCTAGCGATTGAAACCCGCTCTATATGCCATCTACATTCCCTAAGTATCGACAGCCCTGTAACTCAATCCAGCCCTTCACTGCTCCCTCCTGAATGATCTCCCCACACCTACCTATGCACACCCAATCTATGTCCGTCTACACAATGAAGCCATAGGATACAAACCAAGATGACTGGCCACAGTCAAAGAGAGTAAAAGAATACCAGAAGTGCCGAGGCCAATTTGAACGACCGACCCTACAAATTGCAATCGTGATCTAACACCTGAATTACCAGAGCTGATGTCTAGAAGCGTTGGTGTCGTAGTCATACCTAGGTGGTTGGTTGGGGCGAGGAGGTCTTTGAAGCGGCTTAATTATGGTCGGTTGAGGGTTGGCTTAGGGCTTCTGTGGTTGATTGGTACTGCTATAGCAGTTTGCTGATGTGATTTCTTTTTTTATCCATTATGTGCATGCAACCTCACGGTTATGACACTACATGTACTTACTGATGAGGTTTTTGACACTGCTGGTGCTTGTGGGAAGTTTATGAGCCCGGGTTCGCGCGCCTGACAGAAGCTATGGTGCTTGTTGCTGGATTGGATTACGATCTTCACATGTAGTATCGGTTTCTATATGTCTAAGCGCATCCCTTGAGCGATAAAGAGACTGAGTTCAAGAGGTTGGCTTTCTGTTCTGTCTCGAAGACCCATCCCACAGGTTATAGCATAATTTATGTAGTACATAGTGTAAATATTGAGTAGAAGGTCAGATATCAAAGAGCGATGATTCATGGATATTTGGATGTACGTTGCGCATCATGTTGATTTTAAATTTAAACCCTATGCGTCACTACTGCTGCTATTTCTACGGTTGGCATTGACTGTTGCTTGCTGCTCGCTACTCGAACTGCGTTGACTTACCGAAAAACTCCATTTATCTGTCGGAATTATGTCCGAGCCTAGGAAAATATATCCTGTCCGTCATCCTTGTGGCAAAGGAAAATATATCCTAGCTATTATTAGTACTTGTGGCAAAGGTCTAGACCACTGTTGTATTATGTCATTGCTGCCTCTTTCCAAGGGAATTGTTATTATAAAAGAGCTACTAAGTTACCTCCTGTACTGTAGTAGGCATGATAGGAATATAATCTGCTGCAAGACCTTGATATTTCCAATAGTATCTGCACTTTAGTATGCGAGTGATATCCTATGATCCAAGATCATATTCCAGTCCCTGTATTTTTTTCCCCCCTTTCTTTTATTCATAACAGGAGTTTCCCAGCCTTTGGCTGGAGTAGAAACTGTTATGGCTTAAACAATATCATCATATCACTGAAACCCCAAGATGCTCTGTGCACATATCTGATATACTATTTGATTGGCTCAAGATGTGTTGGAATACCAATATCTACTCACTGACTCAAACATATATCTACTGACTCACTCAAACATATTTGATAGAGTATTTACTCACTGTCTCCAACATATTTGATAGAGAAAAAGAAAACCTCTCAAACCTGGCCAATCAAATCCTTTAAATCGCACATTGCATATCGGGTATATCTGTGTGCTTGCTGGGTGTACATTTCCAGTCCCTAAAGGCATACAGATAATTAGGCATCTACTCCAAGGCTATCGATATTTAGACTAACCTTATAATTAAGTTACACTCGCTCTTAAATTAAATACGAGTTCGCTACATTAGACTTCTTTTTCTTCCTCTTTTTTTTTTTTTTTTGTTAGAGTTAGAGTGAATTGGTGCTTTTGAGTCCTGGGCGTGGCCGCATCGTATCATGCTCGGTGTTAGTATTAAAGCCTACCTATCTTTAGGCACGAATTGAGGAATAGCTTTGCCTTCTGTCCCCTGTCGTGTGCTGTGAAGATGGAAGCGCCATACATTCCTTGGTACCGCCCACCCCTAGGTATAATTTCTAAATACGAACGAACCCCAAAAGTCTGGGTCGCGATCACATGCACATGCACATGGCCCGATTTCTACACTTTTTCTTTTTCTCCGAGTTTTCGTTGTATCCTATTTTGGAGGTATGGCCTTGTGGGCTTGGCATCGAGTGACTCATTGTGACGCGCCATGTGCACCCTCTATAAACGGGGACAAGCAGTGTGGGGTTACGCCATAGTTTATACTGCATGCGATCTTTCTGTACCTAGAAACAAGAATAGAAATGAAGTAAAATAAAAAAAAGTGTGGGGTGAGTACTAACTAGAGTAACTGTAGCCCATGGAGACTCACATAGAGTCATAATTATTATGAGAAATTAAGCTGCATGGTAGGATGGGTTGATCAATGGCGTGTCGTACTAGCCACTCAAGTCCGGATGTCCTGCCAGCCCAAACCGCATATCCAGCCCGACTGCATAGATATTCTAGGAGACAATAGGGCGAGAGATTTTAGAAAAGCTGCTGGCTTTTAGAGTGCGATTTTTAAGAAGAACAGAGTGTCAGTGGTGTCAAATGTTGTTAATGGCCCCTTTGCTGCAGTAATTTAGGGTGTTCTAAGAGCAATTTATAAAATATCCGTCGTTTGTCGGTGTGTAAGTGTTTCGGATTTGTTGGCCGGTCGTGTACACTTTAATACTGTGTGCGGCCAAAATTTGGAGTGGTCTGTCAAGCAGGGTGTTGTGTTTGTGTGCTGTGCTTCCTGCCCCACATATTCTTTTCCCCCACCTCCCCAACTTCATTTTGATTTCGCCGACTTAAGTCTTGGCAATTCCAACTATAAAAGAGTTTGAGTTTCCCTTCACCCCCTTCTTTTTTTCTCTCCCCATATACACAGACCTCCACCACCCTCCCTCCCCTCTCCCCCTCTCTCCCCCCTCTCTCCCCTCTCTCCCCCCTCTTTCTCCCCATCCTCCAGAAGGGTACCCACTCCCTGCACCTTTGCTCCTCCCTCTACAGGGAGGAGTATCTTTCCTCCTGCTTTCCCCTCCCTCCCCGCTCCTCCCCTCGCGGGGAGGAATATTTTCACTTCCCCTTTTTGGTTCTGGGCGATGCCGAGGACCTAATAGGTGTTTTGAATTATTAGCTCCTTGTCCCGAATTTCTCTTCACGTCATGAGAAATAACTATGACTGAAGTTTTCTCCACTATAGGCTTTTTCAACCGTGGGATTTTCTTGGCTATGAATTTTCCTTTGGCTATGAATTTCCCCCTGACTGTGCGTTTTCTTAGCATAGGTTCTTATTTCCTAGTGGCGAAGTTTCATAACTGAGTTTTGCTGATTGAGTCTTCGTGAAAATTTTTAGTTTATCTCTTCGTGCGTTAGTGATTTTGTTTTTGTTTTTACCTCTGATTGACAGACATTAATATTCTCGCCTTTATCTCTCTAGTTCTCTATGTAGGGAGGGGTTTATCTCGGCTACCTTCGGGCGCTGAGTATCACCGAAAGCTTGAGATGAATAGGGAAGAGCCCCTCATCACATGGTGGGCTTCACTAGACCAAACTGCTTTACGAGTTTACTCCTGTTATGTTTACCGTCACGCTTCAAACCGCCTCGGACCCGCCTGTAGACAGTTCGCCAGCTTGATTTACTCCTGATCATCTATCTCGGGATAGCTTCAGATAGGATCTTACCCAAAGGACCAACAGTAGCTAATTCCACCAACCCCATACACAGCTCCTGGATACCCCCTAACCCTGATGCATGAAAGAGAAGGGCTTAGAATATCTATAGGAGTTAAAGAAGAGAACCATTCAGGTTGGAGAAGGCCAATCTTTCCAACCACCCTGGAGAATGTTTGGGTGGATGAAAAATGCACCGGCAAGCCACCCTCAAAGAGCAGTGTGATCCCCCTACAAATAGCCTAAGGTTCCTACGAACTTATCTCTTCGAGCTCTACTACCGGTTCTTTCTCTTCCCACACTATGGCGTGTTGTGATCACAGTTTCTTGTAGGAGATTCCTAATACTACACCATGCTAACACCAAGAACCCTACGGTAGCAAGTTACATGTAGTTAATCGATACAAGGTCTGTCCTGTCTTATCTCCTCCACTCCCAATAGTCACTAGGAAGAGGAGATAAACTCGTTTCACAAGTTTTATTTTCCCCATATGTACGACCTGCTTGTCTCCCCGGCTACCTCGGAGACCAACAACCCACGTGCAGGGCTGTACCGGGTGTTGACGGTAAATAAGAAGAATTTGATAAAGGAATCTTGCTGTGAAATAGGTGCGTTTATCTTATCTGATTCTTGGTATTTATGGTTAACCCCCGGTACATAGCACTGGACAGGCTTCAAGCAGGGCCTAGGGATAATCTATTTATGGGTTTCTTGAGAAGCCATGATGCCACTAGATACACCACGAGACCGGTAGTTCTGATATCTGGCAGGCTAATATGGGCCAAAGTAACCTAGCAGAAGCACAAATTGAGCACGAACGAGTGTAGAATGTGCATTCGTAAATAACACAACTGCTCAGCTATATCTAGATTTCCCGTAATTGGAGGCAGGATGACGGGAATTGATAAGATTCGGGCTGTTTCTTTAAGGTTTGGTAGAGAGCTGACATCTGGTTTAGTCGGTGGAGGGTGTATGGAGGATGTTAATCTTTAATGCAGGAGCCCGTATAACCCAAGGACTTTGCAGGAAGACGCGGCCCTTTGGGCTAATGCACTATGCATTACAAGACTAGATGGCGATTACAAGGGGAAAAGACTTTTAGCACCGCAGCCCAAGCGTCTAAAAAAACTCCTGAAAAGACCGATCAGTGTAGCTGTTCAAACACAGATATATATCAATGCGCACAGCCTGGTAGATTGCAGTGTCGTTTATGTTCCAAGTCGTATTGAGTGTACCCTGGGATACGAACGAACCTTAACAAATCCACTGCCTCCTATGTCGCCAAAAGGATCCTAGAATACTTCAACGAATCGTAAATAACTCTACTTTTACCTTCGTGTCTGAGCTAGTTGTGTTCTAATTCATAAGCCTCTCAGTAGGTATATTAATTACTCCATAATTGCGTCAGATAGTAGTATCTAAATCACGCCTCAAACAAGTTCCTACCAGACCAGTATGACCAAACTGAGGCGTAGAAAGCTTTTTTTTATTCTAAAACTCAACCTCAAGCTCAGGTTCACTAGATGGTATTCCAGCCCAGAAATCTCAAATGCCTAGCCTTAACAAACCGCGGGCCCGTCTACAAGAAAGCCTCAAGGTTTATTTCCATTGCGGAAACAGGGTACGGAATTTCGAACTTCTCCAAGACGGAGGGATGAAGACTATTTTATTACGTCAGCTTAGATCAAAAGTGGTTTGGATCATGAATTATCACTCACATTCCAAAAGTTCCAATGGAGGTCTTCCTTCCACCCTGGTAGCTGATCCAGATGCTAGCTGCACGGCCAGGGAAGTAGGTCGGGTCTACACTTTAATGTCAGTTATATTCAGAGACCCATGAGTTCTGCGGCTTACCATCGCAGGCCTCAATCCAGTATCCCTCCTTTGCCTCCTCTGCACCAGTCTCCTTCACACCTGTAGACAACATAGCCATAACTCTATCTAACAGACCGTGGACAACCTCAAACCCACTTGTCTTTCCGCATATGGCTGCTGCGAAATGTCTCTCGTTGCGACTCTTCCTCTCCAAACTCTCGTCCTTGAAGGCAACATCGCTGCTCTCGAATACCTTGATCGGAAGTGAGTGCTTACGGTTCTCCCTGATAGTCTTCAAAATACCAGGTAACAGTGAGGTACGAACAACCTGGTACTCTGCGGTCTTAGGGTTCGCGAGCTTGACAGCTGTCTTGCCGTCGTCGGCGCGGTTGAGCCAAGCAAAGTTCTCGTCGTGTGAGCACAGAATGAGAGGCATCACCTCGCTCCATCCACACATTGCGGCCTCGAGACGCACGATATCACCGAGTTTGTTGAGGGGAAGGGGAGCGGCAATAGTGCCCGATTTGCCAGGGAAGGTTTTTGGAAGATTGTTGTAGCCATAAGCGATTGCAACATCTTCCATGATATCACACTGGTGAAGCACATCTGCGCGGGTAACAGGGACTTCGATATTAATGATATCAGAGTCTGTCGTAGAGGGTTTGGCGATGAAGGACATCTTCTCAAGGAGCTTGCAGATCTCCTTGGCGGTGAGAGAGAGACCACAGCATGAGTTGATGTAGCTGATCTCGGCAGTCATAGAGCGAGGTGTGAGGTTAGGGACCTCGCGGGATTCGGAGTTGTGCGTTGAGACGATCTTGACGGGCTCGACACTATTTAAGTATTAGTGGGGGGTTGCGAGGTTGGTGGAGGCGGGAGAGATACGTGAAAACTTCGTCGCAGTATTGGGAGAACATCGCGACGAGAATGTTAATAACAATCTCAACCTTAGTACGGTCGGTCGCTGTAACCTCGATGAAGACATTTCGAGTGTCGAGGGTGATCTTTGAGCGGTTGCTGTTGATAATTGGGGGGAGCGAGCAAACATTGCGCTCAGCGTCGAGGATAACAGGGTACACGGGCGAGTCCCTGATGATGTGGAGGTATTTCCCGAGGTTTCTGTCGTTCTACAACCAGATCTTCAGCAAACTTAGAATATCCTCCAACAAGATCTCGCCCGAGTGCGCACCTCATAAAACTCCATCAATTCCTTCCCATTCATGGCCTTCTCCTGATTCAACGGCGCAAAGATAATCTCCTCTGGCGAGATGGCCTCATAGCTGAAAGGCCCCTTCACTGTGTCAAGATCGTGAGTCCCCATGGACACCAATGTACGCTGCCGGCACAGGTTTTGGTGAAGTTTATCTTGGAGCGCAATGAACGAGTCATATCGATCCTGGGTGAACTTGATCCCACGCAGCACAGCAGCGGAGACGTACGGCCGAATTTGAGCAGTCTAATACCCGGTGTCAGTAAGGTATAGCGGGTTGAAATTCAAACATCTCTTTGGTACCGATTCATGAACATGGATCTCGTTAACTTGACCCTCAGCGGGAGGAACAACACGGTAATTTGGCATTGGGGTCTTTCCACGGAAGATGTTCAACATCAGGGAAATACCCTCATGACAAAGCATGTCATATCTAGGAAGGGTCAATTCTTGCGCTCTTAACGAGAATATAATTTTACCTGTTAGCGGGAATTTCAATTTTCAGTTGAGGCGCCTGATCTTTGGGTCTGTCGGCGTCGCCCTCGGTCTATTGATAAATCGGAATACTGTCAGAGTAATTATTTCCAAACAGTGAAGCGTTTTCCCTGAGACCATACATCTTCGTCCAACTCAATACCTATGATTTTGGAAAAGCATGGTTAGTGACATGATTGACTATGCATATGTAAAAATAGAGACAGAGCCGCATACCAAACTCAAAACAGAGCTCATCGAACTCCTCGGTGGTGTACTGTTGACCAAGAGCCTCGTAGAGGTCATACTTATTTACTGCAACGGTAGGCATGACTTAAGGTTGCCTGCTGGCTCTATATCAAACAGATGAACAAGAGTTGTTAATTGAGCTGCGATGAGGTCTGTGAGCTCTGCGGTTGGCAGCTGTAATTATGGCTGGTATGACTTGATGGAGGGGTTTGGAGGGGTCAAAGGCTGGTGGGTTGTGCGGGGGTTTCAGATAAGCCTCAATATGTGGCGGTGCTACAAACTATCTCTACAGAATGTGGCGTAAATACATCATCTTCATGGGACCAGCTTCATGCTTTGCTTGATAGCACTAATTTGTAGTGTTTTGGCCCATCTGTGTACTCCTCTGACTGCTTCTCACTCGGCTTTGATTATAGAGCCAGCAGGGTGCGACAGAGAAAGAAAACAGCAAACAGCATCTCTCACCTCACACACCCAACACATCCCACTCGTTGCTCTGATTCAAGCAACAACACAAGCCCCTCATCCAAGCCATATCAGCTCAAGCCTGTTCTCCTTCCCCCACATCCACTTCAACACTCCATCCATCCATCGACGCCCACGCCTTATTGCTCAATTACCGTGCGTGTCCCCCCCTCACTCCCGCTCCTTCTCCACCGTTGCTGCTTCCTCTCTTCTTCATCTCCGTTCACCCCCTTTGCCCTCTTTCCTCGCTCGCTGCTGCTTTGGCCTGTTGGACGTTATCGGTCGCAGCCCAGCAAGCAAGCCTATCCTACACAGTTTTGTTTCATCATCTACCCCCCCCAACCGACTCTTGTTAGTAATTCTTGACCTGCCATACCACCCCCTTATCCGATATGATTGCCCCTCCCTGCACGATATCCTTCAACGCAGATCCACCCATCTATCCCCCACCACCCTTGAGGCTCTTCAACTAATTTCATTCCTCCTAAATTTCATAGTGCCTATTAAATCTCTCAACTTCCCTCGAGCTACCTCTAACAACAAATAGTGCCTTCCGCCTGATATAGATCTCCCATCGAGGTTACTAAATACGCAAGACCTAACAAGCTGACCCCCTTGCTCCTCTTCGTATAATGGATCCTCAGCCCGCCACGGATGAGCTTTACCCAATAGCTGTCCTGATAGATGAACTCAAGGTTGGACTAACCTGACGATACTCGGAGAGCATTATTGTTGATTGTGGAGCACAAGTTACTGATGGAGGCTGTAGCATGACGACGTTCTTCTCCGCTTAAACGCTATTAAGCGTCTATCAACCATCGCTCTCGCGCTGGGCGCAGAGCGAACCAGGGAAGAACTTATTCCATTTCTAGACGGTACGCATAGTTCATGTCAAAAAAAAAAAATGATCAAAAGGAAAACAGACAAAAAAAAAAAAGCAAGAAAAGAAAAAGAAATAAATAAATCGAGCATCATGCATTTTCATTCACCCGAATAGTGCTGACTAGTATATTTCCATGGACAACAGAATCTGTAGAAGACGAAGATGAGGTATTGACCGCTCTTAGCGAGGAGCTTGGAAACTTTGTGGAATATGTTGGAGGTCCCGAACACGGTCACGTGCTTCTCTCACCTCTGGAGAACCTTGCTGCTATTGAAGAGCCACTTGTGCGTGAAAAGGTAGGTTTATGAAGCTTCAGGTTTCGTCAATTTCCTTGGCATATCAACCGAGTCCCGCCTCTTATTCTGGCCCTGACAAGCATCATAGGCAGTCGAATCGCTCAACAAAATATGCGATGACTTGTCCCAAGCCCAAATCGAGGAGTATTTTATTCCCCTGGTCATCCGCCTTTCCAAGGCCGATTGGTTCACTTCAAAGATCTCTGCGACAGGTCTCTACACAGTACCATACTCAAAAGCTGCTCCTCGTTCTCAGGACTCTCTCAGATCGCAATTTTCCCAGCTTGTTCACGATGATACCCCAATGGTACGAAGACAGGCAGCGACAAACTTGGCAAAATTCGTTAAGGCTATGCCCTCTGAGTTGGTGGCTACAGAGATGATTCCTCTGTTCCAGCATTTGGCTCAGGATGATCAGGATAGTGTAAGGTTGTTGACTGTAGAGGTTTTGATTAGCATTGCGGAGGTTGTACCTAAGGACCAGCAACAAAGCCACTCGGTCCTCTTGACTATTCTCAGAAGTCTGTTTGGAGACAAGAGTTGGAGGGTTAGATATATGGTTGCAGATAGATTTGAGAAGGTAAGTCTTGGTTATGCTACAGGGGTGTCAGACTGACTGACAGGACTTTTGGCTAGCTTGCAAAGGCTGTAGGTGACGACGTTGTCAGGCGTGATCTGGTCCCTGCTTTCGTAAAGCTTTTGAAGGATTCAGAGGCGGAGGTTCGGACTGCTGTCGCTGGACAAATTCCAGGTAATCGTTTCCTCACATTTCTCGTCAGGGGGCAGGTTTAACTAGTAAAATTTAGGATTTTGTGGACTTCTTGACCGCCAAACTCTCCTGGATGAGATTATGGCAGCTGTTGAAGACTTGGTCAATGACCCCTCCCAGCACGTCAGAGCCTCCCTGGGTACTCAGATCAGTGGACTTGCCCCCATTCTTGGAAAGGACGAGTAAGTTAATCTCACGTTTCTCCCGAGCTCTAAAGCGTAGTACTAAGCATCATCTTGCGCCTAGAACAATCTCACATCTCCTACCAATGTTCTTACTGATGCTCAAAGACGAATTCCCTGACGTGCGTTTACATATTATCTCAAAATTGGAGCTCGTTAATGATGGTGAGGCCTTTTCTACTCTGCTATTTATCTTTGTGCTGATATTCCTCGATAGTTATCGGTATCGAGCGTCTTTCTCAGTCCCTCCTCCCAGCTATCGTCCAATTGGCCGAAGATAAACAATGGCGAGTAAGATTGGCGATCATCGAATACATTCCGCTCCTCGCCAAACAGCTAGGTGTTGAATTTTTTGATGAGAAACTTGGAAACTTGTGCATGAGTTGGTTGGGCGATACTGTTTTCTCAATTCGTGAAGCTGCAACCCAAAACTTGAAAAAATTGACGGAGGTCTTTGGCGTCGAATGGGCTAGACAGACCATTATTCCCAAAGTTATGGCTATGGGTAATCAAACTAATTATTTGTACCGCATGACAACCTGCGCCGCGATCACGGTAAGTGCCTTCTCCATTTTTACCCGGAATCTTTTCGAATTAACAAAAATTCTAGACACTTGCTCCAGCTGTCAATATCACGGTTATTCAAGAATACATTCTGCCCATGATCAATCAGCTTATCGAAGATCCAATCCCCAACATTCGTTTTAATGTTGCTAAATCTTATGGCGTTCTTATCAATGTTCTCCGACAGCTTCCCGCCGAAGGAACTTTGGCGAGCCTGCGGCCGGAGGACGCTAACAACGGCCCCTGCCCTGCAGGTTTGGAGTTGATACAGAAGCAGATCACCCCAAGTCTAGAAAAACTACAAGCAGATGAAGATGTAGACGTTCGGTTTTTCGCGAACCAGGCATTGGCCAACCTCGGGGAATTGATGCAAACTTCTCCGTAGATAGTCTCAGAGAATGGGGCTGAGCAAATAAATTCGAGCTCTTTTTTTTTTGTTTTGATAGATCGTTGGGTATCCTTTGCGTATTGAAAAATTCTTGTTGGACTCGAGCTTTGGCTTTCGGGAAAAGGTATCTATTGATTGTTCCAGAACAAATCAGAGGGAGTGGGGCTGGGAAGACCGGATTTCTTAGTCATGGCTGAATATGAGTTTTGTAAATCTGTTTTGCAACAGGTACTAACTCTAGATATGCTAGTTGCAGAAAAATAATTGTGTGGTAAAGATAAATATTAGCAAATTTTTTTTTCCTCTGTAAGCTGAGACCAAGTCTAATAATGATTCACAACGCGTCACTCGGGGGGAAATGATTTTCTACTCCTGTTCTCACTACAAAGCCCTTAATGCCAAGATAGTTCCGAAGGCTAAAACGATGAGCTTGAATATCCCAGAGGTATGGGCAACTTTATTTCAACCCCCATGATATTAAGACAAGACGTTTATCCTCTTGGCAGGATGCAGAGCCTCATTGGAATACCCCACTACACATGCGCATTACCCCGCCTGTAATATCATATCTTGCCCCCAATATCAGAAAAGCAACTGGGCAATATCACTCGTCCATATACTCATAGAAGCACGCCAATAATGACTTCAGCGCCGGAGCCCACCACCGCGGAGGATCTAAACCCTAGTAAGCTGGGCACCAAGGAATAGTGGGTTCTACCCTTCCTTCCTTTCTCCTTGAGCTGTAGCATTGCTCTCCCAATTCCATATATAGATCCAAATATCAATATCGAATTCTCATACCTATGAACAATTAGCTATCTCCATACTAACTACCTCTCTCACATAAACAAACAGCTGGGACCAAGCCTACACCCTCGAAACCCACAACTTCACCCAAGACCCGTCGGACATCGGCCAGATCTGGTTCTCCGAGTCCAACGCCGAATCCCGCATCCTCTCCTACCTCTCCCGCCAGTCGCTGCCGCCCACCACGTCGTTTCTAGACCTCGGCACCGGCAACGGACACCTCCTGTTCGAGATCTTAGACACAGACGACTACCCCGATGGCACATTCGTCGGTATAGACTACTCGCCGCAGGCCATGACGCTTGCGCGCAAGATTGCGGCTGAGCTTGGTGTTGAGGAGAAGGTGAGGTTTGAGGTTGCCGACTGCGTCAAGGACGAGTTGAAGGATGCGGATTGGGTTCCGGAGAGGGGGCAGGAGCAAGCGGGGTTTGATGTGGTGCTGGATAAGGGCACGTTTGATGCTATATCGTTGAGTGGGGAGGTATTGGGGGGTGGTACGGGGCGTAGGTTGTGGGAGGGGTATAGAGAGAAGGTTGTGGGGGTGGTGAAGAGGGGTGGGTGGCTTGTGGTGACGAGCTGTAATTGGACGGAGGGGGAGTTGAGGGGGAGGTTGGAGGGCGGCGGTATGTATTCCTTCTTGTTGTTTGACCTTTTTTTTTTTTTTTTTTTTTTTTCATTTTACTTGTGGTTTTCGTTGTTGTAAGCGGTGGTGGTGGTGGTGGTGCATGGTGGTTGGGCGGTGGGTGGTGAGTGATAAGTGGTGATTGACAGTGGCTAACTTGGTGGTTTGTGCCAGAGCTGGAATACCATGGCAGGATCGAGTACCCGTCGTTCTCGTTTGGGGGCAAGACTGGGCAAGCGATTTCTTCAGTCTGTTTTCGCAGAAAGTAGGCAGGCATGGAGCTACAGGCGGTAGCTACATATGTAAATTAGAACCAAAAAAAAAAAAAAAAAAACTCCATAATTCCCAATTTTCTTTAGCAATGATTACAGTATTGGCGCAACGAGTAGAGCGCAGCTAAGATATACATGCAAACGAAAGTAGAATTAAAAATTAAAAACTCCATAACTCCAATTCGTTACAAGTCGAGAAATTGGAATTTATATCTAGTCAGCAGCGCTCAAAGCTCAATCTCTAGTTACATGATCTATCTATGAGCTCAGATGCCGCAGCACCCCAATCGCCAACCACATCTTCCTCTCTGTCGGGTCCTCCACACCCCTATCCCTCAACCACTCCCTCTCACTCCCATCCATATTTCTTTCCCTTACCTTCCCCACCAGCTGCAAACCCGTCTTCTCCGCAACATCGAAAAAGTTTGCAACTTTCGCCCGCCCCGTATGGTACCCCGCAATCACCAGACACAGCCCGCCGCCGCGCGCCAGCAGGTGAGCAATCGACTTGCTGAGGTTCTCGTGCTGCCAGTCCATCCAGAAGCAGTCGGCGGCGATGACGCGGGTGAAGGCGCCGGCGTGGTCAGCGCATAGTTGGTCGGTGAGGGTGCCCCATAAGTGTCCCACGACAGAGACGGGTGCGAAGGAGGGGAGGTTGAGTTCGATATTGTGGGAGATGTTGGAGAGGATTTCGGGGGCGGGGTAGTCGGATATCGTTGTCTATGAAAATCTCTTTAGCTGACAGACCCATCATCCATTACTACTACATATTATCTTCCCCCCAGAGCTGATAGCCAGAGAATTTACTTGAAAGTAGATCCTGAATAGGGTAAACAATCATACCTGCTTCGCACCTGCCAGCACGCTCACAATCCCTGGAAGCCCCGCGCCGGCCCCCATCTCGACCACCGTCTGGCCGCGCACATCAAACTCCCCATCCGTGATCATCTCAGCAGCCTGTACACCCGCCTACACTCCCGAACCTACCACACGTCGATCCCTCATTAGCCCCAAGCTCCTCTCGCCAACAACCCTTCCCCCCACTCAACCAACAAACAAGGGAGCTATACGTGCATTCCACAGAAAGTGCGAGAACAGGCTGTTATTATCCTTATCGGGATCAGACAGTCTCAGCTTGATATTGCCGTAGACGTCGCTCTTGTAGAGAACATGGTGCCCCGGCTCGCCGTGCTGGTTGCGCGCGTCAGCGAAGATGGTGTAGATGGCCTGCGAGAAGATGTCGTAGTCGTCGTTCTCGCTGTCGCTGTTCTCGAGCTCGACAATCTTGTTTGTTAACATGCTGTTGACTGTTTAGTTTTTTGGGGAAACAAGTTCTGTCTGTTGTTTCACTGCTGCAGGTTATACCCCACTGCGAGACAAAGAAAGCGTTATGATGGCGGGGCAGTGAAACCGTGGGGTTTTTTTGGTCCTTGGGCTGCTGTGGTTGGATTGGATGGGGTACGCTTGGCAGGTTGACAGGGCAGCTATGGTCAATGATTCGCCGGTCGGGAAGTGTCGGATTGGGCCAGTGGTTAGTAAAAAACAATATTAGGATCTACAGCTGTGCTGGTCTCGTAAGTACCCACGCTGTAGGATCTATATTTAAAAAAAAAAGAAAGAAGAAAACCTTTTCTAAAAGATATTTTGTAGCTCATTCGCCACTCGTCTGAGTAATTACTGATCCAAATGGTGCCTGTTTACTATTCCTGCAGTATCTAAGCACAGTTTTTAGGCCGCTGTTAACTACTTGATCAGCGGTGATCGACGACATTTTAATTCTGGCGGAATACTTTGAGATACTTGTTCAAAGTACCTGCAATACCCCTGACGTACTGGGTATGTACCGGCTCGGAGATAAATTGATAGTGCATGGTATATACTCCATTGATCGGCTCATCGACTTGGATTGCTTGCACGTCTGCACTTTACTCGTGTTCTATCAAATAAAAGCAACCAGGAAAACACAAGAGGCAGAAACAAGCATAATCCGTATGAGGGACTGTTAGATCACTTGTACTCTACTTGTATCAAAACCGAAAGAACCAGAAGATGCAAGTGACAGAAACAAGGACAACCCGCGCAACAGAAACAATAGAACAATGAATTCTCAGGTTCCACTAATGTGACCAAGTACTCCACGCAAACCCAAAGCACTGATCACTCTAATTTACTCCGCCTTGCTTTGCTTGAATTATCTGTATTCCTAAGCAGAAGTAAGCTCCTATGGTTAACGATCACTTGTGCCTAGCCTACACTAAAATTCTCGCTGAACGTCAAGACCGCATACTTAGAGTATCGGTATGGCCGAAGTTAAGCTTCTTATTACACTATAGATACTAGCGAATAAGGTAAGCTTATGTGGCTTCTCCTAACAAAGTAGCTTCACGGCGGCTTACCTCCGATCCGCGTGGGTCGCCCTCTAGGACGCAAACCCGATGTGATAGGTGTTTGCACATGCATTAAAAGTATACTTGCACTGTAGATCTTCGTGCACTAGAGTACTTATAAATACTTGTGCAGTGTGGGACCTATTCGAGAAGACCAAAACATTAGCTTGAAGAATGAGTGTACTCTCAAGTACATACGATACTTGCATCTGCACTGCAGACACTCTATGATGTGGAACCTATATTCGAGGAGATCATCACATAGCAAATTAATTTCGCAGGGACAATACAATACCTGCTTGTGTTTGCACTACCTACAGCCATAATTGTACTACAGGCACATTGTGGGACCTATAATCGAATGATCATCAAATAGTAAGGTATTCCGAAGTGCGGACCATGCAGATCTGTCCCACAATTAAGGTAATCCCCAAATACCCAGCCCGTCATCTCCCTTCCACCTCTCCTAGCAGGCAGATCTGCGGTTACGGTCCGACGGTGCACAGGCCCATCTGCAAGGCCTCAGCCTTTCAAGGTATGCAGAGCCCAACCCGAACTATAGAATAATATCAAGAGAGTGCCCGCGTCTGTTACACACCACATAGCTGGTGATTAACTGCACGTCAATATAAAGAAAGGTATTAATATAATTTCAAGGCCCAGTGACGTGGGTACATACAGGACTTGTACGTCTTGTACGTCCCTGCGTTTTTTAGTTTATTGGTTTATTTATATATTGTAGTTTTGCGGATGGTCTCATTGATTATTTGCCTATTCCCCGGCAATTCTCGAGATACTGATTCGCCGGCTGGTAGCCGAGTTAGCTACTTATATGACTCTTTAATATAATATATATCTAATAGCAGGCACAAGGCTTGGAAATCAAACCTTTTACGTAAATCAAACCCAAATCTACCGGGCAATATCGTCACGTCACGCCGCAGAGAAATCAGCGCACCAAGGATTCTAAATAACCCTGCTAGCTAACTGTTAGCTGCACATACAACAATGGTGATCATGCGCTATCACTCGCCCCGCGAAACCTCCAGATCCAAGCCCTTCCAAGGAAAAAACTTACTGTATATCTATTTCCCGCAAATACTAGATATCCTTCAACCTAATTAGGCCCTCAAAGCGATTTTCAGCGAATTTTCCACTAGCAGTGAAGATTGACCGAGTGATGCCTCATGATTAAGGCCCTAGTAAACAACGCCGGTACCGACAGCTTGGCTAACAACCCTATAGCTGCACAGTATTACTTCTTTTATTATTTCGGCGTATCTAGTAGTCATGTGGGTCCTGACTGGATCCTGGTCGTCGAGTCACACGGGTGACTCTACGAAACAAGAGTTTTTATGTAAGAAAATACCAGCTACTCATGCTTGGTGGGTATTTATTACGAAACCTAAAACCGAGATCGGGCTTAATGTGCAAAGTCTTCAAAGTCGTAGAGGTCATGATCATGCCGGCTGACTTTCGAATTATAACCCCTTCTAAGCACATGTCCCTAAGTTGCAGCCCGGTAGCCAGCCCTTAGAGGCTCGGATCGCCGGGCACTAGTATTGACATCCCAACTTTCGGGACTCCAAACCCAGGGAAGTCCATAGGATAAGACAAAAAGTAATATAGTAATTGGCCCAAAGGACAGACGCTAGTAATGTGGTTTCGGGGAAGGGAACCACCGTAGGTATCCTTGAAGCCCACATACGGACTTACAGGCTGACGGACGCAGGGGAGCTTGTAGAAGTGGTTCCGGTGAGACTTCGTGATCTGCAAGACAGATGCATTACTTCCTCATCCTATAGCTTAATTTCCTTTTTGGATCACGGGCTGAAGTGAGATTCCCATCTCAACGCCGGACTTGATTACTCGTGCTCAGATATGATGATAGTCATCGTGGTCACAGAACATCACTCGTTATCTCAAACATATCGTGTGCCCGCGACTGGCTATCGATACGGAGACAAATTGCCCTTAGCACCGTATGAGACTTGTTTTCTTTCCTATCAAGATGCAACAAATATTATCCAAGGAGCAGCCTCAGCTACGCGTGATAAGCACGTGCAACTCAGCAGCGCCAGGCAGGGTAACCAGGTCTCAGTTTCGTGAATTGTTGTAGAATCCCCAGTCCTACCTACCACTGGTGTAGATCGAGATCGGGGTTTGAAAAAGCAACCCTATGAAACACCAATCAAGCATTTCAATACCGCCGTTAAACCTACCAAAAGAAGGAGAAGACGCTTCTAACCTTCCCGCAGTTCGCTTAGGCCTAGATACCTTAAAGTCCCTCCTCTATGTTGGCTTCTTCCGAAACGTCACCTCAGAGGTTAATTGATCTGTAGGGTGGAAATGTGCGCTTTTAGCCGGAGACAGTTGTTGTCACCACAGGCTGCAGAAACAAAGCGTGGAGAACTGTGCGAGACTCCTCCTCAAATGAATGTGATATCTGCCCAAGGCTGGGCTGAACCAGAAGTGAAGAGATCACCCCAAAATTATCGCTCCAGCAGGCTAGAGGGGGGAGGGGGAGAATAAGTCGATTCCAATACTTTCTTACGATGGCTGTAATGATATGCTGGAACTGCAGGAACTAATCAATTCACGACTGGCAACCCACGCCCTAGAGACTGTTATTCGAAGGGTCTCAAACAGCCTAACTTTCTTTAAGGTCTGGCTTCATTTGTTTACTTCCGAAGTGTCCCGGGAAGGATGGAGGCTCTAAACGTTATCTCTCGGCCTGATAATCGAAAAGCTGTGTAGTCACCAGAAGATCGGGGTCCCGTGGTCAGATCGGAGAATGCACCTAGTTTATGGCCCGAAGGCGGCTGCAATATGATAACGATGTTTATCAAATGCTGCAGGCGTCAACACCGTAGTGTTACACGCAGTTCTGTGGTACATGTGCGTATGTAATGACGGTCTAGAGATCGTTTTGCTTGTGATAGAGAAATGGCCACGTTTGCGCCTGTTCTCATCCATTAGAGAAACAACAACAGTAATAAATAAAAAAAAAAAAAACCAAACCTATGTAGTTTTGCGCTTGTATTTTCCCGGCATGAAGCCGAGAGAGTGAAAGGTGAACACGGTTGAAGCGTTGATGCATAGCATAAACCCGTTTCATACTCGTAATTTCACAGTGTTTGTGAACACGACCGTTATTGCACGCCAAACAAAAAGTTGTCTTGGCACTTTTTTGTGTGTATGCAATAGTTAGCGGTCGTGTTCACAAACACTGTGAAATTACGAGTACATACTTACTATGATAAGTACCTAAATGTAGTTCATACTGGTACGGAGTCCCAAGTCCTAGGTTAGTACTTATAGTTACATTACGTACCTACGTTTAGTCCCAGTGCAGAGGATCGTGAGATCGTGAGGGTATGTAGTACCTGCAGGACTGTAAACAATTGACCTACATTTTAGACCAATCTTTCCCTAATACTAGTTATGATTGGTCCATTCAAGGAAATTTTCCATGCATAAGGGAAAAAAAAAAATTCAAACCAACTCCCTCTTGATTTGCGGCCGGGGTCGGTCTTTAGCTGCACACGGTAAACGTGTTTCCGCAGAAAAACCACCTACAGAACATAAATAGACTCTCTTAGCTGTAGATCATTAATTTGAATGTTTCCAATAATCACCTCTCCGGGGGAATAGCCGGTGCTTTATATTGCAATCAATTGGTTATTTTTTAACATCTCACGATGTATTGATCTCTAGCTATTCTGGAGGTATATACATGTAAGGGCCCACCCAGCAGATTCATAGAGGACGGACTGGGGGTGCCCGGACTGGGGAAAGTATGACCCAACCCAACCAAGTATTATCAAAGCGCCAGCAGGTATCTCGTTTGCGAATGTTTTGGGCGTTGATAAGATATTGCACACTGTTTTAAACAGAAATGTATAGGTATCATGCTGTCAAGGCTTGGGATAGTAACGTTTCCATTTCGTAGATCTCTAAAGTGATTATATAGATCCTTTGTGAGATTTTTCTCTGAAATGATTAGCGTATTTAGTTTAAGCTAGGAATTGTAAGGGCCTATTTAGGTGTTTTGAGGTTCTTGCAACCGGCTCTTCTACGGATCAACCTTTTCAATGGTGTATAAATTTTACGTGTTTGTTATTTGGCGGCTATTACGTGGTAATAAGTTTCATCAAAACTGAGAAGATCTACTGGTATTGCTGGCCTCGAACTGTTCTTGATTTACTATTATGAGATTTGCAATTGAAGGAAGCTATAAAAGGAGTATTATATAGAGTCGAAACCTGGTAGTTAGTTGGCTTTGGTGATAGGAACGACTGAAGGGATAACAGGAATAAGTTGACCCCACCAACATTTCGTGGTTGTGAAACGAACCCTTCAGCAACGTCATCAACACCCACAGTCCTCGTTTCGACAAGGGTTTCCATTTATTTTGTGATAAACTTTCTGCTCTATTATTCTCTCATGAGCCACTGAATTCAGTGGTATGTTTTCATTACTCTATCGACAAACTAAATCGTTTTTTTATGGAGTGCCTCGTCCTAATCTGTTACAGAACCTTCAAGGGTTACTCCCCGTAGGTAGGTACATATGTACTACGGGGGGTGAGGGGAAAGTCTCTAGAACTGCGGTCGTGGTTGCAACAGGCCATAGTTCTGGAGACTTTCCCTAGATACCAAAGCATAGCGATATCTGATCTACAAGTTATCAACATCCCACATGAATAAATGACATTCTAGGTATTTACTGGTCGTAAGATGCAAATGACAACTCAGAGTTATCATTGTTTACCCACTGAGAATTAATATCACATCCCCACGAGGTTTTAGGAGATATGATAAGCGATATGTCCTATGGGTCTTACGTTATGATATAGGGGCCAGGCAATTTGGTAAATTCCCCCGTCCCGTCGCCGCCAACGATTGCCGAGATCTACTGTTCTTCTGGAAACAAACTAAACCCACCGATTTTCGGAAAATACGAAGCCGCACAATCCAGGCTGAATAGAACGTAGAGATATTCCTCCTACCTACATACGAAATAGCCGGGGCGTCATGATCACGGAACACCCGGAATCGATCGTTCCACCTCGGTCCAATTTCGGCCGTGTCACCAAGACATATTTTATCAAGGGTGTAAAACTTACCTTTATAACCATTTTCTTCCATAGGCTAAGGTGATATTCCATTGCCTAACTGCAGTTATTCTAGTAAACAAATAGAAGATCGGAAACTTAGGGCCCGTTCGGGTGCACCCAGATATCGTGATATTTGAGATGATCCTAACACATATGGTAACGAAATTCTGTTTTAGGTCAAATATCACGGTATTTAGGTACACCCGAACGGACCTTTAAGTAGCCATGGCAAACTTAAATAATAAGGTCATGTGTAAGTCTTTGTAACTCAGTGTTTTTTCTGGCTCTTGAGCAAAATCCGTATCACAGTCTTCAGTATAGATACATATCCAGCCCGTCTCTAGGCAGACTTTTATGCCAACAAGGAATTCCCTAGCGTTTAGGTTAAAGAAAACATTCGACTTCAACCTAATTGCTCTACCAGCCCACCTACATACATACAGTTCTAGGTAGGATCTACGGCGTACAGTACCAGTATTCGAATCAGACCCATACGGCTCGAAAAGCCATAAACCCACACCGGCACAGCTTCCTGAGGTGTGTTGTGCTGGGGCAGGTTGCAACCACTTTCACACTTTCTAAATAGCGGCAGAGAGGATACTTAAAAACAGCAGTGCGAAACTAAAATTGAAGAGCAATATTAATTAGGAAATCAGCTCTGGCCAGTTTGTCTAAAAGATTTATGTGCACAATCCTATCAGAACAAATTCTTTTCTAGGGTAGGTTGTTGAATTGCGCTCTCAAAAAAGTGGGTTTATGGCTTTTCGAGCCATAGGTATTCTCAACTCAGAAAAACTTTAATTTTCCGAGAGTGGGCGCCTCACCGCATATGAAAAGGTCGCTCTGAATTTCGGCGTCGGCAACCCTACCGCACTTAACGCGTGAATGCCCTGGGATTTGAGGCGGAACCAGATGACATCAACCATTCAGCAATGGGAATGGTTTGGCTTGCGGAATTTTCGCGAATGGATGCCCTACATACCTGGTCCGTGCTATGATAAATACGATAGAACAGATGTTTTAAACATGCCCGCCTTATGCCCGCCCGCCTTTCCCGCCTTGGCCGAAGTTGGCGATGCTTACTAATTTTAACCCCATTACTCGGTCAGATCCTCCAAATTCCTGCTTTTGACCCTTTGTAAGTGCACTACTCGATGCGCACTATGTCTCCGGGTAAGGGGAGTTGTTCCCAGAGCACGTTCCCCTTGGGCCTTGACAACACGTCGAAGGCGGACAGTTCTTGTTGTCTTCCCTTCCGAAGAGTCAGAGCAGCAGATCATGTGGACATCATATCGATAACAGTCTAGCTAGATTGGCTATATCAGGTTGAAGTTACTTTTTTTTTTTTTTTTTTCACGTTTAGGGTACATACATGTACCTACATGTAAGTACTCAAGTACTTGATGGAACGAAGGGGACGAGCCAATTGCGCTATGCATGCATTAGAGTTCAGAACGGGGCGTTGAGAAACATACAAGAAACTAGGAGGAACGAAAATTCTGCCGTCCCAAGGAACATCAGAAATGTTACAAGAATACCAGGCCAAACATAGTATATACCACAGGGTTCTCTTATTTCAACTCATCAGAAACAACATTGGGACAAAGAAGAAGTCCATAACTTGGGGGAAGCTTTAGGAGCTTGTGCGGTTTGAAGCTCGCCTCTTTTAAAACTTTTTATGCCTATATACCCGAATGAGGACAATTGTACAATCATCAGAAATTTGTTGCCTGCACTGCCGCATGCGCAGTCACTCGCTTATTCTCTCACGTGCTTGAGAAATGGTAACCAAGACTGGGGAGAACTTCCCCTCCCCTCTAAGTAAGGCCAACCATGTTAAACCCGACTTGAAGCTTGGGAAGCCGCCTAACTAATGAAGCTCCCAATGAGATAGTTTTGTTTGTACTATTCCTGGTAGAGAAAATTTCTCTCTCTCATCTTTAAAATTGGCCGAGGCTCAACAACTACGTTTCGTAGCTTGGGACAAGGCAACATGTAACAACATAATTCTACATACATTACATAGGGGGCAGTGTGGGGGAATTCAGAAATGCCTACACAAAGAAAGAATTTGTTTCTTCCTCATCACTTTCAAGGGGACGGGTGAATGGGGGTGAAGGCCGATAGATTGGAGACGAATGTTGGATTCGGGTCTGTTGCACCCAATCGAGCGGTAGGTCATGTGCTACCACGTACTTAGGAGCATGGTTGATATGTCTCGACGGGTTGAATAAGGGTCTGAAACGAGGAAAAAACATGTCACGAGAGCTCGTAAGCTGAGTTGATGGTTCACTATTCAAATGAGACGGGTGTTAGTTGTCCCGGTATGTTGTAGAAAACCTACTTCTAACCTCGGATTGGATCACAACAATAATAGAGAAACTTACTGAGAACTAGAGGAAATAGTTGTCATGCCCCGTCAAGCATGTCATTCTTCTGTCTCTTAATAACGTGGCTACCTCTTCATGACGAAGAAATCTAAGAATATCTCGAAAGTGATATCCGTCGTTGGCCTTACAATTAGTAGGATCGATCCTGTCGGCAAGCGGTTTTCCTTACAACGTCTTGCATGCACCCTCACCCTCTGTTGGTACATGAAGTACCCAGAATAGCTAGGGGGTTTTGAGCACCATCTGCGTCTAAGACACACCACTTCTAAATGTTACTGCAGCAAGGCCAGGCTGGATTCCATCAAAACCGTGGGGAATAATTCAGTCATAGATATTCACAACGGTCAGTAGCAACCTTTGACAACTGAGCCTTAATATTCTATCTAATCAGGAACTCGGGAGTGTCTATGGAGCTGTAGGCATATATAGGAACGGTATATGGTATATACAAGCGCTACATGGCATAGCTACATCCAGTAAAATGTAGCTAAGTACTCTACCTGCTTTACACGATGTATGTAGTACCTCACCTATTACACATGATTCGCGCGCACAGAACGCGGGGAAGCGGGGCTAGGGGCGGGTATATTTTATGACAACTCGTTTTTTTTCTTTTTTTCTTTTTTTCTTTTTTTTTTTTTTTTTTTTTCGATAAGGATTGCTTTTGAGGAGGTTCAAGAAATTAATTTACTCCTGGGCTGGTGAACCTGAATTTTTTATTTTTTTTTATTATCTTTCTCGGGAGTTGGTGCAACGCAAGGTAGAGGAAGAGCTTGATGGATCTCCGTGCAAGGTTTGCAAGGAGTGAAGATGGGTAGGAAGGGTCCATCTCGCAGCCGGACCAGGCTGAATGAAGCTGGAAAACGTAAGCGATGGAGGGGAAATTGACGTCAAAAGAAAAGATCTCCGGTCAACGTATCTGCAAGAAGATGCGCTATTAGCTCCAGCGGTGATGCGTGGACAGGGCATGGTAACTGCGCGTAAAATGGTGTGGTTCACATTCCATTCCGGTCTTAAAGACACTGAACAAGTAGAGATTTGCCTCGGGGTGCTCATAGGAGGGTTAGAAGTAAGCACATGGGGGAGAGGAGGAGGAAGACAGGACGAAATAAACTTCGAGGCTTTAACGCGCAATTGCACGGCGTATACAAGGCAAAGCAAATAACGTTGGGGTGCATCAAAGCCCAAGCACCTACTTGTAAGCTGTAGTTCATCTGAGCATGTGGAGAAAGAGAGAGAGAGAGTGATACTTTCCGGGGGGATTCTTGAAACGGAAACTGGAGTGATGATGAGGTATCTAGTTGGGTGGGGTTATCATCATTATCGTTTTATTCCTTATTCCTTTTTTTCCTTTTTTTCTCTTTTTTCTTTCTTTCTCCCCCTTCTCCTCTCTCTCTCTCTCTCTGGCTTTGATTTTGTCGAGACATCTGATTAGTCTGATTTGAATTTTGGGCTAGGAATGTCTGGGGGTGGTGGGGGGGGGGGGGGCGTTGTAACGTCTATGAAGCGGCGAAGAGGGGGGATTTTCAGGAAATCTCCAGTAGATGATTAGGTATGAGAATAACAGAAGAATGGTTATGATGATGGTGAGTTATGAGTGGACGAGAAGAGGAATATCAATTTGCTTCTGTTGAGAAACTAGCTCCCCATTGAATAGGGTTTTTAGGGGACGGGGAACGGACTCGTAAGGAAGAGTACCGGTGTATGTAGGTACACAATGTAACATGTGGAGTCCGTGGAAAGGACCAGGACCTGAGAAGAAGACCAGGCCAGGCCAGAAGCCAGGTAGGGGACCGATCTTAGTTTGGTCTGCTGGTTGCTGCTGGTTGCTGGCTGTGAGTTGTTACTCACAAGGTCATGAACACATGTGTTCAAGCAGGGACATTGTTTTTTGCTTCCTTTTGGGGGGGAGGGGGGGAGGGGGAGGGGGACGTTCGTGATACATGCCAACATCTTCATCTGGACGTTGGTCTTTAGGATACTTGTTAAGTACCACTTTGACCGTTTTCTCAAGTACATGTAGTTCCAAACATTCGACCTAACTCATTTTCGAGTATTCTCCTTCCTCTGTGAGAAGTTCCCAAGATCATTCGGAGTTTACGGCCTGAGTGGTCCCATAACCCCCATTCCTCTCTAGGTCTCCCGGATGCTTGCCCGGCCGGACATTTTAGTCTTTCAAATCAAATCAGTCAGTTATCCGTCACCCTCGCTTGGCTACATTTGTAGGGTAGGAAGGATGTAGTTCTTTCTATTCCTGGGTTGGGGAGCCCATTCAAGCAAAGAGCCTCTTTGTGTCTTGCCTCTCTCTCTCCCCACAACCCAAGCAGGCACAGACTAGGCCTAAGGCAAGTAAGTACATACTTCAACTGTATGTAGTAAGACGCCAGCCACTCCTACCTACTGTACCACTAGGTTCTACCTGGTCCCTACCACTCACTCACTAGAAGTAGTACTACCACTACCATAACTACCGCCGCATATACGGAGTGGTGGCAGAGAGTCCGCTCAACGCCGCCGCACCACGCAGGCACACACTTCTCGTAGGTTTTTTTTTTTGTGACTCTATCATCTGGCGCCTACCCAACGCTCTACAACACATCACTACGATCCATCCATCCATCCATTCTTCCCTCACCATCTTCACCTCTCTCACCTCCTCTCTCTTGCCCCCCCCCCCCTCTCACTATTTCCCTTTCTCTCAATCCTCACCTTCTTCTCACCTTCTCCCTCTTTATTCCGTCTCCCTTCCTCATCTACTTGGCGAGTACCCTGCCTACATACCATATCATATCTCCCCATTGATCTAGGGTCTTTCTAGCCGCCATCCTTGTTGCACCCATCTGATCTCTTGCCACCACTCCTAACATCTTCAACCCAAGACTCTCAAAGCAGCGTCGACCAGTACGGGCAGGGTAGCGTTAGCTAAAACAACAATACAATAGAACCCACTTCGCTCTCTAATCAGTGCAGATTAAAACTTTTGCTACAGTCACTGCACTCATCCACTGCACTCCACACTCACCCGACGTTGTCTGCTTGTCTATCAATCATTCAGCCATACACCGTCACTGCCTCTCCACACCCCCCCCCCCCGGTCACCCCCAACCTCCCATCCATAATCCATAACCCCCCCTCCCCACCTCTCCCGGTCCTCCATATCTTACACACCATCCCTTCTGAATTACTTAGACAGTCCGCATTTTAAACTCCCGTCGACAAAACCAGCCGGCTAAGCAAGGCGATATAATCCCGAACACTTCCTGCGGTCCTTTCTTCTGTCTTTTTTATTGTATCGTACATACACATACCTTACCTACCGCGACGAACAACACAAGAAAAAAAAAATTACAAGACATTGCATTACTGAGTGATAGGAAAGACAACACAGATCGTGGGAGAACAGATTCGTGGACTCCTGCCTTTGCGTCGTTTTTCTTAGCACCCATCTACAAGTCAAGGCTTCTAGTTAAGATATTTAATGGAAGGACTCAAAGTCTCAGATAATCGCAATGGTGAGTCTCAATTTAATATTTCGTGGTTGGTAGTAGAGTATGCCATTTGTTCCATACCAGTTAGTGCCGGCGCCCCCGGAAGAGAGCACGAGAAAGAGAAAACGTCCCCCAATACATTTCATCCCCCAATTACAACGCTCTCTATCTCCTAGAGAGGGGGGAGGGGGCGAAAAAATACAGAAAGAAAGCAGCAGCTACCCCCCCCCCTCTCTCTTTCTCTATGTCTCTCCCCCGCAGTGCGTGGCCTATGTACGGCATGTTGTCTGCTGCATGGTTACGATACAATGTACGCTTATTGACAACGGCCCATGCTGACGACTTCCCAACACAGGCGAAAGCTCAGACTCTGTGGGCGAGATCATTCGACCCAAATCTACACCACCAATAAAATCAGTCAGCCTTAATTTCCCGCCAACTGATGGTAACGGTGCCGGCTCTTTAGCGGTTCGACCAAAAATTCGGTTCTCGATAGACTCTGGTGCTCCACAACGGATCGTCGATCCCTTATCTCAGTACGTTACTGTTGTTTCTCATGCGCTTTCTCCATCCTTAGTCCATTGGAGAAATTCTTCTTTTATAAAAGCTCGTGTGAGAAACTGAACTGTTTTCCCATTTGTAATTTATAGTAGCCCAATAACCATTGGAGAAGGTGACCATTTGTACACCTCCGGCCTACGACGGATACGACAGCAAGTGCCCCCACCTCCCGGCGCGCAGACTTTCGTTATCCCCAATTCTATGCACTCGAAGTCGGTGCCTGGAACCCGAGTAAATTCCATTTCTTATCCTACCTCTCCAACTCTTGGATCATGCGAAGACCTCGCTCGCTTTCCAACAGAATCACTACACTCATTCTCGTTTGCAAACCAATCCGAAGATCTCATCCATAACAGACAAAATATTCTTAAGCGAAGTATAGAGTTTATGCGGGATAAACTAGGTTGGGGAGCGCAGTCACCAATGATAACATCCGCTCAGGCCAGAATCGCTGGGGACGAGGAAGTAGCAAGTGTAATGGAACTGTTGCAGAAGGCCCATCTACTCTCTGAGGAGAACAACCCACTGATGTCGGGGCCAATCTCGGGACCTGCTGAAATTGATGGGAACCCCTTTGAACATAGCTTCGGACCTGGGAGTTCTTCGAAGGAGAAAAGAGAGATTGGCGCTAGTATATCCGCGAGCTCTATTAGCAAGATGGAAGCCAGATCTGAGGGAACTTCCCGCTCGACAACCAACGAATCCACGTCAACCTCTCACAGTTCACCGCCTCCGACCCGAAGAGCCAGTCTGAAGAGGACATACACCGATACAACGCCTCTGACGCTGCAGACAAAGCTTTATGAGGCGCTCGCTCAGCCGTACCTCGCCTCTGAGGTCCCACAATCTGCGACTGGTATGGGCCCAAGACCAATGATGAGTAAATCCTCCGTCCACGGTCACACCAGCCGGTACACTCCTGCATCACAGGCCATTTTTACAACCGAATCGCACCACCCATGGACTATTCTCGCAGCCAACGATTTGGCTTGTCTTGTTTTCGGTGTCACTAAAGCTGAGGTTCGGAAGATTGGAATTTTGGAGGTTGTGAGGGAGGAGCGTAGGGAGTGGCTTGCAGCTAAACTTAATTCTGGAGAAAACTCCTCAATGTCTTTCCCTTACCCTCACAGTCATCATGGGTCACCAAACGTCACCGGGGCGATGCTGCAGAATGGCACGTTCGCTGGTGGTAACAGGAGGGCAAAGTCCGACATCTTCTACACCGGTTCCCCACGGAAGAACGGTGATCTACCCAATGGGGGAAATCCAACGTTACATCACCCACAAAACAAGTCTAGGGGGGTGATTCTATGCGGTGACGTCGTACCGATTCAAAAGCGGAATGGGAACACAGGAGCCGCAAGTTTGTGGGTCAAGGAGAAGAAAGGTGGGCTAATCTGGGTTGTGGAGGAGATCAGTGAGGATGTGACATTCTTGTATGTTTCAGAGGAAGAGGGCACGAAGGGAATGGCCATGCGATGCACTGGAAACGTTAAAAATATATTTGGAGAGGAGACGCTTCCCGAGAAGGGTGTAGATGTTTCCAACTTGATTCCGATGATCCCCAAGAGAGCTGATGGGTCCATCGATATGGATCAGACAGCTTTGATCCATCAGTTCACGGCGATCAATATGGACGGAATGGCGATTCCCTGCGGTGTTGAGCCTATGGCTGACCGAAAAGCCCTGAGAGTCTCATCATTCCCCCACATTGCTGGGATCATTGTACTCTCGGCTTCAACTTTGAGAATCACGAGCTCCAATGCTGTATTTTCGGCCGCGCTTTTTGGACAATTGACCCCGGTTGGGCTGGACATCAATGAGTTGATTCCGCAGTTCGACCGAATTCTTAGGTACCTCGTAGATGAGGACGGTGTTCATCTTGTTGATGGAATGGTCATCCCCGAACACTCCTTCCGCAAGGCAAAGGCTATGATCTCTTTGAGGGACGGCAAGGAGGACGCAATCGCGGTTTTCTCAAGGTCAAGTGGGCTTCCCGCCAGGCATCGTGATGGCGCGGAGTTGAAGGTAGATGTTCAGATGAGGGTTGTTATGTCAGAATCAAAGGATAGAGAAGAAGTCATGATTATAGATGATGAGGATGAACGGAACGGAACCACAGAAACGGGCCAGCTCGTGTACGCACTTTGGATCACGTACTCTAGGCACCTGCACGCGGCGTCCCTAGATGTAGATCCATCCTCTGCTGCCTCTCGACGACCACTGACGCCGCCCAAGAGACCTAGCCCAGGTCAGCCGAGCACGCCTACAATTCCCAGCACGCCTGAGGATGCAGGCTCGCCTGCCAGCCTCTTAAGGGAGCTCGATGCCATCCAACAATCACCAACCCCGCCTAGCTCTGACGACGAGTGTCCTTCCCCGACCACACTCAAACACGTATCGTCAACGGCATCTCTCGGAATGTCGAAGCGAAAGAAGGCTATCTCTGACTTTGTAATCCTTGAAGAGATGGGCCAAGGAGCGTACGGTCAAGTTAAACTCGCAAGATACAAGAGGAACCACGCAAAGCGCGTCGTCCTCAAGTATGTCACCAAGCGCCGCATTCTCGTCGACACATGGACACGGGACCGAAGACTTGGGACTGTTCCTTTGGAGATTCACGTTTTAGACTACCTTCGAAGGGATGGGTTTAAGCACCCCAATATTGTTGAGATGACCGACTTTTTTGAGGACGACATGAACTACTATATTGAGATGATCCCGCACGGCCTTCCTGGAATGGACCTATTCGATTACATTGAGTTAAAGGTCAACATGGACGAGGACGAGTGTAGGAGTATTTTCGTGCAGGTGGCTAGGGCTCTCCATCATTTGCACACAAAGGCGGGTGTTGTGCACAGGGACATCAAGGACGAGAATGTGGTCTTGGACGGCGAAGGAAACATCAAGGTCATCGATTTTGGAAGTGCTGCTTACATTAGGAATGGACCTTTTGATGTCTTTGTTGGTACTATTGGTATGTTTTGGCTCTTGCGAACCTATAGTGAAATGGACACAGGCTAATAATACCCATAATAATTTAGATTATGCTGCCCCCGAAGTCCTCGCCGGAAAGTCTTATAAGGGAAAGGAACAAGATGTTTGGGCACTTGGAGTTCTACTCTATACCATCTGCTACAAGGAGAACCCATTCTACAATGTGAGCCAGGCCATCCTCCTTATGGGCCTTAAGGAATTTTAATCTAATGGATTTTTTCAGATCGACGAAATCATGGACCGCGAACTACGGATTCCTTTTATCATGTCCGAAACCTCTCTCGACTTGATCCGACTGATGCTTGACCGCGACGTTGAACGAAGACCAACAATCGAAAAAGTTTTGGCGCATCCCTGGTTTGCAGATCTCCCTGGACCCGAGGAAGCACTCCTGGCCGAATCACCCGTAAAGGCCAGCTCTAGACAAGAAGACTAAAAAAAAAAAAGAAAGAAAGAAAGAAAAAAAAGAAAAGAAAACAAAAAAAAAAGAACGGGGAGAAGAACGCGCGACTTCGTCACAGGACATGTATAGTACAGGAAGATGTGTATGCGTTTGTCTCCATTCTAGACGTGATTGGGACCTTGCGACTGAGCGCGGGGAGGGCGTGCAAGGTCATCGATAAAACTAGCTTACTTTTTCTTTGCTTTTTTTCCTTTGCTTGCTTTTGCTTGGAAATAGGGTTTCTTTTTGGCGAGTTGGGGGCTCAGGTTTTGTTTTTTCTCTCGTTTCTTTTTGGCCTTTCCTTTTTCTGCTTACTTTTCTCATCGTGCCTAGGCTCTTCAAAAGATTTGCTTTTGGTTTCTCTGGTAGAACAATCCCCTACTAGAATTTGTTACTTTCTGTGTAAAGACTTTTAGTTTACCTTTTTGTGTGACTTCTTTCTTTTGTTTACTTTTTGCTTAATCCAATATTTTCTCTGCCTTTTGTTACGTTTTTCTTGTTTCAGCGCAAAGATAGGAACTGGAGTCGATTACGGGTTTTCGTTATGTTAAACTGGGAAATTTGCAACAATTGCATTCATTACATGAGAGAAGGAGATGTGCATGAGGAAATCCAACAGACGAATTGAGGACTCTTCTTTTGCGGACAAATACAATGTGGATTCGAGTCGATCCATTCATGATCATTGTTTCTTCACTTTGGGGATTTTATTGGTACACTTGGTTATGTTGGGTGGAGGTTGTGCTGTTCTATGGGGACTCTGGAGTTCTGGTTCACATGAGAAGGGAGATTGGTTAACGTTTATTATTACTTTACTGGTTGTTTAATAGATGACTTTGAAGAGCAAACATCATTATGAATAAAATTTGTATTGCCAGTTGATGAGTTTAGTGAGCAATACAGGAATGTTTAAAATTCCATACATTGTTGTTGCATTCCTTGGACAGCGGGTAGGTTGGGAATGTGTTTGGCCTGATCGGTGATAAGCCAAAAGGTTCCAACCAAACGAAGAGAGACAATAGGCTGTCCCATGTTACTGCCTCAACTATCGTGGAATCACCAACCGTACTGGCTATGATTATGATGTTGATCATGACTATCCAGCTCCTGTCAATGGCCGTCGGGCCCTTCCAAGGTACAGTTCCAGTATTCACCTTGATAATAAGCTGCAAGCTGGCGGATAGTTTTTCCTTCTTTATAGCAAGATTCCCTTAATTTCATAACAAATATGATTGTAGTTTTAGAGCCCTTGGGATTCGCTCTACTCTATGTCTCTATGTGTTGTTTTTCGCTGCAAGATGTTTTTTTTTTTCTTTCTCCCTGAGGTACAGCTGTATCACCCCTCGCGGTTTTGGTTGGGGTGTAGGTATGTGAATATACTTGTCTACCACAAAAAGAACCAGAAAATGCAAGTGACCGAAACAGGGATGATTTGTATGAGAGATCATCGCCACTACATAGATGCATTTTCTGGTTCTTTTCGTGGTGAACGAGTACCGCATTTCGATTGACCATCCCCATTGTCTCATAGATACAACAAGCAACTCATCGTCATTCTGTGCATATTGTTGACCGAGCACAAACCAACAACCCATGACATCAACATGAGCGAGAGACAAAGATAAGGTACGAAAGGAACCGAAACCGATTGGGTTGTCGCGAGTTAATTGTCTCGGTAGGTTAATTGCATCGTGAAGATCCACCTTGCCCCCTCAAACCCCACCCCCCAACCTCCCTCCCTCGCACATGCTACATATATATATTGTAGGTACATGGCCTCAACCGAAGTAAGACCCGCGGTAAGCTATTTTTCCCACTCCATCCGCCCACCATCAACCAAGATCTCACTTGTGGGGGAAGGGAGGCCACGTTGTTTTGTGGGATCGACCCAAATGGGGGGTGATTTCACATGGAATTTGGAGGGGGCGGATGTGGGTGAGACAACACGAACGATATTTTCAGGAAACAAGATTTCTTCCCCGGACCTCACTGGCCGGTCTTTGGAAGAAATTCTCAGCTAAACAAAGCTGGAAGGTGGAAGGGGGGCGGAGGGAACAATGAACTACCTATTATTGTGTGCTGGCTGCGAGCTGACTGGATTGGACAGAAACGGAAGCGTAACGCAACGCTCTCAAACCTTAGCCTTAATTTCTGGCGGAGCGAGTTATGTTTCCACTCTGAGAGAAGACTACTGTTTGACTGGTGGGTTTTCGCGGCGAGGGCGGGGTCATCATATGCATGACTGCAGACGATCAGCAATTAATAGAGAACGAAATGCAGAATAAATCGTCCCTGCCAAGACCAAATCTGCAAATCATCGTTGAGGATTTATAGGCTCTTCTATCGATATATATTGCCACTATATTGAGATATAGAGAGCTTCATTGAGGTTCAACGGCGCAGACTTCCCCACAAACCAGGCGCCTGTATTCAGCACAGAAAACCGGCCGGGACTTTCGATACGTCCGATTTGGGACAACATTGAGGGCTTAAAATATGTAAGGGTGGAGGTATCTAGCATTGCCACGGAGTTATGATATGTGGTTCAGGCGTCCGAAGAAGGGGGGGGGGGGCTCTCGAAGGGTAGAGCGCCCAAATTCGCAAAGTCAGCAGAGTACGCAGGGCAACAACCTCAGTAATGGGGGTCATATTTACTCACCTGATGGGTCGCAGTTACCAGAAACCGTTTCTTTACCAGTCATAGCATAGCCCTAGAGCTCGTTCCGTGATTGCTCACGCCGTAATGACTGAGGTAAAAAGCTTTCCTGACATATATTCGATATTTATCGCCGCCACCGACTGGTTCCTCTCCTCTCTTCGTATAAACCAACTATCCATGGACTTAGCTATTCTCTCTATTTTTTTTTTTTTTAATCCTATCATAAGGATGTATACTTCGTCCCTCGTCAACGAACCTATATCAAAGGTCCACTATACGGATGAGCATGGCAGCACCAAAATATCAGAAATCAAGTTCCATTGAATAATGTGGCTGGATATTATTATGAACCATTTCAAGGCGCTTAAGGTCACGGTTTTTAGGCATCAGCTAATGGGTATAGTCATTGATGATGAATAAGGCCCCCAATAGAGGTTTTAGTTGGTTGCAACTTTTATTATTTTCCCATATAAAAATGTGCCAAGAGGCACGTATGCACATAATAAGTTTTTATGGGAAAATAGTAGTTGCAACTAACTAAAAGCCTTTAATAGGGGTGCTAAGACGATTGGGGCGTCGAGCCTCTTGTGTGTAAAGAGGAGCATAAACATGAATCGAAAGACAGAGGAACAAAAGAATAACACCAACATCTAGACCTTTATAATCTAATAAGATAAAAGATTACGGGCGATGCACTTGACCAGAGTCATAACAAGACATTCCACAAAAGGCATGTATTGCCATGAAAAGTGAGCTGATACTACCAGCAAGTATATACGAGTTATGTGTGTAATGTGTGATTGACCACCTACTTCTCAAACATGACAGCCCTCGCTGCCCCCCACAACATCTCTTTCTCGGTCAGCAAAACAGAGTTCATGCACTGAAGGACACCAAAAGAGAAAGGCTTTACCTGTCATGAACCAAACACGTTCGACAACCAGGAATTCCAACCCAAATGCCAAGTCCGATGGATTGGCTTCTGGCTCTCACCCAGCTTCAACACTGACAAACACTTATAGTGACGTCTGGCAGCTGCCAGATCGGCCTTTGGAATTATCTCACGTTTTTCATCAGTGGACAAAGACTTCTCCTCAACTAACTGCATTGAAATTGCCCTCCTCGCCATCTTGCTCATGTTAAGATATAGTGCCCCCACTCTCACTTTCAAAACATCACTCAAAAGCATAATCACCTTCTGGAACTCAGTCCTCCACTAGGCCATCGAGTATTTCAGAATCACAAAAAAACTTGTCCTATGGGCAGAGGCCAACACTCTCTCTCTAGCCATATACTGCTACTACTTCAAATGCAAACAAACTATACGGATCCTATAAGCATCACCCCTTACCAATCCTATCACCGGCAGGACCAGTCTATTCTTCCCAATCATTTCCCCTAAAAGAACCTACTCACACTCTGCACTACTCAAGGGCAAGTCCAACCCCCCCAAGAAATGAGATTCAGTAGTCATTAAAGATATTGTACACCTCCTCATCGAACTTCCTATACTCCCTCATCCAGTCCCTAATTGACAAAGAAGTCCCCGCTGACAAAATACCCCTCTGCACTAAGCAACAACTCCAAATAAACTGACAAGCCACATACCCACCCCCAGAATACTATAAAAACCTCCTCATTCTCGGATGCCTCCTGTTCACCTCCCTATACAAATTCATCGCCTCTCGAATCCATCAGATGAGAGTAAACAAAAGCAATCTACGCACCCAAAAAAACTGAATCAATACTCACCTCCCCTCCCTCTGTGAGAAATACGAGGAAGAAGACGAAACTCCACACCATATAATCCTCACTTGTCCCGTCATAGCTGACCTCCACTACCCTCTCCTCAACCCAATATAGTCTCTGGACGAAATCTGGAACAGCCACTCACTTACTTTAGGTACTCAGCGTCACCATCTCCTCAACCAAAATCAATTTCTTCATCATGGGAACCTCCTAATCTCTCAGCGTCCTCTTCTCTATACAATCTGATAGCACCATGATGGGTCCTCTCAACCTCTTCCATATCCCGTGAAAATCCCTTCAGTTGGCGTCCAAGCCAAAGACCCACAGTTAGACTTGTTTCTTTTGATTTGTTTGTTTTTTTAAATGTTTTTGTAAATTCCTTTTGATTAGCTACGTTTTGTATTTTTTTGAGGGTACGCGACAGTTGTTATTGAAGATGGGTCTGTTTACATCATAGCTTATACTGTACTCGATCTTTCTGTACCTTAAACATGAATAGAAATGATATAAAAATAAAAAAATAAAAAAAATGTGTGATTGACCTAGAGATGAGTATATCACGTGAGGAGGTGAAGAAAACTCCTGAGGCAAGGATATGAGCAAAGCTGGATAATTATCTGCTGGATTTCTTTTTCACAAGTTGCATGTCATGAAGATAGCAATTTATTCTCATAATATTTCGCCCTTTTCAGACTTACGGGGGGTTGTGAAACTAGCCCTATGCTTTTATATTTCAATCCCTTGAGTCGTGACATACATCCGACCCCAATGTATATAACTATCTACATCAAAACAATGCTATGTATTAATCGTTAAAACGCCGGAGAAAGCATTGTGGCTCCTACGCGGGCCCAAAGAACTTGGCTTCAGGGTGGTGCTTCCCAGTTAGACAGTATATCCAGGCATCACCCCGTCACAACATGGACCTAGTGCATTCCTTCGGTTCGTCTTATAACCCTCGTAGGCTACCTACCCACCACCGATCAAACCAACTTGTATCATAACAATGGGATTGCATACACATAACGAATAAAAACGAAAACAAAAACAAAAACAAAAATTTAACTTCTAGGCTTAAACCTACCATACCGAGTGATATCTTATGATTGAATAATAGACCAGACGACCAGGACAATCTGTAAAGTCACTCAAGGAGAAACTACCATAAACCTCCCTCTATCTCTGTGCCTATGGTATTCTATATAGAGAGGTACGCCTAGACTTGAGGCTCCTGATCGGGTGATCGATGAATGAATGGATGGATGGATGGATACATATATCGTGACTAGTGGGCTGACACAACCTCACCCCAGTCGCCACAATCGATCCATGCAGAGTAGTAGTAACGGTTTAATCTTATGTATGTATAAGCATTTCCCGCCGGAGTGGGAGCTGTTATGGCTTAAATAATATTAGTCTACCAATTCAAGCCTTTAAGACCACCGAAACCCCAAGATGCCCTGTAGATATGTTTGATATACTATTTAAATCGATTGACCCAGGCATGTTGGGATTTCGATATCTACTGACTGACTCAAACATGTTCGATAGAGATAGAGAAAACCCTCTCAAACCTGGCTAATCAAATCGTTTAAATCGAACAGTGCGCATCGGGTGATAAAAAGCTTTTGGCGAATTATAATATACTATTTACAGGCCAAAATGGCCCATGTTAAGCGACCTCAATGAACCGCTCCGCTCAAGATTGTTCAAAAAGTTTCACCCTTGGACAGGAGCTCAGAAGTTGCTTCAAAATTGCCATGCTTGGGTTTCATGCAGTTTTAGATTAAATATTGGTATGTTAAAGATTTTTCCGAGATCAGGGCTGGAATATTCCAAAAGATTTGTATGTGCTCCCATACAAATTTTCCACATGGCAATTATATTAACGGGTTCTATTTCACAAAACATATATATTGTCAACACTTGAGAAGTGAAACTAAAAATTAAATATGACAATCTCGAGTATTGATGGGTTTGTTTGGGTCATCAAACATCGCTATTTTTGGCTGTAGATGGTGTAATCGCCAAAATTAAATTTATGTCCTAGTACTATACCAGACTGATGGATATCCCCATGGCCTATACTGGGCTTGAAGGTAGTGATGGGCAAGAGACGGGACGAGACGAGACCTGGCTCAACCTCGTCTCGTCTTGTCTCACGGAGGTCCCAGTCTCGTCTCGTCTCGTCTCGCACTTAGTCTCGTCTCGTGCCCATCACTACTTGAAGGGGAGTAGTAACCCGATATGCTAGTGGCGGTGAAAAAAAGATTCCGGAGAAGGAAGGAAGGGAGAGAGTGTCTGTCTGCGTTGGAAAAAACCCCGATGGACGAGTAACCTACGGAAGTAGCCTCATGTGTGATACCTAGCGCTCGTGTATCTATATCCACATACCATCCAAGAGACGTTATGGATGGCGCACACACCCAGCAGACAGAGTGAGCTTCCATCATCGAGATATAATTCCAAATCTACAAAATCGCGACTGGATACAAGGACTAGCTAGCATCAATCCACATCACCTTCCCCTCCCTCTACAGTAATTCCAGGGCTGGATCTGCCTAAATACCAGCTGGGCAAGTCCATTGACCAAACAGTACGGTAGCCTAGCTAGGTGTGCCATGTATGTACGTAGCTGTACCTAGAAGCAGACCGATCTCGTCTTCCCCGTATCGTATCCATCCATATTTCCCTCTCCCGCATAAAAAAAAAAAATCCAGACTATAGGTTGGCTCATCTGGCGAGTCCCGTGTTAATCGAATCCCCGTCCCAAGCGGTTATATAGGGCATCAAAGGAACCTCTAGTGACCCGATTTGATTTCCCGGCGTGGAGGGTTAGGTAGGTTAAGGTTCGATTCCGAGGTTGGGCTGAACGAATTTGGGACGTTTGGGAATGTAAAATATGTAAAGTACCATATACACATATAGCCTGTATCTATCTACCTACCTCTACCACCCGTCCATATATGCAGAACCAACTACAACTTACCCCCTAGCTACTATAGACTCTTCATTCACGAGTGGGTGACACCGTGCCGCATATAGTGATAGTGATATATTCTCGTTATAATGATGACAACCCCAACCTCTCGGTACAACTAAAGTTCAGTGATACCAAGTACTCCGCAAAGATCCACACGGGCACTCTTACAGGAGGGCGAATTTATGCGTGTGTGTGGGGGGGACAACCGGAAACATACCAACCAAAAAGGACTTCAAATACCCAGTCACATGCCCGCACCAAAGAACACGCTGCCTCCTGGCCTTGGTTTAGAGACCTAAGCCTCATTCTACATATGTAGTGATAACCTCAAGCGGCGGCTGTAATAGCATGCGAGTGATAACCCATGACCGCACCTCCCAACCCCAAACTGCCGCACCTATTCATCCACTCTGCTAGCTAGCTGCATTCACGCCCTGCCTTACACATCTCGCAACTGCATGTAGTGCCGTGTCTGACTTGTTCAATATATCTGGGCTCAATGCTACTGTGTATCTTTTTCTTTTCTCCTCTGCTTTCCGACAAAAGTGAGAGTGGATGAAAGAACAGAACAGAGGCGCATATTTTTCTCTCCTCCTCTGCTTTCCGACAAAAGTGAGGGCGGAGGAGAGAACAGGTGTACTGGTGCTTATTATCTACGGCGCATGAATAATGGCATAGACTGGGTGGGCTATCAACTACAAAAGACCCCACAGTGGCAGACGGGCCACCACGAGAGATAAGATTATTACATCTACACAGAACAACCAACCACACAAACCCGCGCCCACCCAAGACCAACGACGAGTGATAGTCCATGACTGACTCTAACATTACTTGCACTCGGGACACGATCGACAGTAACGAGTAGTTCAATACCCCTCCCTCCCACTACTAATCGATAGGTACAGTACAGTACAGTAAATAGATACATCCATCCATCCATACATACATACATACATACACGCATCCGGAACAGACGTATAATAAAAAATACCATGCCATGGCATACATTCCCCTCACCACCAAATCACGAGACAAAAGAAAAGAAGCGATGAGATGTGAGAAAGAAAAAAAAACACCCACCAACCAAACAATACACACTAAATAAAAATTGAAACCCGATAGATACAGATACAGATACAGATACAGGAAGGAATAGACACGGTATGGATAGGTAACAAGGAATAAGGTAGATGTATATGCAGAGATAACAGATACATATGTAGTATGAAGAAGTAGACAGTAATAAACAGAAAAGAAAGAAAAAAGGTAGCACACAAATGATGGATACACGAAAGAAAGCGTAATAAGCTATGTATAAGACAGAATAGGTGGGTGCATATATATCTGCATGAAGAGGACAATTCCAATGCCGCAAGGAGCTTCCTTCCTTTGCTAAAAAGGAAACCAAGCCAAAGAATAGAGAAAAAAGATGTATAAAACCGCCGATTCGTAATTCGACAGGCAACTAGTCGGCCTTGTAGTGTAGTGTAAGTGTAGTAGTCTAGACACTCTCTAGCCCCCGTACCCAAACCCCATCATATCTAGCTCCTCTCTAACCAACCACCCCCCCAACGCATCATCATTGTCCGTATTCGTCATCTCTCGTCTGCAAAAAAAAAAAAAAAACACCACAAAAACCCAACAGCGCCGTCCGCCCCAGCCCAAATAAAAAGCAGCACTCGCAAAAGACGCAACGCTCTGTACTCCCCTGAAACGCAAGTATAAAACAAGACAGCAAGGAACCCAAGCAGAGGGCAACGACAATGATAAGGAGACCTAGCAAAGACAGTGGTGGTGGTGGTGGTGTGATGGTGGAGAGTAGTAAAGAGGAACAATGATGGCAGCAGTAAGTGAGCAATAAACAATACCAAGGAATAGTAACAGTAGGCAGTAACTAAGGCAACGCAACAGAGCAATGGCAAAGCAAGCAATCAAAAACCGCACGCCCAACGAAACCCAGCAAGCACGAAAGCAACCGCACACCGTTTCAATTGCCCTGTCCAGTCCTGTAAACTCCCAAACAACAATAAACAATAAAAAAAAGTGTTTAGCCAGACAAGACCCCAGCCAACGTCAAAACTCCCACAAATGAGAAAAAACTTTGTACAATAAGAAAATAAATAGCAAAGGAAGCTATGCCATACACCCAAGCACGCCAGCAAAAATAAGCTAAAAAAGAAGCCCAGACCCCCCTATCGTGCCAGCCAGAAGAAAGATAAAAGTAAAAACACAAATATAAAAAAAAATACAGCAAGTACGCCCATCCCAACCGTTCCGTTTTGAGAACAAGAGAAGAAAGAAAAAGAGAGAGAGAGAGAGAGAAAACAACTGACCAAGATATAGATGGCCATTCAATCGACACCGAGTCTAGGATTCCATCTAAATAGACCAGACGCCCCAAAGGCGTCCAGTCTACCAGGTCTAATCCACAGATTCAGTATCAATCGATCCATGTACCATCGGGAGAGAGAAGGAGGAATCAATACCAGGACACTATCTTCGTCCCAGCAGTCTCTCTCCCCCCGGAGTCCTCCCCAGGCTCCCCCCTTCCTGCCTCACATCCAACTCCACACTCTCCCTTAGAACCCTCTGGGGTCTCCTCGCACCTGATGCGCCCATCGCACTCGCCACCCTCCCAAAACTGCCACTCCTAAACCTCCCCTGGACCTGCACCGCATACTCTCCCTGCTGCTGCTGCTGCTGCTGCTGCTGCTGCTGCTGCTGCTGCTGCTGCTGCTGCTGCTCCTCATACGCTGCCGCTCTCTCATCCCTCTCCCTATCACTGCTAAAGAAGCGTCTTCCCTGATGCACCACTGGGCTCGCCAGTCCACTCTGCATGCTCCCATGCGAGACCACGTACTGTCTCCTCGGCGGCAACGCTGTGGATATCGAGATTGACCTGTCGGCGTCCCGATAGTTTGCCTCTCTGTCTCTCTGCCCGCGAAGAACATCAGTCACGGCCCGACTTGGCGAGCGGTAGCTCGCCCCACCCTCCTCCTCATCATCGTCATCAAACATGTGCCGCGCCTTGAGGAGCATCGAGTTGCGAGATCTGAGGGCTCCAGGCGTGGTAGGACTGGGGACCTCTTCTGGTATCTCTCGGCGCTCGAGGGCCTGTCTGGGTGAGGATTTGAGGAAACCGCTTGTTGTGATTGAGGCCAGTGAACCCTTTCTCTCCGCGATACGATCCGCGAAACGGCTCGAGATGCGTGATGAGATGCGATCGCCAATGGCGCTCTCCCTCCCCAGGACGCTCTCCCTACCGAGTATCATTTCCTCACGGGTGCGACCGAGGAGACTATCGCCACGTTCCCGTCCCAGTATACGCTCGCGACCGAGTACACTATCAGATCTTCCGAGGATACTCTCGTTACCGACCCCGCGACTCTCGGGTCTGAGGACCCCGCTGCCGCCGCCATAATGCTGCGATAGATGCATCGAGTACCCCGGTGCCGGTACTGGGGTCGGTATCTGCGCCGCGCCCGCACCGCCCGAGAATGCCGATCTATTCTCCGATAACGCGATACAAAGTTCCGTCAAGCTTCGACAGACACTGTCCGCCTTGCGTCGAACCTGTCTCTCTGTTCCCGGTGAGTTCCCTACCGTACTCGCCAACGAGGCTGCATCTATCGCGGCAGCCTCGAGGTATTTATAGACCTCTGGAGGTATCAGGCTCTTGCTCTTTGAGAGAGCGGCGTTGAGGAGCGGGTGCTGATTCGGTTGCGAATGGTTGAACGAGGACCCGATGGGCGATACGCCTTCTTTATTGTTCCTGGGCGATGAGGATATTGTAGTTACGGTCGTAGTCGCTGTCCTGGGCCGCTCCCCGGAGGAGTTTGAGGCCCCGCCGACCGTGTTAAAGCTACTACTCAGGCTCGCAACACCCGATGCCGATGCGGACGCAGAAGCGGATGCCGATGCCGGGAGGCGGCCAGTAAGCTCTAGCCTCCGGATACGACTCTTTAGATCGTCGAGCTCGTCCCAGACTGTGCTTGGCGCGGTGGTCGATACGGATGACGAATCGTCATTATTACCGCTGATGACGCTCTGCTGATCTGGTCTCGTAGGTGTGATCGGGTCCGCATTACCCGGGTGTCCTCCTTCCATCCCCGGCATGAGTAGCGGCGGGGGAGATCTTTCCCTCTCTCTTGGGGAGATATCCTGTGGGCTTGAATGCGTAGCTCGTGGCGCCGCATGATTTGCCAATCCCGATCTGGACCTGGGAGCAGGTTCGGCCATCGAGTAACTGCGAGAATGCGTAGATCCAATTGTCGGGGAGCGCTCCCTTCTCAGCATGCTGAGGGGTCTGGAGAATGATGCGCGAGGGGTCACGGCCTTTCCCTGCTCGTCAATGTTCGGGTTTGAGTTGTTGATATTGTCCAATATCGATGCGTTCGATAGCCTGCGGTCGCGATAGGATGTTGGGGGAGTCGAGACGCGATCTTGACCGTGGGGCCAGTTGTTTACGTTGTCTCGGACGCTGGCGCTGTTCGGTATAGGAGAGTTTGTGAGATTGCGGTTGGTCTGATTGTGTGTCTGGATTGCACGCAGCGGAGATGCAGAAAATGTATCGGGGGGTAGTGAGTTTCGTTGGCCCGCAGTTAATTGGGTCAGGCGTGACTGCACAGGACACTGAGATCAATTTTCGGTCCCAGCGCAGAAAGAAGAAAAAAAAAAAAAAAAAAACAGATGTAGTAGAATAGGATAGAACAGAATATAGTAGGACAGAATAGAATAAAATAGAATAGAGTAGAATAGTTAAGAGTGGTATTATTACAAGACAGCACGGATATATGGAGCAAGAGAATCTGGAATAAGAAGAAGAAACCCACCCTCCTGCGCTCAGCCCTATAGGCCGGATTGTCTGCATAGCTCGACACAGAGTTGCTCCTGGCCAGGTTCAAAAACACGTCCTCCCCGCCCATCTCGTTCGGGTCCTGGCCAGCATCCTCGATCCCGGCAGCTTCTCTCTGCAAGTCCTCCAGACCCCTGATAGTCCCCTCATCATCGTAGCCTCCTCCTCCTCTCTCTATCCTTGAATTCCTCCTCGATCCTTCTCTCGACAGACTGCCCAATCCCGATTCCCTGGCGATTGGCGTCGTCACGTCCCTATCCCTGTCTCTGTCCCTGTTCCTACTATCTCTATCCCTCCTAGAAAACTGCGAAATGGTGCTCCTTTCCCCACTACTTGTAGTGCTGCTGACATCCCTAGCGCCCCCATTCATTAGTGTGCGCGGCGACGACGAGAACCTATTCTCCATCATTGCGGCGGCGGTGTTTGTGCGACGGTAAGCGAGAGACGGTGGTGGTCCGGTGCTTGTCGCTATACCATTACTACTGAAGCGCGCCGGCTGTCGAGTAGTAGTATTGATGGTAGGAAAGGATGAAGCTGTCGATTTGTCGTCGGTAGTGGTGTCTTGAGCACGGACTGCTGCTGCTGCGGTTGACTGGGCAACGGGTCTTGAGCTGCTTGTGGTAGCGTGCTGCTTGTGGTGTTTTGAAGATGATGGGAGAATGAGGGGGGTTGTGGACGACGATGGTGTTGCTGATAGAGACTTTGAGCGAATGTGAATGTAATGGTCGCGGCGGTTTGCTGTGAGAATACTGGAACGGCTTGATGCACGCGAGTGTTGTGGCGGCCGTGGATGACTGGCTGTGGTTGTGGAGGTGGTGGACAGTGGTGTATCAAGTGCAGTATTCTTTACTGTGGTTGTTGTGGATGTGGTGGATGTGGTGGGTGTGGTGGGTGTGGTTGATGGTGTGGATGAGGGGGTAAAAGTATTTGAGGCTGTTGATGTGCGTGTGGAGGTGGAGGTTGAGTTAGCAGTAGAAGTAGAAGTAGTGGTAGTAATATTAGTAGTATTGGGGGTAGATGTGGAGGAGTTGACAGTAATAGGCGTAGTAATAGCTGTGGTGGAGAGAGTAGACCCTGGGGGGCAAATAATGGTAGTAACCGCGGGTTGTGGTTGTGGAGGTGGAAAAGGTTGTGGAGGTGTGTGGTTGTGGTTGTGGTTGTGGTTGTGGTTGTTTGTGGGTTCGGTTGCGGTGTTGGTGTTTTGGCTGGCGGTTGTGAGATTATTGTTGGTGGGGAACCTGTTTGTACTAGCGGTGATCCTCCTCCTACTATTACTACTACTACTCCTCCTTCTGCTGCTGCTACTTCCTGCACTAATAATACCGCCAGTAGTAGTCTCCGTAATATTACTCTGCGTCCTTCTTCTTACTGGCTGTTGTTGTTGTTGCCTTTCCTGATGCCTTTCCTGCTGCCTTTCCTGCTGCCTTTCCTGCTGCCTTTCCCTCTGTTGCTCCCTCGGACGATTGGCACTGCTTGTAGGGAACGAGGAGGGCAAGTGCGGAGTCGGTGTCGATTGTGGTTGTGACCGTGGATGTGCAGATGCAGCAGTGGATGCAGGTGCACGGCGAGATGGAGATGAGATTAAATTATTATTATTACTTGATCTTCGTCCTTCTTCCCTACTGGCACTAGCACCAATTACCCCGTCTGCTTTTGTTTCTTCTTTCTGCTCTTTTCCAGAGGAGGTGGATTCTTCTGCTTCTTCTTCTTCTGATGATGATGATGATGAAGCAGAGCGAGAGGGGTGCAGGAATGATATGTCTTCCTCTTTTGTGCCTGTGCTAGTAGTACTCCTGCCACCGTTGGTGCGGAGATGAGCGTGAGAGGGAGTCTGAGTCTGTTTGGTGCTGCTGCTACTGCTGCTGCTACTACTGCGCTGGGACGTGAGGGCCATGACTGCTGCTACCTGCCCACAACCTAACCATCGATTTCCCGGCCCCAAAAAATCAATTTTCCTTACTCTCCGTTTGCCTTGTCCTCGCAATTCCTGAAAAGAAAAAAAGAAAAGAAAAAAATTAAGCAAAAAAAAAAAAAAAAAAAAAAAAAAGAGAGAATAGAGCAGGCTATCCTTTCCCTCCCAGATATGATATGATTTCTCTACCCTCTGGTCAGCTTATGCCTTCCTCTCCCAGTCGTCCCAATCACCCCCAAACCACTGGATAATGCCTGCTGTTTCCAATATATGTTATCCCTCCCAGTAATTCTCACTCGATTTTTTTTTTTTTTCCTCAATTCTCTGGTCTGTCTGGCCAGACCTATCCTCAAATTGTGATCTTCTTTCGCCTACCAGGATAGTCCCCTATCACTTCTCTATCCTTATCCTCTCCCCCAGCACTATGTAGTCGTGTATTTCCGGGCTATCCTCCTAAGCCTCTCGGGCAAACATGGAGGGGAGGGGTGTGGGATGGATAGTAGAAAGTAATAATAGCACTCTCTTCCCCCCCAAAAAAAATAAAATAAAAAAGTCACACCCCTCGGAGCAACGATTCGGGCAAATTAACCAGCGTGCGTGATCGATGCGATATGAGACAGCTCAAACAAACAGACTGCACTCGTCTCTGTGAATCCCCCCGGAGATCATAAAATATAACAGGATTAAAAGAAGAAGAAGAAGAAAAAGAAAAAACCTCACCCCACCAACGTCCGTTTGCCCAAAATATAGTCACACACAGTCACTCACGCTCAAACAAAATCGGTGATGTGAGGAGGATTGGGGGGAGGGGGTGATAAGAGGGAGAAAAAAAAAAGTAATATAAAGCACGTCCTAGTTTTTCCGGAGGGGATGCCTGGGTGAATTTGTAGGGAGGGAGGGGATGAGAGAGAGATCGAGAGAGGGGGGGGTGGGCTGCAGATGCACTGCACGCTGGATGGAATGATCATTGATAATAAAAAAAAAAAAAAAAAAAAAAAAAAAAAGGTTGTGGACTTGCATGAGTTTTATCACACAAGTGAGTACAAATACCAGCACATAGGTGGTGGGGGGAATTCTTCCCACGATATCAGGCATGTAGGTACTTGCACTGAACTACATCTCGACAACATGCTACCAAGTGAGCCGGTACCTACATTAGTGAGGCCAGTACGAGATGTACCAACTACATACCATTTGCCATGCTGCCATTATTATGGCTGCTTTGATTGACTGACTGATATGCAGTTGCGGGACGGACGACGTGGGGTGGGTGGTGGGGGGGGGGGGGGAGGTTTGATAATGGCCCATTGAGTGATCATGAGTGATATGATCGAGACATGAGGTCAAGTTGTGTGTGTGTGTGTATTCATAGAATTCATACAGAACGTCACGAAAAGGAACATTCCTGAAAACAGCCAGAGACACAAAAGAAGCAATTACGGATTGTAAAGCCAAAACCCCCATCCCCATTCCCGACATCCGATCCATCTCCATTCGCTCAATGTCATTGATCCAACCTGAACCCGAGTGAGCAAAAGAGAGTTAAAGCCCCTACATCGCATGTAGGTACATATGTAGAGTACCCTACAAACGGACCATTAGAGTACTAGGGCATCATGTAGACTTTGTAGAGTTACCAAAAAACCATAGTTTGCCCAACCAACCAGACGACACCAACCTCGAAGATCAAAATCACAAATAGATATCTGCCTAGGTTACAAACTAGGAATTCCCCATAAAACCCACCCACGGAAATCCCCATGGGCTAACACTCTATCTACACTTTCCCTTCACAGTGTAGTTAAGCCCCCCCCCCCCCCCCCCAAAGCAAAGAAGCAAACCCCCCCTCGCACGCGCCTTGCCCCATCCGAGCAGCGACTTCCAGATTAGGGGGTTCCACGGGCGCCCAAACCGGCTGCGTCAATCTCTCGCAGGGCAGGAATCGACAAACCAAACTTCAAAGGTTCACACCCTTCCCCTCCCCAGGCTCCCCCCCCCTTCCTTCCCCTACCTACTAGCCCGATCGGTAAAGTAATCTAATCTCGTTAGGCAGCGACAGCACGCAAGAGTGGGCCGCAGCAAGCGAGAGGACTAGACCGCATACCACAAATCTGTAACGGGGTAGGGTAAGGCCAAAGTGAAAAAACCGTTACATACCAATGATACCACACATGTATGATCTGAGGGAGAGGCATGAGGAGGAGGAGGAAGGAGCTCGAGGGCTGCCAATTCCCAACCCCCCTTCCCTTAGCTCTTAGCTAGACTGCAAGTAGAAGAAGAACGTCGCAAAAGTACCCCTAAACCACAGTCTCAATCTCAACCTCAACCTCAACATATGTCACGCACAGACTCATGCCGTGGTTAGGGGAAGGAGGCAGGGAGTTGTATCTCTAGAGTAGAGTAGATACTCTACATGTAGGTACAGTAGGTACATGTACTTACGTACCCTGGCGATGTACCCGCATGGAGAGGTACAGTAGGGGAGATACGAGAAATTAAAAGGTACACTCGGGAATATATTAGCACGACGTCAAGCGTCAAGTATATCGCGTATGTAGAAGTTCTCCGTAACCACAATCGGTACTTTACTCGGTATACCCCCTACAGTACTGAGAAGGAAATAAAAAAAAATAAAAAAAAAAAAAAAAACCCCTACATGAGTAACACCACTAGGCTATAGTATGATAGTATGGCTTCAAGTTAGTAACTACATGTAGTTGAGCGTACTTAGGGCAAAGCAAGCCACCTCGGCCCGGCGCAAAAAAAAAAAAAAAAAAAAAAAAAAAAGCCCTTGTCCAAGTCATATCCAAAACCCATAAGCCATCTAGCAAAAACCCTGTAGGTACGGCTGACTGACTGACTACACAAGTTACCAACTCCAACTCTCGGCGACCAACTAACTATCAATACCGGCTTCGGAGCCGGAAGAAAGGATATTCCCACCCTCACCCCCTTCGCTCTGCTCCTCCGAGAGTGGTTCCCCGAGACATTGTGAATCACGTTTCATTCCTACCTACATACATGCACCACCACCAGTCCCCCCCCCCCCCCCCCCCCTTCACGCGCAAGAGTAAGGCACAGCTAACTAACTCTCTACTTGCCCAACTGATTCTAACCCAACTACATAACACATAGCTCTAAAAACAGCAATTGGGGGACAATTAGATTAGATTCCATGCCTGGCTCCTAGAATTTCGATATTTCACTTTGTCAATTCCAATCCACCATTCCCTCGACAATCGGCAATATACCTCCAATTACCATCATTGTCCAATAATCGCAGCGTCCCTCTTCTCAAGCACATCATCATCACCATCATCATCATCATCATCATCATCTCCCAGCTCAGCCTCCTCTCTCTCCTCCGCCTTACCTCCCCTCCCATCATCATCGACATACACCCCATTGGCCTGTGCTCCCCCTCCAAAGCCAGGATCTTCCCTCCTGTTTCAGCAAAGAGGGTGTGGTGGGAAGGTGAAAAAATGGACAACGCATCGTGACGTGACGGACCCTACATGGTGTTTCGTGTGGTTGGGTTTTTTAGCCTCATGTGCTGTCCTACGGGATTGCTCTAGCTAACCCTACAGCACCCTGTCATCACCGCATAGGGCCAGTAAAGGCACTGGGTACATATTCAAGATACTTCTACCTACCTACCTACCTATAAACTAGGAGTAGGGGAGGATGGGTATGGGACCCGCGCGCACACACTCACTCACACGTGCCATGCCATGAGGAAGGCTGGGAAGATCAGGAGTAGTAGGCTAGCTACATGGCTAGCCAGCCAGCCAGAAAGAAAGAAAAGCTTCGCTCCCCGACCACGTTAGTTGGCGCGGTTCTCAGCCCTGTGGATTGGATAGGGCAGCTCCTCTTCTCGGCTCTACTACAGACAGCGGACCTTTCTCGTCTGTAACCAAGCTGCACTTTCACTTTTGCGCTACAGACTCGCATCACCAGTGGTGGGTGACTCTGGATCAGGATCAGGATCAGGATCAGGATCAGGATCAACCGCATCACTAATCTCAACGGTTTCGAAACCGGGCCAGACCAGCAGGCCAGCCTTGAGGGCACAAAGGTAGTAAAAATCTCTCTTTGATACACAATTATTATTACTTTTTTTTTTTTATTTAGCAAAGATTCGCACCCTGCCTGAGCTGAACTGCGCACACCCGCAGCGTCGAGAGAGTGGAGGGGGAAAAAAAAAAAAAAAGTGCAGTATGGGAGCAGAGCAGATTGATATGTTTTTGATCTGGCCTACCTGAGTACTGACTCGCCGCGCGGGCACCCGGCGCATAAAACTGAGATTTTCGGAACGAAACGTAATTGACTCATGTGCGAGTGAGTGGTCATGTTCAAGATTTTCAACATCCTCCATGTGTATCATTTCCCGCCCCCAATGTAAGGCTACCTAACCACGTTCACCAGACATCTCATGCCCACGCTCGGCTTGCTGGCTGCGGTCGAGACAAAAATTTCAATCATTTAATTATACAGCGAATGGATATTTGCTCATTCCATGCGTGATTTGAAGCACGATATTCTGGTGGACAGTAGAGTCACCATATATGTACATATCTACTCTCAGTTCCTATCCCTCCCCAATTCCAGAACACACGGAGCTCGAAACACCCGTTTGGTCAATCCTGATAGAAGGTTTCACTTGTTTCCATAGCTAGTTTCAGCTAAAAACTAACTGGCTACTCTACTCTGCCAGCCGTAATAACCTTAATTCAAACCCACATCCCGCATTGCTCCACACAATGGAGCATAGCACCGTCATTAGCCTATGTATGTATTGTATGTATTGTATGTATTGTATGTATTGTATGTATTGTATGTATTGTATGTATTGTATGTATTGTATGTATGTATGTATTGTATGTATTGTATGTATGTATGTATTGTATGTATGTATGTATGTATGTATGTATGTATGTATGTAGAGCAGAGTACCCAGCATTCATCAGCATCAGCATCAGCATCAGCGCCATTGGCAATAAAATAGCAGACATCATTCGTAACCTGTAATCTGTAATTTACCCTCAGGGTATACAGCATGCACAACATAACCAACCAACCAACCAACCAACCAAGCATATCTCACTCTCAATTCGACATGGTATGAAAAAAAACAATAGTTTATAATGACAATGGTAGTAGAGTATATATTTCCCTATGCAATCCCCCACACCAAGAATCCCCAAAACCCATATGAAAATCACAAATACACGCAGTCGCAAAATGCAAAGCTCATCACAGAAGAGCCCGATATCTCCAGATATTTGACCATATACAAAAAAAATACGAGTAAATGAAAGAACGAACGGAAGGTTGTAGATACTGTGGTATGATAGGTATAGACGACAATGGTGACAATGATGAGTTACTCAGTATAGTAGTAGTAGTAGATGGTAATAGTTCAAATCTCCCCTTTAAAAAAATGCGGCGCCTCTGACGCCAGATACCGACCAACCGGCCTGGTATAAAGATGAACGACAGTTGATGATTAAAAGAAAAGAAAAAAAAAAAAAAGAACCCCAGAAAACAAGAAAAAAACCATTTGCAAATCCAGATGACAAAGGAGAGTAAAAGAAGAAAAAAAAAGAAAAAACGAATGCCTAGAAAGATATAATAATAATAAAAGGAAATAGGTATCATAAAACGATTGAATGTGGCTCCGGCAGAGCTCGCCCCGTCCCCGCTTTACCCCGCTACCGTCGTCAAAAAATGCTTCCATCCCATCCATCCGTCCTTATCCAACCACCAAACCCACTCAGCCAACAAAGGGAACAAGAAAAAGATAAAAAAAGATAGGGACCAATTATATGCGCTCCGTTTTTCCCCATATAGAAAAAATCCAGAATAAATAAAGAGTAAGGAAATAAGAAAAAATAAACAAAGTAAAAATTGTTTTACCCGCTTCCCGGACCTACATACACAAGAACCCTGTTTTCTCTCCACCTTCCCTAAAGCTTTTCTCCCGGTCAAAGCCCTCTGTTTTCTTTTCAAGAAAAAAACAAAAAGGATTCCCCGAGGATAAAAAAAGAATGAAAAAAAAAAAGCAACGCCCTCGGCCCACCCCTTGCTTATCCCGGTCCTCTGGCAGCAATCGACAGTCAGCTGGTCGAACGGTTATACCATCGACCCCACAGTAATTGCTACAGGACATCAAATATGCTCCGGACTATTGGCGGCTCTCCGCCCCTCTGTGTGGGGCTTCTTGGATCAGAAAAGAAGAATCCACCAGATCGTCGTATCGGCGTAGCGAAATACGCACTGTTTCTCGGGCTCATAAAACTCCCGCCCGGTGTAGGTGGCGGCTCGTCATTTTCCACCGGTGTTCGCCCGAAAATCTCCTTCTCAGCGCGCTGCACAAGGTAGGCTGCCGAAGGCGGTATTGGCTGTGGCACAAAACCAGTTGCGCTCACGCCCACCTCCTCCTTTTCCAACTCCCTTGCTGCGTCCACCCACGATGGCGGTGGTGAACCGGCGCGAGGCGATTCTGATCTGCCTCGGACATAGTCTATTGATTCCGAATCGGGCCACGACTGTCGAATATTCGAGGGTCCTGACTCGGTCCCTGGAATCGAAATCATCCCCGGGGGCGCCGAAGACGGGCCTGGCGAAACACCTGAGATAAACCCCCCATTTTCAGACCGAGTTCGAACCATTGCCGGTATCGGATGATCTCTGGTTTTGCTGGGAGGCGGTGGTGATGGCGTTTTTCGCATTTCTGGTAGCGGGGCAGTCTGCGGTTCTGGCATCGATTCGCTCTCTCGCTCTTCATCCATCGTCCCAGCCCTCCCAAACCCATTCCTGTTCCCACTCTTCAATACCAGCCCTCTGAGTCCTCCACTAGACTGGTTTCCCATCCTCCATCCTCCATTCCCCGGGCGTGCGCCATCATTGTCTATTTTTTTCTTCCAGTCTGTTAACTGGTAGATCAGGCCCATGTTGGGCCCGATCCACCTGCTCTTCGCCTTGACCGCTGTATAGGCCTCCTGCATGGTTTTCCCGGGGTTCTTGAACATTGAATAGGCGATGAGTAGCGTCGCAGATCTGCTGACACCACACTGACAATGCACCAATACCTTTTTTCCAGAGCTCGCTCTTTCGTCGATCAGGTTGACCAAATACGGCAGATCGTCCAGGATGGGGGTGTTGTGGTCCCATGGCATATGCACATATTCCGGTTCGTTAGGCCTCAGCCTTCCAGTCGGTCTCGCTGGTGAGAACATTGCTTCTTCGAATGCGGTTGTGAAACTCGCTTCGGTGCAGGCTGTGTCAGGCGGCATAGTTCCTGACTCGAATCCGCCAAACCGGGCGCTTACCGGACCCCTGACGCCTGCCTCCGAAAATGGGTTAATTACTTCCCTGGCAACGTTCACAATTAGATCGAATTTTGATGCCAGCTCAGCGTCCGGCTCCGCATAGAGATAGATGTTGGGCTCGAATATGCACACCGGCCCGCTGGGGTAGGCAGGTGACTTCGCTTCGCCAGACCGAGGTTCCTCATCCTCCTCATCCTCCTCGTGCAAAACATCTGGGCTCTTTGGAGGCGAGTTCGATATTGATGACGACGATAATGAGGATGATAGCGAATCCTGTGCTGTGAAGGTCGACAAAATTGGACGTGGGGGTGAAAACAGCCTTGACGGTCTCTGGTAACCTGGCGTTGGTGGCAATTTCATGCCCCCGGGAACACCGCCATGCGCAGGTGAAAATAAGGAAGGTGATGACTGATGGTGTCGCAAGGCTGTGATGCCCCCTGCAGGTGGGCCTTGAACTGCCGTCTTCTCATGCAAAGCACCGGGCAGCTTTATTGTTAGTCCAAGATTGCTCGGCCGCCTGCGAGGATTCTGCGGTGGTGGGGGAGGCTTGATGAATGCTGGAGAAGTTGGGGCCGACATTGATCGAGGGCTCTGGTTTACTGTGTTGTTGGAGTCACCAACAGCCTGTACAGGTGAGGTAGCAACACTGAGTGGTTTTAATGAAAGATTTTTGGTATTCCGTGGCTTCTTGCTAGGTGATAGAGAGCGAGTGTAGCCTGGTAACGGGCTTTGAGGAACTACTCCTAGATCTTCGCTCTTTGATCTGAGGGCAGATAATGGCATCGCAGAAACCAGCGAATCCGGAGAGGACTCGGGCGTGTGGTCCTCTGTGATTACTGACCCTAGTGTTGAAATGGTTGTGGTAGGTGATGAATTAGTTGATGATGAAGCTGATGTAGAAAGGCTTTCTGTTTGACAGCGCTGTAAAGGACCGATTGAATCCTCAAGCAAACAGTTATTGGGTCCCTTCTGGACTATTGTGTGTTGTGAGTGAAGAGATGTAGGTGAGCAACCAGACATATCTACGTCTATGTCGAATATCGACACAAACGACGGAACTGTCGGGGAAGATGAGGTGCCCGTGCTCGTGATTATCGTCGGCGCGGTAGGTGATTTACAGAAGGGATAACGACGCTTCAGCGACAGTGACATATGCCGCGGTGAAAGCCTCGAAGGACTGAGAGCCTGAAGCTTGAATGGGTTGGGGTTATAGTTGTCCTGGGGATCTGAAGGTGACGGAGGGTTTGATCGCGACACAAGGGTATAGGTTCGCTTTAATGAGGCTGGTGGGTCAGTCTTTGTTGAGGTCATGTGAAAAGGGTCCGCCTCGTGTGGGTGAGAGTGAGGAAAGTGGGAAGAGGCTGGGGAGGACAATAGAAGCAGTCCGTCGCTCATTACAAGAGAATATAGTGGAACAGAAATATCTATGGTATGTAATGGGGGGGGGGGGGGGGATCTAGGTATGTAGATGAATATGTAGGTAGGTAGATATTTGATTTGTATAAAGGAATAGTAAAAAGGTAGTAATGAAAATGTAGTGGGGGGCGTGAAAGTCGCAGCAGCGGGGGAGACGGTATACAAATGGAAAAGGGGTGGTACCGAAGATCCTTTTTAACCAGATGCAAGTCAGGGTTCCTGGGATCTGGTATAGCTGTGGCGCCTGTAGGGATGTCTTGCCACGCGCCCAATGACTCGAGTAGCAGTAAGGTGCAGAAGGAGGTTCCAAGAATACGGAAAGATGGGATATCTCCTTATCGAAGAAACGCTACTGTTACAAATGCCACGAAATAGGCACGAGGGGGGGGGGGGTAGAGCTAGCAGGGTAGTCGTCAGCGGGGGAGTGTAAATAGTAATAATAATTAACTGGAAGTGAGTATATGTAGGAATAGTAAGTGGAGTAAGGTAAGGTAAGGATGTAAGTTCGGCACCGTAAAGAGTGAAGGGCCGAAAGGTAAGAGGTATGTATGCGGGAAGACGTATGGGAATTTTTTTTTCTTTTCTTGGGGATCAACTATTTACCTTGTTGTTTGTTGCAGGGTTATGAAGTGTGTATGCGTGTGTATGCGTGCGTGGTAGAGGGTGTGGTGTGTGTCTGAGGCGGAGGTATCCAAGTATAAGCCTCTATCCAATCTCAAATGGTAGTTACCAAATCCCAAGAATAGACACACCAAAATTGGACCATTAGGCGGCAAACTCACCGCAAATCGAGAAAACCAGCGGAAAAAGAAAGGAAAGAGAAAAAAGAAGTGGGTAAAAAAAAAAAAAAAAAAGTGGATCTCAAACCTCGCAAGTAAAGAGAGAGTCGCACGCAAAGCCCCCCGCGTCTGGTTAATCCAAGTGCAGAATAGGGAGTAATAAAAATGAAAGAATAACTCAAGGCTCTAAAAATTCTTAGCCACGAGTTCAGATAATAAAATAGCTTTGCCCTTTCTCACGTACAGTGTAGCTTTGTTAGTTGCTAAATCGGAAAGCTGCCTCTCTTTCCCACGATTTTGAGATAACCCCAGTTAAATTCCGACAGTAAACACAAAGGTTGAATAAAGGTGAATGATTGAAGCCACGTATTTTGCTGTCCTGTCGCCCGACAACTCAAAAGAAATCCGAGATGTAAAAGCCGATAGATCCCTTTTTCCCCCTCCTCTTTTTTTTTTTTTTTTTTTTCTTGTTTCCTTGTGTAAGGAAGAGTGAACAATTATGTTGAAAGGAGCGTATGGAACACGCAGTTCTTTATTTATTCCGTCGTGCGAAGAAAACGTCCAGCGTTACCTCCTCTTTTACTTTCCAACCTATCAAAATGAAATATTCCCACTGATTATAATAATCCTAGCTTCCTGCTTTTCGCAGCCCTTTTTTTTTTCTGTGTGTATTATATGATGATTGTCTCTGACTCCCACCGGTAAGGCTTGTGTTAATGACGTATTATCGCCTAGCTCTGCAGTGTCCTTCTCAAATATAACGATCTTTCCCTATTTTCTTCCGTAAAGTATCGGAGCAGCCGATCAAACTAAGGATCCCTCAATATTGCTCAACGAATCGAAAGAACGATATTGGATTGGTGGTTGTGCGCCTTTCGCAGATGTTTTCCGCTGCTGCTGCTGTTTCCTGCTAGGTCGTGGGGTTGGTGGAAATTATGCAGGTCCAACCAAGAGACGGGGCAAATTTCAAAACTGACAAGCCAATGATAGGGTCTAAAAGCGCATTCGATCCGTCAGATGCCACGACAAAACCTCTGCAGTGGACGGGGAAAAGATAAAATGGCAAGTAATGTATGGAAGAGGGGAGGTGGTCATGGGGGGGTTGGAGGGGGTGGAAGCCCGGTGCGATTATGGATAATGGGAAATTTAACAAAATAGTCCAACTAGGGAATGGGGTGGTTTGAGTGGGAGGCTAAAGGAATGAGTTTCTTCTTGTGATAGTAATTGTGGTTATTTTTGCTTCCGCGCAGTGGTCCCTATGCATTCTAACATATGTGAAGGGGTCAGAGGGGAAGGAGGGGGGGGTTTGAGGAATGGCCTACCGTCACAAGAATCGATTCAATGCAGAAGCAATGAATCCCCAGGCCGGACAACAAAAAACCGAGTGAGGAGGATGAGAGGTATGAAGGAAGGAAAGGAAAGACACGAACCAGACTGACCAAGATTGCTGCTACGTTTGGCCTGGAGGAACAAAAGAGCAGAAGCGAGAAAGGACGGGGGGGGGGGGGGGAAAGGTAGTAGATGGGAAGGAGAGAAGGAGGAAGAAGGAAGGGGAGGCTGAGATGGCTGGCTGTCCCGGAATAATGATACTTACCACGATGTTATGAGGGTTGTGGGGAAAGAGGCTCTCTCACTCACAAAGCCACTGTATCGTAATTGAAAAGACAGTATATGTTTACGGTATAAGAAGTGTAGGGTTAACCTGACTATGGTAAAAAAGTGACAGAACCTCCCACGATCACTCGTTTGACGTGATCCACTAGGGCCAGCTAGCCAGCAGAATAAAAACTTTGGGACCAGGTCACAGTCGCACGACCTCTCTAGGCTCTTTGAAAAAGTAAAGAAGAAGAAAAAAGAAAAGAAAAAGGGAAAAAAAAAAAAAAAACCAATCGCTTTTTTACTATCGATAGATGGACCACTCATTACAAAGGATTGTTTGCCTAAGAAACACTCCGAAAAGTTGTTACAAAACGTACGTTGCTGAGAGAAAATTACAAAGACCCTTATCCCACCACGTGCACAACGACCATCCCACCCACTTGCGCAAAAAATTCTAGATTTCTTCCTCATAACCTCGTTCTTTGTACTCGAGACTGTTACTCCCAAATCTTAGGATGATGGGGAATTAATAAATGAGGGCATAAAAAAAAATTTTTTTTTTTTTAATTCCTCATTGCCATTCAACCATGATCATCAAGTTCCCAACAACCCGCGACAGTCAGAAGCTCACCTGCTGGGTATTGGGGGGGGGTGTGAGGAAAGAAGAGGGTGGGTACCAAAAATAGTAACGTCCTCCTGAATTTCATCCCGCCCGTGCATCACAAACCCTTACCCCCCCCTCCCACCACCCCTCCCCACATCCCGAACCGTTTGTCCTATTATGACTAGACCTGAAATGGACTGAAGCGCCACTGCGCATCTCCGTGTTCAGCAACTCGCTAACGGTATGTCGATTGGTGCTCAATCTTGGTCGGGTTTCAGGTCTCGAAGGACACCCTTCCCATTTTCCACGTCGACGGTGGTGACTTCATATACGCTAGCAAATAGTACATACTAAACCTCCTAGTTCCTGACGCGATGAGCTTTCACACATCGGCTGTCGTCTTGGAGGTCCTTTTTGAGATTCATCCAGGGTTATTGACTAGAGGAGTAAAAACCAGTTTCTAGCTTCTTAACTCGTTGAACTTTCCTAGTGAGTGCTTTCGGGAATGTCGTCCTCAAGCCAAAACAGTCTCTTCTTCTCTTCTAGGTAACCACCCTCGATATCATAGTTTCCATATCATATAGCCCCGAATCAGTTCTAGAATGTCGATCACTTCCTTAACCGAGAAAGTGAGACCCAAACGGAAAAAGTAATAAAATCCGTTTCGAGAACCCCATTTCATCTCGTTTCGAATCCTGTCACCCAATCACGGCCCTAGCATGCCGAAACTGACCTTTTGTTTTCACCCCCTCGGTCATCACTTTATTCGCTGGTCTGGTCTGGGAAGGAGAGACTGAGCTGTAAGGTACACGAACAACATTCTTAATTAGGTCCACGTTATTTTTTTTTTTTTTTATTTTTTTTTTTTTATTCCTCAATCAATCAATCTCGCTTATACACCTTGCGATCTGTAAATCACTCTAAAAACAAGCAACACCCTCTTTCCAATACGTCCATCTATCTATTCATCCATATTCTGTATCTACCCACTCCCACTCCCCACAGGATGTTCCCGTATTCCAGCTAATAGGGTCATTCCCACCCACTCATCTATAGTCCCCGAGGCTGCTGTCATGGCCTATAGACCGACTGGTGGTCCCAACAGACGAGCGAACAAGCTACATACACCCTACCTTCCCCAGCCTCCATCACGTTCATCCCGACTCCCGAAGTTCAAACACGTTTGACAGATTCAAAGGTCTGCCATCCGGTGGGGGGTAACAAACCATAAAAATATACCCTACTACCCGGATATGTCCGTGCGGGGTTCGGGGGATTCATTGGTTATCCCCTAGCATTCTACTGCTTTTGCTACTCCATCCACTCGCTTTGATATTGGACAATTGCAATTGGGTATAATTTTATGGCCATTTCCCACGTGCTACGCTATCGATCCCATAATAGCTCTTCCAGTTACAGCTGGTGTCCTATAAACGTAAACGTAACAATAATAGTCCGGATAATGATGAAACTCAAAGATTTCAGGCTTACCTGGTATCGAGTGGACCTACAGATTGGGGCCTTGCCTTAGTGCGCATAAAGTGGGTGAAGCGAACTCACTTCACGCACGCCCAAGACATATTAGCAGAGGTTTCCCTCACTTTTAAGCTCCCATTCGTCATCACAGACACCGACTAGGTAGACAGTATCCATCCAGATACAAACAGCCGGCACGGACTTCCTGTTTTGAGCTGGGTACATCGGGGAGGCGGACGACCTCGAGTGCCGTGAAACATAAAATCACCATCATTGATTTCCGTGGCATTGTGCCTCCAGGTTAACGGAGAATACCATACGTATCTTAATGCCCGAATCTCCCATGTCTCTCTGTCTTTCGTCGGTGTTTGTCGGCCCCGGAAATATCAGAGTATTTAGAGGAGCGTCGACCGAACTAGAGCCTATATATTAGGATAAAGTTGGGGTAATGAAATTAGTTGATAAATTTCCCCGGAAATAATCTGAGCCGTAGATACGCATTATTATTAGACGGCACCTATATCCAGGTACTCTAACGTTCTTGATATGATACTATGTACGATTGTAGTACTGATACCTTGGGGGGGGGGGTTTGTTTGTTCCACTTGAATGCCAAGCTCCCGGTGCAACTACTCCCAACGCCTCACCGAAGTGTGTTGCTGAATTATGCTACGGAATACATACTCTACTCTATGTATCTCCTGGCTGCTGCAGCACGAGATTTCAATGTTTCTGCGTCCCCTGCAAGAAACACTACTGCAGAAGTTTAACTCTATCCAGGCGCACCCTCTCTAAACCCAGTCAACGGTAGGAATGTGGCTGTGGCGTAGTGACTACGCCGCCACGCGGATCCCTCGTTGAACAGGCCGTGCATCCCATACGTCGGCTTCTCAGCTGGAGTTGGTATGAATTTACCAACAAAGAGAAGAAAAAAAAATATCTCATCCGTAGTGAACAAACAAAGAGATTCGTCAATCCGGGACCTCCGTGGCGACGATTGGCATTTGATAGACGCCCGGCGATTACTCTAGCAGGTTTTTTTTCCATTTATTCATGATGATGATCTACCTTACTGACCACGACTGGCTACGTGGAGTAGATCTTCCAAGTTTAAAGTGTGAGTGATAGTTAATGATGCCGACTCCGGAAACAAACGTACCCCCCCCCCCCTTCCTCCCCTAAATCCACAACGCAAATATTTTCCTGGTTTACGAGCTTACTCTACTTTGTAACTAGCTACCTACTTCACCGCCCCCCCCCTTCCCTTCCTCGACACGGACCTCCATGGTATGGGGGCTAAACCATGGGGTTGTGCAGTGCAGGTCAGACTTCAAGGGTGCTGAGCGGGGTGGGCAATGCATAGATTCAGATACCCACCGGTGCTTCAGCGTAGGTAGAGTAGCTACTCGATCATATGTATGTACTTATATACCTTCACGTACACGCTCCAAACTACATAGAGAATCGAAACAATATCACCAGAACGTAATAACCGAAAGGAGAGGTGCATACCATACTTTAACCCAGGAGGCCTTCCCTCAATCTGCGGCACATTACAGCGCAGTGTCAGCCTTGACCCATGGTTCCTGCAAAAATATTTGTGAGAGAGAGGGGGGAACATATGTACCGATGTGACAATACAAAGCTTGTACTTTTTGAGATTGCCGCCCCCTCTACCCTAATCGCTAAACACACCGTGCGTGAGCTGAAGTAGAACGTTTCACAGAGCGCGCCGTGCGTGGAGTGTTCGTACCGGCAAGGAAAGGTAAGGTATGTAGAGTAGCTAGTAAAACTTGGTACTCTGGGGTTCTCTTCGGCGTGCCCGTCCTACCCACCCCACCAGCGCAGCTCCATACAGTTACCGGCGCTTTTAGTTCTTCGGGGTATATATTCAAATCAATATATGGGCAAGAGTTTTTCCGAAAAAAAAAAAAAAAATTATACGCAGGTTCTACCGTACCCTGAATGAAAAACCATAGATAGATAGATTAATTGTCAACCAAGAAACTCGCTCTCGTGAGAGAACGCCATCACCGTTTTAGATCAGATCATAACCGAGGTACGGTAACTGCTTTTCCGCTTTTATTGTTCTGTTTTAGTAAGTTTTAATTCCTCTGATTATGAGCCTGAGCCAGGAGATTATTCATGGCAAGAAAAATGGTTTAGGCTATATGCGCCTGCAGGCTACCTGAAATATCCAACTACTACTCAACAGGTCAATTAGCAATTAATCCTACATCACATAACTCCTAAAAAAAAAGAAAAAAGGAAAAAAAAGAAGGGGCACTAGCCAAGTTTAAATCATGGATAAAGAGCATCTTTGCAATTGGGAGATGGACTGACGATGTGGAGTGGACCAAGAGAATCATTGAATTATTCTGATTCAAATGTGGCTCGTGATCTTAATTAAAGTTGATATAAATATGTACTATATAAACTGACCTGTATCATTTTTCTTCCAAATCTGCAAGAGATGCAATATATACGCCTTATGTGCAGATATTAAGAATTCGAGTATGGGTACTGTAGAGCAGGTACCCTATCTCTATCTACATAGTACTGGTACAACGAAAGCCATCTGCAACTTCCTAAAGGAAATCTCCGACACGGACCACCGGTTAGGCGCCGCAATATAACATTAGCGCTGATTTGCCTGTTGTATTTAATTCCACTTTACAATACGCAATGGATGGGTGGCTGTCGACCACCATCTGCCTACCCATAGCTGCAGTGCCGGATTTACAGGGCTCCTGCTATAAAAATCGACATCTCCTATTTTCCGAGACTTTCGCTGATAGTGCTTCTATTGATGCCATGCCCAATTATTTTATTCCATATGAATGTGATAATTGACATGTCGAAGAGGCTGAAAAGGTAAAGAACATACTTGAACGCGCGCGGGGCCGGGAATTGGCGGGAGAAAGGCAGATATCGACTCCGGCTGATCTTCGAAATGTCTCGGCAAACCTATTTTCTGTATTTCTTCCGTCTGTATCTTCACTTATCAATCAACGATGTCCTTGACCGTTTATGGAGTTTCATGCGAGTTTGTTAGATATCTATCCGGGTATCGTTGCCCTGTATTCGCCCCTATTTCCACCCGCTGTAAGCTTCCGAGTCCTTGGGTCTGCTATTAGTAAGATTAGATGAGGTGGAGGCTTTCCTGTGTGTGCTAATTTCCCTGGCTCTACTCGTATATAGTATACTCTGCTGAGTTTTACTATAGTACCCTACTTGAGGAATGTCGATCATACCCGAGTCTAGAGGCCTGGCTCATAAATCAACGATGCTAAATATAGCAGAGTATATAAATATGCCAACAGATCAAATCAGATGCGTGATTGAAAGTATCTCGTGCTCTTAATACAGCGTTCCGATGGGTGCGCGGGGGGCCTTATTGTGGATGAGTGATTTTGATTTACCCACTCTTCAGATCAAGATCTCGATTTCGTCGACATAATTTAACTTCAGAGACACGGCGGCCAAATGTCCGCCTATTATCATAACCCCGGAGGGGGGTGTTGGTTTTCGAGTACGTTCAGGTTGCGCAATTCCGCGCACGCGTTTCCTACGGAACTACCTCGATCAGATGAGAACACCTTTCCTTCAGGATTTTAACTGTGCTTGTTTGAAGTACGTACCTATGTCTTGTACATAGTTAAAATTTGCTGTTTGAAATCCAGGGGTAGATGTTACGTCTTACGGCCTTCCGTCGATCTTGTGTGTGGGGGGGGGGGGGGGACAGTCTGGGCCGCCGTCAAGTAAATGGGTTCTGTGTCGGAGAATTAATTCTGGATAATAACGGGACAACATGCGAGCCTCATGTATGTGTGGGTACTTTAAACATTTCGAGATAAAACAGTGTTAAATAACTGTAGGGCTGACTCTAGTCGTAAGTGTCAGGTCGGATATGATGTTCCGGAGTAAAGTAGACGCTGGGGGGTTTTGTTAGCAGGTTCACTACTCTTCTCTATTTGATCTAATCGATGACCCATTCGAATACGAGTGTGATAATATCAGACCTGGCTTCACTGGTCGCGCCCTCACACCTTGTATTTTAGGGAACGATATGCGGATATGCAAGGGATCCGTCCAATGGTACCCAGATTGATACGCCAAGACTGATTTCTACTATTCTCTGGGCTAGAATAGAGTAGGTGAAATAGGTGCAAGTCACTAACTATGATTAAGTGACGGAGCTGACTAGGGCCAATGATAGTGACGCGCGCGGTTGCTGCTATATTGGTTGTTGTATCGATTTAACCATTCCCAATCGCTGATAGGTCCCTTTGCAAGATATCGAGACGGAAAGTGGAAGGTGTGTATCTAATATTAACAAGGCACCTAACATATCCAAAGCTTATTCTTGGCCTTTCGAAGGGGATATATATGACGTCCTAGCGCACCTGATGCGATTATAAGGATGTTAGCTAGAAAATGAAGGGAAAGCCTTCAGTTGAACATGGGGTCATGTGTTCGACGGACGGAGGTGTGGGGAATTTGTCATAGTTAAATTTAACCTGTGCCTGGTGGGGGTGGGGGGTGGTGGAGACGCGGTGCGTTTCCCCCCCAAATTTCACAGAGATTGAAGGATATAAACCAACATGAAAAGATCATATATACATTTACATGAATGTATAGCCGTACATATAGTTATATATGCTCTGGCGGGTTTCTGGCCATGGCTGCCCGGATATTTGGCCGAGCGGTGTTTTCCATGTCTCGTTTGCAATTGTTGGTGAGGAGTCGGTGGCGAACACTGGATAGCGACGCCAGAGTCCAACATGCCCATAATGTATTTACATGTATTAATTAACCTTCCCTAAATCTGTGTAGTTCCTTAGATGTGTTGATTATATGTACTTTCGATAAAACATTTGTTACTACAGAATTCCTAAAATGACGCCGCGCTCGGGAAAATGTAATTTGCCACTATTTTTGATAACGGTAACGCCAGAGAATCGCCCTGCCTAAGCGCGCCATCCATTACTTGGTAAAAACGGAGACATCCGAACCTGGTAAAGTTGTCAAACTATGAAAGTAAAGTAACTCCTTCATGAACTATCACTCGCACACGACTGTATTTATTTCTATGGGTGATTTCGACTACTCTATTTCCCTACTCAGCGATATCCCTCCTTAGCGAGGCTTGGGGCACTCTACCACGTAAAAACTGGCTACCGAGCCTGTAGCCAACAATATTTGCATGTGAATCTTACCAAGTAGGGATCTCACTGAGCAGGGAAACAGAGTAAACCCAGATTATCCTCTTGATATGTGTAGCCCTATCATCTGTGCATGTAGTGTTGAGATATGATCGTTTGCAATTGCAGTGGATGTCCTTAACCATCTACTCGGCCCTGTCTTCAACCGATATTGTATGCTGAAGACAATGGGACCGAGTTTTGCTGCTTAGGGTACAAGAGTGCTATTTATAGAACAGAGGGGTTGAGTCAACTCTGGGCGAGTAAATAATGGGGGAAGCTCTTGGTTTAGAATCCTATTAGTGAAGGGCACTCAGAGCAGCGACATGCTTTTGTTAATACTGGGGGGGAAGAAGGTCGAACGAAAAGTTCAGCAAAAAGTGAGTGTTAATCGGGTGGCGCTGGATGTTTGATACATGTTGTGTAAGTTATACATGTAGCTAGACGTCAGGAAAGGGGTGGAAATATCATGTTTTTTTTTTTAAAAAAACAACTTGGACTAGATGTACCTATCCAGAGTATATTCGAGGTTTTGCAAGAAATATACATACAATGTACCTGCTATAAACTTCTTGCAATCATGGGATATCACTCGGTTTTGGGCAGTAGGATAAAACAGCTGGTCTTTTTTTCTTGTCATTATTCATTTCATTATGTGCGGGAAGGTAGGTCACTTAGTAAAGATTTACTAGTGTTCCTTGTCTCACTATAAGTTAGGTAGTATAATATATGCTGCGTGTTACCTCTCGTATGTACTAGTAATGGTGGTGGTGGTTCATATCCCGTTGACCCACTAACCTGTGCCCTTTTTGAGGCCACACAAGCATTAGCACTTCTCGATCGAGATAACAGCGCTATTGTAGGCTAGATTTAAGACTTAAATCTTTGAAACCATTACCTACGGTAATATCTCACGACCTCGTCTGCCCTCGCTCTCCGCCTTTCTGCCAAGTTAAATTCGGTAAAATGTGGGAGATACACTACTACCGAGTGAGGTTATTACATACGCCGCAGAGATACCAGTGGAGGGAAGTGTGCTAGAAATCTATCTATCATCTCTAACCAATGCATCTGGATCGGCCCCTAGCGTCAAAGGCGTTGCACCTGGATATTCCCGCTGTCTACAAGATGAACGTGCTACATAACCTCATAGTCAGACACGGTGCAGTCAACTGGACTTCTCTTATCTCGAATTTATAATGTTATTACTTACAAATCCGAATCCAAAGCTCACCCGCCCTAAGGTTATCCAAGCTACACGTTGCCGTGGTGTCACCATTACAAGACGAGGCATCCGCCTCTTGTCAAGAGCAGTAAAACAGTCCCTATACCACCTACTACGGTGGTCGTGTGGGCTGGAGAAATATGGCAGGTTATGGGAGTTTTCCTGACCGTTTCATTCTATCAACTCTGTACTGCCTCCCTTGATCATGATTTAGCATTCACATCTTCACGGCGACAGCATCCTCAATATCGCTCTGGTATTTATACCCTAGCCAATGGGATAAATTAGTGTGGTCCACGAGCTAGAGTAAAAACTCACACTGACTGAGCTGGCAGATGATTAGGACACAGAATTCGCTTCCTACCTAGACTTGCTAGCTATCCAGCTTGGATGTGAGTTTCCGTACACATTTATCTGATGTATGCTTCTCTAAAATCCTGGAGACCTTACATGCACACAAAAAAATATTACCCTACCACCACATATGGTAGAGCTTAGCAGTAGGACCTCGCTAGAGATTTTGAGGATTATCGGGGGATAGCCTTGTTCCTAAGGCTGGCTCCGCCCCATGGACAGACTACACTAGAATAAATTTGGGATCTGGTAGCCTTAGACTTTGAGATGACAAATACCAACTACGGCGCAAGAGTTCTAGTAGAGTGCCGACTAGAAACTAATTCATATCTGATATAAAAGGGGGGGGGGGGGGACTTAATGTTAAAGCATCATGGAGCCCGAGTCATGGATTATCACTCGAATTCAGATTCGAACCCAATTGGATTAGCCCATGAACATGTGGTATTTTACGGCATTGTCCATAGAGCTGGGAGAGGGGGAATAAGAATACTCTATCCCTTTTACGCTTTGTGTGTTTGTCTTTATGAGGCCCGAGTGGTGGGCCTTCCACAGACTGTTTGCTATATATGTGAGCTTCTGGTTTTTCGGGTGGTGTGGGAGGGGTGGCGGCGAACTGTAGACTAATGTTCTTACATGTACTTAAAGTACTAGGACATAGATAATCGTTGCGAAGTAATACTATGCTAAAACTGGCTAAAGTCGATAACCCTCCTAAAATTTATTGAATATTATGGGTAGGATGTCTTACTCTGTATGGGGATTTTGGTAGATTTTGCCAAAATCCTATAAATTCAAGGTCTTGGCATGATTTGGGAGAAAAACATGCTCTACAATTGATGCTACAGTGATTTCTTTTTTACAAAATATGGACCTGTCAGAGTATAATTCTAGTGATAAGATTGTATGCAATAAATTCTCATGAGTTATACCGTAATGGTGTAGTTTATACAGCGATTCGAAAAGCTGTTAATTATTTTAGCATTTTTGGTGTGTTTTGTTCCAGCAACGATGATTTATGTCTAGGGAGTGTATATATATGTCGCATCGCCCAATGGTGGCTTCAGGCCGGCTGTAGTCATTCTCTTCGTTGCAGTCTGGGCAAGCACAGAGTCGTCGCTACTTCTGTCTACACAGCACGCCCCGAACCCATCCCCGGCCCCCGTACTGCATATAGTGGTGCGAATAACGCAGTGCACATAACTTTATCACTGGGAGTAGATTAATCTTTGGAGAATTATAATCAATTTTCAAAGCTCCATAGGTGTTGATAGAAACGGTATCTGGCACTCTAGACTATAGGTGTGAGTGCTAGTTGTGCGTATGAACGGGAATCGAATGTGATCAAGAGAGGCTCCTTAGGCGAGTTTGTTGAACTGTTCCGTAGACTGCAGCTGTTACCTGTACATATTACTCACGAGTCGATCGTACCAGAAACTGATATTCTAGATCTGGGATCGGATGCAGATGGCATTATTTTCGGGGGCGGTAGTAGGAGAAGAAGAAATAAAGTGTCTCTTTCAGCTGCACAGGGCTACTTACATACATATACTGCATACGCATATTCGCAATATAATAACCCAGATTATTTCCGTCGATATAACGACATTTCTGTCTTGGATCGATCTCGGAACTCCCTACCGTCAGACACACACGCACGGCTGAAGAGTTTCGAAGTTGCACATCTGCCAGCCAGTTCACAATTACGCAAGGCGTTCAATGCTTACTGTTTAGCGCCTAGTTAGATCTATGACAAAACTCCAGATCCCATATATTGATAGACGACACACACCTGAATGATCACTATGCCTCCCCACATATGGCACCAACTAAGCCGTAAAGCACTCACCCCCACAGTTTCCGAATAAATCGAACTTACATGAACCCCAGTTCAGAATCACCATCGGCCCCATCCTGTCCAACTACCCTCAATCACCACTCACAAGCCGCATAATGACTAAAAACAAAAAAAAAACAAAAGGAACCACTCACGAGCCGCACACATCCTCGAGTGATAACCCATGACTTCCCCCCCCACCACCATCGCCAATGGGATGCCCTTTTTACATAGTAACACGGCCTAGATAGCCGCCCTATACTCTAATATATTCCGATTACGATGATGACAGGTATCTGCACAGTACTACAGTGTATTAGCCATTGGCAGGGGTATTTAAGCACATGGTCGATTGCAAAAAATGGACAAGGCGGCTATCTTGGGTAGCCAGTCAACGCGGGGTATCAGTATCTGATGGAAGCTTGATGGAAAGATAGTGGGGACACAAGTAGACAAGGTAGACAAGTAGGGTTATTCCGGTTGTTTGGGTCTTTGTGTGGGTGGTTCCAGGGAGGGGTGTCGATTTGATTGTAAGGTTGATACTCGAAGCCTGGCTTTGGCTACATAGGTTTTAGAGTTAGTTACTTGGGTATCCATAATACCTCCTGATGTATCGATGCCGAAAAAAATCGTGGTTCTCCACGAACCAGTAAATTTCCAGGAAGCTCTCTTTTTTAGTTAAACAGCCCCCCCGCCCCTCCCCACTACTCATAATTCACATAATCGCTAAGCTGTCAAAATCGTAAAAAGTGCTCCTCCAAATGAAATAAACTGCCAGGTCCAACCACGAAAAAAATGTCTCTTGAAATGCCTAATATTGCATCACTGTCCGATCTGATCTGTCTAGCTACCTAAGGCTATTATTTCCAGAACTGCCACAACCATATAATCCTCAGTCCAAGCTCCTACCAGTAGAAAGCTCCCTCATAAGTATTACAAAAGAATTCATAAAAAATAAAGAAAAAATAAACAGAAGAAAAACTTCGTTCCAATCCCATCATCGTCGCCATTCCAATATACCATGTCCTCATACAATCAATCTCCTTTCTTTTTTACCACTATCCCCCACCTGGCCATTGTGGCCGCTGCACTGCAAGTTTGTGTTGTTATCAATAATAAACAAAAGAAATAGAAGTAAATGGGTAGCAGTACCCGGGCCGCAAGAATAAGATGATAGAAAACAAAAGAAAGCAAAAGAAACTCCCCAAAAAACGCTCAAAAACGGAAAAAAAATGCGATGCCAAAAGCCGATTCCCAAATGCGACCATTATATCGAAATGCCGAAAAAAGAATAGCCGAAACCAAAAAAAGGTCCCAAAATACCGGATACAAATAAAACAGATGACGGTGGATTAGGTCTAAACCTCGACTCTCCCATACACCATAGTCCCCGTTTTCTTGTACCCACCAACGTTCATGTCCTTGCTTGGCCCCGCAAAGCTCCTGTACTCGTCTTCACGCTTCGTGACCTCTCGCTCGTCCTGGATGAGTGTGCAAGGCCCGCAGCAGTAGGCTTTACCGCAGTCGTTGGCCATGCTGCCTTCCAGCTGGTATTTCTCTCGGATGCGCGTACGCTGGAGCATGGTGAAGACCCCTACAAAGTGTTTGTTAGTTTCAGGTTATGTGGTTTAATGGGAAAAGAAAGGGAGAACGTACAGGCTACAGGCGCGAGCGCACAGAAGGCCATACAATGGGGATTGCATGCCTTGAAGTCATTGATGTTGCTGTCGGGCGAGGTCTTAACTCTGTGCTTTGTGCGCGAGTAGAGGATGCAGGGGCACCAGTAGCCGGTGCAGCCTATCACATAAGAAACCCAGTTAATGGGCCATTCCCCCTTGCTATTAAATTAAACAAGGAAAAGACTTACAAGTTCCAATATCACTGAAGCAGTCGCACATCCCATGTGCATACGCTTCCCTCCCATGCTGCTGATTCGGATGCCCAATCTGCCCCGGCGCATGTACACCACCATTTGGCCCACTGGCACCCGCAGGGGTATACACTGGGGTCTTCGGCGTCATTGGCCTGTCTCCCGCCGCAGTACGACTGTTATATGCGGGCTCTGGCGGCACTGGGGGCAGGTTCTGAGTTGGCGGTGGGGACGTTGCGGGCCCGGGATAAGTCTCGCTCGTGGGGGGCGGAGGAAACGACGGTATTGACGAGTACTGCGGTTGCGAGGATGACGGGCTGCTGTAGTCTGGTGCGGGCGTGCCTTGCGGGCTGGGGTAGCCGGGGGCGGGTGTGCCGGAGGGGGAGACGTAGTTTGGCGCGGGTGTGCCGGAGGGGGAGGGATACTCGGTGGGGTAGGGCTTCATGGGGATGTCGGTTTCGTTGGTACCAATTGGGGTGGTGGCTTCTTGCGGGTGCATCGAGGTGTAGAAAGGATTATTGGTGTTGCGGTCGACAGGGGTGTGTAGTGAATATTGGGAGGATTGGGGAGCGAAGGTGGTATCCGGTGTGTGCAGAGTTGAGTATGGCCGGGAAGACATTGTGCTTTATATTTATATTAGAGTTGTTGCGGTGAGTGTTGGAGATGTTAGAAGTAGATGATGATATAATGACTTATAGGTGTTCTCAATGCGGTGCTGAGAAGGCGTATGCAGTTGTTATCTCGATATTCGAAGAAGGCGGAACCGGAGGTATTAGAACGAATGTTGAGGGGGTGAAGGCTTTGTATAATGTGTATCCTTTGTAGCACCAACTACGAGACCTTATGAGTGTGAGTATGGATGACAGTGATACTGATAGGGCTGGCTGGTGGCAGAAGTAGCGTCGGCGCGTAGAGGTGGATGTACTTGCTCTCACAGCAGATTTGAAGCTGTCCTGTGTGGAAGAAGGGTGGATGCTGCAGCGGCTATCAATCAAGTCCTGGAAGTGGAACTAGGAGTGGTCTCTAACAAGTGAATGTGTGAGTGATGAGTGAGTGATCGAGTGACTGTACTGTCGATATCCAACAAAATATTGAAGCACAAGAAAAACAGAGGGAGAAGAGGGGCGGTACCAGGGGACGAGCTTTAACTAGATCTCATAGTCCGCAAGATTTTTTTTTATTAATACCCACCCCTCAATTCCTCTATATTCATCTACCTTGAACCAAAGTCTTAATCCGTTCATGTACCCTACCAATTCGGGATACCCCCAAAGTTTTCCTTGACAGCTCTCAACCTCTCAAGGTCTTTCAAGGTGAGACAAGGTCTTGTTGATATCAGTTAGGTTAAAGTATATGTAGAGGTTCCTAGTACGCCTTTCACTCTTTTCTTCACTTTGCTGCAATCCACTCGATCGCTATTGCGATGTCCTACTTTTCAGGAACACATTGCGCTAGTGCGTCCGCACACGGACATTGGTCTGTGGAGTGAGATTGGCGACGCGCTCTCCCCCAACCACAGTGCGGCGTCAAGCTTCTAGTCATGCAGGCCAAGGCTCTTGGCACCGTAGTCGGCGCTTAACAATAAACACAAACGGGAATCCCCTCCTTCCCTCAAGGTTCCATGGATACGCTCACTCTTTCAGATCTCGAGTTCGCCTTCCAGAGAAAGCGTAATCAATCCCTCAGCTGCTAGAAGCAGGAGAGGGGGGGAAAACAAAGGGGGGGGGGTTTAAGGGGAGAAGGAGGGGAGGAAAAAAAAAAAAAAGAAAACGTGGTCGCCGTCGCACTGCCTGATGCACCTTCTCGAGCGTTGGATATATTAGGCTCATGTCCATTTATCATCATTAAGGTCGTACCAGAGAGGCCGCCAAAAGAGCAGTTAATATTAATCAGAGCTTATGAGGGTATTGTAGTCATGTCGTGACGCGCAAGTCCCAAGAAAAATATAGGAACCTGTGGAGCGGAGTAGAGTAGAATAGGTTGTAGGCTAGTCTGCCTACTCTTATCGTAAGATTCACCTGAAAGGTGGGTTAAGGGAAGGAAATATGGCCTGTTTCAAGCCATGTAGAGAGTGCAATGGCGGCGCAGCCCACTGTCCTCATACCTTGATCCCATCTCTTCGCCATCGCACCTGAGCAGATGCGTCTTGGAGTTCCTGAGTGCGAGTCCGTGGCACGGTTTTACCGAGTTTTTTGACTGCAGATCTTGCGGTTTCGCTACGATATTCGATTCGATTATCCCATATGTGCATAAGTGTAAGTATATAAGCGGCAGAAATTATACTACAAAGTCATCCGAAGTCTCTTTCGCTCTCACTTCCCCAACCATAATCATGGTATCTTGAAACAATTCTTAGAAACCAAACCACGCCGCGACATTCTGGGGCGGTACACAAATGAGGCAGATAGCGGGGGTATGTACTCACATACCACACTGGCTGCCTAATGTTTCTTCCCCGACCATAACCTTGGATAACGGGTATGCGCAAGTGTTTTAATTCTTTGAAGGCAATACCATGGCACAGGGCTGCCCTGTGACGACGATACACGCCCCCCCCCCCCCCTCCAACACTCTTGCCGCTCAGGTAGTGTAAGTCGCACGCGATTCTCACGTGCATACATTTCCCCCCTGTGTGGTCTCGATCCCGAATGCGGCCCCCGCGCGCGCTTCCCTCCGAGCCGGCTGCTGAGAAAGCCCGATCGGAAGAGGTTGCCGCATTGGCAAAAGGTGCGGTCCTTACATAATGTGGTGAATCAGTTCGCTTTGTGGCCGCATGTCAGGATGCGATGCAGGTCATTTTCAGTTGAATACGTAAGGAACTGGGGCACGTAGGGAACCGGAATACGTAGGGAATCTAAGTGATGAGGGACGCATGTAAGTATTCACTCTAGAGTAGATAGAGTAGAGCAACAATTAGGGAAGGAGATATTTTACGACATTGTCATTTGAAAAGGCTATATTTCAGTTATGATCTATCAAGTCAACTGGGGCAGATCGTTTCTTCTCGGATCGTCCATGATTAGCTTGATATACAATTCAAAGACACCAAACCGAAACATTTCAAAGCCAACCAACTGCTACTGCCAACCGAACTGCATCCTCAGTCCGGTTCTCGGGATCAATTCCCAATAGAATGTCTTCCGGAAAAAAGAGGCGCCCACAAACTGGGTTTCTCCAGAACGAGAGGGAGAGCTCTAGAGTCAAGAGTGGAGTAGGTGAGTGAGTGCATAAGGTAAGTAGTATTCTAGGATAAAGTGCCTACAGCTGTGCCTATATGAATATTGTGTAAGTAACTGCAAGAAAAAGTAAATATTGTGCTTGAATTCCTCGCGGATAGGTTTGTGTAAGACTGGTAGTCATGTGTACCTACTCTAGAGCAACAGTTAGATATCAGTAGGTATGATGTACCGCACTGTGGAGGAGGTGTTCCTCGTACATCGTATGTATGGTGTTCCGCACTGTGGAAGAGGTGTTCCTCGCACACCGTATGTATGTATGTACTCGCGGCAGGTAACAAGTACCCGAAAATGCAGCTGCATGGTTTTTGTGTATTTTTGACTTCTACTCCAATGGTAATTGCAGATTAGGGCGTGCATTTTCGGGTACTTGTTACCTGCCGCGAGTATGTATGTATGTATGCATGTATGTATGTATGAGTGAACCCATCAAGAAATCCTTCTGATAACCTGCCGGGTTATGATAAGGTAACTACCGCCTCAAAGAAAGTCAGAGCCTAGAGAATCGAGCCTCAAACTTATTCCCATGATAAATAATCAAGTCACAAGCTAGGGAAAGCTGCTATTTTTATCGCCAATAGTGATCAATGTGCCGATGGACCCTTTGGGAACCAAGCATTCACCCCCACTGAACTGGAGTGCACGACTTCCCGTGTTCATGTTCGTGTCCGTGCGCTAGCTGAGGGTGGTTATCCGAGACATGACACTTGAGAGTGCTAGTCGGGACGTGAATGTAGAGGAATGCCAACATGTCCTCTTCTAGAGTACGTTTTTCTTACTCTACTTTAGAGCGCATCTGAGTTTAAGCCGATTGTGATTAATGTATTGCTGATATGTAGATTAAGGCTGGAGTGTAGCCCCTCAGTATACTCGTATTTTCCTGGCGTTTGTAAAAGGAACTGCTATTGCATGCACCAAGTCCAAAATCTAGTATGGTATGCAATAGTGGTCCCTTTTACAAATGTCAGGAATTTACGAGTAATGGTGAGTCTGTACAGTACCAGAAATCGGGGTGAAATAAATACCGGTATTCCATACCGTAGCACTGCTGTATGTTCGTGATATACCGTATTGTCTTGGTACCAATATATACTACTCCCATTTTTTATGCTGTACTTATTTGATAGAATATCGAGTCGCGATCTGCCGATAGTATTGGTCAAAAAACATAATGTAGTGTAGCACGGCAGTTACCTAGTGGAAAGTATAATAACTCGCCAAGGGCTTAATGGGAACTATGAAGCAAGGTCAGTGTATGTTGTTGGATCTTGGATATCTGATCCGGAACGGGTTATTAAAACCGCAGTGATTAAGCTCGATATGGTATTTTACTTTCTTTAAAGAAGGACGCTAGGTTAGTTATTGGCGCCAATGATATATCATTGATTAATATTATAGATGGAGAGATAATTGAAGGTGGGGTTTCGTATATAGCCATAGGCTCGGATGTATTCAAAAGCCAATTATTTTTAGTACTAGACCCTCTATGTTCAACCTTCACCAATGGTTACGGCCAGCTATCATCAGGGGCTCTCAGAGCACTCGTTTTTTTTTTTTTTAAAATCATGCCGATATATTGTCAGTCCCTTAGCTCGTACAACACACGCATACACACAACACCAGAAAATTGGTACCAAAGCAATACGGTATAACACGAATATACCGCATTATCTTAATTCGTAAATCAGTGGGCTACGCCGGTATTCCAGTGGTATTCTAGGAAATAGCGCTAGCGGTATTATATATATTTCGCCCTGATTAATTTCTGGTACTGTAGTTAGTACTAGAATATGATAATCAGGAAGGAATTTTGTACAAATGATTTCAAGAGGAGAGCAAGAGATATGCTCCAGCAGATGTGAGTTGAGTGTACGTGTGAAGGTAATTGAATTACGCGGGGTATATAGAGTAGCTAGTATACCAGTCTCCGAACTACAAACAGAGCTGAGTGATAATCGGTGACGCAATTTACTTGTGGGACGAAACGTACCCTGTCTGTAAGTACAGATATACATATATGAGTAAGCGTGCCTCGTGGCAGGAATAGATGTACAGTATATGCATATTAAAAATAAAATAGGCCTGAAAAGAATCTTAACCTTAAATCGATATTGAACCAGTCAAGTATGTCCGATAAAATGTCCCAAACATTCGGCCAGGAGCTCTTGGCTCTCCTGGATGAGATGCTCAGGCCCGGCTCTTCAGTAAACCTTAATACAGATCCACATGAGGCCGCTCGCGCTCGTTCTAGCGGTCATGTCAACTCTTCAACACTTCCTGCCACCATAGTCCGCGAAGCCCATGACGGTATTTCGCTGGGGCAACTTATTGAGGTTCTTCTTCAGATTCTCCTATGTCACCCGCCCTATACGAACACATCGCCTGAGAAGTTGTACCAGTACCGTAAGAGGTTCTGCGATATCTGGATTAGGGGTCATAGTGCAGTAGAAAAATCTCAACCTTACGACGGCTTACAGATACTGGTATCTCTTCGAATGGGCTTTCAGCGTCTTGATGCAGATGGCTTTAGGTTCGTGTCATATCTTTTATCTGATTGCATTGATAGATTCTCCAAAAATGGGGAGGTAAATTTGTCCAATTGGTTCTTGGAGGAACAAGAGAAGGCCGTGAAAATTCTGATAGAATTACTCTGTAGTTCGCCAAAAGCTAGTTGGGTAAATATGGGCGATAACTTCAAGTATACTTCTATTGTGTGGAGCTGCATGAAAAAGTTGACAATAGGCGCTGCTTGGTTGATGTCTGGAAGTAAAAGATATGAGAGGTACATGTTGGGTCTTTCTAGAAGCTTCTGTGAGTGTTTTCAAGTCTAGGGTTGTAGTTTTTTTCAGAAACATGGAAAAATTAACGGTAATAGTCAAGCCCCAAATAGCATCTTCACTCCTCCGGGGAGCAGTACGCGTGCATATGAAACCGGAGGAAATATTTTCGGTGATTAACGCCCTTTTAACACCTCTCGAGGAGCACCATGGAGTTCCATTTCCTAAAGCTATAAATGCTTTTACGCCCACACCATTCAATTTCCCTATTTCTGATTCTCTGGAAAAACACGATTTCACGAGAGAATATGAATTCGCCAACTTGAGGATACTATTCATATCTTGGATAAACGCAGATGAAACACACCGTATGTTGGACGAGTTCCGTATGCCGAAAAATATGGATGCAATTATCCAGCATCCGGGGGCGTTTGAACGATTGCAGCTTCATCCGGATAGTTGTGTACGAATTGCTTTGTTATATATATTCAACGAGGTGGAGCTGGCAAAGGGAGGTAAGCATTATACCATGGTTTATAAGCGTAGTGCACCAGTTACATGTATTGATAGATATAACATAGGCTACAAGGGAATTAAACCAAGTACAGATTTAGGAGCCGTCAAACTTTTAAGAATATTTGTGTTCCGCAAATATGAACCTATCTCAACGTGCCCCAGTATGCTAGAATTAGACCGGAGAGAATGCGCATGTATAATAAAAAATGCCGAATGGGTCCTTCCGTGGTTATGGGCAAGGGGAGCTACTGACATAGATTTTGTGATGACGGTTACTGGTGTGTGGATGTTAGCGATGAGAGGAAAGGGTGCACTAGATATGGATCATCCTATGGGAAAAATTCTTGACCAGAATCGCATGGTTTTATTTTCTATATTCGCAGTGAGTAGCATTCCCTATGTTTCAAGCGGGGTAATTACAGCACATAGCTAGCTAACTTAAGCACATGTAGTATATGTTCGAGTATGTATTTTACCACGAGAGCATCATAAATGCGGATGCCCAGGAGGGCAACCGCAACCGTCTTTTGGAAGTTGTCCTAGAGGCGGTTGACTTAATGTTTTCTTCGAAGCCAGAGGGGATACACATGGGGGTATGCTTACAAATTCTCATATACTTTCTTAGCTCGCTGGAACGTTATTTGTTAACAACATCCAGTAAGTATTCGCGATAATAATTTGTTTACCATTATTTACTGACTGTTTTAGGTTGGGAATTAGTTTGCAAGCTACTTGCGGGAATTCCTGAGCTTATTTTAGTGGAGGCATTTTCTATTGTTGCCCCTAGCCATGGAGGCGAAATGAAAAGATGTAAATTCCTTAAAGATTATCGTTTGGATTATCGAGGGCTAATGGACTGATATGCATAGTTATAAATATATTCCTTCGAGAAATCCAGGAAATAACGGAACTCTGCGAGGATAGTACAGTTCTCACTTTGCCAAGCACAATGCTTGATAGAAAGCTCAGGGCTTTCACGGCGCTGCTACATTTCGCAACACTTGCGGGAAAAGCCAATAATGATTTTTGCCAGTCCTTAGCAGCAAACACACATTTTATCCAGTCGATGCTTAAGTACGTTGGCCGGGAATATAGGGGACTTCTATTAGGGTCCTCTTGCCCTGAGTTGCTTTTCATGCATGAAGCATCTATCGGTGCCGCGTGTGATATTCTTATAATCACTAGATTTGGCCGGAATAGAATAGAAACATCATTAGAAGCCGAGGTCCTAGGACAACTGAGTGAGGAAGCGATGAATCAAGAAATCTTGAAGATTATTACAATGTTTGGTAATGTCTACGAGTCGCCATATATGTTATGTTTGTCCCCTGATTAAAGTTTGAATTGCAAAGCCCTAAGTCTTCACGTTGATGCTAACCCATTTAAGCGCCAATTTGCCAACTGGTGGGGCTCTTGAATACTCGAACGTGGAGCGGAAAACCTCTGATATATCTGAAGCTTTACGATTCTCTCAGGAAACATCTATTAATGATTGTATGCATCCTTGTAGACCCTTTGAAAGGGAGATTTCGGACAAAATCTCTAGTTAACTGGGGTATTAGGACTCCCATCACTGGTGTATCCTAGTTAACGTGATTGTACCCGCGGCTCAGGGTCTTATAGGGATCGGTGGTCCGATATGTGTGTGTACCAATACCAGATTATATCAATCGCGAAATAAGCTAATGTGGCCTGGGAATATATAGCTCAAATGCTGGTCGAAAATAGGTGGAACTTAGAACTGTCAGCACGACTGATAACTCGGCTTAAGGACGGTAAAGTATGCTGCGAGCAGTGCGGCAGGGACTTTGAAAAACCGATATTGCTGCTGGTGACTCTGTTGATTAAAAAACGCCCCAGATGGGTTAAAGACCTATTGTTTGGTGCGGGAGGGTTGGAGGCGTATGCTAAGCTTGATCCTGGGCTCGTCCGTACAATACACCAAAGGTTTATAGAACGGCACAAGTCGTCTCCACAGTCTGGACTAAAGGATCATTTTATGGGGGCTAAAATTGCAATGGAGCTGGCAATGGCAATCCCGGAGTGGATGGGCGATTTCGATTTGGCCATGATAGGTCGAATACACGACGAGGCTCGTTTGCTTGGCGAGCAAAGGCAATCTATGCACGGGATTTACGACATTTATATTCCAAGGAGCGGCCTCCCCTCCTGCTTGGTCCCGAAGTTTGTGGTAGAGGTTTAAGAATTGCAGAAATACGGAAAACCGGGGCAAGAAACCTGGAAGAATAAAGAAATGGTGGTGTCGTTGCTCTATTTCTGCCTCGAAGTATAAATATTGCATGTAAGTATTAGTTAGCCAACTAGTATCCATACAGCCCTACGATGGTATCGTGGTTTGGGGAAGGGGGGGGGGGGGTACGGTGCTGGTACGGCATTCAATTTTGCAATGCTTTTTCGACTAAAAGATCGTATTGGCTATGGTAGTGGTTTCGTCGCGGGGTTTTAGGGTGTAGCTGTGGAGTTTTACTAGCTGAATGGTAAAGAATTAATCATAGAAAAGAACATAGAGATAGTAAATTCAAGGTTTCTTTTTTTCTCCCTCGCAGTAAATGATTTATTTGTACTCTCCACCAAGTCCCATAAACGGGATAACAAAATATTTTAGCACTAGGAGAAATGTCTATCACCAGAGAAGTTGTTGAATCGCTAGGATTGATATTCTATGCTCAAGATATTGGCCAAATGTTATATTTAAATAACGGCCGAAACTATTTACATTACATCCTTTCTACCTACGGTTTACCTTAAGGGCGATAAACAAACATTACTAACCTCTAAAACTGTTTCAAGCCTATCACTGCCATGGCTGCTGCACCTTTTGACCCATATCTCGGGTTATGCCGCCCATTAACAACTCCATAAAAAGATCGTCGCGGTGAACAAGACCCTTCCTTATCCTCGACAGGGCACTATCATAGCTCTAAATTGATTCCACGGCCCTGTGGGAACTAAGTGTATATGGCCATCAATCTATCTCGCGCCGGAGGTCAACTAAATCCTCGCTGCCATGTCTCGGGGTAAGCGTATAGACCCATTTGGGGTATAGGGCGAGGCTATATCCCATCCCACTCCGGAGTAGATAAAGACCAGCGACATAACCCATCTTAATACCCTTGGCGGATTTCTAATCCAGTATGGCCGGAGTACCATAGACCCTGTTTGTATTATTTGTCCATGGCCTTGGAGTGCAGTGTTCTATCCATTCATCCATATATATGGAAAAGGAACATGAGTAGATCGCCAATGCACCCTCCTCTCTCAGCGATGAACCATAATTGCATATACATATATATTCGCGGAACCAATCATTCAGACCATGGTTGGAGATATTTGCTTATTGACTTGGTGTGTGGGGGTGAATTATTATTCTCGGGGGTAGGGCGGCTGGTAGGTAGGTAGGTAGGTAGGTAGGTAGGTAGGTAGGTAGGTAGGTGGATTGATGGGAGGTAGGTAGGTGGATTGATGGGAGGTAGGTGAATTGGTGGGAGGTAGGCGGATTGGTGGGAGGTAGGTGGATTTATGGGGTGGTGCTGATTGAAGGTAGAGCGAGAGTGAGAGTAGGTGAAGTAGGTTGGTACGGTACGGTTAGAGATCAATGTCTCCATGTCGGTGACTCAAAAAAATGAAGGGTAGAGTCATGTAGACATTCCTAGAATTGGAATCGAAACACCAGTGAATCTTCCTGTATATATTTATAAAAACAAAAGGAATCGACACCGACGAGATTCGAACTCGCGCGCCCGAAGGCATCCGCTTACGCTTCCCAGATCCTGGAATAGCAGGCGAACGTGATAACCACTCCACCACAGTGTCCGATGCGTGGCTTTGTTGATTTCAGGCTTATGACGTTACCGGCTAGTTAGCCCGGTATGACTGGTCTGGTTACAGTGCACCCATGTAAAGCGGTGGTTATGAGTGATGAGTGTGCTTGTAGGAAATATGGTAAACAGTAGTTAGGGTGACAGCGATAGTAATTGGAGGACAGGATGGCAGTAGAAGTGAAATGGGTGAACCTGCATCTTGGGTGGGGTTCGCGGCGGGATTGGGGGAAGTGCGGTGGCTTGGCAGTTAGCGGGATCTCAGGAATCGGGCCAAAGAGTTTGGTACCGGGCTAAATCCCAGTGCCCGCAGTCTCTTTCCCTTTCCCATTATCCTGCGCATCACCTTCCTTCGCTTCTTCCTTTACCCCCACCCTTTCCACGACCAACATCTCCACATCCACCACCACCGCTTTCCCCCGTCTCCCACCCCCCCCTTTTCTCCACGGCCCCGTCGCGATCGCCGCATTCACCAAACATGTCTCTCTTCGCCCATCCTTCGTGCGATCATTAATGATCACATTCCCAAGCGTCTTCTTACCCGTCAGGTCCACGACGAACTGTCGCGCGCTCTCTGGGGCCGGATCCTCGATGGGCACGGTGTACGACTCCTTGTAGCGCACAAAGCGGGATGCCAGGTCCCAGGAAACGCGCTCGACGCCGCGTGCGGCGTGGATGTGACCAAAGACGTGGAGGAGCGGGCGGACGGTTGCGAGCGCTTGTCTGAGGTGCTCGCAGCCGGCGGAGCCGGTGCTGAGGGTGGAGTCAAGGTGACATTTAGGGGGTGTATGGGTTATTATAATCTATGTTTAGGTTGGAGCGAGCGAGTGAGCGAGTGCGCTTTGGGAAGGGAATGGAGGAAGGGAGAGAGTACGTCAGTGTCCAATGGAATTGCGTTCCAAAGGCTCTCGGAGAGAGTGCACGCCTCGCGGTAAGTAAAGCCCCACAGCCCGCAGGTCGGCACCCACGGCGAGCCAAAGACACTGAATGTCCGTCCGTCGCGCAGCGTGATGGTGCGGAACTCGTGGTTGAGGTAAACGATCCCTTTTGCGGCTGCCTCGGGGCCAGTGAAGAGCGCCAGATTGTCTTCATGGCTTTGCGGGATCTGGTTGTGGAAGGATTTGCCGTGCTGTTCAAAGAACTGCGGGTCAAGAGTTACGCCGTCATGATTTCCTATGTAAACAGTGTAAATAGTTGTAGTTAGAGGTAATTCTGAGTAAGCTTCAAGAATGTTTATAAAATCTCTAGATAGCTATGTAGCACACCCACCCGTGAACCCACAACTAGCCAGAGCTATCAAAGTAGAAAAATATATGTAATAAATTACTCCACATACCAGAAACCACAATCTTCACCTCATGCGGGCAAGCCCCAATCCACTCGACCGCCCTCTTCAGCTCCTTATACGACCCCTGGTTCGTCATGTCACCCGCATGTATCAGCACATCCCCCGGCGGGACCTTGAACGCCCCGTCGTTGGGGGATGAGTTATGGGTGTCGGAGACGCATACAATGCGGACCTTCTTGCGCAGCGCAGGGCCGGTGATCAAGAATTGCTCTGCGCCGGACATTGTATTGCTGGGCTGAGGAGGGTGAGGCGGCGGAGAGGGGAAGAACTGTTGGAAAGGGTTGCACATTTTGGTAGGTATTATATTTTTTGATATTGGTGGGTAGGTGAGTTGTGGGGGGATCTTGGCGAGTGGTGGGGGTGGGTGGCGTAGTGGGGGTTTGGGGGGGGAGGGGATGCACGTGATATCGTGATATGGAGAGGAATGCTGACGTGGGTACCAGAAGTACTACAGTGTCAATGGTAAATGAAAGTGAGTAGAACTTTGCTGTATGGCTTATGCTTTTATCAATGGCAAATAGGTACTTTCTCGTTCTACTCACTTACCCTTGAGACTGCAGTCAGTACATGGTAGAGATAGGTAAGTAGCTGTAAATTATATGATTATGCTCACTCACTCCTCATTTCTTTCTCTACTTTTTTTTCTCTTTCTTTTTTCTTTTATTCATTATGTGCATGCAACCATTTCTCTACTTGATTTGCTTCAGAACACGCGCCCCACCCTGAGTGACACTACATGATGCACATAGCTACAACCCGAGCCTAACAACTCATGATTTGATTCCCAGACTTCTCAATTGATATTGGTCTTAGTTAGACTAACTAAAAATACAAGCCTTCCTTCACTAACAGACCCAGTGATTATCATCTATTTCTGGACAATCCATTTTTGCGCCTCCTTCACCATCTCCTCCGCCTTCTTTGGATCCTTCAGGGTCTCTAGTATCGTGGACTTCTCGGGCACCTCTGCACCCCTCTTCAGGGCCTCCCTCTGTCCTAATTTCTCATGCCAGTTCTTCAAGTTCGGGAACTTGCTCAACTCCACGCCTGACCACGGCGCAATGTTAACCCAGCCCCATGTGCTGATATCCGCAATCGTCAAGCGGTCTCCAACAAGAAATCCGTGCGGGTTGGACGCAAGCTGTGTGTCAAGCACGCTATAGAGACGCTCTGCTTCATTGATGTAGCGGTTGATGCCGTAGGGGATCTTCTCGGGGGCGTAGCGGAAGAAATGGTTGGCTTGACCCTGCATGGGACCGACGCCGGCGTTTTGGAAGAAGCTGTATGATCACCTCGATTAGCTTTTGTACCCTTTACTGCTGATTAGTGGCAGCAGTAGTACTGCTACTACCGCCGCCACCAGGGGGAACAACTCACAGCCACTGCTGCACCTGCCAATACTCCCGACTACCCCTCGGATAACTGATCTTATGTTCCTTATCATACGTGTCCGCCAGATACTGCAATATGGCGCCGCTCTCAAACAGATGAATCGGCTTCCCGTCTGGCCCTGCGGTATCGGTTATGGCTGGGATGCGCCCATTCGGATTGATCTCGAGGAACCACGGCTCTTTCTGTTCGTTTGCGGCTAGGGAGATCTTCTTGAATGTATATGGGAGACCTAGCTCTTCGAGGGTGATGGAAATCTTGATCCCGTTGGGGGTCTGGGTGGTGTATAGCGTGATAGAGGGTTCTGATGATGACGACATTGTGTATATGCTATTTGTGAGTGCGGTGCTTGTTGTGAGGGTGGATTTGGATATGGTGGTGGCCTTGGAGAGATGTCGAGTGATGCTGAGTAGGCGGTTCATCCTTATGGGAGGAGGAGATTATATAGGTATTTGATACATAGGTACTAAATGTTTGGCTTCCCCAGGTTTTGCTGGCCCGCTACGGCGGGGGGGAAGGGGCGATGACGACATGTGTGCGGTGGATGCGAAATTGGTTTACTTTCCCCTCGTTAATTAATTCGTTAACAGTTTAGGGAGCTTCGATAGTCTTCTGTAGATGGGGTGTAGTGTAGCTTGGGAGGTAGGCGGTAGGGTTACAGGGTGGTGGAAGTGCTTGATTTCAAAGCAACAATTACCAATATCCATCTCTGTCTATGCTTCGGAGAAATGTTGTGCCTTTTCGGGTGTAAAGTGTGAATTATTAAACCTAAGGCTCCGGAGAGATTAGTTACGATGATAATTTTGTGCACCGAGGTTTGCAAGAAGTGGCCGAATCACGTGCCGTCCGGAGTTTGAGGAAGAGTGGGTTAGGGTTGTGCTGTGACTAAGCAATGTGGCTGAAGGTAAGGAGCTGTGACCGGGTATGGGCTAGGGTTTGGGACGGTGACCTGGATATTGTTGCGGTGGGGAATGGTGGAGATTGGCCTGGAGATTTCTTTGCTATGGTGCAGATGAACATAGATGTGGGGTTGGTCGAGTATGGGGCGACTCGAGATGCGAGGTGGTGGAATCACATAAGCCAGGCAGGTCACAGCGCAGTGGATTGTAATGGACTGGTTTATATATACGGGAGTATAGATGCGTACGTACCGTACAGGTGCTCCAGAATTTGTTATTAAAAAAAAAGACTGCATGAACGAGACCGACATACCTGGTGGCTGTCGGTCTGTAAAATGGGTGCACGTATACTTACACTGAGAGCAACCAACCCATCGAGAGATAGTGAGACTTTTTTTCGTTTTGTTCGTTTTGCTCGCCCAAGTCATTATCTCCGGACTGCATCTTGGTACCAAAAGATCAAATACTTTCCCACATCCCCCCAATTCTTTTTTCTTTTTTCTTTTTAGAAAAAGTCAAACTCTACTCGAGTGATACACAATGATGCACTCACTCCCAAAATAGATTATTGCCAAGCCGCTGGGACTGAACAGCTCTCTCAGTTCCAGGGAGAATACGGGTACGGGATAGATTGTTGTATCCCGAGTTCCTCATGTCATTTGAATATGGTGCTGAGACGGGGTGTGCACATGTATGTACGTAGTTTTATGGCTGACCTGCGCATATCAGAGCAGCTCTTCTCCGTATACAGATCTCTTGCCAAAGCTTCTGGTAAAATGTAGGTTTGGCAACCTTATAGCCCGGATGAGCGGTTTGGTCAAGTATTCACACGGGCTAGAAGCTAGAGTAAGTACGGAATAGGACATCAGAGTCCTTGTATCTGGGATCCGGATAATTCTTGTTTCAAAAGGTCGTCGCTTTTCGAGACGACAGTAAGACATGATTCGCCCCTTCTTTCGAGTAGATACATAGTTAGATATGATTTACGCCCTATCTCGGCTTGGAGATATCTTAGAGCCTTCCGTCATGTCTGGATCATAACGTATCACTCGAAAAGCTGGAATATGATCAAAAATTGAGACTGGGTCATCGTATATATGGGGCGTTGGTGTCAGCCGAGAGAGAATATTGGTAGCAAATTGTGCCGAAATGGTAAGTAGGCGATGGAACTTGATAGAAATATTTCCAGGTCGTAGGATATCACTTGGCTGGATTATTGTTTTTTTTTTTCGTCAGGTATTGAATAGGAAATAATACAAAACATCTACGGGGGAGGAGCAATTGAAATAAATCTAGTATATCAATAGCTATTTATTTACTCCATGCAGCAACAGTATATATGCAACCCAACTATCTAAGGTTTACACTGGTGTGAGCTCGTGAAAATCTACTGAACCCTCCCAAAGCGCCGGCGACGCGATAATACCCATATTACAATCTAGGGTGTTGATTTCCTGAGGGTTTCCGCGTTTATCCTCGTGGGCGCCCTTCATATGAATGTGGACGTGGCTCAACTGCATCTTCGGGAAATTATCGGTAGCTTCGTCGGTGTGCATTTCGCCCGACGTGGTCACAGGGGATTTGATTTCTGCATCTTCCTCAGCACAGATCTCGTCTTTCAACTGTGACACCTGTAGCTTCTCCAAATCGGCGACGATGTCTATGGTCATGTCTTCGGGGTCCAACTGCTTCGTGATAGCCACCTCCGATGTAGTCGTGTTATCCTTCACATTCATCAACTTCACACCCTCCATCAATCCATCGAGGTCCGCATCCACATCCTTTCTCTCAATACGTGATCCGGATATTGCGGCAGTCTTCCAATCCGGATGCCCATCATATAGCCAATAAAGATACGTATCTCTGCCCTCAACCTCCTCGCTGTCCGTCCGGCCGGACGCCAGATAGACCTCGCGGGCCTTGAGCATGATGTGCACTCTCTGCATGTGGTACCCACTACTGCGGTCAACTATAACGCTATTCATAAAGGCCAAGAAACGCTCAAGAATATCTGTTACGCCCACAGAGGTGGGGACATGGTCGTAAATCCATTGTTCGATAGTCGACTTCTTGGTGGCGTCAGTTGTGCTGTTGCGGTAGCGTCTGAGAAGGTCAAGGAGATATTCGTCCCCAGCGAGGACCTCGGCGATCTCCTGAGCGAGATGTGATTCGAGAACTGAGAGGGTGAGTATAAGTTTTTTTATGATTGGGGTTTTGAGTTTGTGGCAATCGGAGGAGGGACTTACTTGGGGTTGGTTCTGGGGCCATGAATGAAGTGGAGGTATTACACGCCCCCGTCAAGTTTCGGACGCTCGTGCACTCTTTTGGAAGTCCTTCCTGTGTAGTGGCTGACTCGGTGCCCTCCATCAATGTCTGCAAGTGATTCACCACCGTCCTACGGTATGTTTCCATCTTAGACCTAGTTCTAGACCTAGTTATCCTCCTCTTTCTTTCATTAAGCATTCTGGGCCTCAAGGTAGTTGCAGGTGTTTTAGCGTTGGTCTTGACGCCCCGATTCATAGACTCAGGAGACTGCGCGGCATCTCTCATGTCCTGATTGTCGGTAATACGCCGTTCCTCGGGAAATTTTTGGACCACAGGCGGAGCGCCGACCCGGTCGGACACATGCGCTATGTCTCCATCCTGGGATTTCCCGAACGGTTTTACCGGACGCTGGCGCCTTCTTGTGATGCGCGGATCCATTTCTGCAATTTGATGGTTGTTTATCTTTGAGAACTTCTGGTCCATTTTTTCAAATTGCTGGTCTAGCTCTGTATTTTTGCTAGTAAGATACATGAATAAATTAGGGAGTTGGGGAGATATACCTGCAATAAGTTTCCTAATGTTTGGGGAGGCGAATGGTGGAGGCGAGCTTTCGCTGCTCATGATTGTTCCGTCTTGTGGGTTAGGGTTGTTTGTAGACATACCACGCTAATGAAAGCCAAGAAGCGGAAAAAGGGAAACGGTACTTTCGGGTGCTAGTTGAATTGGAGTTTTGGTTTGGGCTTGATTTGGGGTTTTGAATTTGAGGGCTGTGGCCATAAGGGTGGACGTTGCAGGGGATTTTATAGGAGTTCGCCGGGACATATTTTACATACTTCACGATAATTACTTATTTGAGTAATGTTAGTCAATACCTTAATAGGTAATTGATTTAGAGTCTACATGGCCGGCATCTGGCAATATGTTTTTCTTTCCCTCAAGTTTTTTCTAAGTATGTCATCATAAAGACTTCATCATGGGTATAAATTCGGCGGGCTGAGGTTGATGAGACTGCCTGTAATATGATTTTGGGGGTCGTAATATTGGAGGTATACTCCATGGCCGGGGTTGCCGGGGCAACAACCACTATACTAAAAATGCCACTTCCAAAGATTATTGTTGTGCCTGATGGGCCAAGTCTGTAACTTGATAGAGGTACAGGTACCATGGAAATGCATAATAGTTTGCCGTGTGTCTTCTCCGGTTACTGTAACTCGCTTGTGAGCTTAGATGTAAGCGTTATCGCTTTTCCAAGAAGTATTGGGTTAGGCCAAACCCTGGACCTTTCCCAAAACTGAGAAGTAAAGAGGGGGGATACGGCCGAGGAAAAGTAGGTAACATCTAGGGACTATTCAAGGTTCTCAAAGATATTGATACTCGAGGGAATCTGCTTTCAATTTGGCTTATTCCTCGGACTCATAGAGACGGAGATCTACTTTCAAGATTTCAGACCCATATCTTGCCCAGGTTCAAAGAGCGGAAGCCGAATTTGAATGCTACGTCGACTATATATTCCGTGTTCCCCTTCTATGATTTATACCTGCGCATCAGTATTAGGAAGTATTAAATCCGAGCAAAAAATGAGCACGAACAATAATCCCCAGCACCCCCGTAATCTGCAAGAATGTACGAGACCTCTTGAGCCTCGAATACGACGCCCATAGTCGCCTGCAAGTTCTTCAAACTCGCGAAGACGTATTTCTGGCTCGTACTTGTGTGTTGCCGTAGGCGATGAGAAATTATGTCCTCGATGAACTGCTGAATGAGCGGCAACGATGGTATGATGAGCAGTTGCTGACGGTGGGGAGGGTGGTTTTTGGCTGTTGGGAGTTAATGAAGAATGTAGTAGCGCGGGGAAGTCTTGGTAGACGTGAAGGGCTGAAGGAATAGTTTCGTGGTTGCACGTGCAGGGTATTTTTTTTTTTTGGGGGGGGGGGGGGGGTTCGCGGGCGGTTGACTACGATCAGCTTAAAACGCACGAAAGAAAAGTAAATACCCGAGTTGATTAAACCCACAGCTGTTTGGTGATGGGACAGCCTCGCAATATTAAATTAATACACCAAAAGAGCCCTTTTTGAACAACTTACTTTTTGACAGGGAAATAAGCCCCTAATATTCTTGAGAAACCTTTTAATAATCAGGATATGCGCAAACCTATTAGGGTTAATCTGATTGAGTTATAAAAGATTTGAGCTTGTCAGTTCAGTAAAATCGCGGTCTTGGCACAACTTATGGTGAGGATTTGGCGATATAACCAATCTCATCCACCGCCTTCAGAGTTTTTCAGTTCAAGGACATGATTGCTAGTAACGATGGGGGTTTTGCTGGTATAAATCAATCACTATATCTTCTAGTCTATAAAAAACTCCTGGTTATTCTCATTTTTATGAATTTAGGATCGGAGCTATTGAAAAACCCTAAAATTTGGGTGGTAACCGGAAGCCCCTACCCAAAAGTTTTCGTGAAAGCCCGAAAGCAGTTGAGTATGAAACCCCATATAAAATCTACCTAGCAACAGAACCTCCGCTGCTATATTTCTTTGCACCTTAACCGCTTCTTTTGCCAATTCAAAATTCTGCAAATAGCAAGGGGAAACCTTTTTTACCTGTGTGCATCATTATAATTAATTCTGTTGTGGCTCCACCTAGTTTGGGTGGTAATTGACCCTTTCACGAAAACTTTTGGGTTGGGACTTCGGCTTCTGTCCCGTTACTAAACCACCGTGGGTTTACCCAGGTGCACCATCACCCCAGTTTTCAAATATGTCCCTACGAGATCAGCAGTTTCGTCCCCTCAATTCATTCAATAGGGTTGCAGTGACAGAAAAAGGCACGTTTTCTGGGCTTTCAGTCAATACTCTAATTCTGGCAGTTGGCTATCATGTGCTTGGACTAATTAGGATTAACCTTTCTTCCATCATGTCTCTTTAATATGATAGGACCTAGCAACACAGCGACGACTGAGGTCCATCATGACTAATAACGTATCAATCCCAACATCTCAGTTATGAACTCGGCCTGGAGTTCGCTTTCCAGGCGAGGGCCTCTATCTGTTCGAGTTCGAGCCCGGAGCTTGAGCTGGCTCGTCGGCCTGTGAAGAAATGACCTAAAACATTGGCGTAAAGGAATAATAACTAGTTCTATACATGTATGTATGCGGTCAAGATCGTTTAAAAGAGGTATTCTGTATCAATCCGGCTTTTCCGGTTTAGCCCGATTGGTTGGAGAAGTGATTTATATCGGGCAACTCAACATGCTCTTGATCCATGGGTTGAGGTTGATCAGCGAGCAGAGGCCAAGAACCTCCTCAGCTGAGCAGGGCTTTAAAGTCTCATAGGATGGACTGGCTGAGTCTTTATTCCTTTGTTTTCACTCATTGTGCATAGGACTGGCTGGCTGAGTCAGGGTATAAAAAGCTATAATAATCGCTGATTTCTCAGTATTCGTTGCAGTCGTAACAAAAGCCTGAGAAAATATGGAAAACCTACAAAGAGGACACATTTGTAATCTAGGTGGTCCAGGGGTATCGATAGGACAAAATTCAGTACTAGTAGAAATATTGATGCATCTGTGCATTCCGAATTCTTTACCACAGTCTAACAAGCTATTGCTCGTGAGGTCAAAAATTACCACGACGCGCACTCTTTAGTATTTGACCTCCTCAGATCAATTATCAGAATAGAGTCGGGGCAAGACAGGCGCTCACATCAGAGAATATCATTCGCATCATAATTGATCATTCGGATCATGAGGTGTCATTTGTTTCATGAGATATCACTCGAATATTTAGTTTACTGATATTGATTTTCTTTCTTCCTTGTTTTTATTTATTATGTGCGTATTATACTTTAATGGAGATGAATAACTGGATGATTGTTTTACTTGAGGGATTGGAGGACGTAATTCGTCTTGACGGAATAATAACATAATGCAATTGCAGACTATAGAGGTAATGATCATGAGGTAATAGAAACATTATGTGTTTGTATGGGTTGATTGGAGGAAGGATTAAATAAAGCTATCTATGAGTACAGAAAAGTGACACGGGCTTATGAGCATTAGTACTTACCCTCTAAAAAGAAGAAGAAAACAAAAACGTCTTACCACGAAAAGGGGACGGAGGAAGGTAATTAGCAGTGGACGGAGTCGATCGGAATAAAAGGATATGTAATACACCTTGAGTAGAGGTAGGATACTTGTAGAGGCGAGCCACCATTATCAAATGACTCTATAGTTCGGGATGCATATCTCGCCATCCCCACCTCTCTCCATCTCTCTTATTACCCTGCTCCCAAGCTCGGTACCTCTTCTCAAGCTCCCTCTCCTCCGACCTTATTCCACCCAGCATGCGGTCGACCCTCTGCTGCATCCAGTCATGTTTTTTCCCCCCAGCATTTGCCTGCTTGCTCTCGCTGGAGGGTCTCTGGAGCACGTGGGAACGATTAATCCTTCGCGGGTAGTCCCGGACCATGCTGGCTGTGAGTTCGACAGGGAGGGAGCGCTCAGGGACTTCGACAGTTTGGACTTGCCCGGCGAGAGAGATTCTCATTGTGCGACGGGGTCGAAGGAATTGGGGGAGAAAGGAGGAGGGCGGGCGGTAGGTGGCATTGAGGGGAGTGAAGGTGTAGGGGTGTGGGGTATCGTTAGTTTCAAAGCCTAAGGTATATTGGGGAATGCGTTGAGTTGGCGGTGAGAGTGAGGCTGGGAACAATGAAAAAGAAGGGGGTCGAGTACCCGCTTGAGTGGGGAGGCGGAGGCGGGAGGCACTAAGAGTGATGTCTTTGTTAGACTCGGGGTTGAGAGTTTCGTTGTCCATGGGAGTATCGATGCCACTATCCTTAGTATTGGGCGGCTCATACGCTACGTCCAATGTGTCATGGTGATCGATAAAAGTGGAAGTACTGTCGTCGTTGTTGAGTTTCAACATTTTCATCTTAGGGAAAATAAGCTGGACCTTGTAATGCTCGCAAACGACTTTGAGGGCGATCACAATCACATCTTTGAATAGCTCTCTGATTCTGGAGGATATATTAGTAGTGACACTTTCTAGGGAATAAACATTCTCAAGGCTCACTTGTCCACACACTCTTTCTCCTCCACCGACCATAGAGAATTACTTTCCTTACAAAAAACAAACTCCTCAAACATTCCATTGATGGCACAGCAGACTGCAATATTAACATCTTCCACATAGACGGCTCCAATACTAGCCCGGCTCTCTTGAACTGCCGCATAGAAGACATCTGGCCCTCCAGCGAGAACCCTCAAGTTACCCTCAGCCCCCGCTATCTCCGCCATCATGTTCGCATATCTCTTCACGCCTGCCCATAACACATTGAGGCGGAGTCCAGACAGCCCTGCACTATCAGGGCGCGAGTATGGTTTCAGCTCCACTGGCAAAGGGAGCTCAGAGAAGCGAATCCAAGGTTTGCCCTTCTTGAGTTTTGCCTTTCGCGTCTCGGCGGCCGGTATGGCGGCCATGAAAAGGGTTTTGAGTAGCGGGATACGATAGCAAAAGTACCTATTTTGCTGTCGAGGTTAGAGATTAAATCTCATTTTAAATAACAGAACGACTGATGGGCAAACACACATGCCAGCCTGAGTGGCGGCCTCAAATTCTCTCTTTGTATCGTTGGGCCCCGAGAAGCCGCGGTCTAGCACCCATGAGAGAAGCAGTTGGTGCTCATCGGAGAAGACCTTGTAATAAGGGTAGAGGTATGCATCCCCCTCATCATTTGTAAATGGGAGCCTAATGGGAGCGGGAGGCGGTGGGTAGCGGACGACATAGTCGATTGCTGCCATCTTGAGGATGTAGGCCTGGAACTCATTGAGCTCTGGCGTTCTCTCAGTCTTCTCTAGCTTGTAGTCGTTAATGGCCCATTCAAAGGGGGCTGTTGCTTGCGGGATCACTAATGGATCAGAGGCTATGGATGTAGTTTTTGGTTGGGCTGCTGAGCTCATGGTTTATGGAAAGGATGATGTCGAAGGCAAGTAGCGATGAGGTTTATATTTGGCTTGTCCGACATGGGAAGGAAGGGCATGGATGCGGAGACACATCACAGGGTATCACTCGATTTTTCTTTTTTCTTTCTTTCATTTATTCATAATGTGCATGCAACCTCACAGTTATGATACTTGCTCTGCTGCAATTAACTGCCCAAATCCCCCCTTGTACTTTTATCAAGTAACTACATGACAAGTTGGTAGCGCTTCATAGATAATATGAGATCATAACAATAGTTGCATGGATAGCTAATAAGAGCTATTGCACTGATATCAAATGCTCCAAGCCTCTGATGTCTAAAGAAAGGGCAGGGGGTATAGTGCGCACGATCTGGAAGGTAATAGCTCAAGAAGGTTTTTTAGACGGCTTTCTCTGTTCTATTTGGAGTTTTTAGGCCTTGAAAGTGCGTAATTTTGTATGTAAGAAGCGATAAGACTTGGTGGAACAGTATTATACCCATTTATACCCTCACCAGAGCAGAAGGGGGGTTTCCAACCACATAAGGGTTGAGAGTCAATAATTTCAATTTGTTTCCTTGGTTCGGGGGCGTCCTGAGTGGCTAAACTTGTTCCAGCTAAAATAGCGACTTGTCACCTTTGAGAAAGCGCGTACCATATATGAAAAAAGGGAGCGATATACTCGGGCGTTAATTAAGTAGTCAAATATCGTTGCAACTAAACCATTACTAAAAATTCCAACCTTGTAATTAAGGGCAGAGTGAATGTGATATGAGGGCTATCATAGATATTAGAGTAAAGATCACAGGCTTGACAGATTCATTAAATGAATTTATTCTCTGCCGTCCTGTAAAAGTGAGCCTATGAATATCACTAATGAAGTTGGAACACCTTTGAGGACAGATTTTTTAGGTTTACAGGAGGGCCAGCTACACGAAATAGGATAAATGATGCGAGGAGGACCGGGTTGGGATTGGGGTTAGCTCAGTCCGGGGAGCTTTGTCATTTCAATTTCTTTAGCTGTAAAGAAGACGCTTATTGGGATAGTGTTGGCAAAGCAATCAGCTATATGTTAAGGAGTGTGATGATAAAGTAGCTGATAGTTCAGGAAACTTTGAGACTAAAATAAGATGAGCCACTCGTATAGCGCGGTTACATATGGTGGGTAGAATAACAACATGCTGTTTTTTACATAAAGTGCAAACGGTACGAAAAGCTCGGCTGTTATTATCACCATAATAACACGGTACTTAGTCCAGAATACAGCATTATAAGTTGAACACAGTATTAATACCGTGTTCATGTGGCTTTTAGCCTATTTCAGAAGACATGGTAGCGAATTGTACCCTATTTAGTGATATATATATATACCTAGAAGCTATTTCCTCCTAAAATCAGGATGGGGTCTTGCTTGGCAAGATGATGAAAGGCGACTTCATTTGTCCATATTTGGTTTAATCTGAGCCAGAATGTGACCTTATTTCTTCTAGCTGGTCTAGCTCAAGGAAGAGTGAGAAGCGGGGAAGAGAGGGGTGTGTGAGCGCTCCCATAGAAGGATTCCCACTCTGGTGAGCTCCTGACGTTTGAGTCGCATTAAAGGTACCTCGGCCGAGACAGATACGAGATGTAGCTTGGAATATCGATTCTCAAGGAATGGCTTTGAGCGATGATATTATTGTGGATGTATGTATTAGATTTTTCTAAGAGAGTAACGAGACCTTCTTCGAGTAAATAGGAGGCGGTTTCTGAGGGCGTGGAGCAAGGAAGTACTTATCAGAGATTAGGATCCTGGAATCAAATAGTATGATCGGCGAATCTCGTCATACATCAGATATGCCTATACCCTGCCTCTATCTATTTACGGTTATACCGGTGGCACTCTAGGGAAAAAAGGTTGGATCTCAGCTGTTAGGGTGTAGAGCATTATTGTTGGTGTAGGAACACTCCAGACCTATGTGAGAGGTGACTTTAGCAGTTTGGGGAAGCCTTTGATGTCTGATATTCTACTGAAGTAGATAGGGTGAGCACATGAGCAGTTGTGATTCACATTTCGGCACCCGTTGGTAACCTTTGGTTCAACCATTAAAGGCATTAAACACAACGCTGTGCTCAAACAGTTGAAATAGCCAAGAGGTTGAGTGACAGACCCCGTAGGTAATTGAGATAGATCCAGATATGGGCGAGTCCGTGGATCAGTCCTGATTTCTTAATTGGATCAAGCCACGGTTTTTTCATGGCGGGAAATGTCAAGTGGATATGTCAAACCAGTTGGGTAATGGCCATGCATGGTAGCCACACGGAGCAGTCTCACACCCGTTGCTCACCTTAAACACCCACAACCCGCTCTGTCGCCATTTTGTCGCCTGTTCCACACCACTTCCCCCGTTCCTCTATCTTAACCAACTGCCTCAGCTCATCAAATAGAGACATATCGGTCAGGTCCAGACAATACTGAAAACTTCGTAGCCCAGCATGCCCTCTAACAACACGCCTTACCCACCTCTCTCTAGCGCGTCGGTGTCTTCTCGCTCGGCTACTACAGCTCGTGTCCTAAAACCCTTGTTTAAGGACGCATCTGAAAAGCTGCATGAGCTCTTCAAGGATACGGGCCTCTCGAGACAGGAGTGCAAGACTTTATGGGATGAGATGAATCGCCTAATCCTCGACCAGAAACACATGTTGTACTTTTCCCAAACCTCTACTGCAGAAGAAAAGGCAGAATGTCGTGCCAACATCTTAAAAGCCCTCGTTTTCACCATTTCAACATGGACTGTAACCACCTGTAAGTGGAGCGAAGAACTTGCACACGGCAAAGACAAAATAGTCTGCTTCATGTGGGTACCGATATCTAACTTAGGTCGTTCTAGGCATTAAAACTGACATGATCAATAGCATCGAACAGAAGATTAGAGGATTGCTTGATCAGGCCGTTGTGTGTTTCGAAATTGGGCTCGATACCTTTATTAGAACAGGCCAGCATTTCTTCTGGCTCTTTCGAGATGAGGTATAAAGATGAGGATCTGAAGTCTATTTTTGAACTGGACTATTTCTGACAATAATGAAGGTTTCTGATCCACCGGAGGAGTGGCAAAACTTCTTGCAGATCAGGGGAACACCGATTGAGTTTCGTTAAATACTCTAGACGGTTCAGGGTGATGAAAGCACAACATGGATGCTGAGGATGCACGCGGGCTTTTTAAGCATGATTGAGCCAGGGTTTTTTTTGCATGTAACTGTTGTCTTTTTCTGCCATGGATATCGTGCGCATTTTCTTCTACTCTTAGCACTTCTGGGCTTAGTTTCTATGGTGTTCTTTGCTTTGGTAATTAGTACCGTTTCTAAACTCGAAGTTAGAATCAGCTATGAAAATGGGATGACAATTTATATGTTCATGCTTCTTACTGATAGAAACCTCTGTCTTGTAGTTCCCTCCGTGACGAGGCGTTGCTTGTTAAGTCTCAAGACTCGAATCTCGACTCAATCTAACCACCAGGTGGCTACGAAGCTGGGACCGGACAGGTGTTTCCATTACCCCAGTACGCATCAATGGTGACACCCTAGGCGAAGAGTGTATTAATAGCCCTAAGAGTGTAAAATTGTAATGTTAGTCACCACAATATTGGTTATTGATACAGATGCTTTCGTTGTGGGCATACCATAAACTTGTCTCCTTCCCCCTGATGCTGTGAAGTTGGGCTTTTGTTAGAACGCTCCCATAACATTGTGGCCGTCTGAACCAGAATCGAGGAACAAGACTGGTTTATTTCCAGTGCCGTAGTTGGTATCTTGAGTACCAGAGTATTTGATATAATGTTAAAGACTTTCGAGAGTGGGAATTCTACATGAACAAAATAAAAAGGGAACGAGTTATCGGATAATAGACGACGCAAGTAATGAGATGGTAGAAGTGCAGGGAGGATATGTAGTAAGGTCAAGTAATAGATACACAATAGCCTTCCTATTTACCCGACGGGTTAAATTGAGATTCTTGGGGGTATTACCCGCCTTTTAGAAAAGATGGGGTTGTAGGCAAGCTCATGTAATAGAGGTTACAAGTAAATGGGCGTAGGAACCAATTGTTGATGTTCTAATGGTTTGGGGAGTAAGGCATATAGTAGTTAGAGGGTGAAACTACACAAGAGATATCAAGCAAATAAGCATGAAAACGGATTAAATTACTTCGGTTGCCCTCAAAAGCACAGATATCTCCGGTCACGGGCTCGAATTACCTGATACATAATCAACTTCAGGCTCGACCAAGAGCACATAGACAGATTACGAATGGTGGTTACCCGTGTTGGGAATTAGAAATGGTAAATGGGAGGGAAGCCACCAAATCTCTTAATTTTATCTGATCAAACAGGGAATGCATTTGTAGTTTATTGGTGTACATGTAGTTAAATCAATACGTACATGTATGTATAGCGAAGTAATAAATGATGGAACGCAGTGATGCCTGTTTTGGTAAAAAGCCAACATTTGATCCTTGTACATTCAGGGCGTTCCATAACTTATTACCTGTCGCTATATATATGAACGCCATCTTTGGTGATAGATCGATGAAAAGAACTATCAGATGTGAGGTATACATGCAATGTATAACAGAGATAGATATAATGGAGCTCATTTTGTGTCCAGTTTGAATTATTCATCTAAGGCATAATTTGCAGGCGTTGGAAAGATTTACCTCAATTGTATCGTTGACACGTGTGCCGCCTGCTGCGTTGCCAAAACGTGACTAACTTGAACTAGTGTGCCGTTGGTCTCCGGTTTAGAAAAAACGCAAAATTGCCCCCTTTCTGCTCCCTTTCCTCTCCCGTCACTTCTTAAAAAGCGCAACCTTACCCACCTCTGCTTCTCACTAATTCCAAAAAGATCAATACCTTCCCTTATCCAACACTTCTCCTCAACAGAGATCTATACCCTGATCTTCTAAACACAAGAAGCAAAATGTTCACACCTAGCTCCACTGCGCAAGGTTTACTACAAGGCGAGGTAACTTCCAGAGAGGCTTTGGTTACCGTAGAAGCAGGTAGAGAGCATATTCATCAAACAGGAAACTCTAGAACTAACTATCCTCGTGCTACTTCAGAGAAGGAAATTGACATGGTAGATCAACTTGTGTTAACTGCTAACGATGAAAATGGTCCCTCAAAGGCAGCCTTGGCGCGGGCTAGGAGAAGAAGAAGAAGGAGGAGAAGAACTCAGAAGAAGCAAGAAGCGAGCGAGGGGAAGATGATGGAGGTTGACGAAAAGAACAACCCAGCCAATGGTACTGCTACTGCTCTCGACGCCTGATAGATTCGAATACTAAACTTAGTTCAGCTGCAGATGAAGCCATGAAATATACAGGTACCAGGAAGACTGTTGTCAGTAAAAGTAAGGTATACCATCGGCACGTCTATACATATCCACTAACAATTAGCAAGAGGAACGAAAGGAAATTCTTGAGACTGTTTCAAAGAAGATAGTTGAGGAGCACCCACTCCTTGAACTCTTGAGAAACTCCGCGGGCCCAGAAGGCCGTGCCGTCTTTCTCGATGCCCTTGCGGCTGTTGAACCTAAGGCCACTCGGATGTTCGATTTGATCGGTGCGTTGGGGCAGTTCGCTAGCTCCAATAAATTGGAAATGCTGTCTGCAGCACTTTCTTACCGGAGTCAGATGAAGGCCCTCCGTGACATCGTTGTTGCGAGGGAAAGAGATACAATGCTCGCTCAGTTGAAGGAGACTCTGTCACCTGAAGAGTTTGCGAAAAGAAAAAAGGAGATGGAAGAAGAACGAAAGGCTGGTCAGCTCCTATTTCTGGCTAAAGAAAAAGCGGCAGGCAGAATGCCTGATCGCCTAGAGGGAAAGAGCAATCAACGTCGAAATCATCTCCTCGAAAGAAGAGAAAAATATAAGAAAAATAGAAAGCAGAGGAGAGAAATGGCAGCTCTGAATGGTCTTTCAAATGTCCTAGATAATTTTACAATCGACTCCGGGAAGGCTTTAGGCCCATCAGTTGAAAGAATACATGCTTGAGCGATCAGAAGAGTGGCTTCGGTATTTCTGCAAGTCCCCAGAGGCTAGTGTTCATATACTGATCAAATGAGTTGCGCAATAGGACATACCATAATTCTGTTGATCTATCGAAGGGCATCATACATATGGTATCTGAGTGAAGGCTGGGGAAAGTGATTTTCGGTGGGATCTAGTGTGCTTGTACCTCGAGCCCTTAGAGTTATAACCCTCATCTTCAATAAAATGAACCATTTTCTATTGTGTTAAAATGGAAGAGTACGTCACACGGAGCTAGAACCAATCCCGTAGTTAGAGTGAATATTTATGCTGGTGACCTACTTTGATTCATCGCCTTCAAGGTTTAATTAGAGATCAACCATATAAATGCATAGATGCAATCAATAGGTCGTCAAAAGATATTGGGGGAAGAATACTAGAGTACACAGTAAAAGGCCATGAAATTGATGTATGTATTCACCTATAGCACCATCAGATTTCATGACCTTTGGCTAAACGATCAACTATGTCTCCGGAGAGTATCTGACAGTTTTATTATTGGCCGTCAGGTACTAGAGGGCCTCATGTCACTGGAGGACGTTCTATTCCTATTTTCTTTCTATTCGATAGGATAGAAGCGACCAGAGGCAATAGTGGTTTCCCGTAGGATTTGTCTATTCTATTTAGTCACTAGCCGAGTTGTGGAAGGTGTAGGGATTAGATTCATTGCAGAAGCAGTAGAAATCATATAGAACCAGCAAAACAGATAGAACACCCCTCAGGAGGGCGGTTCCTAACGGTGTAGCCGGCACTAGTGGCTGTCATATGATGGCATAAGACGTTTATGGTACCTTAGGAAAAATTGAATTTGAGGGAACAAACCTTTCTCGTATGTACCCCCAAAACCCCCAAGGCTGTAAGATTCGGCCTGGTTCAGCAGAAGATCAGCGTATCCAGTATCGAATATTCGTTCATCCTAATCACAACCGATTGATCCTTCCCCAGAATCTAGGTAACATATTCGGGACCTAATATCATATTCATAATAGATCATCCTGAAACCTCGAAGGGGTGATGTTCTAGGGAATATATAGCTGTGGAAAACCATGAAAGGAGCATATTTCACTTTGGCCGGAACAATCTAAGGAGGGAAAAGAGTATATTGAAGTGTGAGTCTAGTTGGGGGTGCGCCGGGGCTGGTCAATCAATCTATCATTGGCGGTGATTCACACAGGCATCAATGTTTGGGATATGTATCCTCCTAATTCTCGGTGCGGATTGACAGCCGGTTATTATGCACGTAATGAATGAAAAAAAAAGAAGCCGGCGGCTTATTATACACTGGCGAGGTATGCATGTGAGAGGAGTTGAGGTGTCAATGGGTGATGATATACTCGATAGGTGGCGGCGTCCGCATACATCGAGCATGCCTAGGATCACTGTAGGCTGTAGGTGTCAGTTATTAGGAACCTTAAAAGACAACCTCAACGAGAACCGGCCGAACACACAATCACGGCTCTACTATTAATGATATTCTCGTTTTTGGGGGTCACGGGTATGTATATGTTAGTATCCCAGGGATTTGTGTTAATGCTGGCTCTGTCTCGGTTCACCCATGCCACTTGTGCACCGCTGGTAGAACGTCATTCTGTGTTTCCACAGTCTAGTTTTACTTGTTATTGATCTGAGCCCTCTTTCAATATGAACCGAATGATACAGAGAGTTTAATGTGATAGAACTGAGACCCTCACAACATCTAAGGGTTTTATCTCTAATTGCTGATGTGATAGTTTAGCGGCTATCATGCTGCGGGAGGTATTCAATTGGTGGAAAAAGCACTTGTCTAGAATAACACTCACTGATATAAAATTATAATTGTAGGCTCATATCTTATATGTCGCATATTTGTATATCACCCTAAATCAACGCATAGTCGCACTGGCCTATGATATTCATTCATCTCGTAGGAAATTATTCTCATCTCAAACCGACCTATGAAGTAACTGTTTTCACCGATCCACCTGAATACATGCCATATCACCCGAACTAGCAGTAATTAGTAATCAGGACTGCGGGATATTGAGTCTGGGCAGAGAGCCGAGTAGTTTTCACATTTGACACTAGCCAGGTCTCTACCTGTACTGAACCTGACCCTAGATTCCCTTCTTCCCTGTACACTCATCCTTCTCCACCTTCCCAGTTAACAACCCTGACACCTGCTCTTTAACCATCTTGACTTGTAATCAACCTGCTCTTATCAGGGTCATCAATGGACATTGACAACTGTTCACCGGATGGGCTAGCCCCAACCCCCTTTCCTTCTCCCGAGGGCCCAGACACTTCGCCCTTTCCAAAATTTATGCATCCAACTAGGGCTATGCAGATGCTCTGTGCTACGGATGGTATGTTTGGACCCGCCTATCCTCTAATCATCCCTAACGATCTGCAGTCGAAGCCCCAGCATACCATTCCGAGTCATCTCGTGACGCCTCTCGAGCCAACAACGGTGGTACCTCACCTATAGTCCCCAGATATTCCTGATTAAGCACTAACACACACATATAGTCGAAACCAACCGCACCGTTCACCAGCTGGTAGCTCGCATACGCCAAGACCCCCAGCTTCGTCAGCTCCTCCGGGAAGCCCAAGACGATGACAGCAGTGCACAAGAGCTCAAGTCGAGGCTGCACTTGCTCGCTCCTTCTGCTGAAGGGATCAATGATCTCATCAGGCGTCTCAGGGAGGTCCTTGCGAGACAGGAGGACATTGAGGCCAGCAACCATAACAGAAGGATTTTGAGAGGCCCTCAAATGTCTGGAATCCGTCGTAAGAAGAAGAAGGCAAAGCGGTCTGCAAAGGAGATGATGCAGTTGGCGGAGGGGTTCGAGAAGGCCATGAATTTGAATGGAAAGAAGAAGGAGGGCAATCCGGTTGCCTTGAATCCAGGAAAGTGTAAAGATGCCGAGGTCGATGGTATGCCGGTATAGGAGCTGGGGGAGGATATACATGTCTTTCCATCTCGGTTTACTAGTGGCTTCTCACTTAGTATTTTCCTTTGTTCCTTAGTTAGTTCTCGGACTTCTAGAGCAAGGTCATAATGATAAGGTGAGATATAAATTTCAAGCGTGCTTCATTTTATCTTTGTATTCCATCGTAGTGGTGGTGAGGGACAAGAAATTATTGTTAGAACGAGGTGAATATAAATATTGGGCATGACCTACATATCTAGTTTGCTTCATCAATCAGCCAAAGGCGGGTGATCATGATAAAGACAGAGTTCCTGGACAGCCAATGAGAGATGTATGATGATTTCTCGAGGTAAAGACTAAAGGTGAATCAACTCTATTCGTGAACCACAACAGAGTATAGTTGTAGGATGATTACCTTGTTCATTGTCCTCAAGGTAATTGGAATGTCCACAGATGACCTTGGTACCCATAGGAATCATGTCAGTGATTGTGAGGAGTATGGTAGACACGAGGTTTTGTAGTGGAATCAAACGGTGTTGCATTGCAAGAATCTTCCGTCACCCATTCTCTTGGCGTTCAGTTGGACGCAAAATGTGTTTGAATGACGTAATGCAGCTCATGACACATCACTCGACTCAAATTCTATTAGTAGGTCCCAGGGTTGTAAATTGATCCATGTTCACTGACATCAGTTGACACATTCTTTGGGGTTGGAAGGTTCTTCAGGTTGAGAACGGGGTACCTCTATTTGAATACACATGGTACTATTAACGTTATTGATACATTCCTTAATTTCTTTTGCTTTGATACATTATGTGCATGCAAACGCTATCGATTCATAGCAATAGCTTAAAAGTTGCAATTTTTGTAAATGGCCATGGGCTTGAATAAGTATAATCACATCTAGTCAACCATCTAACAACCTGCCGGCGATTTTGAAATTCTCACTGGTTCTGCTGGGTTTTCCTTTTCTTTGGGTAGATAATTGGCGCTGAAGCGGAACTGCCAGGAGATACTAGAAGGAATGGGTAATTCCAGTCCACTCGCCAGCTGTGATACACACTACCCTGCCTCGTAGGGGATGTGGACCATGAGACGATTTTAAAACCTCAAGCTGATTTAGTGGTTTTAGAGGTGGTGGAATTAAGATGTGTAGAATTGTGTCCCACAAGTTATTTTCTCGAGCTGAACACTATTGTTGATAACCCTATATTTTTTCTAGCCATAATCACGCATTTTCGAAGGATTCTCCACTCTGTCTTTATATAGATTAGAAGATTTAGGACGTTGAGATTTTTGTGTATAATTCAAGGACGTATTGGCTGGTCTTGGATACTGGGGGCTTTGGGGAGTAGCCTCAGGTGCTGTGCAAAGAGGTCCCCAATGACTATATGGTTCTAGTACCTGATTCTTTGCAACATCTAATTATAGTGGAGGCTTTATGGTACTATAAATCTACGCTTTCATGTTTCCTAGGGCGGATTATCTATCCGGGGGTTTGTGGTCAGAGATACAATAAGAGTATAGTAGGCAAGCGCGTGCATAAATTCGTGGATAGATGTATAGTATAGTAACGATCGATGGAGGTCAAGGTCAGTCTTGTGCCAGGCAATAATACAAGGTCAAGTCTTGAGATTTACGTTCTCTTGCTCTATTTTGCTCAAATTCCTAACCCTATCTGCTGGAGCTGTGATATTGAGCACAAGTGAGCGCGGCGGAGATCATACGAGAAACCTTATCTAAGTAAAACGTGAATATGTGAATAATAACTTCAACACACTATCCGACTCCACCGTAAGCTACCTTAGATTTGTAACCGTTGTGATAGTTGTGACTTGCAATTTTACCCGTTTTGACCTGCGTGGCATTTGTACAATATGCAAAGATACAACTAAGCATAGGTTATATCATGTATGATTTATACGGTATTGTGTATTCCTTATTCTTGTTAAGTACAACCTTTCCCTTCATTTCTAAAGGGTTTCTTTAACCAGATTTACCTTTCTGTGACATCGTTAAAAAAACCAGATGGCATTCGATGAAGTGTTGATTGGTGGGTTTTGATAATTAACGAAGGCTTCGAAATCTCGCTGAAAGAGCGTTTCTACCAACTGTAGATCTTCGTACTGATGCTCAGCGCAGCCGGGCCCAGCTTGGTTAGAGATAATCATTGCTCCTTCGCTGGTGTGGTGAACGAGGCTCTGTAGTTCATAACAGAAGAAAATTAACATACATAGTATGGGGGCGTATAGCAATGAGTTAGATAGAATAGAGTTCCTACCTGAACCGTTGAGTGTACCGGCCCTCTCCCAAGTCCAGCACCCAAGCTAGGCTTGGAGTAGACTAGATCATCGCCAACACTCCATCCTTCAGTATGATGTTCAAACGTAGGATACAATTGCCGAGGTGGCTGCGGAGCCACCAGGGAGTTCTGATTGGTGTGTTCTATGAACCTGGAATCTTTGTGAGGTTGGCCGGACAGACATCCCGCGGACGCTGAGAGATCTTTATCAGGATGTGGGAGATTAGGTGGGCAATATGGAAACCCAGCGGCAGTGACCATTGCTGCTTCAGGTAAGGATATTCCCATCATAAGATCATACTCGCATTCGAAGGTGTTTGGTGTTGTAATCGGTGAATCTGCCGTCGCCGGCGAAGATCCACCTAACTGCCCTCTGGCATTTGGGATGTTCTGCAGGGGTAATTCAGATTCTGGGTGGACGCGGTAATGCAGCTCTCTGCACTTGGTTGTTTCTAGAGTCCCGGGCGAAAGATTAAGTGGGCTACTCGCCGCACCCCTCTGCCCATAGCTTTCGGGGCGGGGACCGCCAGGGCATTGTGGCGGCATTGTGCACTGTCTACTCACCAACACTCTAGGTGTCATTTTGTAGGGCCTGGGCCGGCGTTCAAACTCCACGCTCTCAGGATCTATAATACCCTTACTCCCATTCTGAAGCCTTTGACTTTCCAGTGTCTCGGCCCAGTTGGATTCATGCTCCACACACTGTTGTTCTGTCGGAATACTGTCTCTTTCCATTTCGTGGATGATGAGTAACAGTTCAACGATAATTTTATAACATCTGAAAGGAAATAGCCGTTAATAGTCTGAGTAACGCTCAAGCATAAGGTCGAGACTTACTCAGTTGCTCGCCCTGGCGCGAATCTTCCATCTACGATTTCCTTTTCCCATATAATTGCAAGTAAGTTTCTCATGAGCTGCCACTGTTTGCTGTGGGTCTCGTTCCTCCCAATGGCATTGATAGTGAAGGCATTACAGTGCTCCTTGTATATCTTTACAACATATGCGAAGAGAATCGCGAAGACCGGCTCATCAAGGTTGGACTTCGCAAAAGTCCAACTAGAACGTACTTCAGGCGGGATCCAGTACTCCACTTTATCAACACTAGCTGATCTGAAATTGGGAGACACTATCAACGATTAGTGCCTTTTTGTCCGGTTTAAAACTGACACGGGATGACAAGGGAACAATACATCTTGGTGGGGTGAAAGTGGGGGTCGGGGTCGGGGTAGGTAGTCCAACCACTGCCTCCCTCTCGTTGGCTGGTATTTCCTCCTTTGAGGAGTGAGGTATGCTTGTATATGAGGCCATGAGGTCGCTCGCGTGCTAATATTGAACCTTGAATTGCAACCTAAATAGCCTATCGATCGAGAACAAGTATATCCTTGTATGAAGTGGTTAATCCCAATATACTGTGGGTTTCGAGTGGGTCTTCTCACGTTCGGGTATGAAACCTTGAAGGGGGGCGCGGTTTACAATACGGAATACATAACTCCAACCGAAGAAAAGGATGATCCTAGAGGTCAGGTAAGTAGTTCTTATTGGATGTATGTGGGTCAAGGTTGTAATGTCTTTTGGACAGAACTCATGGGGACGGGGCTTTGTGTATAAATATTTGGCCCTTTTATCTAGTTTGCGGTTATGAAAGGCCACATATGGGCTAAAGCTCCCAAACAACTTCGTTCTGCTTGGGGGGCGTTTCTTCACCGTGGGGTAGTCGTCTTTTAGTCGGTGTCGTAGGGTATAGCCGAACTGAAAATTACCTAACATAGTAAAAATGTGACATAGTACCCATTGAGGAGAGAATCTGGCTTACGTAGAGTGGTTAGCTGCTGGAATAACTCAAAACGGCTAGGAAGATATTGGGACAACCAAAATAGGCGGTAAAGACATATTTCGCAAGGCGTCCTTTATGTTACAGAATATCTTGCCTAGCCAAGGTTTATACAACTGTATCTAAGAATGGGATTTAATATATATATCCTTGGTAATGGGGGGCAATCAATCGTACTTAGCTCGACTGAGGGATACTGTCGCTTTATTAAGATTTGTATTCGGCCGCGAAAAATGTACGTTTGGGAAATACAAAGGACACCTGGATCAAGGCACATCTAAAAACAAGCCCAATGGAACTGCCTAGGTTCGAAGCAGCTCCTAGGACGGCCCGAAGTATAAAATACATAACTCAGATCGGACCTGGCCAAAAATACAAAGCCCAGGCATGGCGAAATAAACGCCGCAAAACACCCAACCCCGATGTTCTCGTATCAAGAGGTATCATGCATTAGAAACCCCCATTCCGCCTTTAGCAAATATTCAGTTGATTTGATAGCAAGTTATACGAGGGTAAACGCTTTGGTTCAATGGATGAAGAGGCATTACTATGCAACACGGATTGAGATCTCTCGGATGGCGGTTTTCCTAGGAGTCCAGTGCTGTATTGGCCCAGAGTTGTCATCGATATGGAGAGACCTACCGTGGAATAAGATCAATATGATGTAAATTTAATTTCGATTATACTCATTTTTACAGATGTTAGCCGGACAGGATTTTATGTTTTTTGCGAAAAACCAAATCGTTTACCTATATAGGTCATACTAGCGCCAAATTAACAGGGAATCGCGGATAAGCTTTGAGATTTGTTATCTCCGGGTAGTCTCGTTCCCAGCCTATACTTTGTGGTGTTAGTGGTGGTGGTAGATAAATTTAACGTTGCAATGGGATATTGCATTAAACACAGTAGGGTCTGGAGGAATAAGTTTCCGGAGTAACCCAGGGTTTCTGTTTGGCCCCCCGCCGGACTCTTTTGGCAGTGAATCCGGAGTTTTAGGCATGGCAACCGGAACTTTTGGCATAGAAACCATAGAAACTGGAGCGTTGGGAGGGCAACCGGACTTTTGGCGTAGGAATCGGGCCAAAAAAGGACTAGGACAAACCTTTGGGCAAGCACACCAGACCCTTCCGGTTTGAACCACACCACCAAAGAAATATCGATGGGGTCTGGGAACGAGACTAATTACCGGGGGTACCGTCCCCAAATTCCGCCCGGCCAATTTTTATCAATCCTGAGATGGAGGTGGAGATGATAAGGTTTGTTGAAGGCCACGGAGAGTTTATGGGCTGGTGCTGCTGTATGCGCCTATAGGTCTCGCATCAGTATTTACGGTCTAAGAAGCAAGAAGGCTAAGTAGTAGATGATACGTGGCAACCCGGGGATTCGCACTTCCTATTAGCTAGGTACATGATTCGCTTAAGAATTAAACAGGAGCATCAGAGGAAGAAAACATCCTGAAAGCATTATCATGTATTCTCAGTCGAAGTTTGACGAATCTGGGATACTGGTGGGGTATTGGCGGGTATGGAAGTATGAGCGTGGCAGTTCAGAAAACGACACAGATTTGTCTTGAAATGTTCAGTACTAGGTGTTGCGGATCAAGGTTGAGAACACTGGTTTTCCGTCCTCACAACATTTCCAATCCTAGTTCCGCGGAATGGGTTTGAATGTCCTTGCATGATCGCACCTCTTTTTCAGATAGGCAAAGTTTAAAAAAGCACAACGAAGCCGGAGATATATGTATCAAAATTGGAAAAGTATACTTTGATGATCCAGCGCTCTAGATATCCAGTACGAATTCGAAGGAATGATATAGGATACAAATAGGAGTAACACTAGGGAAAAAAGATAGATTACTTGAGAATGTATGAACCTGTAAAAGAGATTTTCTGTCCCAAGCCTGTTAAAGGCTTGTACCGCTCTTGGCAACTCTCTTTTGAGTGAGGAATAGAGTAGTTACTCAATTGCATGGGGATAGAAAACAGCATTGAGCCTTCTTGCATTGTCCCTTTCCATAACTAAAAATCTGTACTTTTCTATCTCTAATATCTGAATGTCATCGATATCGAGCTGATCAACACATCGATCATATAATACTGGCATTCCCGTAGCGGCACTTATCGTCCACTCCTGGGATGTAGCGCTTGGAAATCCTCTGTACGTTTGATTTTCAGGGGACATTTTGGGATTTACCTCCTCTAGATCCTTGCGATCCCTGCCTTGGACTTTCAGCACGAGATCATGTAATACCACTTGAGAAGGGCTGGTGGCATTAGAACCACCACAGGTGGTAGTAGCATTATCTAATGAAAATTGGCCATTTTTATTATGGCTAGGCAAATGGTAGCCTTCATTGAAATAGTGCGAAATGGTAATCTGGGGCGGCTGTGGGTAGCTCTCTTGAAGTGCATCCTCAGTGATGTTCACATGGTGACGGCTGGTACTAGGATTAATTTGCCTATCCAGGGGGTCCTCATTGCTATAGGCGGGGTTGGGTCCTTTATCTAGGGGTATTCCGTTTGTACACCTGCCTTTAGGCCTGATAGTTTCTTTGGGGGCTGTCCTTTGGTAGCGTAATAATTTTTCCGGCGCCTCCCCTCTGCCGATGTTTAAATCTACCTCTAGCTCCTTAGTCTTAGTCCAATCTCCGTTGCTGATACCTGGACCTGTCGTAATAGTAGAAACTTTATCCTTAACGCCTGGGACTTGGCGCTTTTTTGTCTCTGTTATAGGGCATCGAGTATGACCCCGTGGTGATCTTCGTACCGCAACGGACGGTTGCCCAGATACCCCTTTTGAGGAACAAATAGTTTCTTGATAGCTCAGATCGAGAGCCGTACCCATGGCAGCTTGATTCGACAACTTCGAACGAAGGAAGTAGCGAGGTTTAATTGGCTTACCTTCGCCAGCGCGTGGGCGGTTTCCACTGGTTGGTAGGGCGCCTTTTTGAGTCGGAATCTGGAGGAGCCCCGCTTGGGATGATGCTCTGTCGATCACCGGTTTATCATACGGACTCTGGCCGCCGGGGGAAACAGCGGAGGTCATTAATAAAGCGGTTGTCAAAGGTGTAACCGAGCGTCGCGTAAGTCTAGGACGTATATCCCCTTCTTCCCCAGTTCCCAACCTTTGTGTATATTTATGCACTGCCCTTTCACCTGGGGGCTTATGCATCTTTGTCTGTGAGTCTGCGGTTGCGTTTAGCGGCATGATGGTTAGCTGGGTGGTTTGAGTACGGTAGGCTAGTGCGTGTAGTTAGGATATCTGACACAATCTAGTACTGATGTTAGTGATGGGTAAACATTCCTTGAACTGCAAGGCTATATTCTCCCCTATTACCAGGTGAGAAATGTACTGGAACTTTGTCTACAAATCCTTCCAGATTAGAGATGAGATATAATCACTGATGTAGAATCCACTACTCTGACCCTGACGGTAAATAAATCATGTTGAGGCTACCATTTAACTTGGACACGTGAGAAGACGGCAGCACTCGATGATGGCAATCTATGGGCTCATGGTTGGTTATCTAGCTTTGGTTCGGGCACCGTAGCCTCCGAATCTCTATCTCCCATAGAAATACTCGCAGGCTTCGTTATCATCATGAGGACAGAAGTTCCTTGAGTGTGTACCGCTAAAAGACTCGATATCTGAGGTGTGGATCTCCGTGCGGTGATTTTCTAAGTTGATGCTGACACAAAAGGACTTTCAGATACACTAGTTGAGTTATTCCCTGGGAAAGCTCATTCAATGGGTGGAGAATACAGACCAGGGTCGCCCTCATGTCATTGTGAGACGTTACTCACCACAGCCCAAGTATTATACAGAGATATCAATCCAATTGGGAGAAACCAATCCAGAGCAAAATATATTGTGATACATCACAGTCTCCTTCTTGTTTCATTTACCAGGGAGACAAAGGGGCGCGTATGGGCTTTAGTTGGAACCAATATGCTCCGTGTTTGGGTGGCCGGGATGATTATGCATCAAACTTGGTAATTAGGTGTTCCGGTTTGGATGAGTTAGAAGTTTGTAGTCTTGTGCCAGACTGCAAAAGCAGGGTGTAAAGAGTCTCGTCCCGAGTCTTATTTGTTTTATCACATATCATACTAGCGGCAAGAAGAACCTTCCGCCAAATTTGTGCGGTTGCAACACAAAGGTGGTGGCAGAAACTTATTCTCGCAGCAAGTACATGTAACTTCAAGAATATATATAATCCCACGAATCTACAATTTTTCCATAAAATAATATAGAAACACATAACGGAGGACGGTTTCACACAATTAGTTCTGGTCGGCTCAGATGCATGAAATTCAGCCGTCAGGAGCAGGAAAGCTAAGCTAGAAAGGCGTGTGAAGTTATTTTCTTTGCTGTTACGTGGGTCTGGTATATACCACTTGCTACTCCATTGCAAAAAAAAAAAGGTCTGCACAAAGTAGTAAAACAAATTTAAGGCGGTTGGGCCAGGTACAAGTACCTTGGTATTCGATCCGCTTACTATAAATTCAAACACACTACAGTATTCTACCGCTCGTGCACCCACATTCTTACCTTGTAAATTTACCATGGTAGAAATTCAACACCTCCAGGGGTATACCCTCATACATCGCCTGCAGGTATTTGTCTCGAACTAGACCCTAGGTGGGCCTGGGGCAGGTCAAGTGCCTCAGATAATTAATAAACGTGACGAATTGGGTTTGGTTCGAGCCAACCGTGGGCACCAAACGATTCCAACTAGATTCGCCCCTGTGATACCGAGTATCATCGGAGAGGTCTAATACTATGTAATAAAGCTTTGCTATGTCCTCTTACCTAAGGTAGTACCATGGGATAAATTGCCATCTGTGGCCGAACAGGCTCGAATCAACCCGGGTGTTGTGTTTGCCGAATCGGATATAAGCTCCGAAGGGTCTTATTCCTAGTATCAGGATTGTATTCAAAGGAATCACATTTGAAAAAGATATGTACCCTAGAGCAAATTTCCATTGAGTAGCCTGTTCATTCTAGTGGTAGAGGGCATTGTTAATGATTGCAAGGAAATAGTAGTTACATTTTGCGATATGTGCGGGTATTAAGATAAATGGTGATGAGAGAATTAATGCGGTTGTGAATCCCTATGCTTAATTGAGATATAATATCTGGCTGTGGACCAGTCATCAGTACAAATTGTGGTAATGTTATTGTTTTCTGCCAAGAAACACAAGTCGACCCATTCCATGACTGAAAACAACCATAGCATACATGTATGTATCATCCCGATTTATAGTATTAGCAGTTGATCTTATAATTGCGGTCTTACATACATGTAGTTGTCACGATATGGCGGTTAGCTTATACAGCTAGCGCTCTTTTGAGTGAAACCTATAGTTTGTCACAGAGCAATTATGGGTGGGAGATGAGTGACAGTACGAGATATATAGATAAGGGATGGGCGAAGGGTGTCCGAATATTACTGCTAGAGTAGAACGTTTAAATGGTAATATTATGTCTCTAGATGCTTGTGGATTTCCATCTACACAGTGATGGAACACTGCACATATGCAAAATCCCCCAACATCACGGTATTCGTAATTACCTGTACAGGGCCTGGATTCTCTTAAGGCTGAGGGCCTTGAATGAGAACCCCTTGATCTCAATCACAACGGCTGTCAAATACAAGTGAGCAAGCTAGTCTCATTCTATCTACGTCCAGTACTGGTTGCTACATTCATATTAGCGGGAAAGGTCCTGAGGGGATATTCTGTCACCACTTCTTCTATTCATTGGTCAAATATATTGGTCTTGTGTTAAGGTTTCCTAGCGTTCGAGATGATCGAAGAAAATCTCTGCTTCGCATCGGGATGTAGTGTTATTACTGGTTTTCCACATTCTCCAAGAGAAACTGGTACCTGAGGCCGGAGACTGTGCGCTGGGCACTTACTTTAGTTATTTTATTACACATTGCCTGGTGAGATAAGACGCATCATGTCATTAGTCCGCTTGACAAGTTGTGACTTTCTTGAATCCTCTAGAGACTAGAAAAAAGTTTACTTCATCCAATAATATGGTACACGGATATTTTTGGATTTTGAGAAGCCGGCCATATCAAGTGGAAAGGAGGTCGAAATATCTTTATTCTTAAACTTCTGGATACTCGCAAAAATGATTTTATTTTCCTAACCCTTTCCCCGACAATCCCACTTGATACGGTACGGTGCAGCAATGACTATCCAACAAAGACTCTAGTAAGATCCACATACGTCACAAACCATCACAACAATAGCTCTGGCCGCCTAGAGGCCTTGTCGCGTCGTGAGCTGGCTCTGAAGCCAGCTGTCACGGAATTTTGTGATGGTGATAGCGAGGAATATTGCCGCCTTCTTGTCGTCCTCGATGATTCCGATGGCGGCATTCATCTCCTGCTCATCCATGATCCCAGCGTATTCTTCCATGAGAATAGAGATGCAACGTTCGGTCTTGGTGACCATGGCCGAAGCCAATTGGACCGCTTGGACCGGTTGGATAGTGGGTGTAGTGGCCTTGCTTCTGGCGATAAGGTTTGAATTTACCTCCAATCCTAGCTCACACCCCCCCTCGGTCTTCTGTTCATTACTCGCGTTGTCTTCTTGCTTAAAGCCTCCATCTGCCCTTTCCATTAGGTCAGCTCCGATAGCCGGGGGATGGTCTGGAATCTCGAAGAGATCCAAATCGCTCGGCTTTCCGAATACAAGGTTGAGCTCCATGAAGAAAGGGAGCTGCGGTTCCTAAGGTTACCGAGAGGCCTATTAGTATCTATTGGTTCATGAAGATTTAAATCTCACGGTACAACATACATGGAGTGTGATGGGCTTATTTGCAGCGACACACGCCTGTTGTGCTTTCCTCTCCTTTGTTACAAGAGCCCGATATCCTTTCTCTAGCTAGATTAGGGGTGGTTTTAGCATATACTCCACTCTATCGATATACTCTATCTTGGACGTACGCTGTAATATTTTTTGTACAATAGTGGGAGTTCCCGAGTGGTTCCATGTTCGCGGAAGATCTTTGCATGAGCGAGTCTCAGAATATGAGCCTTCTGACGGTGTTCCATACTGTTGTGCTCAGTGAGAAGGGTATCGACAAGAGATTTGATCTCTCCATCGCTCCAGAACTGAAAGTGCCTTCGACGTCTTGGTGCATATGGTGTATTTGTGGCACTTGGCCTTTGATTAGCCTGCCGGGTCCGCTTTCTTCCTTCAGACATGGTGCCGTTTCACGGGGCTAGAAGTGTAGTGATGACTCCGGTGTAGAACGTGCACGATATGATCGTACCCGGGTTGCCCACCCACGGACTGCATGATAGGGTTAGGGTTACCCGATGTGGAGTCTCGATAAAGCTCAAAACTGCTACGCATACCAGGGTAATTAAGTCTGTTCGCAGTGAGAGCTGTCGCAACCAGGCCTGTCAACAGACTTACCCTGGTATGCGTAGTACATACATCAACTAGAAGAATAGGGTAAAGCCACCACCAAAAGAATACCGATAGGGTCTGTGAACGAGACTAGGGTAAAGCTACCCCCATATGCCTAGGACCTTAGATCAAGGGCACTAATGTAACAAGGGCAAATTTGAAATTATTTATAGATACCCCGTCCATTTGGTACTGCTACCAAAAGTTTATATATACCCAGTATTTGGTGTGACACCGCAAGAAATCCCTGCGGCTTTATGCGTATTACAGTTGCATGTTGCCTCCTGCTCCATTATGTTTTCAACTATCTTGCTGTAAATCCCGTAAATTCGTACCGAGCGCAGACTCTTACAAGATATATTTTAGCAAGCGAGTTCGCGGGAAAATGGCGAGTAAGTGGGGCGCTCGCTGTGCTTCCTTCGGTTGTGTATGTATAGCCTTAACTACAAGGTGTATATCCGTAGATCTATATGTTATCATTACATGGTGCCGGCCACGCTGTGTCCAATGACAGTGACGGTGCTTGCAATGGTCTGGTTTGAATTATAGATATCTGCAGGCATCTTGGCCGTAATTACAGGCAGGACGGACTGTATGTTCATGTTCCACCTAGTCCGTGATTTTGTCAGGACTATAGGTGAAGTGCGCAGTAGGTATCTAGAGGGTACGAATAATCACTCAGGTCCTGTGACCTCTAGAGGTATATGTATAGGGGAAGTAATATATTGGGAGCATATACATAACCTACAGGTTTTGAAGCTGTCGAGCTTTCTAGAGCGAAGATCTATAAGTGATAGAACCTGTACCGAACCGTGGATATCCGTGACATGTCGGAATGTGCATATCTTCGTAGGGTTTATGATTTCTATATGGTAGCATCGTTGTCTATGCTAAGGTATAACCCATGATTTAGAGTATAGTCGATTGTCCTGCATAGTCCCTAGTGGATAGTTAGTCCTTGGCACCGCTTAGAACCGACCACAGGCTGTGGTCGGTCCTATTCTGCCCTCGATGATTGACAAACTGCACTGTCGTAAAATGATGAAGATGATGTTGATAGGCTGAGTTAACTCTCCGCTAAATTAACTCCCTATCTCGTCTTGGTTATTTTTATTACCTCATACTGAGTGCAATATACAACATTTGCACCCCCACACCACATAATAAAGGACTACCCCAAGTATATCTATACATTCCAGCTCACACCCCACCAGGTGGTCAGTCTCTACAGCCATTTCAAATCTACATGTACTTATATCCACCTCAAACTATTAAAACAATATAATCTCGCTATGTACGATTCACAAAAGTCAACAATGGGATCATCAAATGCACTGTTATCAAAATTCCGTCTTCTAGCTCTTTCAACTACATGCTTTTCATATCCAGCATTGCAACCGCCCATCCAGCACAAAGAACAAAGTTAATGGCGAGTGAAAGGGGTTTACCAAAGAATAGACCAACAGCTTTTGGAAGGAGTATCTTAGTTGGTAGATATGTCACCACAGAATAAGTCAGTTGTAGCAACGTATTTTGCCAAACTAGCATAAATCTTGAATTTGGGCTCCATAACCCTAGTTCCCTAAATCTAGCACCCTGAAATGTCCCTCAATTGTAAGAAAATATCACATTTTGGCGAATTCTATCTTGATTGTCGGATGATGGATTTTGAGCACCTATATACAGTGCATGGATATGAAGTAGACGCCACTGGGCAAAGACACCATAGTACAACAATTATCTACTCCTTCGGTATAAGTGGTGATAGCATTTATTTGAAGGGAGGCGAAGTTCTGGTAATTTCCCTTTCTATTGAGTGAGATAAACTGTGCATAGGGCGGCACTTTTATAGGCGGATATTATCACTCAAGAAGGGAAATGCTCACTCGGTAGGCTTCTTGGGCGAACAAACCCGTCCTGGAGGTCTCCCAGCTGATGATGCTTCCCATATGGAGTAGAACATGGAGTATCCTCATTCAGAGCTTTACTTGGCAATCCATTGAATCCCGAACTTTCAATCAGATGTCAGGAGCCAGGGCGCCAAGGAAGACCTCTATGGATGCCCCGGAAACGCCTGTTCGAACAACCTGAATACAGCGGTACATTTAAGCCTCTTTAGTATATCATCGTAGGTTACCCTGACCGGGACAGGAATTAACAGAGCAGATTCCAACATCTGTGACCACCCATCCCAAGATACTGCGTTGCGGAACAAACTAAAAATAACTAAGTTCCTGTGTACTGATCTCTCACCATCATCCAGGTCTTCCAGGTAAATATCTCTTTCTGATTGAATAATCCCATTAAAAGATATTGTCTGACAAGGAGATATACTGGAAAATCACAGGTTCGAAAGAACTGGTGGAGTGGTAGGGGCATCAAGATGCCAACCCTAAGGACACGTCGGGAATCGGCCCAACAGCAATCCCCGGGTGACCGACCAGCTACGGCTTCCCAGTTCGCGAGTGAGCTCACTAAAGTCAAAGCGGAGATCGAAAGATACAAGGAGGATGACAAGAGCCATCTCTGTTATAAAGTTATTGCACCTCTTTATGCCCTGCCTGACTGTCCTCCATGGCCAAGTTCCGGCGTACTACACCTGCTCTCAATTGAGAGAAGGTGCAGAATGATCACTGATGATCAGGGAACGGTCTGCAAAGCCATCTATAAATCATTTGCGCGCCTTAGGGTGCACATTATACAAAGTCACTTGCCGGTGCCGGTGCATCTGAGGGCTTCGCACTTGAGAACCCTGACTTGGAAAGTTTCCAATGTCAATCAAATAAGATATATGATAGCCAAAGAGACCCTGCTCACTTTGGAGCATAGTTTCCTGGTGACAAGGCGAATCGGAGAAAGTCAACAGCTTTCACTCTTGAGAAGTACTGCTAGTCGTTGCCAAGACTTGGATGAAGGTTTGTTTTCCGGAATAACAAATTAGATTTAGGGAATTTTAGAGAGACTGAGAGATATAACTTAGATATTGCGCAGCCAGACAGCGATGGCTTAGGTGGTAATGCCTCTAAAACTGGAAATAGGGATCTTGGTTCATCACTAGATACGGGCGAGGAGCCGGCGAGTCAGGGTTCTGATTGCGAAGATAACATGGGAGATGAGAGCGAGTACGAAGATGAAATGGGAGATGAGACGGAAACCGACGATGACACAGCAGAGTCTGGAGTTGACCAACGGTCAACATTTGCGGAGGCATTGCGCTTACAGCGCGAAAATCTCAACAAGCGAGGGGCGGATGATTTTGACGACGCTGAAACCAGAACTATTATCCGGACACTCCTTACTCGACCAGATTGTCCCCCTTGGCCCACCACGGGCAGTTTCATGATCCTTCCCGAAGAGACTCAATGCCGAATGCTGAATGCCTCGGGAAAAGAATGTGGTCACAAGTTCAGAATAAGATTTCACCTGCACATCCATGTCATGAAATTACATATCAAGGAGGGACCCTCGGTGAGAGCACCTCATCTTCAAGGACTCAAGATCCTTCATGCACGTACACGTGGAATATATGTTCAGATACCATATCTACTTGACGAGCTTAATCGTCGATTAGCGGGACATCTAAGTAGGTTAAACAATGATGTCAGTAGAGACAAGGAAAGAGCAGAGGGGCCTGGAATACCCACGGAAGATGAGATACTCTCTCAAGCCCGGAGGATCACCGCTGAACATCCATTTTCCCTTGCGATTCTTGCATATCGGAAGCGTATCCGGGCTGGAGACGATGCGACATGTAAGCTGGCCGAACGCCGAGAAATTATCCTCAGCTTACTTGACCGCGCAGATTGCCCTCCGCTCCCGACATCGGGGACATTCAAACTTCTCCCCTATGAGACCCGATGCCGGATGTGCACCAATGAGGAAGGATATATATGTGGCAAAGTGGTTAATACGAATCAGTCTCTGTGTGAGCATACAGCCAGGCATCTGTCAGAAACCAGAAGAGCACCGCATTTACAAAACCTGCAAAAGATCTATGGAAAGAGTGAAGGGACAAATGTGAGAATATCGTCCCAGCTCGATGAATTACAGAGTCATCTCGATAGGCATATTGTAAAGTGTCTGAGGACAGGCCACAGCCGCCCCTACGCCGCCCCAAAGCAGCCACGGATCGCGCCCAAGATGCGTGATATGGGCACACAACAGTCTACAGCGGCTATCCCGACTGCACCGCATGTGCAGAGCCATCCATTCTATAAGGCCCTGCAGAATGCCGAGCGGCAATGGGCCAGGCTAACTCTAAAGCAAAGGTTAATGCTCTTGGATGGACTTCTCGAGCTTGAAAGTTGTCCGCCATGGCCGAGTAATGGAAAGATTTATTTGTTGAAAAACGAGACGCGGTGCAGGATACAGATTAACACTAAGGGCGAGATCTGTGGGGCTGATTATAAGGCGAGCTATCTGCCTTTCCACGTCAAGAAACGCCACTTAATGGCTGAAATATCCGAAAGGGCTCCACACTTGAGGGGCCTCTGCATTCCCTATTCAAGCCCACAGATGGAGGTATTCCCACTTGATGAGCTGACGTCCCGGCTTTTGGAGCACCTTTCCGAAGAGGTTTTGGTGAACAAGGACGCGGGTATTGGCGGAAACGAGAAGCTGGGCACCGAACTAAGTAGTTCTATTGAGCGTGAGGGTACCAGACTCTATGAGTATGCGGAGCTGCTCATGCATCACCAATGGACCGTTCCTGAACACAAACTAGTCCATGATCGCTAGAGCTGGGAGGAAACGATGGAGTAATAGTTTCCTTGAAGCTTTCTGGCGTGAGATGCTCGGCAGTGTAACATCTTTCCTTTTCTTTCGAATAATTCTGCTCAACCTCTGGTCTCTTTAATAGTTGTAGTAGTAAATTCTGGTAATGGGGGTATTTTCTGTTACCTTCGCGTTTTCTTGTTACGGGTTCACCTCCTTCTAGCTGTGCTTTTAATGATATTTGGATGTTCGATAGCTTGGAAATAGCCCATACTTAGACTTACTAGGGAGCGCTATTAAATTGGTTTTAGAAACACTCCAAATTTCCATCAGGCGTAACTAGGGTCCTGTACATCAAGTTGTCTATCTCTTCATACAATAAAAATTAATAGTTAGATTTAGTAGAGGTCTAGGCCATTGCTGGTAAATCTCTCAACTTACCTTTCTCTACTTCCGCTGGTTCGGGAGTTTATCAAGCTCCACACACATATGAAGAGGAAATATAAATAGTAAGTAACAACATCAATGGGTCAATAAATTAAATTGGCAGGATATAGCGTACTGATACCAAGAAAAAAAGGTTCCTCATGATACCCATTGAATAGTCGACTTCTCCATCATACTTTCCAACAGCCGGCTCTCTTGTATCCTAAGCTTTGACCATTTGGTTGACGCGTACTATATCAGATATAGTGGAAATCGGCAAGTCTGTATATACAGGAATATAACTTTTGCTGATTTAGGTCAAATATTAGAGAAGGAAGCATTGTATGTAGGTCGGGGTCAGTTGTGGTGAATCATATTCCAGCGGGGTGATAACGATAGTAAGCAATCTTTAATCAATGCGTACCTATCATTAGTAAGCGGAATCTATACCGAACATGTCTGTCAGGCAGAGATTCAGCCTCCTTAAGGTACGATCAGCACTATAGGGCCATATAATTCCAACTCGTCGCCAAGAAGAAAGAAAGCGAGTGATGTCCCGTGTTTCCTATATTTCGGGGGTTTTTGGTTTTGCTAAAGTTATGGTAAAGAGGAAAACCTAGGTTTTATAACCTAATTGCAGCAGCCGATCGACCGGGTAGAGAATACCTTGATATTTTTGTGCGCGTTGAATGGTACCCGGCAGTCACAAATTCGCGACGGGATTTGTGGATATCGGAGGTACTAAATGAATTAACATAATCTAGCTAAATTCCGTTGGTGTATTTAAATAATTGACGTAACTATGCACAAATAATAAAAAAACCTACCTTATTGCAATCATTGGTGGTCACTCGTGCTGAGGCTGGAACTCTAGCCGAGGAACTAGTTTTATTGCTACCCACGGTCAGAAGGGCAGGATACATAGATGAGCAACGCACTTGTGGGCAGAAAGAAGTACACAGTAAGATACCTAAGAGTTCTATGCATGTAGATCATAAATAGGCCGGTTAGCTTGAAAGAAAGGGGGAAAAACTTCGTCATCCGGGTCCAAGGTTATACATCATTTGAGGAAAGAGACAGCGCGGGAGGGGGGCACCGAAAGAAAACTTTAGAGAAGAAGAAAGGCTATACAACAGCGTATAGAAAATCAAGATACTGTATTATTCCACTAGAAGAGACCACTCGCTTCATGGCGTAAGCCACAGAGGCTAGCGTTCATTTGAGCGGCTCCCGCCGTAATTTCCTCTGCAGCCACCAGAAGAGGCCAGTCTCTTCCAGTGGGTTAAGACAGTAGATGTATCAGTTTGCCACATCGGCGATATGGATCAGGAGCAGTGTAACATCATTAGTGATAAGATGAACCACATAAGACCACCTTTGGCCGAGCACGAGTGGGCCAACCGAAATGAACTGACACCATTTTATAAAGCCTGCTCCAAGGGGAACCAATCTGTTGAGATTTTGTTGTCCCTGCATACTCTGTCACTGGCTGGGAATATGGTCATCATAAAATGCCAAGTACATGGCTAGCGTGTGGTGACATGTCAACCTAAAGGGCCCAGGCCACAATTACTGTATCATCTAGCTTCGCTTTATAAAAAGTGACATTCTTCCCAACCATTTACGCCGACCCAAGCATCCCATTACTCACAAATCCTGTTGCTATTTCTGGTGATTCTTGTGCCTCACATTGGAGTGTAGGCGCTCATAATGAAAGATATTCCTAGGAGAACAGTCCCTCGCAATATGCTCTCAGATGCTGACAGCAAAAATACAAATTTAACTACTCCGGTAAGGCATGAATACTGTTTGAACGGATGAGGTGCCGTGGAATCTATTAGTTGAACAAAGGCAAGAAATCCAGGACCTCAATCTTCATTGACTCTTCTGTAAGATTCCCCTGTCGATACAACCTGGGTAGATTTTAGTTTTAGAATCTTACTAACATGCCCCAGCAGATCTTGCAGGATCTCTCCTAGGACTCCTCTCGAGAATCTATGGATTGTTTGTAATCCCTAGATTAGGCCTAATAAAGTAAATGCTTCTAGGGGAGATTGTAAGATCGCATCTACGAATTGCAATGTCAACCGTTTGGGCCCTTATTGGTCCGGTTCGGGGGCCCGGGATTACTCCGTTTCATGAGGAACCAGGGACCTATTAGATAATATACATGCCGTTATCGATGCCTCTATACCTTACTTACAGCACTTTGGGCTACGGTGCTATTTGTGGCAGACCTGGCTCTTCGTGGCGATGTCGCCTTCGTAACTGGAAGGCATAAGACAAACTACTCTTTTTTGTATTGACAAGCTTACTAAACTCAAAGCAGGTAATGCACGATCCAATATGAAGGTTCCTCGGCATAGACCTCCTGACCAGGGCAGAGGTACTATGATATATGGGGACTCCACAAATCGTATAAAGCTGGAGAGAACGCCTCACAGATCTGTACAGCCGATTTCTACGAGACAGTAATATTGCAGCCGGAAAGCCTATTCTTTCTCCGAACTTACAGTCCCAGTTAATTTGAAGGCAAAGATGTCCGAACCATCAAACATCGTCCAGCGAGTAATTTCCAACCATGAATATTTTCGTGGCATAGAATTAATGGGGTTTGTCATGGTTATCGATCCGGAGGATATATACAGCGAACCAGAGGATGATGCAATAGTCAATCCTTCAAATACTCCCGAAGAATCAGTTGCTGAATCTGACGACGCACACCCTATTACTCCTTCCGATCCCACAAGCCCATCTCGTGAGGGCAGTCCCGACCCGTCAGAGGAGTATGTGATGGATAGCAGCAATAATCATTCCGAAGAGGTTGGAATGTGTCATCGACAGCAAACCGTGTCTAATGGGGGGGGTGAGGTGCCAGAGGTCAGGGACTACAGAATCCCAGGGGAATTTGTAAGATCGCCCAGCGTTCAAGATACCCATATCACTACCCGCAGGCCTGGCTCCACCAGCGGACTCGCTTTGATGTCACAGACTAGGATCACCTCAGGTAAGCTCTAACTGATTTTCGAACTTTGATTTTGAGCGAGCGTTGAAGCTAAAATCTATTCGTAATACATATAGATACGGAAGAAACCATAGGGGCGGTATCCGACGTAGACTTCGTATCTACAGAGACCGACGACCAGGAGGCGCCTCACGCTTTAATCTATAGAGGGAGAATCTATAGACTCCAAGAGGAGGAAGAGTAGGCCAAAGATGTCCGTACTTCTTGTGGCCGTCGCGGCGCACGGCTCTACACTGGGCCAATTACGGTACCGAGGTCTAGCAACGTTTTGGGCGGGGATCTGTGGAAGTAGCAACAGATCACGTGTTGTCGAAGCCTTGGGATCTCGGAGGTCATATATCAGAATTCAACCCGAATCCCCATAGGGCTTGTGGACCGGGCATGTCGAGTCTATAATGTGGGCCCTCTCAAGCTTCACCTAGCTGCCCTGAGCCTATAGTGGCTTCCTGAAACTAGTGGGGAGCGACGTGATGGGCTGTATGGCGTAGATATATTTGATCTGGGGCCGCTGCGGTGGGTCTGTTTGATTTGGGCCTGGTGTGCTTTCTGTAACTGTTTTCGTTGTTTTATGCGATAGTGTTTCTTTGACCGGTGCGGTGGAAGGATTCGGTGGATATTTAATTCCTCCGTCAAGCTGTATAAGATATGAGGTAGTCTATTTTCAGCATGTTAATAATTTCTATGGTTAGGGGTGAGGTTTGGTTATGTAATTCATTTGTCAAATTCTTATTTTTTATTCTACTTATCCATGCCTTAAATCCGTGTTAGTCTTGAGAAAAGCAGAAAACAAAAGGCACAAGAAGCAAAGTGCTATGCCACCACGTATACCGACCCGCCTGCAAAGTGTTGGCATTCCAACTGCATCACTGTACTGACACAATGCTGAGGTAGACCTAACCCCGTCAGCTCGCCATTTAAATAAATATGTCTACAACACCGAAAAACCGGCGTATGTGCGAGGTTGGAGCAAAACATCTGAGAACTGTCACATCTAGGACCCAAGCTGTGCGGCTACGCGGAACCTCACCGTATTTCCGCGCGATATTTTTGTAACGTAGTCTGGGGATATTTAGGTGGCGGGAAATACACTAAGAAAATGAAATTGTTAGGCAACATAGATACAGAACTTGGCTTGATAGAGCACTAGTATACTCATTGATTTTTGACCATTTCGTTGCTTCTATATATTTACAAGAATGTCCCACAGCGCTAGAGGTAAAAGTTTGGGGTTTGTGGCGCTTGCGTGAATGTATCGAGGGCGGACTGGTGAATGGATATTCCGTGACTCGCGTTTCGAATTCACTAGGAAGGGCCTAGCGATCGGTTTGCTGGGCATTGGCTGGGAGGGAAGTGCCCGAAGTTCCGCCCGGCCAGAATTTATCGGAGAAAATAGACGTGGTAGTGGGAGTGAGGCTGAAAGGGCTGTGGTTTTTGGAGGAGCAGTTGGGCTTGAGCTTGAGGTCGCTAATGTTATTGTTACAGCCACAGCTACCCCCACACATAACAACCAATGCTATAACCGAGTGCTCCAATGTGACGCACAAATTGGACTGGAAAACTTGAATCTGTGCTATTAATGTCAAACTCCCTACTCTGTTGGGTTAGCTCCACATCGCTAAATACTACTTGCCAGTGTGATACCAAGACAACCCAAACAAAAGTCCGCCTTAAAAAGCGACCACTACTTCAGCGTCCCCAGCCGTAGTCACGATGATCTCCGGCGTCTCGGTCGCCCGAGTGACCCCTTATGATCCCTATCTCAGCTGATCCTCTGCCGTCATTGGGATGGCAGAACCAGCAAGAGACACCAACTGGGACGCGCATTTTACGTTGGCTCCCACACAGTCCATGGCAGAAGATTCCCGTATGGTCGGCCGTATTATCCGACTGGGCACGGCTACTGTTGCCGTAAACCGTTGTCTGTGGCAGGATTACACGGGTTGCACGGACATATGCAGGCAACCAGCCATCCATGTTGAGCGAGCCGCCAGTAAGATAAACGGTTGGCTGTTGGCCAGTGGGTTATATTCTAGAGGTAGGTGGTCTATCTGCGTGTGAGTGTCTTGCGCCGTTGGGTTCGTTCGGCTGGGTGACACCTGAAAGTGTGAATTACGGACGGGTGGGCAGATCGGAAGCAGTGGATGGGGTGAATTCTCAGTTGTTGCAGGAGGTTTGTTAGATGAATAGATAGCTCTAAATATTAGGGGGTTCACTTGCATTGCCGGGAGTGTTTTAATTGCCTGGGTGGGATTGCTTGCCTCTTTCTCTGCAGCCCATTCAGAAAGTCAACCAGCAACCAGTTAATCTTTCTACGCGTCCAGCGACCGTATCAGATGACTATCTAGAGAATTATGTGGGCGGTGTTAAGATGAGGGCGTGGATTTTTGTTGGGAGGGCTAGGATGGTGTGTTTTGTGCGTGGGGTGTAACTGACTGGGGGGAGTTGGGTGGATCGCCTGATGATGATGCAGTTAGGCAGGTTGAGTGTTGCTTCTTTGGCAGAACATGAACAAATCACGGTTCAATGAAGTCTTCTATGGTATAGATGAGAGGGCGGCCACCTAAAACTGTAGAACGTCTCTGATGCCCGTGTTGGTTGTTGTACGGGAGTAGGGGCAAGTCTGTTGACAGTCAGTGGCCATGGTTGCAACAGTTCTCACTGTCTGTTAACAAACTTGCCCCGGCGCCCTTAGTTCATTGACAACCAACTGCACCGATACTCACTCAAACAACCAATTGCATTACCAACTTACCCTTAGATTTATAGCCCAATTTCCTATCTGGATTCAAGCGCCGCCTGAGTTCCATATCAAGCACCCGCGATCGGCAAATTGCCCACAGAACTGATTGGGCTGCAACAAGCTGCAAAGCTTTTCCAACCACCCATCATTCTGCCTGTGCAACTGGCAAGGTAAGGCGAGCCATCTCATTCATGAACGGACGCTCACGTTGGAGCAATCGCCTTGATCGGGTCAAATAATTGGAGGCCGACGGACGCCTTCTCGAGACTGCTGAGAAAGTCTAATAAGAATATAAAAGCTTGATCGCGGCCACTAACCGAGCCGAACACAGAAACCTGTATGTAGTTTTATCTACTAGCGCATCTCTAGCTCTGATCCACCGCCCAGAAATCCTAGCTTCACAACCTCCGACCTCACCTCATACATAAGCTCACCTAACGCTCACCGCATACTTAAATTCACCTAACTCTTATCTCCAACCAGGTCAAACCTCCCATCCCACACTCCATCCCAATTCAACGATATTCCCTTATGACGACCCTCTTCAAAGACACCGTAGCAACCAATGAGGCTCCAATCGAGTCCTACACCGATGAGACCCTAGCTCTCTGGCGCCAATATCCCGAGCTCAAAGGTCGTAGTCGCCAGCGCCCATCCCCCGAGAAGCTAACCTTTATCAATGAAGTGCTCAGAGGAGTTTATGTTGGCGATGCCACCAGCTGCAACAAATCCCATGTCCGCTCCCGCTACAAAATCTGTAACGATATGCTTCAGTACATCCCCGAAGATGGCCGCCCCCCGCGTACCGTCATCACCGATGACGAGGCCTATAGCCTCATTGTCGAGTCTCACATCAAGTATGGCCATGCCGGACGCGAGAAGGTCTTCCACTACCTCAAGGACAAGTTCTACCACATCACTAGGGAAGAAGTCGGGTGGGTACTCAAGCAGTGCAAAAAGTGCCGCGCAAGATGCCGACCCGAGAATGCGGGTGAGCATTTGCCGAAGAGTGTAGTGAGTCATGGGATAGGAACGGAGGTGACACGTAGGCCTGTTAGTCTGCCGGACACAAGTGATGAGGTGCTGCTCGGGCAGTATAGTAAGAAGTTTCAGGCACTGGAGAGGGAGAGTAGGTTAGATGAGACGCAGTGGATCGAGCTGTGTCTTGGAGTGGCAAAGGATGTGAGGGGGCCTATGGGATTGGACCTTATGCTCGAGAGTGAGGATAAAGGGAAGGCTTGGGATGATCATTTTACTCCCCGTTGTGAGGAGTATACTGAAAGATATTGGGGTACCAAAGTTGAAGGTCGTTGGTGGGCGGGAGACAATCTCGACTATCCTGATAGAGTATTGTGAGTTCCCAAGAATTGTAATTGCTTAAAAAAACGTTACTAACAAAACATGAATTGGTCAGGATCAAGGACTTTCTTCGCCGGCTCTTTATGAACTTCTTCCAGAAGGAGCGTGTCCACAGAGCCAGGATAGCCCGAAAAGTAAGAGACACCAATCAATAAATCAATCTAAAGAAATTCAATTCTAATTTCTAAATCAAAAGGTAGCCAAAACAGCCAAAGGCGACTCTTCTAGCTCTGCCACCACCGCTGATGCCTCCCCTCAACAAACCTCCTGGATGCGCTCCCATCCCCCCATCCGTATACCCCTCAAACCCACGGACTCCTCCAACCCCTCCTCACCCGCCTCCACCCCTTGTCCCACCCGCACCTCCCTTGGCAAGCACCCACGTGAAAACACTTCCACCCACCTCAACTCACCCCCGCCCTCCCAAGGATCCGGCGAACCCTTCACCAAAACCCCACGCCTCGACCGACTCCGCGTTATCCTCACCAGCACTCCGTCGCAAGTAGCACCACCAGAAGAGCCACAGGCTCAGGCTTCCACAGACCCATCCTCGGGGATATTGTTCATGACACGGGTCCAGAGCGATGCAGGCGAGGGTGGGAATGAGGTAAGGCTGGTGCATGGTAGTACGCTTACTAGTCTGCCATTTAGAGAGGTCCTCAGGAAGTTGCGCCGGAAACATAGACTTGGGGAGAAACAGACCATTACGGAGGTGGTTTTGGACTTTAGGGGCAGGAAGTTGTGTATTGACGCCGAGGATGAGGACGGACAAAGGGATTGGGAGACATGGGTAGAGTGGGAGGGGGCATTGGTAGAAAGAGGGAGACAGGTGGAGGTGGTGGTTAAGGTTGTAGAGGTGGTTGTGTAGCTCGCTAGGTATAGGCAATGCTTCTTCTAAACTGCCTCTACACCTCCATGATACTCTCTCCGCACTTACTCCAAATTCCCTCTATAGCTTCCCTATAACTCCTTTACAGCTCCTCTACATTTTATATCTCCCTACCGCACTTTCTCAATGGTTTTTCTACTCTGTTGCTACAATTCATCTGCTTTCTCCACATTGCCGTTTATCACGAGGAATACGTCTCTCTATACCACTAAATTTCCTTTTTAGACGGTCCTAGAAATACAGTCGCATTTCTTTTTTGTCCTATTTGACTTTATGCCGTTTCTTTCCTTTTTATACGATTTCTCTCATTATCTTTGCTTCTTTCTTTGTTTACATTTTACACATAATGGGTGCGGCTAGGATGGGGGGATTGGAACGGATTTCCTTGTTTGTATTAGATTTAGTTATGTCCCTCTTTATTTCATTGCTGGTAATTCCTTTGGCCGCTAGAGGTTTTATATAGATATAGCTTCATACCCGGCTCGGTGTATGCGAAGACGCGGTCAATGGGGTATAAATAAAAGTTCAAACTGTCTCGGGATCATTGCTTAGGCCAATACATGTAAATGCCTAAATCCTCATTTGGTCGTACCCCCATACGTCTCTATAGAAGAAAAAAACATATATTGAGACAGATCACGCTAACTACTACCCAAGCTGCAGTGAGATTGAGAGGAGAGGAGAGATTGATAACGTCGTCTAGGTTGCTGTTAGATGGATGCAAGAATTACGCCTTGGACACGTAAGACCCTCCCGCGAAAATCTTGCTTGTGGTGGTTGGATAATCTAATTAGAGGAGTTCCTAGAAGATTGTTAATGTACTGGCATATTCGCGGGTTCATGCATGAAGGGGGTTCTAAAAATGCCTTACGCGCTACAGTAGCATTAGTCCTAGATGGTTTTGTAAACTGTAGTTGTTGTTCAAACCTTTACTATCTGGTGCTGGAGGCTGTTTTCTTTTTGCTATGACCCAATGATGCTAACGCACTTTTGTGCGATGAGGCGCGTTCACAATCCAAAAATATAGAGTTTAACTGTGACAATATGGCGGTATCGATGTATTTATAGGTGGACGAGGGATGCGAAATAGCATCAGCTAGAGGGATACGGAGTTGACTAACAAGAATCGTGAATTCAACTAAGCAAGGTATCTGTAAATGGAGGCAAGGAAGAACAACTCGTGGGTTTTAGAAACATAGGTGTATTTACTGTAGGGAGTAATTGCAAGGTGAGTAATAATTCTGAGTGGTATTTTGGGGCACGTGGGGTAATATTTAAAGGTGCCGAGGGGGCGACAGTGTGCCTATAATACATCTTTGTTGTGGTATCCGCCAGTAGGAGCCAATTTGTATTTCTCTTCACCTGGACGTGTAATACACCTTGGCCAATATTTGTAGTTTTTGCAAACACTACGGGCCAGAATGTACACGAAGAAGGTACAGCCTTATTTTGTGAATGTATGAAACCGTTCGCCGGTCCGCAAATGCTCCGTCGGGTGGTTAGCCGCTTTGGGGGCAGATCTAGCGCATAGTAATTCTCAACCACATGTTTAAATTGGCCACACAAATATCACCGATTATCTGCACAACTTTATAATATATTAAATAAGAAAATGCAAGAACAGGGGGGTTTGTTTCCTCTCCCATTCTTTGCTCCCCACACCATGTGATGAACATTCTGGTGTAGGGTTAGCGATACCACGATAGGTAAATCCAGTGACAGCCTCTAACGAGCAACTATATCACCTAAGGGCATACCGCTAGAACCTCGTTAACACTCATCCCACTCAAATGAACAACGCAGGTCAGATATACTTATAATACCAATAGGGTTAGCCAGTGCTCCATTATTTATGAATCACCGGGGGACATGGAATCCAATATATGGGAGAAGTGGAAGGTCTCTTTTGCCATTCCTCGCCCTGAGGGCCAGGAAATGTAGCCATCTTGGCCACTTCCTTGCACGAGCGCCTTCCCTTGATGACTGAGACCAAGCAGTGATGACCCAGGTGTTCCTTCAAGCGTGAGGACCCGGTTTCAACCACGCCAGCAGATCCTTCAACGAAGTACTTCTTGATGTTCTTATCCGGATCTGAGCAGAAGGACCTGGAGGGGGATATGAGGAAAGCGCACAAGGTCATGCCGCACCCAACATCCCTATATAAGGTTCCTGAGATGTTCATATCAGCGAGGGGCAAAATAGGTCCATGAAGCGAATCGATCACCTACCTACGCGAGGCGCTGTGCTTGGCCGATAGTATCCAGGGCGCAGGTATAGCCGCAGATATAGGACAACCTGCGGCCAGATTGAGACATGTGTCCACCATCTGGTCGATAGATGTCGGGCGAGGATGATGAAAGTTCGGGCTTTGCATAGAAGCCACTGCAGCCCTTGTGTTGCTGCTCCTCTGATGGTCCACATCCCCATTGGCAACCAAATATCTCACAACCACCACCAGCTGAGAAATGCTGGCACCTACAGGGCGGTTGATGGCAGTGGCTTGGGGAAGGGACAGGAGATACAAATAATAAGGGGGTGGAGGAGCTAGATAAGGGGTTAGTTATATTGCAACATCAGTGCTGGAGATATTGGTTATGACTGACATCCACTTATACCACGCTCACTGCTCCCAAGCCGGATCGAGTGATAAGATATGGCTTTACAACGCTCTTGGTCCGAAGTAGGCATCTACCAACATATCAGCTCTAGCACAATCAAATAGGAACGAAGTAACAGCTTACTTCGAGGGAACCTACTATCAATTCCACAGGATTGGCAGGATCCTTCGAGCTCCGGTATGATGCGACCTTTGGGAAGGTTATCCCAAACGCCCGTCTCCACCTAATAACACAATCAGGATGAACGGCTCTTGATTCCGCTAATACAGAGGGGAGAAATACTTACCGGATACCCCTACGCTATTGAGCTTCTGGGTGTTTACCAGGCCATTCGACGTTAGTCTACAAGCCCCCACATCACACAGGGTGAAAGAAGCGCGTGCGACGTGCAAGAATTATTATTTACATACCAGTAGTACCTGGCGGCCAGTCGGGTATTACCAGCACAAGACGCTCACGGTATTGAATGCTGTAGAACCAGCAGAGGACAGAACCCCCAATAAAAAGAAAGCGGTATCGAAAGTATAGAATACCTTTCAAGCAGGGAGTTAGTGATGGGATATAGTGAGCAGTATAGGGCGGTAAAAAATGAAGTGTGTGACTCACAGAAAGACCGCTTTTAATGGAAGGAGATAAGAGGGGATTTTAAATCCGCTCTAGAAGAGTGGGAGCCGAGAGCACAACTAACTTAATAAAGGTGTATTAATCGAGAAAACATTGGTATATGTCCTTGGGGAAGTGTTGGTGGTATTAGGCTAGGAATTCAGATGCCAGGAGGAGATGATTGAGGGATGTAAGAGTAGAAGCGATAGCTTAGTAGAGGATGTGGGGTACAAGAATACAAGGGAGAGGAAAAGAAGTAAGAGGAGAAAGAGGGGGACGCGGGAAGGATAGTTTTTAAACCTTTAGAGGATACCCGGCAATAAGGAGTCATGGGTGCCGGATACAAGTACCATGCTAGATAGGTCTAGTAGCGGCAGCGGGAGACTCATACTACGCTAACGCATCCATCGGGGTGCTTTTTCGAGCAAGTACACGGCAGCAAAACCAGGGAATGGCAAGCTTGCGCGGCAGATACCAAAGCCAAAAGCCTGAAGAGGTAACACGCAACGCTGAGCCTGGACGACCTGCTCATTAAGTCTCTTGGAGGTCCCTCAGTTATAAAAAGACATGCTGTCTCATTCCGCTTAATCTAACGGTCCATGAGGATAGGAAGAAAAGAAACCTTAGAAATTGATTTCAGTCCCTGCCATTTCATAGACTATACAAGAAGATTAAAAGCGTTCTATAGTTCTATAGTGTGTTTTATAGACTCTAAATCTATCTAGGCTACAAACGATAAACTACGTACCTTGTTTCGTAATTAAATACTTCTTTACATCAAGGCCTCGTAGTTTGGTCTCGGTATACGTAAATGTACATATTTATGTATATCCATAAAGAATTGCGTAAGATTGCGCAAGGAACTGAGACAACTTGTTTTAAACACGCTTGAACAATATCATAAAGAATTACGCACAATAAAAAATCCCTTTTGTGTGAAAATACAAGTTGTCTAAAACCAGTCATAATATCTCACTCATAGGCCAATGATTATCAACCATGTTTTAAAGGTGACACATGGGGTCTGTTGACCGTGAGAGCTGTTGCAACCCCAGCCACAGAAAGCTAATCCTTACTAAAACTATAAATAATCCATTAACCTATTTTGCGGTAGTAGAAAATATCACGTGAAAGATGCCAAGCACTACATTTTGTGGAGCAAACAGAAAAGATAGGGTTTGTGGGGTTTCTGGCAGTCGCGAATATATCATCATATTTTTTATCGCAGATACATACTTCAAATAAATTGTGCTCTGAGAATTGCAGCCATTAAGCGGCCGATCGCTGCCGAGTCCTATTCACACAGAGACCAGATACCCCGAGGGTCAGTTGTGATATCGTCCTATCAGCGAAGCCTAAGTTCCTGGCACCGCGGGAGGGCTGCTTCATAATATACTTGTTATTAGTTTGACCGGAAAGCTTCCCTGTGCTGGATCCAGCGGCGTTGTCAGTATGGAATAGTGTCATATAATATTGACGGCTCTTGTTTATAGTCCCGCCCTGCGACTGTATGAGATTGACAGAATTTTATAATTCTACAAAAGAGCAACCTTCCGAGTTTGTATTAAGATACAGGCTTCTCCTAGTACTCGCTATGTCATCTATGCATGTAGGAATGCGACGTCAGTGACTTCAGTTAATCAAGGGAAAGTTCTTCAGACTTGTCTGAATCGAGTGGATCTATGCTCACATGTAAGACTCGTAAATTCTCACTTAATCTTATTTTTAAAGCTCTAGAGACATGGAAATACACCTCAGAAGAAAGGAAAGGCTATATTGATTTCGTTGTGTCAAAATATACCCTAACGATATAAATAAGACATCCATCGAAAATCGAGTGATAGTGGGTGATCCAGCATCCTAGAATATTTTTATTGATTACGCAGCATTCTAAGTTGTTTGAGAGGGTTGAATCAGATCCAGGTCTCTGTATTGGGCCCGCACTTTATTTGATGCTTCTGTGCATGTAATTGTATCGCAGGAACATCGTGGAGGGCCGGAAGATGAAGGGTAGATAGAATTACCGAAGATTGTCAGGATCGTGGGCGTGCTGCGTTATCGTCCCTGGAAGAGGTAAAGGGCAAATACCACGTTGGAAGATGCCTACTTTGAAAGATTCCGTGCGCAGCTCAGTAGTATGTAGCCCAGTTTATATGAGCTCTTCTTGCACTCTGCGACCTGCTCTCTCGTTTCCACCAATCAAGCGGTAGAGAAGGCGGTCACACTAAAATAGACACGACCCAATTTGCTATCGCACTATTTTCTACCTCACCCACTTCTACCATCATTTCTTTCGTGTTTCCTCTACGTTAGAAAAGATCTAAACATTGATTACTAATCAGCTCTTATATTTAGAAACCACCAATTATCTCGACGAAATCCATAAGCTGGGGGTTTGGTGGTATCCGCTCCTAGCAAGGACATTTTTCTCCGATCTTGTTCGTTGGAATTTCGTCTGTCCCCATTAATCTCGCTCCTCACCCCGTGCTCAGAAGATTCCATCGAGAGTGCTTATCCTGATCGTACCCTAAAGGAGCATCAAGTATCATAACATGACTTTACTCTTAGCAAAAGACCTCTACACCACCCATAGGATAGCTTGCCGTCACCCCACCAAGCGTGCGACCTTCCAAGGTATTCATCGAGATACCGATGCTGCGCATGGTAATGCGTGGTCTTATATTGCCTTTCGTGAGGACTTTACTAAGGAAGCTAAAAACACAATCAAGCAGGTTGAAATTCCATCCGTGCAGGTCGGGATGCCAGTAAAGCGGGCGGGGGGCGTGTAAAGCAGGTCAAAGTTTCAGGGAATCTGGTTGATAATCAAACGAGGGCAGCGTGGGATCGCGGCAAAGAAGCTCGAAATCCATGTTAAGCAGGTTCAAGCTCAATCAAGGCAGGCCGATATCCCAGTAATGAGGACTAAAATCCTAACACCGTATGTCGACCCTAGACTCCTCAAATCCGTTTACTAATAATCCCACGTAGAGCTACCTCTATCTCTGACTATCCTTCCATTCAACCTGTTGGGGAGGTTACACCGAGCCCAGTGGCCCTGGACCTTCTTCCCGTCTTGTTTCTCATTCCTCTACATGAGGTGTCGACCTTTGTTACACAGAACGACTTCGGTGGATGCGATTTCAATTGTTCTGCTAACGCAGCGTGCTCCACCAATTTGGAACCGGAACATCAAATGTATCTGTTATACCGGCATCTACACAGTTTCGATATCACTACAGTTAAGCTTGGGTGGTCGGTACTTCGGCCAGAGCCCCCAACAAGCGGTTTCCAATCATCAAGACAGGCTTTACAATCTCTCGACCTGCTCGCTGAAGAATTTACTTCTAGAAACATGTCGGAGGATCTGAAGAGAAATATACAAACGTGCCTGAACTCCCAACCTTAGCGATATCTTCAAAGGGTTCTGCACCTACGTCACCTTCAATATCTGGTTCCTCTGTTACCGCCTATTCGAATATGACACCTCCCATTTTTGGAACCGCTAGTATAGCGACAGGTAACAAGTGATGGAACGCCCTGAGAGTACAAACACCAAATGTTGGTGGCGTTTTATCAAAATAGGCATCACTGCGTTCCATCACTTGTTATCTACCACTGTTCATCTCAAGATTCAGATATCTCTATCGTCTTCAGTGATGCGAGTATTCATGACTTCCAGTCTGATCTCTCTGAATGTGCATCTACGCGTGCCTCGCCAAAAGAAAAAGTAAGATTTCATCTATTCCGCTGGAGCTTCGCGTCTAACTTGTATCTTCTTGCCTTCCAGGAACTATCCCTCCCATCAGATGGATTCGCTGCTGTTGGTTTGGATGAAGAATCATCAACGGAAATCTCCACACGGGGAGAGAGGTCGAGGGAAGATGCCCTAACATACTTTACCACAACCAGTACAACTGTGTGTACTCGCCCCGAGAAAGAAACTGCAGTCAAGATGGAGTACCACCTCGGAGAGATAAGTAGTGACCACAGTAGGTCATTAGTACACTGCCTCCATCCCAGTGGAAAGATTGTATGCTATTCCACCATCCAAAATTGCCTACTATTCACAATCGCTAATAGAATAGAGAAGACTCGGGATGATAGCTTGAGTAAGTCTCAGGGTGGAAAAGATCCTCCAGACCTTGGCTGTGATATAATCGTCCAACGCGTTATTGTTGAATCCGACTCGGCTTGTGAGGTAAGTTTCAAGTAATAGGACTGGTTCATTGTTCTGGTTTCAAACTTTAATGCGGGGTATCATTGTATCTAGGACTACTGGTCAATATTTAGCAGCGCTATGAGCTTTGCTCTATCAGATAAAGGCCGACTGGAGAATACTCAATTAGTACCGGATAGGCGTTTGTCTGAGCTTGAGGCGGTTACCCCCTGCGACGATCGTTTGAAATGGACCCCCCAGGTAAATAGCAAATATATCCTGCTCTCTCACCCGTATGATCTAATCTTCTCATTTCTTCATAGGAAGATGAGGGTCTTAGGCAGATGTAGACGGCTTTTAGATCCCATGAGACAATGATGGAGCAAGTATGCTTTGAATATCTCCGAATTCGATGTGATCGCTGCTGACAAGTTGTATGTTTTTGGTCATATTATAGAGCCAATCGTAGGTGACGAGGACTTCACCCGAACATGCGGCATCTTTGAAGACGGCACTGCAACGGCACCTGTCGTCAGGCTCCCGTTGGATGCCATGTCTCCAGATCAGGGTTTTTCCCAAAGCATTCCCATCTTTGAGGGCCCCGAGCCAGATACACCAATCTGCAAACTGCCTAGAGGTACTGTTTTTTCTGTCCTGATACAGCTTGAAATAATAGCAAGTATATTGATGGTTTTTTGAAATTAGACATCACTCAATGAAGATCTCCACAGTGTGTTCCGTGCTCGGGGGTGGTATGTTGGTGGGTTATGGCAGGATGACGACGAGCTGGAAGAGGCCATATCCCCAATACGAGAGGGGGCCGGTGATAACGTCCGCCGAACCCAAGAAAACACTAACTTTGATAATGTCTACCAGAGACTCAACCTGACTCGGGTGGGTGAGGCTTTCTATCGGTGGACTGGTGGGAACTAGGTCTTGATAGTGGTTAGCTGGAGGGGATATGTTCAGAAAACCTTGCTTTAATTGTTATAGTTTTATGTACCAATATTTCCATTTAAGGGCTATATAGTTTGCAAAATACACACTTCTGTTTTCAAATTTCTTAATTGTGCTACAATCGTCATAGAACACTTGTTATTGAGTATTCTGGTCTGTGATTGTAAGAAGGTTTGCCCCAGTTAGTCATTTAGTAAATCGGGCTCTTATCAAGAGATCATGGAGTATATTTCCCTCTTTTATTTAAATGTCCCCGAAAAACGAAGTTACTCAAGGTTTTACTAGGCTCTCAATTTTTCGGTGGTAGAAGGTGGTGAGACGCAATAGATAACCCTAACCTTAATCCTCATGAAGAAAACCCAACCCGCCATGACCACACCGCATTCCGCTTCTGGAGAATGCGAGATTTCTCTTCCTGACGCCGTTATGGTTTATAGTCCTGTCATTTGTGGAACAAGTTCCAAAAGCAGGAGTGGAATTGTGGGCCAGTGAGTTTACCCCATTGACGACAGCTTGATATATTTCTACAACGAACTTAGATGTATGAGGTGATTCAGAGGGTGATTCAGAGGCATACAACTTCAACGAAGTAGACCGAGATTCGTTGCAAGAATCAAAGGGATGCCAGGCTGCCGAGAAGGGTTCGTACCGGCGGCGAGAAGCAACTCCTCCCATTCTTTGTCCATTTGATAAGCATAATCGTAGCGTGGGTGCCTGCACCTAAGCTAGGATGGTACCACTATCATGAGCTGGTTCTGCTGGGCCTGATGGCTGTGAAGGGTCAAGTTCGTCTGATCAGCTGGTGGGGCTAAACTACATTGTTGGAGCTTTGCTCTATGTTCGAACACTTACGGCGTTGTTGGTCTTGGGTACGAGGCGCGAGGTTTTGTCGATTACCTAGACAGCGCCTTCTGTCAATGGTTTCATCCAGGTTCAGTACACCCTGACCAGCGAAAGAATCCGAAAATGCAGTTAGTCAATTTTTCTGGTGTGGCGCTGCTTTTTCATACAAATTATCCCTGCCCTGATCAGCTGCGTTTTCTCGTGCTTTTGCCGGTCAGCGTGTATGAGGGCAGGTGTACTGAACGAGAGCCGACGAGAGAAGAAGGTTCTTGCAGGTGGTTGCAGTGCGGCATGTCGGCCAACATGTCTTTAAATCCCTCATAGGACCAGGGTTCCAATGGTTCCTCAGTTTCCCAGTTCAAACCGGTTTTTCTAGAACTGTTTCAAAAGATCGTTCGGTTCAGTTTTGCCTATTCGCTATTTGGTTAAGTTCAGTTCTTGACTGGCCAAGGTCATTTCTTTGGGCAGCTGGAACTCCCCAGACAAAGTATGATTTCTACTTAGAGTATATCCTAGCCCCTAGCAGGTTCCGTGTTTAGTTCCGGTTGGACAAGCACCAAAGCCTCAGAACGGTTCCGCGCCATAAACCAGTTACTATTCGGTCAGCCCCGCCGTAGGCCATCACTACTAAGCTCAGCCAGCTCAGTTCAGTTCCTCTGGAAATCGAAACCCGTTACAACTGTTGAATCACTGAATAGAACGGCAAAATGGGATTTCTGGCTGGTGTGTTAGGAATGCCATTCTATAAGGTGACATTATGTAGGAAACAGGTCTAGGCGGTAGGACAGGACTGAGAACAATCGACTTCTCACATTTCTACTGATAACGTTGCGTCCCGGTTCGACCAGTCCTTCAAATACTTACAGGTACTTTGCATCCCCCATCTCCTCAATACATTGATCAAGACATCAAGAATAAGTAATATGATCATGATCAATCTAGAGCTATTTATATCACATCCATAATGTCGATGCACAGGCTGGAAACCACAGACGTCCTCTCCTTATGTCATACCTCTAAGCTGCAAATCCCCTTGGGAACAAACGGGCCGTATCGAATTAGTTGGTAGCCTTATGCGGATATTCGAAATGAGGGTTTCAGACTTTTTGATACTAGAAGCTGGCTTTCTAGCTAAGGTGTTTTAAGGTAGTTGTGGAGTTAACCTACAGACCTCTATATTTACTTTAGCGACCAGGCTAGCTTTCTACTGGTTTAAATTCAGGTAAGCCCCCCTATTTCAAATACAGAAAGACTACACCTGAACTGTATTTATAAGTGTTGGGGTGTAGTATGGAGATGGGGAAACAACGATCTAATAGTTTCCTACCTGTGGAACTATAGTACGTGGGGGATTTCCAGCTCCATGAACACCTGGCAGGCGAGAATTTCTGTCTAATGATTTAAGACCTCCAAATGAGTCTGAGACTGCCCAGAGCATCTACAAGGTGTTACACATTAATGGCGATCCCATACCGGGATAACAATATTGAAATACTTGGCCCGCGGGATGCGGTCTTATAGAATCTCATCAAAGGTATCATCCTACAGTAAAACAGCAACCTGTTCGCGGGAAATGGGCACAAAACTAGGGTAAAAACGTCTTTGCGGAGCTATCAATGCTCAATCTCCCATAACGCCCATGTCTAAATTACCACTTTCCAAGAAAGGTATTATTTGGAATCGAGTATGAATGTACTCTTGTTTATTTAATTCAATTTTATTTACTTGAAGTCATATCGCGGTAATATCTATGATACTCATCACCACACAAATGAAGTCAGCAGAGCATAGTTACGCAATTATATTTCACGCCCAGCCATGGGTGGTAGCTGCACCATCTCTGGTGGGCGTTGATTCCAAAATTCGGCTTCATCGACGTCGCGGTTCCAACCCAGTTCAAGCACACCGCCCCATGAGATCCAGTTGTCACCGGCGCGTTCCCAGACCTCCTCTGTACAGCCTATAGTAAATTATTCTGTTAGTAGGTGGAACATCCTTTGATTAAAAGGCAGGAGAGAGCATACTGAACACAATGCAGTGAATTAGACCTTGGGATGCGACACAGCACTATTGGAACAAGATTAGTAATAGTTTCCGTAGTAAATATTATTGAAGATAAAACTCACCTTCTCCAAAATTGTCAACCACTCCGGCGTGCCCCAGCGCTCGCCACTCGCATGATACACATGCACACACGTTGGGATCACCCACACTAATGCCCACGCCAGAGGGTACTTCATCATCCTGAACCCCGCCGCACGCAGGTCCTTCTCAGTTGCCTGATAATTGATCGGTGCCTCAGCGAAACTCTCGCCCCCACCACGCACCATTGTGTCATCACGAGCACGGATACGGCGGTGGAACTCGAGGTCATCGGTGTCGAAGTCGCTGGCTTTAGTGATGTACCGAAACAGGGAGCTGTAGGTGGCCATGATGATGAAAATGATGATCCAGCGGGGGATGTAGTTTATAAAGAGAGATATTCCGTCATTTTGGAACCAGCACCCTGACCCAATTTGTTAGAAGTGGATATTGTGGGGTAATAACTAGACGAGGAGATTTACAAGCGCCGACATCACCGTAGCCGACTACGGCAAGAGAAATAGAGGCACATATTAGACTGAGGAGCCATGGAATTGCCCAAATGAGTCCGACGCTTTTGTGAATGAATTTGGCATATTTACCGCCCCAGCCGACCATGACCCAGGTACTTATCGCGATAGTGAGTGCCCAGTAGTCGGCTAAGAAATAAGATGTTAGCATATATGCCTTTGAGAGAATTGGAAAGTGGTGGGATTTCACTCTGTACGACAAATAATTGCGTAAAGAATCCATTTGTGGAGCACAGAGATGGGTAGGTATGCATGTTCATGATGCGGCCGTTCATCTGGAAGGCGGTACTGAACATGAAGTTCAAGCTCAGAAGCATATCACTTGCGGCCAGACCTGTATATACCTGAGTAAGTAGTCATTCTCAGAGTTATGAGAGATAACGAGGCATACCAGGAAGCATCTTGTGCCTGTAATACCTCATAGTTCTCATAAACTAAACCCCCATTAGCATAGCTCGAAACCTCTAACTAACTGGTCTACCTACCTTGCAAGAAAGAATTATAATCAGCGAGCTCAACAACGACAGAAGCGCCATGATAAACAAGACCACATTCATAGTTGTGCTAGGCGTATACTGCTCTGTATGATCCATGATATCAACACCCCCACCATGGTGATGATCCTTCAAATAGCCTCCAGAGTGGCCATGACTATTAAAACGCTCGTTCTCAAGCCCGTCGCAACTGTTCACATGGCTAGTATTGGTGATCTGCATCAGGATTATCCTGACGCAGTCGGCTGTCTGGGTCGACATCTTCCCTGTGGTCAAATGAGGTGTGGTTAACAAAGGTGGATATTAGCTTGTAAATTAAGAAATAGAGAATTGGGAAGAGAGTCAAGATTGTACATTGAGGGAGGAGCTGTACCGGGCTTTTGTTTTGAGGGCCATGGGTGGTGCATATTGGCCGAGCTGGCGGAGGTGCAATCCAACCTTCAGGGTGGTTTTTTTATCTTGTGATATTTCCCAGTGGGTTGCGCGGGTGTACTTTGAGAGGTGCTACAACAATGCAGTAGCATTGCCAAGGTTGGAAGAAGTGATTAGCGGTGGGAGATGACGATATAACATATTTCGAAGTGTAAACATAACACGCGATATCCTGGCCTCACCAGGAAGATGATTAGTTCAATCCAGTGTAGAAAACATGACCTACACGCATTACTCATGGCTGAGAAAGCTTGAAGACCCGTGGTCCAAATACATGTATTACGAACGGTTACAATCACCTATCGAAAAGCATCATCACCTTACAACCCTACTTACTCTCTATTGTACGAACTCCGTCCCCCAGAACCATCGCCATATCTTTGCCAGTGTACACCTCCAAAGTGCTCACGCTAACCACATGTAGACAATCGAGCAAGTATATATCTTTCCAAAACGAAATCTGCTCCCAGAACATGCTGGAACTGTAACACCCGATCTCAACGAACGCATAAATCATAAACCAAAGGCCGAACGAGCAACCAAGTGTGCCACCGGGAACCTGCTAGCTTGAAGTATGTAGTATTATCAGTTGTTCTTAACTGAGGAATAGATACCCTAGTGGCATTCAGAGCTCAAATCTAAAATTATAATAATCCAATTACCCCTTATGAGATATAAAGTCTATGTATCCCCTGAAGGAATCTTGAAATATACTTTCCAATCTCACCATGCGGGCTAAATACCTTACTACTGACTAAAACCTTTCAAGGGTCCTGGTTATTCAACCAACGAGAGGCTTAACTTACGCCTATCCTTTCCGTCTCTACCATAACTGTGGTTTTTTTTTTTTTTTTTTTTATTCATTACATGGAAGCAACTTCACGGTTATGGCACTAGACACTGGCTCAGCTATCTAAACTACCTATTCCGCCCTCCCCAAAAAGAAAACAAAAACAAAACACAATTTCAATCTCGTCAACCCTTAAAACTGAACCTAGCCTCTATCTCATCTTTGCCATACAGTACCTGTTCCTCTATCTCCTTAATTTGCCAGCTCAACATTTTAAAGTCAAAGCATTTCAAGTTCGTCCCCTAATCTATATGCTTAGTGTCGATCTCTCTCAACCTTGTAACTTTCGTGTATCACTGGGGCACTAGTAGAATTAAAATCGCTTGTTTGTAGTTGTGTTTGAACCAGGCATATTTGCTGACCATGCATTTTTCATCTTCGTTCCCATCCCTGTCATGGGATTTGTCTACCTCTCCATAAACTTTCTACACTCGATACTTGTCTTGTGATATGGCTACTACTTCGATTGTCTTCTTAGGAACATGTACTGGGGAGGGTGGATCAGAGTCTCGCTCCTCTTGGGGGAGATTGTTCTGGAGAGGTCAGGAACTTCAGGTTCTTAACCATGCATAATTCCATGATCTTTTCACTTGTCAATCTTTTGAACATGTCTTCTACCAATATTTCTCTTGACCATCCTTTCCGCTTTTCATTAACGATGTTTCTATGGAGGGGGTGGGGGTGGGTCACGGTGTTCTGAGGGCTCGTGCTAGTATTCTCACTGGTTGTGATGGCTGTGGTGTCGGTAGTAATTTTGTCGGCCGCGGCGGTAGTCGTGTTGATTGTGGTGGGGGAAGGGAGATGGTGGGGATCTAATGTCTTTGTGATAATACTCGTCATCATGTGGTATGACACCGTCCCGGTTGCTGTCATTGCTTCTACTGGATGACGTCGTAACTAGGTAGTAGGAGCGACCCAGGGTATGCTTTGTAAGATTTCCAGCACACAAGGACAGGCTTTATATCATCGAAAGTTCGAGAGACTTGGAACTGAAAAGTCGAGCTGATTCTCAACGAAGGTAGAAACCAAACATTTAAATATATTCAAACTTAAAACTAAGCAGTGAAAAGAAAACATTGCATGAAGAGGAAAGGAAAAGAAGACAGAGACGACACCATCGAGTATATATACAAAGGATTCTTCACGCAACTGAATCCCGAGGAAACCTATAGAAACTCTACTGATTTATCATCGCAGCATTCCGAATAGAACATACAGGGAAGAGAGAAAATATACAAGGAAGAAACCGTGCTGCAACAACACCTTGTGCAGTCGGGAACCGAATAGGAAACTCTAATAGCACATTACTCATACAACCCTGCTTCGCAGTTGCCTTCTTCATAGTGGCACAGGCTTAGACCTAGCCTGTCAGCGACTGTCCATGATATTGCTGTAGTTGCTACGGTCGCTCAGCATAATTGTGTCATCTGTCCTTGTTGACTTAGAGTCTTTATCTTGGTGTGCCGTATATTCTGCTCTTGTCTCGTATGGGATTCGTGGCCCAGGGCAGAGCCTTAGCATATTCTCTAGGTGTTGGATTTGACTTAACAGTCCAAGGTTCTTCTTTGCTAAACTACTAACGTTCTGTCTCAATCTCCTAATTTCCTTAGCTTGCTCTGACTGCAACCCGATGCTCATAGCCATGCGTTTCGGGGTACTCATGGCTCTCTTCTCTCTCCAGTTTGCTGCCCACATACCCTTGCTGGAAGGACGAACGTGTGGCATTATTTACGAATCACTCAAACGCTTGTCCGCGATCCGCGATGTGGTCATTGAAATATCTCACTTTGCCGCCAAAGTGCGTTTCAACATATTATTGGGCAGCACCTCCTTTACGAAGGAAAGGAACTTAGATATTTTGTTAGGAAAGGAGGCAATCTAACGCCGATAATCTCGCCTTGCGACAAAGCTTACGGACTTCTCAAGCGCTTAGAAATCGAGATATCCAGTTCCATAGCTATGGTGCATCTAACCATTTCAACTAACGTCCTATGCTACAGAGTTAAACTTCAGAGAAGCTCTCGCGCTGCTTGTCTATTACTATGGGCTATAATGCCATGCCAATTCGCAAGAATCTCATAGCCTCTTCAATTCATGGCATACACCTTATTATTTGCCCTCCCATCTCATCCTAACTAACTCCCTCCGATCTTTTGGATTTCCATCATCATATCTTATCCGCGCTATCTCTTCCTTGTTCAATACTATCGGAATTGTGTTAATCCTTCCCTAAGGTTGGTTTCAGATATCTCGCACGTTGAAATTAACTTGCAACCAGTTCCATTATTAGCGATCTAGGAGCATCAACGCTCATTAACTACGGCGATCAAAAACTTACATTGATTATTTACGTCCTCAAAAGATGGGCTTGGAATCACAGGGCTCAATCTTCATAGCCCCGGTATCGGCTCTGGAGCGATCCGGCCTAACAGAGCCGGGTCCCTGATACCTCTCATACTTCTCCAGGTCATAGCTTGTCAATACCGGAAAGGAGTCAAGATCGCACTCGAACCTCAACAACCACTCATAATCAAAGTAATGATTCTTGTGAACGTTGACCGCGCGGAAGCCAGTACTGATACTAGAAGCTGAGATGCCAATGACCTTTGAGACCTGATTCTGGTCAAGTGCCTTGCCAGTAATCTTCGCAATGACATAGATGGCGGTCCCAGCGACATTCAGGGGGCTTCTTGCACAGAAGTCGGTATGAAGATTCATCTTTTTTGCCAGCTCCTGGGCAGCGAGGGTGAAACGCGCATCGAAGCCTAGCACGTTGCAGAAACGGATCATGAGTAACGTTGCATCTGTATGAGAGGTCATGACATATGGTTTGTTGATTGTACTCGATGCTGTCACAGGCTCTTGACACAGAAGTTTCTCGATCTTTTTGAATGTCCGGCCAATATCTTTCTTTGGGACATTTGTCAATAGGAAGATTTCCCTAAATGTTCGGTCAACTTTGCATTGTCTGCATGCAATCAGGATACAGCTGGCAACGGCCGCCTCGTAAACATAGTTCAGCCTCGATTTCCCCTTCATATCGTTGTCCACTTTCTTGAAAATCAGCTTAGCCAAATCCCTCACATTATCCTGAATCCCAATCTTGGCACAGTAGGCATCGATCTCAACATAGGCTTTCGAGAGACTCTTGCTTTTATCTACGTTGTGCACTTTTCTCTGAGTTCTCAGAATACTTTCTGTCTTTGGATCATTCTTGCCCTTGATGTGTCCGATTTCGGTATCCAGCAGTGAACCATTGTTCAATAGGTCGGGGGCTTCACCAACACGATTTCTGTCTGCGCCTCTGCTGTTTGAGTCGTCGTTGCTGAATGTACGCCATTCGGCACGGGTGTCGATCATGCGAGACTCCATGACGAGGCCACAGGAGCCACAAATTGTGTCTCCACAAGAATACTCTTCGATTAGATTGGCGGGACTTTCGCGGCAGTACGGACAGATCATTTTCACCTCAACGTCAAGAGCCCATTCTGGCTGAGTTTGACTTGGTAGGTGTGGAAGCTTTCTAGAGTGATCCTGCTGGTTGATATGTTCAGACATGGCTTACGTGCTGTGAGAGGCGCATAGGATTAGCAGGAAATGCCCTGGGTTAAGAGGAAGAGGTTCGGGGTAGGTGCCTGTGTTTAAGGTATTATGCCTTCTATTGAGTCCTTAAAAACATAGAGTTTAGATCCGCGAAATGAGTGATTTCCAGTTCCAAGCTTGAGTCTGTTCGGAAAGCTGGTTAGCCAATGCTCGAATGCTGTACACAGATTCACTTGGTTTACCTTATTATGCGAGCTTTCCCAGATGATTCTGGCGACTCCAAGTTTGTTTAAGGATTACGCGTGTTTTCGAGGAAGATGAAAACGGAGGGATTTGATGGTTTTTATAGCTGCTTTCTTGCTTAGGTGGGAACAAAAGAGAAAGGAGAAGAAGGTGTTCAGTACGCATAGCGGCACGTAAATCTGTGTTCAAAGTTCCCAACACAGCTAATGTGGTACATACACAACCCACATCGTCATGACCAGTTAAGCCACGCACCCACTCTCCAACCGCCCAAATGCAATCAGATGGTCTTGGACCCGTGTAGGAAGACTAAATATTGTACATTTGACCATTGTATTGGACAATGTAAAATGTATTAATATCACTAGGTCGTCTCCATGCGGCAAGATCCTGATTGGATTAGGAAAGAACCGACCACTAGAGATGCGGACCTTGATTCGTGCTAGAAATGAATTCTAGTGTCCATAGAATATGGGGCCCCGCTCGCGCAGCGGTTGATAATTACAGCGGGAGGATAAAGAGGTTAACTGATTCGCTGTAGTAGCAAACGAGTCCGATCAGTTGAATGATTGGACTTGAGCCCACAAACTGTACATCGTCTAATAGTGGTCCTCAAACCTTTGAGAATTCTGTTCACGAGGTGCATGACTACCACTGCTGCAACTCTCGTAAACGCGTCCTACGATTATTTGAAGTTGTTCAAAGGTGTTATTGTGATAGCCGAGGCTATATTTGGTTATTGCCCCGGGTTGGAAGAATGTTTAGGATAATGGGAGGAGGGGTATCGTTTGTTTTTGTTATGGGTTTAGAGGGTGCTCGGGAGTACAATAATGGGTAGTTGAAGTTTGTTTAGGAATAATAAGAAAGAAAGTGGATGTATAGCGGACGGAGCTACTACACCTAATCCATAAGGTGGAAATCTAAAAGAATGCCAGACAGAACAGCTTTCCTATAGTATATCAGGGTATGTGTCTCTAGGTATATTTGTCAAATCTATTTGGTTTGAGATGTAAACATGCTGCGCCGGGCTTTACCGGGCAAACCCATGGTGAGTCGGCACTAAGAATAAGTTAGATTCTCCATCGTTACCCAGAAAGGTTAACATCTGAATAAAGGGCATCTGTAAATTATATAAGTGGAATACATGGAGGCTTTATATGCACGCACGGGACTATCACCCGGGAAGAATGGTAGGATTAGGGAGATGAAACTTGCTTCCGATGTAAGTTGAGAGGGGAGGGAGAAGTCCTATGGCTTCTGTTTGCACTGGATATCATACTATAGCCTATAAACATCCTACATTGGACAGACTGAACCAGCAGCGCCCACTGATACCTGCAGTATTCAACAATTATTGATCTTTCGCAGTTCGATGTCCAGGTCACCTCATTTTATGAAGAGGTTCTAGAACAGTTATATTGCTTCTATCAAGCTATATCTCTCTCTAAGAACTCGCACATAAGCTATCGGCACTCAGCGGCAAAGTCTTGCTTTATACCTTTTGGCGTACTTGCCTTCACATGGTGGAGCCTCTCTATTACATTACCTCTCGGCTCTAAGGTAGTACTACCTCATTATATCTATATTAATCGATTTTCTACTATTCCGCATCTTTACTTTATCACCTGCCAACAGGTCTTCTCACTACGCGGGTAGTGAATTTCAGAAAACAATTAAGCATCACTTCAGAGGGCAGCCTAAGGCAGGGAAAAAAGGCTTGAGTGTTAATATATCTACTGTACGATTGATATTGAAATTTGCGAAATACGCGGCTAAAGCTATTTCTTACAATGAAGATATTTCTTGCATGACAAATCTACTTGCAGCATGATACCGGCCATGTATCAGTAAAGGAAGATTCACCTCGGATTATACTCCGCTGCTGAAGCTTCCTTATGCTCGGGTCATTTCAACCCCGACTGCGGATATGTATTTCCTTTCCCCTAAATGACCTCCGCCCTGCTCGCACGACTCATCTCTTCATGCCAAGCTGCCCACTTGTAGTAAAGCTGCTCGGGGGTCATTTTCTTGTATGGGAAGCGACCATTGAAGTCCGTAGCCAAGATGTGAAAGTTTCTCGCAGTGACTTTATTCCCCATGCGTTCAACAGCCCAAACGAGCCAGCGGAGGTCCTCAGCATTAAAAGCAGCAGGAATGGCCGAGATTGCTTCCTGCGCAGTCTGGGACAAGATATCGTCCGAACTTCCGAATCTGGTGACATAAGAAGAACGGAGTACCTCCTGGGGGATTTTGTTTTGGTCTGCGTAGGTAACATGTTCTATGGGCATTAGATGATGAGTCAGCCATAATCTTCTTATTTGGAAATGCCAAGTCTTACGATGAAGTAAAACGAGTCCCATTGCAGCCTCCCACTCGTCATGAGTGAACTTCTGAACTGTTGGCGATGTGCGATGACCCATCCAGCACTCTGAGATAGGAGTTGTGGAGGGAGTTCCTTCATGGCTGTTCGGAGCAGAAATGGTGCTATCACTACTTCCAGGAGGGTTGGGACTAATCACGCCATTCTTTGTAGGAGCGGTAGTGGGGTTGATGCTTGTAGTGTTCCGGAGTTGAGAGGGTCTGAGGGCCGAGATCTGAGCAATTCGGCGTCCATTGTTAGGCACGACTGTAGGGCCATGCGTAATGGTCTTGGTTATAGCTGCTCTCTGGCGCTGGGCCTGTGCTTCGGCGTTTTGAGCACTACGTAGCACCATACGCGGAGGATTCACTCTGGCGCTGGAAGTTTCAATTACGATGGGGGCTGCATAAGCCTGTTAATCTCAGAGCCACAAACTGGATAATTGATTCTTACTGACAATTTTCTGAGCCCTTTGGCGTTGGTGCTTCAATAGCATTGCCTTTTGGCTTTGGCGCTTCAATGATCTTGATCTCGTCGGTGTTATTGATCTCGATGTCGGCGTTTTCTAGGTCAACTATTGAGGTACGACGGGTAGTTCTACCTGGCCTCCCAACTGGCCGCCCAGGGACTGTAGGATTAAGGGCAGTGCGTGAAACCTTTGGCATGATGAGGAGTTCTATCTTATGATATCCTTTGGAGCAGAATGATATTGAGTGTTATGATCTAAACAAGTGAAACTTTAGATTAAACGTGAAACATTCGGAGAGGGTTGTAAGGAAGAGAGAGTAGCCGATGGTCTCCTCCTCAAGTGAGCACTTTGGTGTGTAATTTTGAGCCCCCCTTTGGGGAGGGAAAGCATGTCCCATGCAAGGATCATACAATGCACTCTGAATAGGACACGGTTAACTTAAGTATATGTTCTGTTTGGCAGTAAGATAGGAGCTTCATACCTAGAACTTATATTTTGGACACATGGCTTACTTCTTGTCCATTTGTAGGATACAACTGGTCCTCGGGTATTGGGATGCGAAACCGAACCAGCATATCTACTGTTTCGCTCACGCTTGAAGGCTCATTCGTAATCTAGGTAGAAGCGGCCTACTTCATATGTACCGAGACTGGTATTCTTCCCTTTGGAGTCGAGACGTCCCCTAACTGTCACCCTCATCCTCGGTATTGATTCTTAGCAGAAACTGATTGTTCCTGACATCGTCGATCAAGAATTCAATGGACCATGCTGTCTTTAACACCAGGGCAGGAATCCTGACAGATGCTCTATCTCAAGGCCATCAAGTCTCAGTCATTATAACCTGATGCGGACTATAGTGCGGACTCCTAAAGCACAATCAACGTATCTCTTCTGCCGCTCACGAATCCCTTATTAACGCAAAGCTTCTAGACATCAGTTCCGCGCGTCGCATCAAGACATACTGTAAGCTCGTTAATCCTGTCAGTTGTACCATGTAAGTTGTAGCGCATTCTCTCCTTGTTGGTCATTTCCCACGCTTCAAAAGCTAACTCGTTCCCTCATCCCCAGGTATTTCCGTCGTCCACCCAGTGTCACTTGTAGGGAACTGCTATTGCGCTGAATACACCTTGATGGTAGCTATGGTGATCATCGTTTTCCATCAGAGTCGATTCGTTAACGAGTTATCCGCGCAGTGCGCCTGTATCGCTCGATGGGCGTTTCTTCACGGTGCGGACCTGAAATAGGAAGTAGGTAGGCATGGTGGCGACGCGCTACCTAGGCAAGGTTATTACAGGACCCAACATCGTTAGCGGCAATTCCTGCACATTATCTTGCAGCCAATGATGGTACGCAACGCCAATAAACGGGAGCATATGAATTGGGCACAGGAAGGTTTAGCGCCATTCAAGGGCGATTGATCAATAGCAAAGGGGTCCTGCATGCGGCTAGGGGATGTAGAGTCGAAGCACCTTCTCCACCTGTGTAATTGGGTGAGTGGCGAACCAGATATAATCTGGCTACCAAAAGAAGGCTGTGAAAAAAGATTGAATATTATGGGAGATGTAATTTGTTGCGGAACACTTCGATGGCCTGCTTTTAACCGGGCGGAGTAAATAGCAGGCCTTACCTATCTAGCCTCATACTACGGTATCGCTTTTTCGTAGCATCAAGACCGATGATGATTAGGATATATATTGGCAGATCAAGTCATAACACGTTGTGTATTTTAAGACTCTTCCGCTTTGCGCTTGAGGGTGCAGGCGGCCAGAAAGTACAAAATTTCGCAACCCGCATTACTAACACTCAATTCTAGAACCTCGCGCCGCCAATAATAACTGAACGAATGATAAAATCCTTTGAGTCACAGAGGTCAATTCGATACTTTCGAGCCCATGGTGCATTTTTACTCCTCCATGTGCGTCCGTCTGTGTTTCTCGTTGGTGGGGCGGAAGCTCGCTTAGTTCCGGAGTCCAACCACGAACCCCACAAAGCACCATGCGTGAACGCGCAACAGTAGTATGTACATGTAGGTATAATAAACTTTCTTATTTATTTCTCTATTAAAATACATGCAACGATACACACGCTTCGTTGCCCAACCTATTATTGTCGGCAAGAAAATAACTTGCTTCTCGCAGTAGGATAGAGGGAGACATGCCAAGGTGGGGTTTTGCTGTAATTGGGTGAGCACTGTCTATTAACAAAGAAGTTCTCATTCTGCATTTCTTTGTCCGCGATCGTTGGTTCTTTGTTGCACACATGCCTACATGTAGATATATTCACGTCAACCTCCAAGGATATAAGATTAACACTCACCAACCTGTAATTCCCATCTAGCTTCAGTCACGCTGGAGACAAAATGACCACTTCTACTATCAACACACTTCAAACCCCGGCTGAGCTAGAAGCCACCCGCCTCGCCTTCAGCCGTTCCACTGTTCTCCCTTTTAGCCCCCGCTCCCCGAGCGCAAAAGACAAAGCGATCGACGCGGCCAAAGCCAAAGCCGAAGCCCGATTCCAAGCCAAAGCGCGAGCCCAAATTCAGAGCCAAGGTCAAAACATTCCTATCCCCTCTTCAAGTGATTGGATCATCCCCCGTCCCTCCGACAATGAACTAGCGAGCGAGTTCCAATGGACCAAGAATCGCGATCTCGATCGCGCGTCGCTTGACTACTGGGTGCGCGTGCCACCCATGCCAGATATTACCAAAGACCAGTATATGGCGGCGACTAGAAGCGCCGCGCGGACGAAAAGCCTATTGAAGGCGGCGATAAGCGCCCTGCATGTGCCAGAGGCCAGACGGAGTAACCAGGAGAAGAGGGATTTGACCAACGCTGTGAAAGAGTACACGGCCAGCGTGTTTATTGATAAGGGCAAGTGGGATCTGGATAAAGAGACGCATGACACTTATGAAAAGGTCTGTAAGATGATGAATCGGCAGTACAAGGGGCCGGCATGGAAGGTGATCCCACAGAGTGAGAGGCCTAAGCCGGACTGGGACTGGATACCCCCAGTGAGAGAGGTGCTGCAGTCGGATGCCGACGCTGTAGACTATGCACTCTATAAGTACACGCCGTGCGGGCCGTGGGACAGTGATAGCGAGGTGGAGCAGGAGAATTACACGATTGGTCTTGAGGGCTTCCGGACGGCCAGGCAGAATCGTGAGGACGCTGAGAAGAAGAGGGAGGAGGAGAAGGAAAATATGGGGGAAGAGGAAGCAGAGAGAAGGAAAAAGCTAGAGGAGTGGGAAACTGCAGTGAAAGAAGCGGCGGCGGCGAGGGAGGAGTGGGAAAGAGAGGAGGAAGAGGAACATGTATATTCATATTAATTGGTGCAAGTTGTTCTATGTTGGTAATATGTGTATTTCAGGAGTCATTATTTGTTTAATCATTTGCACTGCCTGCTTGGGTGATGTTCAAATCCATGGATTTGGTTTCTGCCCACCGGGTGGGTCAATATGAGAGCAAGAAGGAAATGTTTGGGATGGTGTGAAAGGACGCAGGCAGTAGGGGTGCTAGCACGGCTAGTTGTGGTAGAAGAAAGACCTTAACCAAATAGAACCTACCATCCATGCATCTATTCCACGCTGTGTAGGAATCCGACGGCTCATCATTTTGTATCCCCGTTAGCCTGTAGCATGAGATGTACTATCAGCTGGAATAACCACGCATTGTGGACAAATCCTAATAATCGGCGAGGTCAGTTGCAGTCCTTATCAATGGAGACATTACCAGATTGTTGGGGGAACCTGGACTCTGGCTGACTGTGTGACATTGGTGCTTGTGGATCATCCGCGTGAACTATGGGTGAGGAGAATTGTCACACAGTAGAAACTAAAAAAACCTAGGGTACGGTTGGGGGACTCATCTGCGGTTGAAGTAGACCCCAAAACCATTTGGTACAGGTGTGGCGTCTCGTTAGCCCTCCACACACTTGAGGGCCCCGTAATCATAGGACGCCGTTCTACTACTATTTTGCGTTTATGGTGGAAGAAACTATGTAGAGTGATAGGCTGAGAGATCCAACCGTGGATCTTTCCAACAGCGTTCCGTGGCTTCTCACCCACGGCTGCACAGGCAGCTTGTCAATGATGCATGAAACACCCTTTTCACAGTAGCAGACGGTCCTTTATTCTGTATATTAGGCCAAAAGTGAGAGGTGTGTAGGATTGATATCTTACCCCTACGAAGCTTCTTCCACCATAGCCCTCAGGCTGGTTAGTAAGACTGTGGAAAGTGAAGGGATCCCCTTGGTTCGGGTTGGAACTGGGGATGTGTATGGATATAGGCTCTTCTATCGCCTACTTGAACTCCTTTGCTGATCCCTACAAAGCCAATGCGTAAATGGCGTTCGACTCTCATAGTAATATGTGGTTCAATGAGCGCTCCCCGATCAGTACTGCTCTCTAACTTGATCTGGCGCCTTGGGGGAGGAATATGTGGCTGTGGGTAGGGAGTCATGGCTAGGTCTAATGCAGCGTCGTTGTTGCTTAGGTTTTTTAGCTGAACATCGGAACAGAGCTTTGGGTGGTTGGGGTTTTTTTGGCAATGAGGTTAATCAGGGTTTCCAGCCAGTCCTCTTTAGGATCTCGTAACGCAGTCATCGAAATACAAATTTACATATCGGCAGTCATATAGTAAAGGTGAGATGCTAACATTTTGCATGTTAGGTACGCCGCGTGTTGAAAACGACACAAGGTCCTGCGTCAGAACCGATTTTGCATGGACTGAATCTGAAAATCTACCACTTAGGACCCTTTGTGAGATAGGGCCTGATTTGCTTTGAGAGAAAAAGAAACATTGTTTTTGAATCTTTTTGTGATGGCAATGGAATTTGCATGTGGAAAGACTTCCATTCATTTTGGAATAAAACCAACCATGGACTTCTAAGCTTTCCCTGTCTGAGGTTAAGCCAGGGCGTAGCTGGGGGTGTGGGCGAGGGTGGAGAGGTGGAGGGGTGGGGAATGAGAAGCAAAGAAAATAGTAGAGTCAGAAAAACGTAGTGTGGCAACAAAAAGACCAGAGACAACGAGGAACCATTTTATGATTGCTTCGCCAACAACGGATTATGGCTAGAGGAGAATATACCGTCGGCGGCAATGGACCCACTGTCTTTTGGAATGATAATCGATAGTGGGGAGAGTCCTCGGGTGCCCACTTGGGTTCTTCCGTGCATCTTCAGAGTGATATAGAACGATCCATCTCTATAGCAACGCAATCTCAGTCAGGTTGGAGAAGTAATTTCCAATTGTATTGGCCATATATCTTCTACAAGTAGAGCTAGGTTAATATCTTCGGCACAGCATAGTCTCCTGTGACAAATATGCAGGAATATAGACAGTTACTCGCAAAGCAAAAGGGATAGGTGGGAGCGAAAAACCGCTTTTGGTAGAATATTTCATATGGGATGTCAAAGCTTCGCAGGTGGTCCGTCACGTCCTCAATGTTTAGGCCTCACCTATCGCTTTGCACCGTTATGGACAGCACCTAACTTGCAGGGGTGCATAGAAAGGGCAAACGCTGGATCACCGCATAGATTATTGGATTGATTGAGATTAGACGCATGGGTGTGTAAGGACACACAGTATGACTGCAAAGTTTTATGTGATTGCAGAGAGAAAGGCCATACTACAATGACATGTGGCAATCGATCTCAGAGGGAAGTTGTAACTTAGAGGCTCTTTTCCGTCGGGTGGGCTATGAGAGGGTGCGTTGGCTGAGAACGATTCCAAATAGATGTCCCTGCCTCCTTTGAAAGCAAATTTGGCAAGTCAGAGAAATTGACAGTCTTGTGTCCTCCACGCACACATTCTGACCTTTTTTTTCTTTCCCTTTTTCTTTCCATAAGTAACCCCTCCCTCGCCCTCTTCCACAAATCCTTTTTCCACCCCTTCCTTCTTCAAGCACCAAAGTTCCCAACTCTCTCTTTACCACAAATAACTACATTCACTCTCTAAATCTTGACTTACGTGAAAGATCTTTTCCTATACCTCACTACATCATGCAATTCTCCACCGTTATTATCGGCCTCGTTGCCATGGCCTTTGTTGCCGCTCCAGTTCTCTCCTCCCCTGCTGACCCTGAGTATGTATTTCCTCTTCTACGATATTTGGTTCTTTTCTCTTTTCTCACCTCATTACTAATGGATGTAGTGCTGGCCTGCTTGTTGACATGGACTTTGGCAATGACTTTGAGGAATCCATGCTGCCTGACTTTAACATGGGAACCAATGAGTTTGCCATCCCCGAGGGCATGAAGATAGTCACAGATACTACTCTTGCCGAAGCCACCGGTGGCTTTCATGAATTCATGATGACCATGGTCACTGAGATCGGTGCTACTGGCACTGAGTATCCTACCGACATCTTGCCAACCGCTACCGGAACCGGTGCATCCACTGGTGCTGGGGCCCCTACAACTACTGGAGCCCCAGTGGTTGAGGAAGGCCACAAGCATGATCACGATCACGGTGAAATGGGGGGTGATTATATGTACGAGACATATGATATCAGAACTCACTCTGTCTCTCTTCCAGGTATTGATTCTGATTTTCCTTTATTTCTTTCACATGGCTAACCTGATTATTTCCAGTTTTCACTTACGAGAGCCTTTCCGGCACTGAGTCCCCTCCGGACACCGCATTCAATAAGATCCCTGTAACCGAGACCGGTTCGGCCATGTCAGTCCCTACGAACGGCTCAGTCCCTACTACCAGCCGCCTCCTCACCAATGGAACGATTCCTTTTACGGTTACCAGTACTGACAGGACCACCTTGATGACTAGTGCTATCCCTACTTCTACCAACGGAACTATCACGCTTCCCTCCCCTCCTACTCTCTCCAACTCTGCCAGCGGTAACAGTCCCCTTTTGGCTTACGCTGGAGCGATCAACGCTCTCGTCCTTGCTATTTTGGCACTGTAGAGTGTCATTGTAAAGTGAAAGCGGAGGAAGTCCTGGGCGGATAAATTTACTCTGTCTGCTTCTTTACTTTCTTTTTCATTGCAACGTCTGATGGAAACATCGGGAAAGAGTTTTAATGTCACCTTTTGTACTATTCCAAACCCTGAATAATTTTTCTTTGTTGCTTGAATTTGCATAGGTTTGTAGTGTGTTACGCGCATTGTTCTGAGATGGCCTCTATCTTTAACTACCTGAGGCAGTATCTCAGCTATCTCAACTATTAAAATGAAAGGTGGACCATGGAAAGCGATCTTTGCTATTGTAACCAAAGAGCCTTAGGTGTTACTTGAAACAATCTGCTCTTTCCAAGTGTAATACGTTCAGCTTTTAACGTGCCCACATGTAGTTTATTTAATGTATCACGTAATGAGGCCTACGCAGGGTGTAGAGTACACCGAGTTCAATAGCAAGGGAAAGGTATATCAGTCAGATGTATGTCTGAAGGGTTAGGAAAGTGAGGTATTTTTCTCAGGCGCCGCACTTACATGAATTTTGAAGAAGCTTAATCATGAAGCTTCTTTTAGTTGACATCGATAGGGACAGTAAAGGTCATCACAGGGTACCCTTGTTACACTCTCCTCAGTACGGAGAATCATTTTCAAGTCGTTGATAATAGATTAGGAGGCATAATGAAGTGGCCAAAGGACAGGATCCTGCCCCTTCCTATCTAGTATGTTTAGCATGTATTGTCTGGCATCAGCTGTCTAAAGCGCGCTGAAAGCACGCGACTATTTATCTGCTTGCTGTCTGCGGTTCCTTCTCCTCTTACCATCCACATGCCATCCCACTGTTCATTGTAAGGGCTCTTGACAGCTTCTCGAAGAGATATAACAGGCATCATATCAGTCATTTCTAGTATCCTGCTACCCCTAATAGGCAAATTGTCCATTCAGCGATTTCTCCACCAGAAAGACAGGAGAAGGTCACCAAGCCTGTATTAAGATTTCCCAGTAAGAGCAAAGACCTCTACCGAGACGCTGGATATCTCTGGAGCCACATCCATTGCTTTATTGTCTTTTGTCGATTTTGCCTATTTTGCTGATGTGTCCTCTGCGCGCGGGAGGCGGCGGTTAGCGTTGGCTTGGCATTTCGCCCTCCGTTTCTTCTAGGGAGCGCGAGGTAGTACTACATTTACTGAGGCAGATTGATTGGTGAAAGAGATTTTCAAAGGAACAAGGGTAGGAGGGAAATGTTGGGAGGAGCTTGGGAATCTCTCTAAAGCTGCCTTTCCGGGATTTGGCATATGCGGGGGTGAATGGTGGATGTGTTGTTTGTATGTTATTGGGAAAGAGGAGGAGCGTATGTATGGCGTAATGTTAGTCCCTATTTGGTTTGTTTATCTCTCAGTTGTGCTCATGAGAGGTTGCTGATTAGAGTTGCGTGTACTGTTGCTTCTATACGCCCTGGGAGATCTCGTGTGTCAACTGCGCCGGGCATATTAGAAAGGTCACTTGCAAGCCAAGTCAGGAAACCATTGAGGATATGAGTGGAGGATTGTAAGCAGGTAGGACGTGTGATAAGGACAGAACCTACATGTACCGCATTCTCTGGTTTTGCCGTGAGCGGTGGCATTATAGTCTTGTAATTGATGACTGGTATAAACTGATGATATATAGGATGTATAGCTATCTAGGCTCTGACTTGATAACTTAAAAAACCTTATTTCTAGATCTTATCTATACACTCGAACCTACGCTTTCGTTGGCCCACCCAGATCTGGGTTCCCAGTGAGACAGAATGAGATTATAAATATATTAGCCACAGGATACCTAACAGGTTGGGAGGAGCTCACAAGTCCTCCGGCGCAAGAGAGAAATGTTTACAAAGATCTTCCTGGACAATGAATGATACTTGAAAATTGTTCAAGACGCTTGGAATGTCATGAAAGGCTCCATTCCTTGAGCGCTTCAAGACGTTATGCTCAATATCATTCAGCGAAAGGGGAGAGATGTAAAAGATAAGACCCGGTATTCCGTGATGGATATCCTGGCCCATGGAAAATAATATCTGGCGATATGAGTACGCATCTCCATTAAGTCTAGAAATAGAAGAACCATTCAGTGTCAGTAGAGAATAAATTATATCGTATCGGCCCAGATGTTCCTTGGGGATAGAAAGGAAACATTATATAGTACCTGTATTCAACTCTGGCTCCTCGTTACCAATACCCGATCACTGCTTGATGCGTAGAGATCTGATGTCAAAATTTGACTGACAGACTCAAAGCCCCGAAGACAAGTGAAGCGGTGACAGGGCAGCTTAATGAACACTCGTTTGGCCGGCACATAAACCACCGCTCACTGCATTTGCGATAACTATCCCTCGGCTTGCGCAGCGGCAGGAATCCGACAGAAGAACACGACAAATCATATCAGTCGCGACGTGTGGGTAATCACATACTTACGCACACCATGGTACCCCACCCAAACGGCATCATTATCGCAGAGTATGTTTCATGATTTCCATAGAATATACAACTATCGAAATCTATGCAATGTATCTCGCTGTGTAGTCTGTGCGTGACAGAGAGGATGGGTGGTGGAGGGCAACGAACCAAATAGTTTTAGACCCCAACTGTGCACTGCAGGAGACAGGTGGGGTAATGGGGAATATTTCACACAAATCTAAAGCTCGACCATGTATCGCGACGTGATACAGCGCTGTAACGCCGCATATCTTAACCTTCAACATCTTAGTCTGAGAAATCTGCTAAGTAGTTCTACCCATGAAGGTGGGTGATAAACATTCTGAGTTCGTATATGTATGGTCTATAATGGGTTAAATGGATTCACCTAAGTGAGAGCAGGGCAGGTTGATGTGGAACAGACAATGGAGGCTTCTGTGAACAAGAAACTCAGGTTCAGGTTCTCACAGCCAAACATAATCCTGAGTGTATATAGGTACATACATGTACTCAGCAGAGCGCCCAGCAAATAGCCAAGCAGTACTTGCCTATATTTTCTGTGAATATCTACTGTGACCTTCTAGGTTACCTCAAGCACTAGATGACAGCTAATAGGTTTCTGAACAGAGCTGCCGCCGGTTTATGAGTACTGTGGGAATTTCCATTAAAAATCATTCCTTAGTAACTGTTCATCGCGTCGGGGCTCTTGTGCCTTCTATCCAACCCATAAATGAAAAAAGGACAAAGAAAAAGAAATTCAAATGAATGACAAACATTGGAATGTATAATGGGTGACTCAAGGAAAGAAAAAGGAACGTTTATGCCTCGCTATCTAGAACGGCAATCCTGAAAGGCTGGGATAAATTGGAGTATTTCGTGCATCATAAGAAAACCACTGCTATAAACCTAAAGCAAATATACAGAAAGTACAGCAAAGTGATGAAAAGCAAATATCAGAGGAGCAGAGTGAGGTGGAGGAAAGAAAATTTAGAGAACCACTACGAAGTAAAGAGGGTATAATGGTCGGTATTTTAAAATCATGTATCATGACGAGATAATTTGCGGCTTTTTTAATCAAGCGGCGGGTGCTAAGTATGCAGTTAATGCATGAAAGAAACATTGCAAATTGAAAAACACCGAGGAATGAGGGGAGGAGGGGATAATAAAGATCCAGCACTCCTGCACGGCAGGACTATTCCCAGCCAGGATCAGTGAGACCAACCCACCTCTTCATCTTTCTGGCAGCCTTCTCCATTTTCATCTGAAATTCGCTCTGGGCAAATCTCTCGGCGGATCCAACGCGTCTCGCGAGATCAGCCGCAGCCCTTTTCCTTTCCTTGTGTCGAAGCTTCAACATCCTCTCTGCCTCCCTATTCGAATCTTTCGTCCTTTTTCTCTCCTCCTTAGCTTGCCTCTTCGATCTGATTTCAGCCTTCTTGAGCTCCTCCCTATTCAACTTATTAAGCTCCGCCTTAACTCGCAGACCTTTCTTCTCTGCTTCGCGGCGCTCCTTCTTGCTCATCGCTGGGCGGTTCATGTACCGCTGCTCAGCAATATCCATCTGGAGCGCAGTTGATCGATGGACATCAAGAGAGATATGATCACGTGTAGTGGTGAGACGTACGGCGTGCTGTTCGCGCAGCTCAGACATTAGGGTGGCGGACGGCTGGGCGTAGAAGTCCTCTCTGCCATTATCATTGAAATCGATTCCGCTTCGTGCGGGAGCGGTAGAGGGCCGGCTGTGAGCAGTGCGAGGACGCGTACTATTCACAAAGGCAGGCATGAGTTCATCCTCTTCTTGAAGTTTGGTCAGAGGCGGAAGAACGTAAGGAAGGTCTTTGGGGCTGGGGGGTGCACGCGGCTTTGGGGGTTCTTCGTGAGGCTGGATACCTCTCAGAGGAGGGATAAAATACGGTAGATCTGCCGGGGGTGGTGTGTTTTGTTTCTTCCTAAGGCTCCCAAAGAGCCCAGAACGACTAGTATCGGTACTTTTCCGAGGTGTGCCGATAACACTCGGAGAAGCAAGAGTCGAGGTATTCGAATAAGATTTGGATAGGGTGTCTAATGTATTTGCATTGGCAGAGTTGACTCTCTTCTGGAGCCTTTGGGGAACTCTCAGTTTTTGAGGGGGAGCCTTGCTCCCATCCATACTAGCATTCGGGTTGTTCTGTGGAAGCTCGACATCCTGCACCGGGGATGAATGAATAACACGATTGATAAACTCAATGTCGCTGTTATCCAGGTTTTCGGTGTCCTCCATTTCTGAAATCGCTGCCATGGTTCCTGACACTCGGTTGAGATCGCTTTGTGTTATCTTGGGAGGCTGGAGGCTTTCTGGTAGAGAAACACGGGACTGATCCTGTACAGGGATGAGGTTCACTTCAGACTCGTTCTTAAACGTGTTAGGGTGCTCTGGAGGGCAGACCCCACGGATGCTCAAGTGCTCCTGGAACTTTGAAGCAAAAATACTGGAGCTCGCACTTTCCCTATAGCTAGCACGGCTAGTGCTCGGCCCTGATCTCTGCTCTGATGAGGTCTCAACTGGGGGTTGTGGGTAAGGGTAAGGGTTTCCATAGATAGGGGAGTAGTACTCGGACATAGTAACTAGTGAGGGGTAATGAAGGCGTCTTGATCTTGGTAGGTATATAAATGAACGAAAATGAGACACCACCGGCAAAGCAGAGGATGAGAGTCAGTGCCTGTGACCGATGATGAAAAGGATGTGTGGTTGAGAAGAGGAAGATAGAGGCGAGAAAGAGGGCAGCTCAGGCGGGTTACATACATAGGACTACATGTATATGTATGGAGGGAGGTTCCCTCAACCCAAGGATACCACTGTAGAACTCCATGCCTATAACGTAATCAAGAAAAAGTCCAGATCTATCGATCTATCAGCATTGATGCCAGATCCTTCATGAACTTTCAGCCAACAGCTTGGCGGAGCACGTTATCAAATGTTTGTCTAAAATATCTACACATAAATACAGATTTTGCCGTGCCGCAAGTTTCTACTTTTTCGCGCAAGCAGGCCGACTTCACCCAACTAACTCTAACCTAACCCTCCGCCTCCACCCCGAAGTCATGTCATATCACTCGTGCTGAGGCGCAAACCTGCACCGCGCCAAATGCATTTTAAATTCAATAATGTTTGATATCGTTTCATACTGTAACCAATCTCACAATAACATGATCGCCCCATTGTTTAAACAAGGAAGCTTAGCTGGGCAAGATCAATATCTCTGAACTCAATTCCTCAGTGTTCATGACTGTATATATAGTTTAGAATGATCATAACCTTGATGTGCAAGGGGATATACTACATATACGCCTAGAGGTAAGGAAATATAATCTGTGTGACAGGTATCAAAAACTGTCACTTGTGAAAATTGATTCGAATGCTACCCACGAAGTTAAAGTTCAGATTGTAGAGTCGGCCGTGCCTTCGATTCATTACCCAGCGTTATAGAACCAGAATCACATACATTCTTGTGCCTATATGTTCGTCTATATATCCTGGTTGCAAGAGACCATGCCTATGTACTATGTAATCGGTATTGGTCTATCCGGGCCTATACCAAATGAGCGCCTAGTTTGGGAGGGTTATCACATAGTTTTGCGAACACGGTGCCTCACTCATCACCAATTTGAAAAACGCAGCACAATTATATCTTTATTTGCCTTTTAATTTGCAGATATCCTCTTCCGGCCCGAACGAGTACAACTATCAACGAGATACAGAAGTATATCCCCTTCGCGTAGAAGAACACATCACCGCTAAGAATGCTTAACATACACAGAACAGCCTTATATTCCAAATGAATCTAGAGTAGTATATCCCCTCTCTCCCCTCTAAGGGTCCATTTTATCCTGCCCGTCTCCTAAGATAATCTCGAACTCTTCGTCTTCCTGAACGAGACCGGGGTCAATCGAATCAGGGTCCCAATAAATGAAACTTACAACTTGTCAGCATTATGGTTCAAAGATTTCCGATAGTATCAAACCATCTTACAACAGAAATCATAAGCCGAGAAACTAACCCATCTTCTTCATAACTGGTGGGACTCTGATTGTCAAATGGTATCTCATCGTTTTCATGGCGGGAATGTTGTGAACACTTGCCGTTGGGAGACAATGAGGCGTCAACGGAATCATCCCACCAGCCGGTGTCTTCGGTAGGAGAGGGATTTTGTTGAACACAATCATCTTCCTCGTAGTACGAGCTAGCCCACGAGGACATACGTCCTATAGAATGATGAAACTCCTGTTCGGGCCCCGGCCTGTCACTCATGAAGTCGTCTTGAACCTCCGACATGCTTGAATCGAAATGATCATCGCACAACGCAGCTCGTTTGCCATTACCACGGCTGCTAGTACTGGTATGGTAGCTCGAGGTATCGCTCATTCCATGCCTGTACTTCCCTGGGAAGATCTGGTGGAAAATCCAAGGAGGAATACGGTCAAGTTCATAATCAGGGCGGCGGCAGAAATGATAATAAATCTCAGGAGACTGAGCGTAGCAGTGGTGTGGGGCAAGGCATTCGTGACCGGGCCAGCTGTGGTGGCGGAAATACTCCAAGAGACTGTTGAGAAATTCTTGGTCTGGCTGAAGGCAACGAGTCTCAAACAGACTCACTAGTTTTCTTTCAGACTCTTGAAAACGTTCTGGATGGTCGTCAAGGCAGTTGGGACAGACATCCTCCGTGTATTCATGAACAACCTCTTTATGAATGGTATCGGAGCACTCCAATTCAGTCTTAGTTGAGGTGAAAACTGGGTGAAAGCACCCGTGATGGGTCATAATGTTGATGCACATTTTCCGAGAAGGTATAGAGATAGTAACGTATAGGTGCAAACAGCGGATATGCTGTTATAGTAGGATGAGTGATGATGAGGGAAGAGTGGATGGAGATAAAGGAAGCGGGGGGGCTGCTCTATATTCGAGAGGAAATCCGATGATTGGGTGGTATCTAGATCGGATTCAAGACGGTATGTACCCGACACATGAATCTCCACACCTTGAAAGTTAATCATGATGCATCTTTCAAGTTTGATGGTTTGTTTCGTTGGCATATGAAAACCTATCCATGAATCGCATTTCAAGATGCTTCCATCGCAATTATCATTTGGCAACCTATTGAACCTCACCATCTCGGAGTACAAATGTGGCATGAGTACAGGATTGAGGAGTAACTTCTGCATAGAATTCAAATTTTTAAAGCTTATGTATGACAACGATTTTACGTACTTTAATGTACACTTCTTTGTTGGGCTTTCCCTGTAAATACCCTCTCTCTCTCAAACAAAACACCATACATACCGTGGGTTTTGTGGTTTGGCGGAACAGGCAATCAGGATACACTTTGTGCAAGGACCAAAGCCAGGAAGAATCAATCCTGGTAGCAGTGCGGGTAGAATTGGTCCCGCTGACTGATTTCAGTGCTTCTAATGAGTGTAACTTGCGGGCGGTTGTTCAATACCATAGAAATCCGATCTTAGACCCCGAGAAGAGATAGGCTGTATAGCACCACCAAAGAAAATGCTGTGCGGTCTAGGAGAGAGACCAGGTATATAGATGTCCTGAGCTGACCATAAAAATATCAAATTTGGTAGTAGGGTGTGAAGGTAAAGCTGGATCTTGACGATAACAAATCCGTGGTTGGTTTGAATCGACAACTAGAACTTTGTAGCAGTGTTCTGTATGGATTCGGCTCTTGGAAATTTAGGCTGAAGTTAATATTAGGCTACCTTAACCCCAAACTCAGGGTCTATATTTCTTAGAAGGATCACGGTATTCTCAAACACATTCGCGGTTATACGCCACTTCCCCAGTTTTGCACAGGCCTTCCAAACTACATAATTGATAGTCTACAGCAACTAGAAGTTCCCAACAGGGGTTACCTAATGGTTCCCCGTGTTTCTTTTATGTCTTCATCGTCTGGTGTTATGGTTATGGAACTTGTTGCATCGCATTTTGCCACAGCAACCAATTCGCCGCCATCTCTGCCCAAACATTGAATCACACACTCCCCGCTCTCAGCACTACCCTTAACCGATTTTTTCTTTCTCAACGAACAGGAACATCTTTCTTCACGCATAAACAGCCTTGTACCGTCTTAATATATCACATATCAAACTATCTCCTTCGTTATTGGCACCGCCTTCCTGCATCAATTTCTCGAATATACTTTTAGAAGTGACACCTTCCATTTTCTCAACATATCTAAGTTAAAAGCCTCAAGATGTATGCTCAATTCACCTGAATCAAGGTATATCTACCGACTTTAGAAAACTCTCTAATATTCCTGCTAGTTTCATTACTTATCGGCCCCACCACTCACGCCTCGGGTGCGTAGTCCTAAAGCTTCTCCACAGTACAAACAAAAGCAATTCGGTATAATATAATAAATCCCTCGTTACAGTTGACACCTCACTGATACACCACCATGCGACAGGCTCCTCACAGGTAACCTCGTCTCGGAATCATTCTCGGTGCTGAGGACCCGATCCTGTTGTGCTACCAGGGGCCCAGCTCAGCTCCAATGTTACCGACAAGACCAGGCCCACGGCGAACACTGCGCCGTGTAAAGCATCTCCAGGTCACCAATGAGGTACGGAGGGGAAGGGAGATAGGACTTGGCCAAAGCTCAAATCCTAACGGCATGGGCTTTAGGCTCCAAGGGGAGGGTCCCCGCACCCCGCTGGGAACTCGAAGTTCATTGCAAAACGCTCGCGCACTTCGTACCTTTTCGGTCGACGGAACCACACAATCACCTTCTCTACGATGCAGAAGAAGGGTATTAGAAAGAAACAGGGTTGTGTCGGAGTCAGAAACGTATTTTGCCGCAAGGGAGTGCATGCAAGAGCCATCATCCAAACCGATTCGATCATCAACTGCGTGCCGTGTCGTAAGCAGCGATTTTGAAAATGAAAATCCAATCACCACTTTTGTTATGTTAACTCCCGAGAGCAATCGTAGCGTGGATTCGTACGGATTCCGCACCCCGTTCCAGCGCGATCCAAGCCCACCACCAACCCCAACTGATGCCGATAGTATGTGGCACGAGAAAGAACACGGGGTAGAATCTCATGTTCAGGAAATTCGTAACCATATTTCCAGGCTTTTGAATATCGAGTCTTCTCCACGTACGCCAGAGGGAACCCGCGAGGGAGAGATGTTCCCCACGCGTAGGAGATCTATTATGCTCGAGAGCAGTAGCGATTCCTTCGTCTCCGAAGCTTACTCATCATCTGATCGGAGGAATAATACCGTAGAAGATGAGAGTATGAGGAGGGCTGCAAAAATAGATAATGTTCACACAACTATGCACATTAGGCTATCCGAGCCCACTCAGCGTAATGTTTCTACTGCCGAAAGTGAGAGACATAGCCTCTATATCCGAACCCGTCGAAATAGCTCGGTTAGCATGATTTCGATGCTTACGCCAACCGCGACCCAAAATCAATCCTCTCCTATTGTGCGCACGATGACTGCTAGGCTCTTCATTTCCGGGTCAAGGGTATGCAGAAAATTGGCTTCTAGAATTCCGATTTTTGATATCTTCAAAAGGCGCACCAAGAACAAACCTCCATCCGTTAAGGCTAGAACGTCTTCTGAAGCTTCCACCCTCTGCGCATATGTGGAAAACTTGTCCTATGGGTCAGATGGTAGAAATCCAACTATAAATACAAGGAGCCATGTTGAATCCATTTGGAGTGTCGAGCGAGACGAAACAGTTGGAGTGTCCTCGCGACTGTACAGAAGTGCCATGTCCGCAGGAGATGGTATGGTGAATACCCCGGAGAGTTCTAGCCAATTAAGCGGGGCGCGTACTTCACCAACGCAGACAACGGGCGGTACCGCGATAACAAGCATCAGTTCCAAGATGAATAATTCAAAATGTGATCGCTACCTCCGTCTCTGTGGAGGTAATGCGGAGGATAGTGTCAGACTTCCAACCGCAGGGTACTATGAGGACCCAGATGATCCAAACTCATACTATCGGCCAGATCATACTGAATCCGACATTGAAAATGATGTTCCAACACCACCTTCGGGCCGTTGCTTTCGACCATCCTTCTACACTACTCTCAACGCAAATAGTTCCGCTGCAGCCTTCTGGCTCTCGACAGTCCGCGGGTTGAGCCTAGGCGTCAGCGCAGAGGAAAGTATTCCAGAAGCTCGCATCAGTGCTCCGAAGCTACCAGTAACTACCATTTCACACTCTCGCTCTGTTGAAAGCTTTGCTACCGCCATCAGAAGGCCTTCTCTGCGCGAAAGAAGTCGGCAGCCCTGGGGCCTGGAGGAATCTAGCTCGGTATCAATTTTATCAAGAACCTCAAGTGCTTCATCCCATGGTTACCTCACCCGCGATGACCATATTATGGATAGCAGCGGCTCGGAGGTAGAGTCGACAACCTTTACCAATGGCCCGAGAGATATAAATGAATATTATCGCCCGTCGCATAATAGCGTCTGCGTACCTTTTAGATTGGATGAGGGCGTGTGTCGTGTCGTTGGGGAGGAGCCAGCTGTTCATAGCCTAGGTAGGCAGGATGTAACTGAGACCTGCGGATCCAGTCTTGTTGTCCCCCCTCAAGCGCCGTTGGAAAAAGTGGTCGAAACAGAAAAAACGAAAAAGGTACAGAAGAAACAGTCCTGGTTTGGAGGATTTTCTCTGAAAATTAAAAGAATCACAAAGGAGCGCAGCAAACGGGACTCCGGGTACAGCACTGACCGTGGTCCACGTCCCTTCTGATCACGATAACGCATACCCTCACTTACCAAACACTCTTAAGCCGATCTCGTCCTCTTCACCCCTCACCCTTCGTTCTTAGCCCATCCCTCGTTTTACTAGATAATACAACGATATTATCTGTATTCAATTCTGTCGTTAGATCTTGACTGTCCTTACTGTTTGACTACACATCTCGCACATTGGGAGCGCAAACACACACTATCTTACACTTTCGTTAAATTTCACTATAAGGCAATGAATGTTGTTCCACTATCACCTCCTCAGGTTCTTGCTCCTCTTTAGACAAATATGTCTTTCCTTATCATAGTTTCAATTCATATATAGTTTAGGCTCTACTTTCTAGGGTTAGTACTCAACTGAAAAAGGTGAGCTTTGTATCTGGCTGGGTAAACCATGAGAGTCTTTCTCAATGATGCTAGTGTAACTTGAAACATTATAAAAAGTATCGTGTCATGGCATTCTAAATATATATCTACTTTATCGGGTTACTCTTTTCCGCACGGCAAATGGCAAGGGCCTAGCCACCCCCGAACGAAGGCTACGCCAGGCATCGCTACAATATATTTCTTGAGCATTGAGAATCAATATAGTAGGCAAGCCGCCCACCTGTCCCCACACCCACCATTATGGCCTGAATGGACTCATCCGCGCAGAAACTTTCGTAACCTTCACGAATGAAAGCAATTAATGCATGAGTACCCAGTCTTTCAAATCAATATAGAACAGTTGTTACAACAGGCAATCATAGCCATTCGAATTCTGCGAAAGTCCTTTATAGAACGCCCGAATATATATCCTAGCACAACTATACTATGATCGGCCCATATATCAAAATGAAAGTAAGCTCGATAACGAACTTACGGCTGCAGCCTCGCCATCATAATCAACATACCCGGCTCTTTAGATATGAATACACGTGTACCTACACACCCAAGGATATCCGCTCCTGCGGGACTATCCGAGCACAGGAGGAAAGCCCTATCCGTCATATATGTGGCAGAGGAAGATATATTCTGAGTATAATCAGTATCCGTGGCAAAGGTCTAGCCAGCCAGACGACTGCCGTATCATGACATTACTAGCTGCCTCTTGCCAGGGTATTTCCCATTATGGAACGGGTGTCAAGCCCCATCCTGTACCAAACATATTCCTCTGCAAGACCTTGATATTTCGCACACATCTTGTCATGGTTTAAATCGAGTGATAAGCTGTGAAGCTCACTTCCAATAGATCAGTCTTTGGTTAACTAGGATTGGCCCCGCGTGGCACAGAGCCGTTTTCAAGATTTCACTATCCAGAGTACTAAATATCAAGCATGCCAAGTATGGTGACGAGCTTTCTTGCGTCAAAACGCACGGGCTCGCACAATTGTAGAAGTTATTTTTGATATCTTTATGTGTAGAATTACGTTTAACTATGAGAGTATGGCTAGTTCCAGCAGCAGGAATCAAGTTGAACTGGATTGGCGAATCAAGTCCATTGGTAATAATATAGTAAGTAGAAGCCAACCCTCGTTAACAGCAGCACATATTGAAAGCAAAAAACAGAGCGAAAATTGGATAAGCCATATAAAGAAACAGGTTCCGAAATAATATAAAATTGCTAAGGAAAACTATACGGACAGCAAATAAAGTAAACAGGGCGTCGGAACAAGAAGAGTTTGATAATGAAGCCATAAGAAACTTAAAAAAGAACAAATTCGCCTGTTTCTGTCACGGTGTAAAACTCGACATCGCGCGTCTTAAACCGGTACAAAACTTTCAAAGCTTGGCGGTACCTAGAAGTTGCGAGAGCGATAACTCTATAGAACAGTTCCTTCTCATCTTCAAGCGGCATCTTAGACCAGATAGCCCTTGAGAGATATCTCTTTTCCTGGAAGTCATGTTCTAAATGTTCACCTTTTGGATGCCTCACGCCGAACATATCTCTCAACCTCCACTTGCACTCCTCACGTTTCTTAAACATGGACCTCTCGACCCCTTTCCATACACGGACAATATCCAAGGAGGCAGCTTCACGAGGACCAGCTAGATGGCCATTCTTTAACAATGGAACGGGCAGATATTTGGTGTCCATATTGATGTTTCGAGTGATGCACTGAATTAAGACCCTGACTGGCCCTCCGAGACACCATGATAAGTGGCTATCATGCATTGCTCGGTAAATCTGACAGAGCTGGGCCTCGGTCATCTCATCAGGCCTATGATAGTAGTCACAGATGACTGTAAGGGCTCCTCGGAGAAGATCGATAAGTCCCTTGAGCCAGAGGGTAAGCCCATCTAATTGCGCAGCATTGAGGGTCACAGTTCCGATAACCATAATTGAGACTTTTATTAGAGAGGTATTTGTGATTTGTGAATATGGAGCGAGAGAGGTCTGTTGTCTTGGTTTACGGAATTTGAGGTACACAGAAAGCAGATGGTGTGGGGCTTTAGGGAGGTATTTATAACGGACAAACATGAAGAAGTTTTGCAAGATCGAGCTACGTGGGAGATTCGTGTCTCTTCCAACTTACCAGCTCATGTTCTAATATGAAAGATCAAGCAACACTACAACACAGGCCGTGGAGACACGGTTGAATTTTGCCTTGGCATGATGCAACGTGTAAGTAGACGGCATAAACCATTCTCATCGATAGATCTTATACGTGGGAACAAGAATTGTAACTCCTGAGCGTAGTACCGCATATCCTGGCAGCATGTCAAACAAGCCGTCTCACGCCGTAGGCCAATTACCTCCACGTGGATCTTTACCTTACTACATAACACGTCTCTACTGGTGCACGCAAAAGAGCAAGATATAATATTTCTCACGTTTTGTAAGTGGCTGTCCCTAGTTGCAACAAGTATCATATTTGCATGCCCGAGGGATGTTAGCTATGCGTTTTCACACGTATGATTTGACGTGGGTTTCTTCACCAAATTATTCAACTAGAAGACTTTCTTGTTTGTATTGTTCACGGTTTAGATATACAACTACATACATGTATGCAAGTAAGTCACCGAACAATTATAGATAATATATATAGTAAAGAACAATTTATCATCAATTGCGTCAATCTTAGATCATCAGGAGAACAAATTAAAAGCCAGCGTGACAACATTATTGCAAGATGATCAAGCAGTGTGACTCCAAGAATAGACTAAGTAAAAAGGAATTGAAATGCCAAGAAAAAAGTTCATCCCTCCAAACTACCAGGCCTCCACTATCTCAGGGGTCCCGGTCAAACCTGGCCTATAGAATATGACTTTACCCTTCTCGGGGTCGTAAATAGTTTTGAAAGCGGCTGTAGAATATTTGAAGGCGATATCGGCGTTGTCCAAATCAAATAGAGTAGTCTGTTCACGTTCATTGAGGGGAGGTTCATATATGGCGTCGGCCATTATGCTTGATAGCGAGTCCATGGTATTATCAACGTTAGGGCCCACGACTCCAAAGAGCTGCGTGACGAGTCTCACCAAGCGGTTCCTTGCGTCAAACATATCGTTTCTGCGGTCCTCATGTAAGCGGACAATAAGTAACGCATTCTGTTCCATGGTCCGTAATGGGTGTCCGTCGTTATGCATTGGCGCAATATTGCATATCGTGGCAGGGTTGACGTCTAGAGGGTGAACCCTATCATAGAGTTCGGTCACCAGGACATCCATAGTGTAAGTAAGGTTAGTATTCCTGAGAGCTGTGGTGATCATGTCGATGTCACTTTGATTATAAGATGCTTCCCGCTGGATATCGTTGACCTTTTTGTAAGCCTTGTCCAGGTACTTTTTCATTTCAAAAAGCCTGGTATTAAACCGGGCCAATTGGGCGGCTTCTTTGCTAATATTTGAGATAACCATAATGATTTGATTTGAGGGGGAGTGTAAGATAAACTGAGATCAAGGGCTAGGTTGGCGACTGGTTTGATGTTTCCGACGGTCCTATGTTACGAAAGAAAACTCAAAACCAGTGGCCCACGAGCTATACTTATACCCGGGCGAGGGCGGTAGCAGCTAGCTTCAATGCTTGGAGCTTCTCAGCGGCATTGTATCCAAGTTCAGAGGATCCTACAATTTGTGATCATCGATAGTTTAGAAGTGTTTACTTGCTTAATCCCCTTACTATCTCGGTTGGTATTTTCCATACAAGTGGCTCTACTATTTCCATGAACATCAAGATCCACGTAGATAGAAATTCAACCAGGAATCTATGTGTATAGAAATCCGACCAGGTAGAGGATATACGCGCTATGATTGGCCTAAAATCATGATAATCAAAGGTTGTTATAGCGGCCTACGAAGGCCGTATGTAGTATAAAGCTGAAGATGCCATTATAAGTTCGTAGTAACTTGGTACTGGTATTTAATCACGCAAAGCGATAACTATAGAAGCGGCTCAAGATGTCATTTAACAGACTATTAAAACTTGATATATGAATACATACTTGAAATTGAATGCCAATTCAACCTACAATCAGTTCTAGGCTCTTAAAGATTCAACGTAATGGAAGCGAGAGTGATGAGATAATCTCCTTTGTATATACCATATGCTTAGCCTCCTCTGGTATCGACTCTGATTCTATGTCTGAAACGGCCTGCGTATGCGTCTACAATATACTCATCTCTTGGTACATACCGCATGCAGGCCGTACCATTGGTCCACACCTTACATGTAGTCTACGTCTATCTAGATTTATGAGTCTGGTCACGGTCGAGTTAGTCATTCATTAACCAATGAAATGTCGCCCCCTCGGCTTACTTACAGACTTTGCGTTACTGAAGCTGATGGAGAACTACATGTGCTGTGGGGGATTTGGAACAGATATCGCGCAGTACTATCGTTGGTATCGTTCGCGTAGCGATCCAGTGTACCTCGGCCCCACTTATGCCCGAAGTTCCCGAGGGACACCCACAGCTCCGAGTGTGGCAATCTTTTACTGTTGTTAGACGGTGGCTGATCTGAGCTTATCACGCTGTAGAAGGGAAGGAGTACAATAGTTTTAAAGGTAGCGGGTGGTTCAAGGACGGTCAACTGAATAGTAGTAATGTGAGAGGTAAGTCTTATAATTAACATCTAAGTAACTAGGTTCCAGAGGCTCCTTATATACTGATTTACAACAGATGTGGACCGTTCCATAAATCACCTTCTCCTGTCTGCTATCCGATACCAGTCACTTCCTTCAGATACCAGTCACCTCCGTCCAATACCATTGACCTGCAGAATGATCAAGTACTTCCTTTCCTTTCGTGTGAGTCTTTCTTTATTAAACAGTCGGTGCAAGTCCAAAACAACTGGCCGTCTACTTCATTTCAGGGGTTCTCAGGCTCGAGCTTGTCTGTGTCAGGGTATAGGTCCGTGATTGTAGGTTGAATCAACGGAGCGACTTGGCATCCATCGGGAGTTCAGCCTTGCAAATTGAAAATAGAGCCAAAGCACTCTTACGGTAACGTGAGAATGGAAAAAGAGCTTCCTGGTCGACCTCGATTTTACCTTTCCGCCCAACCCAGCGAAAACATGGCAGCCACCCGTTCGGGGATACACAGCAGCATATGGGAAGTCGCTGGTATTCGGGATTTTATAGTTCCTATATTACCCTTACAACCTTTCTAAGGCTCACGGCAGAACACAAGCTGCAAGTTCAAAGAAAGAGTCATGAGTGCCCTGTTACTGTGGTTGTCCGTAAAACCTTTGGCTCGAATACGCAGCCGGAGTTGATAACGTTTGATATCATGGTAGAGAGTTGTGCTCAAGCATAGGTATGAAAAAGAAGTCGCGTCTGATCCCCGGCTCAGATGATATGGTGGCGGTCGGAGTGTTTCGAATAGGGAACTCAATGGACTGGGACTATATACCGGGTTGGATTTCGTAACCTGCTGATCTCGGTGAGTCAGGTGAAGAGGTCGCGGAGCGCATCATCTTGGTGGATCAGTAGATCTCGTCCCGGGAACTTACATTGAAGCTAATCCCAAAGATCTCAAATCAGAAGAGCGGGAGAAAAGGATTTATGAGAGAACGAATACAGAAGTGTTACTCTGATGGTTAAATGTCAGATAGCCTCGACCACCACATCATAACAGGTTAGGAGATACTTCTACTGAGGAGCAACACCGCGAGGCAATTAAATTTCATGGAATCTCTATATTCGAATTAGCGATGGGCACGAGACGAGACGTCTCGAGACTTTGTCTCGAGATTAAGTGCGAGACGAGACGAGATTAGACCAGATCTCATCTTGTCTCGTCTCTTACCCATCGGTAATTCGGATAGATTAACATCGAACACAGGGCTACATACTAGATTTCCTATGAAGTGATCACGAAAGTCTTAGACAAGATCTTTACCCATACCCTACTGACTGGCAAGGTATTCTACACCAATACCTGGCGGGAAACGGCAGTATACACAAAAGATAAAGCAAAACCAACCCCAGTCTACCTTTGCCCAGCTACATAAATCCTATATAGCCACATACGCAATGATACAACGTAGATCAGCGGCCCTGGGCCGGCATAAGTCGTTCGACACAAAATATTACTCAGGAGCGTACAGGTTACCACCACGAGGCTTCAGCACCCAAGAATGACAGCTGGGTAATGCCAAACATATAACGGAGAACATTATATCCCGACCGAACCAGAGCTGATGGATTTGGATCGTCCTCTGTCAACTGTGGCATTGATCCAGTTTGGTTTGTGTCAATAATGGGTGTTTGAGTTTGGAGAAAAGATCCACAAACTGGATGTTATATATGACTGAATTCTCACAATTAGGAGTTTGTTCTTAGATCGTGGGCTTAAGCATCCTTGTATGACGTGTGACTAAATCAATTGGCCATCAAGTGGGTCAATTGGATTAGAAGTATATTGACTGACAGTAGGTTATTTTTAGAACACAAGCCCTCTAGTAGTGAGTCTATATTAAATCTAAAAGTAACACGAATACTTCTTTCCAATGTGATTCCTATAGCCAGTCCCCAAAACTCTGTTATAGCCAGATAGATTTACAAGCATTAATATATAGGGGTTCAATCAGTGTGGGCAAGAGTACCAGGTAGGGCGACACCACGCAGATCGCGACTGCTATATACCCTAAATGCACTTTCCCACAAACATCCAGCCTAGAATAGAGGCCAGCAACTATTATGCTCCACTTATCCTGACAAAATTCTGAGGTTGACAATTTCCGACACCACCTATCACTCGAGGATCGAGTGATAGGGGCCCCAAAATACGACCGAATCCATCGATCAGAATTAACCACCCTCCATATTTCTTCTCACTAGGTACGTAACCACATTATAATACCAGTCTTTCCAAACTTTCAATAACCTCATTACGGTTGATTGAGTTGAAACGTGTAGTTTAGCGAAAGCGCAAAAGATAGCACTCATAAACATAGCGTAAATCATTCTGCGATTCATTTGATATTGTTTTAAAATCGTTCCCTAACTGAGAGAACTAGGACTCATCTTCCTCTCCAAGATGACAGACGCCGGCAATGTCAGACATCTCGCACGACGAGATTGTCCTGGCATAGGCGGTGTATGTCATTGCAAAATACCCCCAATTATTATAGCAAAAGCGCGTCTCGCTGCACCCATCATTAGGGTTCTCAAGCACCTCGCTAAGGAAGCCGTTACTTCGCCTGGGTGGCAAGAGAGAGTTGCAGCCGCAGGCCGCACTAAACCATACTACACCTCCAGCGGCGAAATCTCTGGGCATAAAATGGGCGCAATCTTATCGCCTGACATTACAACACAAACACAAACCACGAAGATCATGAAGGAATTTACTGGCTCTTCCGGTGAAATCCTAGACACGGCCCCCGTGCTCTTCCCTGATCCGACAACCCTCAGAGACTGCAGAGGTAATGGGGTTCACCTTGGAGTCAACGGATACCTGGCGCCCGATGACAGTGGCATCATCGAGGAGAGATTCAAACCACTCTTCAGCTATCTTAACAAGATGTTACCAAGCGGCAACCTACAGGACCTTTCACGTGAGGAGTGGCGCAAGGCTGTACGCATAATTAACCAGGAATACGGTCCCTTAAATTCAGCAGCCCAGAAGGAGGGGGATATTATTCCTGTTCACAAGACATTCACCGTGGCACAGTTCGAGGAGTTATGCAAAGTTGGCGAGGTATTCTCTGCTGCGCTACGAGAGGGGCGTGAACATGTTGCGGGGGCGGCTCTTTCAAAAAACATCCACCAAGGTACTATTTCCTCCCTTGACATCCTAACCAACCTACAGCCCAAATCACTCACTCCATTCACAGAAATGCAGAGATCTTCTCCCCCCTCTTACGAGTCACCCGTTACCGGAGGTAATGAGCAGACAAAACCAAAGAATCGCTCCCAACGTAGACGCGCCAAGGCCAAGGCTATGGCGGACCAGAAAGTTAATTCTCACACGCCAGCATTGCCCTCTCCAAATGATCAACACCAAGCCGGCGCGGGTTCATCAATGGCACCAAAGGTCTCAAAGGTTTCCAAGACGTCCGACAGCGGCAAGCCTCCCGTAGCCAAAGGGCAAAACTCTGAACCTCAGGCTAGAACGCCCGTTCAAGCTGGCGCAACCAAGTCTGGAACAATGCAGCCACTCCGAATGGATACATTGGCCGACCTTGATAATGAGAATGAAACCGGATGTTCCAATCCTGGCTGCAAGTGTAACCGCCAGAGCTACACTCCATCATTGAACAGCGGCCTTCAGTCTGTAAGTCATTCTCCAAAACTTTAGCCTATATTCCCTTATATTAACAACTTTCTTCAGCCTGTCTCAACCAATACAGCCGAGTACGGCAGCGGTAGTGAAGCTGCCGAGGTCAATTCTGCTAAGCCGACATTCGAGGAAGCGCTTTTGGCGACCTACTCTTTCACCAAGCGCATCAGGTTGGGCCCTTCTAACGAGAAGCACACTTCCGACGCGAAAGAGGACAACGCGGCAACTCAAGAGTTGACTGCCAAAGCCGAGCACCTCAAGTCGAATGAGGCCCCCTCTACACCTGCCGCAAAATCCAACAAAAACCATAACATCTCCACCAAAGAAAGTGATGTCCCTGTAGAGCACTACCGTCAAAAGACTATTTCCTCTTCTTTGAAGGAGAAGGAACGCTTGGTCTATGCCCTGCGTGAGCTTACTGGTGAAGTGCTTCCGCCAAAGCTGCCTAAGAAAGAAAAGGTTGGGGAATGTGGCTCTAGCAATGCCTTCACCTTTTCTGCTTTTCGCTCCTTGGTGGCTGAGCAATTCCGCCCTCCACCCAGAAATGCTGATGGCACCGGAGGTCTCGAGCTCCCATTATTCCTTCTTCCTGGCGTCTTGGACCTTGCAGCTAGGCGCGCCAATCAAGCTCCTCCTGAAAAGGTCCGCCGCCGCCGCATCAGGTATAAAACAATTGTCCACCCGATCCCGGACGATCTCAAGGAACAGATCAATATCTGGGAAGAGGAGTTCAAGGGCTTGGGGCTTCCGCAGTCTGAGTACATGGGATGGATGATCGACAAGTACAGATCTTTCTGCAAGGGGTTAGAGAAGCTTTCGCAACTCGTCACAGACATGAAGGAAGGTCCATCTAGCCCCCAGATCCAAAACGTCTTGAGAACCGCTGAAACAGCCACCGGCATCTCGCCCGATAAGTACATGGGGAAGGCCAAGGGCCAGCATTCCGCCTCTGGCTAAGCCTGGGTCTGTCGAACTCGGAATCAATGGAGGGAGCGCATCGTCGAGTGGGCATCCTCTCATTTCATTAGAGTTCTCTCTATAAGAAGTAACGGTGGAAGAGGAGTATCTTAGGAATATGGGTATTAATTGTTTGGTTGAAGTAGCATAAGTGGAAAAATGGTGAAGAAGTGGGAGGTCTAGTCTAGCCAATCGTATCAATTGAATTGAGATACCATAGTTCCATACCTTGACCTTGGAAAATACTACTGTGTGATGTTGGAACGAACTCAGTACAACACATATCCTGATATTGAACTCGCCCGACGCTTGACCTCCTAGTGATATACGTGTTCAGCAAAACCAGAGGTATATACAGGTACGTATTAAAAACACAAAGAAAGGTTCTCTTCCCGTGCAGGGCCAACAACAATTGAACCCGATCAAGGAGCAATGCTACATATCATCAACGGGGTGGGAAAGGTAATCGACTTAGAGCCATATACTCTATTCTCTGCATCCTCGGATCTTACTACATGTCTATATACCTGTCTGTACTCGAATAGCAGTAGTACCACCCCTGAGCTAGAAGGTTCATGGGCCGGATAAGTGCAAATTGACGTGTAAGATGATTGCTTTGTAGAATACTCATTATCGCGTTAAATCAAATATCATAATGTCTAGATTGTTGGGCGATAGTTTGAAGAGGAATTTCGTTCCTAGACGGTTAAATCAAATTCTATAGATGAAGGTTTAGGAGCCAACGTCTTGCTCGAGCTAGATCCAGAGATTGCAGCCCATGCTCTCCTAACAAAGCTTTTTGAAGACTCCCAGGGAGGGAGGGCACCGTTTCGGGGCAGTTAGTAACCAGCGAGATTTCTTTGTTGATGGATTTCTTGTTTATCTGTGGGCACATGGTACCTGACACAACTGGGTTTAAAAAATGTTTTATGGCGTAGTTTTCAAATTAATATCATGGGCAGAATTCCAGGGTTGAATTCTTATTTCCATGATCTAAGTAGACTAGTCTCCGCCTCGTGCGTGAGCATGTTGAGTCGGGCTAGGCTTGATGATGATCAGCCCAGGTATCTTGCCTATCTCCAACAACTTAGGAACTTCAAGGGAGTTAGAGAACAATGCTACAAGTCCGTTCGTTATACATCATCCAAATTGGAATTCTTAATATTTCTAGAGCTGAGCAGGGCGAGCATTCAACTTGAGTCTTGGGTGCACATCTGTCTAAGTGATTCAGTGTAAAACACAAATGAGCCGTTTGGAAACGGGCCAAAACGGAGCCCTCAACCCTGTAAACTACGTCTCAAAGATCTTTTCGTTAGGCCTTGATCCTTGGAAACTCTGTTTCGTCTTGTTGCCAAACGGGCCCTAGAGCTCCGTTCTGGTGGAAACTCCGTTCTGAGAAAATGAGTTGTGTTTGGCGACCCATGTTATGGGCTCAGGAAACAACGTTAACATCGGAATGGAGCTTTCCAACAAGCCACTAAGACCTACCTTTTCGTTTAAAACCCTGTTTCAAAGTTTCTCAATATCTCAGCCAGTAGTGGAAGCTGGTGGAAAGGCGGTTTCCTCCTGAGCCAGCTCCCCAAACGGGCCCGAAGTATATAAGCATGACTGACCTGGGTTGTTATGACTTCAGACCACAGTGCACGATGCCTGCAAACCCAGGCCGAAAGACCACACCACCACGACCGCCATTTTACCAACCTCTAGTGACCTTGTGGACACACCCAACCAGATGCTTCGTCACTGCACCCTTGAGCTTGCTTTATATCCATTATTATATTTATTGGAGTCTTCGCAAGCCCGGAACGGGGAATCCGCACCACTACAGAGGCCCAAGAAGCGAGCTCTTGGGCAATTGCTCCCACCCATTAATCCGGCCAGATACAACTTCGACAAGTCTCGTACTAGTGCAGCGAACCTCAGCACCTTTCCCCGTGGGGAACCTGCAAAGGATCTCGGGATCGTGAGTGAATGCTTTCTATTTCGGTATAACCTATCTCTAAAACCCATCAAAAGCAGGAAGCTCTCTCCAAACCAGAGGTTGAGAAAACCAGGACTTGCTTACTAGTTTTGAATCCCATTCGCGGTTGCATCTTCTTGGGAGCTACGATCTCAAAGACGCGAGGTTTAATTGTAAGGATAGACCTTAATCTCATACATTAATTTCATGGGCTCTAAGTATAAGGATCATAAAACAGATAAGGGCTCCACAACTGTGGAAGGCAACACAAAGCTCAGTTATGAGCAGACATCTTTTCACATGGAACTTTGATAGTCGTGCGCAAGCGAGACGACGCCGGATAAAAGCGAATGCTACTGTGATAGGGGTTGAAGGAGGTTTCAATGCCCGGTGTAAGGAGTCGCAGGACGTGGCACCTGGAGTATCTCAAGAGTCAAGCATGACCATTCAGAACATGAAATCAATACATACCACAGGCTTCAGTCATGATACGGATATATACACTCATGAGGACCCTCCTCGCTATGCCTCATCATTACCAGTACAGATACCTGTGTCCACTACCCGCTCATGTAATCAATCCCCACCTCCTTTTTTACCATTCACAGCTCCACTACATCTCCAGGACAACGAGACTTATCTCAAGTGGGTGGAGCGCGAGAGAGCTCAGGCGGTTGATAAAAGGAGATCGATCATCGAGATGTCGAAAGTTAGCCCGGGAAGGCGCAGGATATATCCACCGCCTTGCGCATCCCAGGCTGGAACTCCGTCTACATGTCAACAGAGCTTCCGGAAAGGGAAGTGTGTTGACTTAGTAAGCGCATCGATGCAAAAGCCCCCGTGCCAGTTTGAGCATTGCTCCAACAAATCACAGAATATAACACAGCCACTTCAACCTTCATCCTCGCGACATCCTGTGGACAAAAGATGGAAGTTTTCGCCGCATGGTAGAGAAATGGCTTTTGACGAACAAGATGGTCCGGAGCATATCTCGTCGACCGAGAGTTTTGCCAAGAATGGTTACGCAAGGCCACGCAGCGGAATGCTAACGCTAGCTCTCGGTTCATACCCACACATGAGCGTAAGAAGTATATCAACAGGAAGTTCAGACCCGGAGGAATCACTCTCAGAGCTTCTATCCCGTCTAAGGAGCCTGGATGATGATCAAATACCAAGTGTTCCTTCCGTTGACCTGCATGCTGAAGAAGCCAACGACATAGGCCGTGGGGCCTACCCAACTAGTAACACCGAAGACGGGGCTTCCTCATCCAATTCAAGGAAGAGTGAGAGTCCAGGATGTATCTTCTCCCTTGATGGACAGGCCCATATAAACTCAGTGTTTAACAAGCTTCAAGAAGAGGCATTACGACACCCAAGTGTCCGCGACGCTTGCACCGCCCAACCAAAAGATCTATCAACCACGCTAAGAATACAAACAGATCCCAGTGGACATGATTATGGTACTTTTAAATACGTACCCTTCGATATCAAGGTAGTAAAGCCTGTGGTTGGCGAAGCCTCCACGGTAGAGGCGACCGGAACCGTGGTGGTAAGACCACCAACAATGCACGGAGGAGTCTTAGGGACAACAGCGAAACGAAAGAGAAGGATTATGAATCCAGTAAAAAGTGTGATTGGCTGGGTTTGTGGCAGGCTTTTCAAGGTTGATGGCAGTGGAGAAGTTCAGGAGCGGCGCTGGGATATTCCCACTCAGAAATGGGTTCCTCGTGGGTGTTTGCTGGAACGTAATTCCGAAGAAAGCAATAGGTTAGCTTTAAGGGATGAGTGATTAAGATCAGTGTTTGAAGTTATTGACCATGAGTATCTCTTCCTCTTCATTATCACCACTCGCATTGATTTGATGCGACATGATAGTCACAAGGGTGCCTTTCCCCTGGCTTAACGCGGAAAAGGTTCATAGTGCTAGCTTTACCATCATTTCTAAGCTGCCACTCTTGCTAGGTTATCATGCGTCTTTCTGAGTACAGCTCCCCCCCCCCCCCCCCCCAAGCCCCTCGTTTACCCTATTTTCTCAACCTAAACCTGGCTGTCACCCTTCTACATCTCGAAATCTCTTCTTTCACGATGATATCCAATTTCTTCCGACACTTGCGCCTCGCATATGCGGCTGTCTCCTACTTCATTTTCATTTTTTGTCTCATCTCGCCTGTAGCTTTTCCTACGACAAAAAACGAACTCGAAATACCTCTCCAGAGACGTCAGATTTACGACATTCAGTAGTTCTCTGCACCCCTGTTCACTTGAGTAATCTATCACCACATTGTCGAATTTGGACCCCTTCAGAATCCCATGGGATGTCTTCCATCGTCGACTTAAACCTCGCTTACGCAGCCGCCCGTGTCTCCTGGCATGCTAGCTTCATAAAGAAGATACATATGTTATTGGTTGCCACGGAAGTTGAGGTTATTGCGTTTCGAAGCTTGTATAAATACACATGTAAGGGGTTATTTATTGATACGATTGTATTTTCTTGGATTTCATTGTATCAAAACTGAGTAGTGTAACCATTCCAATAGTCGAATATCACAGTATAAAACAAGCTTTTCTATTCGCGATTGTTACTATGGTATTGATCTGCATCTAGCCAGGGCCTTAGTGTAGTTACGAGGCTCAAGTAAAGCTAGTGAGTGCTAGTTCGGTTGAACCGGAACCGGTTGCGGTCCCTAGGATCGATCGGAAAACACGTGGAGTCAATTGTTTTAGGAGGCCCAACCCTTTGCGCTAAGCAAGTGGGTCCTATGTATTTTTATTTCTCTAGCATTCTTTGGTCTCATGGACCCAGGTCCCCGATCTAGCTCTTGATAATAGGTGCGCTTTGTTGCCTACTCACACTCAATACGCAATATCTTTTTCTAATCAACGTACGAATCTCGAGCACAGGTTAGCATTAGCATTGCATGAAGAAAGTTATTTCTTTCCAGCTCTACCAAAAAATGGGGTTACATTTTTGACCAGGGGGCCAGATAACTGGAATACGTTCCTTTGGACACCAGAGATGGTGTGCCAAGGACTGCGTTGAAACCTCCTCGTTTTGGGTTTCTTCGGAGTCCTCGGAGATAGGCTCCAGTTCCCTCGTCTAAATAATTTCGTTCGTGTGGGCTTAGTCAGTATCACGGATCATCACTCCAAGTTTACTATGCCGCAACACTATCGATGTCGCGCTTCATTCTCCATATGACCAACCAAGGCACTTGATATAGATTTACATCTGGGATGCACATCGTGCCTGATTTTCGTTGATTTGTTCAATGCACTCGCAGAAGGATAATGGGAAACTAGTTTGGTTTCCTGGTTGGTGATCTGATGCTGGTAAGGCGACCGACAACCAATCTCCTTCCGCAAGAATAGGCTTGAACTCAGAACTCCATAAAGGACCAGCACTATTTAAAATAACGATACACACTATCACGTAGACGGGTCCACCTGGTAATAGTCCTATTCCAGCCTCATGCTTTCATGAAATTTCCATGCGAGATATTTCTCCTCTGAGATTACAAAGTTTAACAAATAAAGATCGAGTTATCTTGATTTTCTATTGCTCTCCTTTATATTCCTCACAAGCATATAGACCTTAGCATGGCGTATCAGGGTTTACAGTTGTTTGAGATGGTTGACAGTAGAAGCAAATTCATTGAAAAGCCTGATATTAACTCCAAATTATCAGTGTATGACATGACTAGAGATATTACAGAGAACCAAAACACTATAGACAGAGACGACCAGGAACGCAACTACAGTGAGAAAAAGAAAGTCCGTGGTATATCAATAATAAAGACAAGCTACCAAAAGGGGTCAGAGTCAGAACCGATCAGGAATAGTGACGACCATAAGTGAATGAGAGATTCAGAAGTGATACTTTGGTAAAGATGCATATCTTTGGAAGGATAACGGTTAGGATCGATATTAAGAAAACTATTAATTTTCCATGACGTATCTTATACCAAGGGAATCATAGTGTGTGGAATCGAATATATTGTATTAATTATAGATTAGGGTGATCTTGGACAGCGCTTAACACACGGCGTATGAAACCAAAACTATGGAGCACTAAAGGGCATATCACGGGCAAACAGCGTCTGCCCCAGTATAGACCAGTCTTCTTGCGGAAGAGGCAGTTATGAAATTCAATTATTGGCTGATGATATGGTATTTGGATATTCAGGTTTAACGTTTGGGCTCGGGTTTATCACGGACCAACCCTATCAGTCTGGATCTAGGCCCGCTCTATTGCCAAGGAAGCAGTCACCAGTTCACACTCCTCTTTCTATAGGGACTTCCTCATCACTTTAATTGATTATTGTACACTTTTTAATCGTTCGGCTCCTCTTTCTCAGAAGGCTGACACCTCTGGTAACACTTCAAAACCACTCACTCTTTTCCTCAAACATGATTCTTTCCCTCATAGATTGGTGTCCACAACGTCTATAGTTGGAATTAAGGCAGCGTATCCTTAACAGAAAGACGTAGATAGTGGAGATGATGAAACTGTGGAAAACAGTAAATTCGGCCTTTTCGGACTCAACTCAGGGTGTCCCCCTTTGTAGCTCCTTACCCTGCACGTCAAGCCTCACACGACCACGAGGCCCGTCACTCAATCGGGCCCCTCACCCAATCAGTATTCCGCTGTCTCCTAGCACTAGCCATATACATTCTTAAGGAGTATTTGCGGTACATAATTTATGTGAGTGTTCGGGTTTTCTCTCGACTTTCTTGTCAGCCTCTGATTGCTTTTTTTTTTTTTTTTTTTTGGGCCTCAGAAAATGTATGTTTGGGCCTGTGTCTCATCAATCTTGTAAAAGGAGGATTCGTTGGTTATACACCATAATCACTATAAGACGTGGGCTGTCAGGGGTCTTTACGCTATACGTTATCCTGCCTGCGATCTTTCTGTCTCGTAGTCACAATAGAAATGATTTAAAAAAAAAGACAACAAAACCAATTGCGTATGTGGATTGCCCTGGCTATATAAGGCGCAGAGGCACTATGGGATGAGACCAAATTCTTTGCTGATATGAACTGTTGGCGAGGCATAGTCCTTCCTTGTATATTTTCCCATTTGCCCTCTACTTGTTGCCTTCGGGGTGGCGTGATGGTAAATCATTTGAATTCTACAGGCTTGGATTTTGTGAAGGAGTCATCGGGCTTCTCACTGTATATATAGTCATCACTGTCTTTCCTGTATTCGCTTTCCTTTCTGCTCCACAAAATGTTTTCTTTCTGCTTTTAGTATTTAGTTTGAATTCATTGAGTCTTTGGATCTGTATCTTCATCAAAAGTAGTCATGTGACATCGGGGTGTCAGTCTCAGTGTAAGGAACCCAAGTGGACCCCCAGATTACTCAGGCAATGTAAGACATCGGGGACGCCGCGGGACAAACCCAAACCTTCTGCGGATGATGACCTGCAGACAAAATAGTGATGGCGATTCAGAACCTTGGCCTGCGCAATCACCAGATTTCAGCCTGGTCGAAGCTCAATGAGCATATCTACAGACATGGGGTAGGACTGAAGATATAGGTTTAATGAAGGCTGCAATAAAGACTGTATAGGATCAAATACTGGTATCCTACTTGGATGACTTGATTCAAAGCATGCCTAGTCGGTTTCAAGCTGTAAGTGATGTCTATGGGGAGTAACAAAATATTGATTTATATTGTGGTCGTTGCATTGCCACTAGGACGGCCACCTGTCTGCAGGCTTACCCCGACACGCGTAGTACAATTCGACAGTGAGCCCCTCACCTGTTCTATATTTACTACGGCACCTCTAGTATAGAGCTCGTCCTTCCGTCCTGTAATAAGTCTTCAGTGGGGTCAAGCCTGTACTTCTGCCCCAGGCTCACGACGATATCCTACCCGTCCTGCTGCATGTGTTCCTGTTCCAGTACTCAGTCGCATACGCTAAATCACCTACCCAATATCATCGGTTCGACAGATGATTAGGATGTTAGGACAAGTAGACCCCAGCCCAGATATTCCGTCTAAGACGCCGAATATAGACATGTGAGTTGGGTACCAGAGCTTATGCATAAGCATAAGGCGACCAATTTGACGCCTTGGTTACCTAGGTGATATAGGGCGCCGGGGCGCACACGGACGAGACTAATCCTTTTTCTGAACAATCAATGCGGAAAATACATTATTGAATGTAGCATAGCCTCTACGAGACTGTATTTAGTCATTTCTATATTCTCTAATACTTGTAAACACTTATTTAAATTAATGCCTCTGTCATTGCATTCCTTACTATCTCTGCCACCGGCTCTGTTGTTGATCGCTTCCCGATCTGATGAGGCTTTAGAAGTCGTCGATTAGGTCTTAAATAGTACCCCAATTTATGCACCGATTGCATCCTTCATTAAATGTTGATTTAGAGTTGAATTGGGTGCTCACCCGGTACTTGGTTTGGGGTCCGATTCATTAGCTAGTTTGGTGCCGGACTAGGGGTCCTATTAGGTGTTGCTTTGGGGTTAGTTTGAAGTTGCGTTAGGGGTCAAGTTACGCCACCCACTCAGAGCTTGTACCTTCCATAGCTGCGTTGGGCTGATAGCGAATATTCACCGCTAATTCAACAGCGAAACCAATGGAAGGAAACTCAATGGCAGATTAAACATTTATTATTTATTTCTCTATTTGCCAGTGTTATACTTGCCATCTTATCATACACTACTAAAAACGCGTATGGAATCGCTACTATATTCCCTGAACTACCCGGGAACACGGTAGGAATACGGGATCAGTATGGTATTTGACCCATTGTGTTAGCTTAATCCGGCCTTTTACACTAAATACCCAAGGGTCACGGTGGCGATTGCAGCCAGTTCTTTTGTACTGTGTCTATTCCGCATAATACGAGTCGCGGAAATTACAGACCAGTAGAACAACCACTGATATGCTGTATTTGATGTTTCCTGACTGATAATAAATCGAGTGATATGACTACCATTTAGATATATGGAGAGGGCTACACCAGATGTATATTTCAACGCCTGTATACCGAGGATACATATAACGACTGGGACCATCATGGAGTCAGTGGCGAGGACAAGGGATGTGACCATGTACTGAAGCAGCCTGTGTAATATCATGTCCTTAGGTCCTTCAGCTCCGGGGAGATACTTGAGAATAATTTTGTACGCTAACAATTATTTCTTTTATTCGTTCGTTTTTTGCTCCTCCTACTCCGCCTCAACTTTAGCTGAGCGGTGTTGGTCGTCTGCTTCTCGTCTTTTATTTTCAAAGTTATACCACTCTTATTGCGCTCAACCAAAGGCCTAGTAACAGTCACTCCAATCTAGTGTAGATTGAACTTTCCCTCCTCGATTATTTTGAGAATAAGCGAGCGTTCTGCGAAGCAGTGGGCCAGCCCATCACATGCGTCACCACGTTTGCACTAAGGCAATCAGTTGAAAATCTTTTACAGTCGTGGTGCTGTGGAACTAGTGCATTCCCTTTTTGTTCATGATATGCATGAGATCTCGCAGTTATGTCACTTGGGAACCTGTGTTTTTTTGCTTTTTGTTTGTATTCCTTATGTTCGGATAACGAGTGCGTTAAGAGGCGTATATTTCCGTATGTCAGTTGCCGCCCCCATCTAGAGTGGAGGAGCTATGTTCGCGTGGAGGGATAACGAGATCCCTTACTAAAGCCACACAAGATTTATTTTTCTTGGGGGGCAGCATTTCATTCACAGACGGAGGGATAGCTAAAGCTTCTATCAGCATCTTTTAGGCTGGTGGAATCTCTCTGGGTTTGAGACCCTAAAAGGCAATTGAACGGTTAGATGATGTCAACTGTCTACTGGGAACGCAGAGACAATGAAGGATTCAATTGCATGCGTAGTTAGTCCTAGTATGAGATACCTCAAGGCTCGAAGGATTGTACATTTCCGGGGAGAGTTTATCCTTCCATGACTAGGTGAAGGGTGGAAATCAGCTGGGCTGAATGTATGTAGATTTGATATGCATGGCTAGTACAGTAGCCTTGCCAAAACCGTTGCCCGCGGCAACACCTCCTAGCAGAATAAACCCACCAGTCCCTTCTTCCTTTGCTTGCCACCACCCTCATCCTCTATATAGACCTCACAACCCCCACTCATATCCAATCATCATTCACTGCTCAAGAGAAGGAAAGATTCTGATTTTCACAATCGACCCAAACACTCCCAGCCCCAAGAATCACTCTCACGTAGTCGCCCCGCCCCATTCACACAAGCCGCCTTCACACAGTTACTACACCCCAATCTCGACAGCAACATTTTACGTCTTCCTCTTTTCTCTATACTTGAGATATCCTATTCTTGCTTTGCCTTTCTTGTGAAAGATACTTAGCACGACACCTTTGTCACCGTGTCTTCTTTCCGACGACAGGTCCCAATGTCTGTACAAATCATCCACTACTCATTCAGCCCATACTGACATAATTGCCCAGTTCACAGGACCTATACCACGGCCAAGATGTCCGGTGCTACCAAGCAACCTTGCCCAATTGGTAATCCCTAACTCAAACGAGATCTAACGAGTAACTTTGACTGAGACTAGTTATAGGCAGAGATTTCAAAGAGATGCCCTCTCCATCCAACTCATTCGGTTCCAATATTAGCGGATCCCCAGCTTCAACTTCTTCTAACGTGTCTTCATGCACGAGTGTCGAGAGTTTGACAACTTCAGAAAGTTATAACACCTCAAATGCCTTGCACCTATCTAAAACCCAACTACTGTCTAAAGATCCAAACACCCCTTCCCCCTCTTCTTCCCTTCGATCTGCCTTGAGCACTCTTCAAACGAATGCAAATCTTGCACCAAAAGATATCTCAAACCCTCAGAACCTACAATATCTTTCCCAAAACGAAATTACCCCAGATAACGCCCTGCATCGGTCCGATCCTTGCAAGATATCATCCTCTTGCGATCATTCTCAAGTTCAGCCACTTACCAAAGGTGCAGAATTGAAACTAGTATTCGCTAAGGAAAGGGCAAAACGAGAGGCTGCTCGGGGTCTTAAGAAGGAACATGAGCCAGAGTTTAGGACGCTTCCGGATATGCAGGCCGAGACCAAACTAGCAGAGCATGCCAAAGCCGTGAGCGAGCTCGTTGTGGCCGCCACTCACAAGATGGATTCACCTTCCTTTCTGACTGCGGAACAGGTCCTGGCAGAGATCAAGCGAGAAACTGCAGATAACATCAAAAGCGTTCGTGAAGAACGAGAGCAACGTCGGATTAATGAGGAGAAGCGAATGCGAGAGGGCGATGTCACTGCCTTAGGGATACAAAGTCCGGGCAGGGAATCCCTTGAGGAAATGCGAAAGAGACTGGCGATGAGGAGGGAAAAACTTGCGCAAGAGCAAAAGCAGAGAGATAACGAGCGTGCAGCAAGGGAGGCTGAGAACGCCGCTCGACATGAGAAAGCCTCTGGACTTCGATTGGTTGCCTGGTCACCTGTTGTAGTTCAAGCCCAATGTCCGACTATACAGTGCGAAGAGGTCGTTTTCGAAAATGAAGGTGACGAGTATACCTCATCACCTGAAGCGGTAGATATTGGTCTCGCTGAGTCTCCAGATTATACCTCTGGGTATGAAAGTGAGATGGACTCTGAAGAAGAAAAGGCTCAGCATCTTGCGAACCTTCAAGCTGTCATCAAAGAGGTGGCGGAAATCCGCGGATCGCCGCTTCCGAAGCCAAAGTTCCAAAGTTTCCTTCCTCGCCCAATTGCCAAGGTCAACTTCGCGCCTATGCCACCAGGCTGCCACTTGAAGTACCCACCTATTCAAACAGGCTTCGAACGATATGGTGTTCATTTGTACGATGCGAGAAACGGCACCCCAGACCGGTGCTTTACATCATATGGGGAGTACCTCACATACCCTCTCGATAACGAGAACTATGAGGAGACTTCGAGGCGTAGCAAATGCATTCAAACATGTCTTGAGTTCTTCGGAAAGCAGTTAGAACTCAGTGAGCAAAGATTTAATTTTGAACTGGATTTTGAGCCGGGCCCGATGGACCACCACCGGAGTTTCAAGCATGATCACATTTCCATCGCCAATACTGAAGGTCCACTTCCTAATCATCACCGGAGAATGTCCTTTCTTAATTCCCGCTATACGCATGACCCTGAGAGCTGCTGGCAATGCCATAGGGCCAGGTTTCAAGGACTCAAGACTATCTGGGAAGACGAGCGCGATCCCGAGGCTGAGTACTACTTCGATGAGGAGGAAAGTTTTTCTGACGTCACATTATACCAATCTCAGACTTCCCAAGAGGATCTATATGACGAAGATGGATTTTTGATTGAATACGATGATCAAGGGTTCCTGATCGAACACAATATCACCTGTGACGATGACTACGAAGAGAGTATCGCTGAGAGCGGGCTTGACCATCCAACAGGAGGATCTGCTCAGAATCATCCTAACCTTACCGACAAACAGCTGCTTGATCCCAACTATTGGTTGTATGGTCGCACCAATCAGTCACTCCAGGAGGAGCATGGGGAGCGGAAGGAGGAGACTAACCGGCTGCGCGAGGAGCAGCTCCACGAGTCAGGTTATTACTCTGATGGTACGGAGCCTTACGATGATGACGATGGCTATCAAGATGGGGGGTATCATGGGCCGGAGATCTGCCAACTACAACCCTTTCCTGAGGAGTCATTCTGCGGGGTAGATGAAGGCTCCGGCTATTATCAATATCGGGAAGGAGAAGGATTTCAAGGCGATATCAGGGCAGAATATCAGTGCGATCATCAGAAATTCTACAATGAGCATCAAAAGTTCGGCCATAAAGAGTCATCTAAGCAAGAGCAGCTCTATCAGGAAGACACAATGGTTGGACATCAATCTGTTGTTTGTCAAGAACTTCAGATGTTTGATATAGAAGAAATTACCAACGCATCTAGCAATGAGTATCAGAACATGACCGCTCCCCATAATGAGCCTACCCAGTTGGCAACGGCCCGGTCGAGCAACACCCATCGAGCTCAAGCGCCCACCGGGGTGGGGATTGGTATATCGGTTCTGAGCGCCACTCTCCTTTTTCAGCCGAATCAAATCCTTGTCGGCAATAGTCTTCAACGCTATTTCTCCACTCTATTGGCAGATCTTGCAAGGGCAAACCTTTGTAGCTCTTCTATTAATAGCCAGACACCCCCCGGCACCGCAATTCCTCTGGCTACGCGGATTGATTCATCCTCCCTGGGTACCTCTAAGGTCCCTGCAACGGGTATTGTGGCCACTGTCACTCACCATGGGCGCCTCCCCGCTCCTCATATGTTCCTCAGCCGGGCTGCACAGGAAGAGACTGGCTATGTAAGATCGCCTCTGGAATTTAACCCATGGCTCCTCACAACTACGTTATTTGGGCAGATTATCATCGGTATTGCAACCGTTGGAAATGGATTCAAGAGTCTGTTTAAGTTTGGAAAGGCTACGCAGCAAGTGTAGCGTTGGACCAAAAGACAGATCTTATGAGTCTAATAATTTGGTATATATGGGTATCTTGCTGCAGAGGATTTTTGTTGGATATTTTCATTAAGTATTCATACCCAATATTTTGTAGCAGTCATTTCTCCGGCGTGACGGGATAATATAAAGAAATATATGTCTTTGGGTTTGGTCGAAGTTGTTTAGGCATAGTTGCATCAGAGTTTGGGGTATTGGGTCTCCTGTTTGTTAGAATATCTCTGTATCGGGTTTTGTTCTATATTTTTTCAGATCAATGCAAAGTATCCTTTTTTATTGACATAAGAAATTACCTATCCTTATTCCTGCCTCATGTCTAAGACTATTGTAAATGTACTTCAAGACCCGATTGGATATTTCTATGAGCATGATTTAGGCCCTATATAACCCCGAATTAAGCTTAATTTGACTTTTAATATGATATTTTGTTTAATGTCGCTATTAGACTAACCTTTCACTAAGCCCTATATTTTGAAAATCTTATGGCACGGGATAATACCTAAATAAGAATTATTTTATTCGCTGAAATTTCCTGATGTGCAGGTAAGCCATTGATCACACTGATTCTACACAGGTGAATTTCATAAATTAAATTTTTATTTTCATTGCTATTAAATATGTACATATGGAAAAAGGTCGTTATAGCACTGGCAGATACTTGATCAGCTACTTGCTTACTTGCTTGATTAGGTGCTTGGTTTGATGCCGAACCAGGTGCTGAATTGGACGGTAGATTCGCTAAATTCGCTGGATTCACTAGGTATGCTGGGTTTGTTGCCTGATTCAAGATTAGCAAAGTCTGTATGATAGTGACGATGTTAAATTGGAGAGGGGATACCGAGATAGTAGGAGGTGATGTAGAGATGGCGGTGTAGAGGTGAAGGTGTAGAGGTAAAGGTGTAGATATGAAGGTGTAGAGAAGATGGTAAGTAGAAAGGACGGGACGGATATCACTAAGTCGCAACTCTAACCCTCAAATGTCCCGTTTTCAACAATCCTATTTATTGATGCATGCTTTTCTTCAAAGAAGCCTTAATTAGGCCTTCTCTGACTCTAATTAGCCGTCAAATATCAGGACTATCGCCGAATCGGGCTCAATAGGGCTTATTTTGGATATAACACTTATAGAAGGTCTTTATTAGCTCTAGGTCGCCAATTCAGCCTGATAGGAATATCTGGACTGGCCTGAATGTATTCTTCCTCATAATCAACTTCTTGATGACCCTATTTATAGAACTTTCGTTGGAATACTTGACCTTTTATATGTACACCGTTCCAGTGCCGTATTTATTTCATGTACCTCAAGTCAAAATAGCGAAGTTTTGAAAATTAAACAAATCTTTGATCACACTCCAATTCTTGTCTATCCTTACTTACCCAAAAAAGGATACTGAGTACTAGCAACTTCCATTTGCCTTCAGAGCGCCTTCCATTTGACGTGGCTACTGATAACCCCAACAGCGTATTAAAACACCGTAAACTAGATTACTATTATCAAATGAGATTTTCGCCACACCTGACATACTGCATCTTGATACGTGATCCCTTTACTAACATGGTCTCGTTCCGGTGCGTGATGCAGCTCGTACTGTTTGTGATGCTAGAACAGATTGATGTACTTGCTACGAGGTACCAGATCCTCACTGTGCTGAGTAGCTGGGATGGTTTCTGGGGAGTGCTGGTGCCAGGTAGAGCTGTTGTGTGGGTGCTCCGGACCTTTATAGGTGTTTCTGGATGTTGTTTCTAGACAAGATGGGAGACGAGATAGGGGGGGGACATGATACGGCAGGTGTGGCCTGGGTGAGATAGTGTGCATTGTGTAGACTTTGGGTGTGGTGTGGGCAGATCTGGATACTCGTAGGGCGTCAATCGATCGGTCTTGGTGCAATGGGGTGGCTGCCTCTTTTCTTTCCTTTTGTTCAGAATGTATGGGGTGGTGGTCGATTTACTCTTATTATGAGTTATGTGGGTTGCGATGGAGGAAGGTCTATTATATACATTGTCAGTCGTGTATTCAAACGACGAATATTGAATAAATCTCCCTGAAACGCCACTGTCGAACCTGTTGGGCTTATATATTGCTACAGTATGTACTATCCCCAGACACTCCCCTCCTGACACCCTACTCCCTTAATACATCCTCGTGATGGACACGGTCAAAACACCCGAAAAAAGCAATAGTATCTCCAGCATACGACTTTTTTCGTAGAAGCTGAATCAACCCCTAGCTGCACTCTGGCTCGCACTGAGTGTGCATAGTGAGGTCTTCAAAATATCTCTCCACGAAGGTCACATGGCAGAAGCTGCATAAAAGAGTCTGCTTTGAAAAGGAAAGTTCTAAAACAGAATATCATGTGATACGTATGGTTGTGAGAAAATTAGGAAGTAGCGAAAAGCTCTTCAAAAAAGGCCTCGGGAAAGGTTATCAAGAGAGAAGCATAAAGGAAACTGGATACATAATGGGCAAAATCTCCTAAAGTATTAGTAAAAGACATCAGATACACACAAGAATAAACGGAAGAAAGGTCTCGTAGTATTGAGTATGACATGACTTTACATTGCCAAAACCCATCATCAGCCACCTGACCCAGCTTGGCGCCCATTTACCACTTCTAATATCCTTATAACCTTTCCAGCACCCGGGGGAAACAGAATACGAGCCTTCTCAATTCCTTTTTCTCCCGAAAGCCCTTCTCAAGAATCCCTTAATTCCCTTCTTCTCGATGCTCTTCATACTCAGGGGCTTGACAGGCGGATCAAACTTCATCCGCCTCGTTCCATTGCTCCTCATGGTCCCAAAATCCCCGCCGAAAGCCATATCGTCGAGTCTGACTGGATCATCATTCATTCTCGAAATTGTGTTTGCCCCAGCAAATAGCGGCATCACCTGATACGACGGCATCCTGATAACTCGCCGGGGATCTGAGCGTACACTATTGATGTCATTCGGGTCCGCATCAAAAATGAGACTACCTAATTCGCTCATACCAGCATTGCCGGCCGGAACTGTACGAACATTTTGGCGTCGTAGGAAATCAGGGCGAACAATTTCGGAACCTGCTCACCGGGGTGTTCGTGTTAATGCCTGTCTAACCAACTCAGGGCGACCGACATGATCAAGTGAGAATGCTGCAGGGAGAATAGTACCTGGGTTTAAGTGACTCTGACTACGCGAAGTGTGGAGGGGAACAACCACGTCATGGGGGACGTCAGCCATGCGGCAGAAGCAGATCTCGCAGACCTCGCCAGTGTAGAGGACGCCTCCAGGGCCGCGGTGGTTGCAGGCAAGGTCGTTTTGGAATTTAGTTTGGTTCTGTTGAAAGATAGTGCGCGTGTCTGCGTGATGATTGTATGGTTGGATTGAAGTGGAAGGGCTTGAGTGACGGTGCTGGTAGGCAGGGCACATGTTGAGCGATGTGGCGATTCCGAGGGAGTGCGTTTGGTAGGCTGTCTGGGTATTGGAAATCTCTTTTTAGTACATATACTTTTATATATCTTGCGGGGAGGTAGTTGAGTGCGTTCGAGGACACTGAATTGCCAGCCCGGGGTGGTGGGGCAAAGCCTACATGCAATGAGTGCGGAACCTACGTGCTAGAGGAATGTTTTCGCGTGATTTGCAACCCTTGAGGTAGCCTGAGGTTGTTGGTGAATATTCTGGGTGTGGTTGATGAAACTTTGGAATCAATAGGTAGAGTGTTGAGCAATGTCGGACAGATTTGTGATGCAGATGTAGATCCCAACTGGCAACTAAGTTGTAGGAAGTACCAATAGGCTTATGCACAGCGCCTTAGATGGTGTAGAAAAGGCTCCCAACTGCCAACAACCCCCATATATATTGTCAGCAATTTTTATATGAGCGACCAAAGTCTCCTTGCAATATGACTGGGGGACCCAACAGCAAGATTAACAGATGCCAAGAGCAAAGGTGAGAAGGTAATCAATAAACTAAATAACCGTCTTTTACCACCCAACCACTGTAGACTTCAAGCATTAGTGAAGCACAAGACCTAGAGACCGGCATAGGGACACGCCTTGTATGTCTGCATATAACCACCCCCCTCTCAGGCAAATCAATTCCCGGTCTGGATAACCAGGAAGTGATAGGACGGGTCTCTATCTGTATGGTACACTGATATATGTAAACCTCAAAGAATTACACCAGATTTTAAGTGAATACTAATTACACGACATACAATGAAAGAACGATTTACCACTTTATTTGCTGTCTTGTTCTGGGGCCCGTTATCAAGCCTCTAGCATCCTGCTTCACTCACCCATTAAGAAACCCTATATAATTCTGCGTAGTAGCGTAACGCCAGAACAATCTCATAACCCCCCCTCCCCATAAGGATTGAACGCAGGTGACTAGAACGTAGTACTAGGATAATCCAATCGGTCATGCAGTAGGTCAAGTGTGAAAGGGGAATCTCCAGCGATGTGAAGATAGAACGACAAGCGTACACTTATGTTCCCATCCGTAGGTAAATCTGTTATTACACTTCTTTCAGCCACGTATAGAGCCAATTCACATGTAGCTACATAGTTTGCAATTCAACACCGATTAATCACGGAATATCACTCGATTCACTTGACCGCTTCTTCAGCCCTGCACATCAGAACAGATACTGCGAGCGAAGATGTGTCAACAGGAGAAATATGTGCGTGGTGTGACTAGAGAGCCTCTTTTGACCCTTGAAAAGTTAACAATGTAGGCACTTGACGTGCTATATCCATATTGAGCGAGTGGACCTGTCATAGCAAGATCTCGAGCTCCAGGACCTCGAACAACTGGTGGCAGGGAGGAAACCTTTACAGGATCCGCAATATACGTCTGGGTTTGACTTATCACCTTATGAATGACCTCAAGTTTTTCTTCTTTGTTTATACTAACCTCAAATACAACTATCAGGAAATTGCTTTCTGCTAAAAGAAAATCTAGTAAGAATTTGTAAATATTAATTTTGATAAAATATCTATAAAGGGGAGCCATCTTTCAGGCAACCCCTCGCCCCCTCAATCCCTCTCTTGAGATACGTCTCCCCTCCCTCCGGGGCACTCCTCCACCCCCACGACAACCGAAGAACCGCCGTACTGACCGGCCCAGTGCCTCGGAAACCAGTGCCCAAAAGTCCAAATCCCAAGCCAGGACCTCCAACCTCTATGGGCAAGATTGGGACAGCGATAGTGCCCTTGTCAGAGGTTGTGTCGCTCTCTGGGCGTGGTGGCATACGGACGGTTCGGCTTCCGTCGTCCGCGGCAGGGTACAGGTCTGAACAAACTATTAGAACTGGCTGAACTTGTAGACGTATAAAGGGCAGCGAAATTATACCTTGGAACTCTGTGGTGGTAGGAGAGGACTCAGCCTCGGGGGCAGTTTCTCCTGGCGGTCCCCAGCAGACAGCAGTACCCGGTGTCCAGACACTGATGCCCAGCCCGTTCAAACTGGTGCCTCCCTCTGTTACCTCAGCGGCAAAGAGCGGCTCCCAGCTACCGTCCTCGGCGTAGTTGGCCGGTACCCAAGGCGCCGCCTCGAGCTCTGCGAGGCTCGGAATACCTTCGCCAGGGGCACAAGCCTCGACCTCCACAGCTAGCGGCGAGGACCCACACCACTCGCGCTGTGGAGTGGTAGGAGACGGGTCACTGGACTCTGAACCGCTTGGAGAGCCGGCCCTCATGGCCGCGAGCCTTGCCTTCTGTATCGTGACTCTTTCCATCGAGTCATGGACCCTCTGCGTGACCGCGTACGCCGGGTCGATGGTGTCTTCGGAGGAGATCACCTGGTGGGGCTTGCGAAGCCCGTGCCGCCCAGGTGAATGCGGTGATGGTCTGGCAGATTGCATGATGGGTATCTCGTCGCGGGGCGGCGGAGATGACTTACCCATGTTCCTGAGTAGGCGCTTCTGCTGGCGGGTGAGGGTGTGCAGGATGATTTCGCCGGAGGCTGGGACGGGGATGTAGTGGACACCCTCATCGGCAGAAGTGTATGAGGGGTCAGGGCGGTAGAAGAGAGTAGACCGTGTACTCGGGGGGGACCTTGTGGCTTGGGACATTGTGGCGGGTGCGGTGGTGATTGGAGACTGGAGGATATAAAAGCAGAGTTCGAGGTCGATAGAGATAGGTTTCTACGATGCTTAATGGTGAGCTGACTAGTTTCTGCCGATGAAATCGAGCTTGCTGATGGTGGAGAAGAGGGAAAGCAAGGATATCAGGACCGAGTGAAGGTGGCAGCATATGGCAATCAAAGTAAGATTACACCCACATAAACTTTACATTTTACTTTTGCTAATAATACCATTATAACACCCGATCTATTAAAAATGACTTACTCCAATAAATTGAATATGAGAATAATGGCCGTTTCACAGAGACTCGCTCGTCATTAAGACGAGTAATTAATGAATGAGCCAAGACAAACGAGTGACACGGCGTGATTATACCAACAGGGATATTGTTGTTTCATTTGTATGCCCACTCAGGGCAGATGGTCAGCTTTGTTGTTGAAATCGTGATTCTTGGGGTATATGTAGGTTACAGCTTGTTTAAGTAGAGGTGAGTGGAGCTCTTATAGAGCTTATAAGCTTACTTGCGTTTGGTGCGCTCGATCATGAAAGTGACTGCAAATGGCATTTTGAATAACCTTTCAACCAAGCACGATATCAAAAGCCTGCCTATACAACATCTAAGCCTATGGGTTTTCTAGAAGTAGTATAGACAGATCCTCTTGTTTATTTCTTTTGTGAAGTTATTTATGCCAAGAAAACGGTATTTCTGTATATAAAATGGGCCCAGCCTTATCAAGGTGGAGCTCCATAAGTAAAATTATAACTCTTAGCTATCTAACAGCCATTTCCATATACTTTAATTGGCACACAGTGGCAAATAGTGTTCCAACTGACTCCAGCCTAAACCTGGCGTGCTACCTTTAAGGCCAGGCGCACCATACATGTAATCTATCTATTCACACGGAGTGCAGGTATGTGCTTGCTATTTGCTCTCCAGCAGAAACTAAAGGAATAAGCTCCGATTAGTGCTTCACCACCGATGTAGTCCCACACTTGTGATTTCACGTATGTAGGACCCTATTTACAAGTTAATACAGAAATTCAAGATCATAAAATAACATCATGCGTTCCGACAGGATGGGTGCTTTTTTCACCATGACTAGTTTTGACTTATAATTGTAATTCTTGGGTCCTACGGCGGGGAAATGGTTTGGACCTCTCCCAGAACTTCCAGCCAGCCATTGAAACCACTGAAGCAAATTACCACAAGGCTGACCAAGGAACAGGATATGTCCTTGGCTATCGTTGAGACAAATATCTACCTCTATACAGGCTGCGGGACTACGGGTAAACACCCCTCCGGGTTATGCCAGAGATATGACTGTCCTACCCACGAAAGCATCCCAAATCCCTCAACCTAGTAACTGGTCGTCCCTGACTAGTCAGGGCCAGGTTTGCGAGTACATGAGTAGTGTTACCAGGCGATTTTGATTTGCCGAGCTGGTAATATTCTGGCCTAGAGCAGCACGATACGCTTCAAGCGGTTTATTATCGAGGATCTCCCTTCAGTTACTATCCACAAGCACGGGGCCCTCGGTAAAAGCATCCAGTGAGACAGAATGGCGTTTGGCACCTATCTCAGACGGAAGAGGGGAGATATTAGAAGAGAAGAAAGATTGCCCAGCACATTGGTCAGCTTTTTGATAGTGCAGGGGTACAGGGGATCATGTGTGAGATAGGGCGTTTTGTAAGCCGGCGGGCAGAGTAGCGAGGAAAAATCCTATTACCCTAGGAACAAATTAACCTATTCCTGGGTGGTATTTCTCTTAGTACTCCTGTTATGTGGGAAGTACACCGTTTAGTGGCCCCAAATCCAGCTTGCTCAACCTAGATTCCTTTACTGATGGGCTATACACTTATCCTGCACCCCGCGTTCTAGAACATTGTAGATACACCTACAGTGATGTCAACCATTCCGCAGATTGCGCGGTGCACCCGGATGTGAACTCACGAGGTCAAGTGGGCCATCTATTGTAGTAATATAATTCTGCTTAACAGTGTTTCTCTGATCAGTGGGGCAGCCGTTGCTGGTGCGAAGGTCGTGTCCTCAATCAGATCTATTGATTTCCCCGTAATCTACCAAAATGCTGCCAAGAGGTTCCATGTGGCCGAGTGAATAGCCAAGATCTGTCGTTTTGAAAGTTCTTGAATGGGTAGGTGCAGCGGTATACTTGAACCCCACCAAGGTGCAAATCCTTCTTCCAGTGCACCAACAGACACACCCTACACCGAGGGTGGTTATTGTCCAACAAAACGCTCTCAATAGTCCTCTTTTCATCAGGTATTTCCTGCAGAGTTTTTCCACTTCACGAACCACCCAAGTACACCTCCAAAGTTGTTCCACAGGGAACCATCCCAGCCTCACTCCGCGATTTGAGAAGTCTGACACACCACTCCATCACAACTGTAAGTTATTTCTTATACTCGTCCCAAGCATAGACCTTCTATATGCCCAGTCATAAAGCCAATTGAGCAGACAGCGTTGATACGCCAAAAGATGTGTTCTGTCGCGTGAAAGAACATACCCCCCCGCTATCTTGCACATCGCCTCACTGTTTTATGTTGTCCGTCTTCATACCACCTAACCATACTCAGAAATCATGGACGGACACTATCCAACTCATTCCGCCTCTCAGGGCGGCAAAAAGCCCGAAAAGGAAAAGGCTCCAAAACCCGAACCTGAGGTCATCAGGTTGCGCAACCTTTTCAAGGGGATTGGTAAAACCAAGAGGGATTCGGAGCCAGGTTTTGACATGGTCTCCAGTGCTAGCACACGTTCCGGTATCCCTCTTGTTCCGCACATCGTTGAAAAACATGAAAATGAGGCGACAGGTTGTGCAGGTGTTGCAGCCCGTCCACAGGAAAACCATCAAATTGTGTCTTCCGGTAGGGTTGATGACGATATCGAGGGAAGGGCCCCAAGGCTAAGCACCATTCACGAGTCTTTCGATGAGACCGAAGAAGACATCTTGGATTTCATGAGCGACTCTGACGATTTTGCGGAGTTTGGCCCCCCAACGGATATCGATATTGCCATTAAGTGTAGCAGCGCCACTAAGTCCGATGATAGGCCAGACTCCATTAATGGGGTGACCGTTCAGGACTTCATCACTGGTATTCCGCAGGGGAGGATTCATACAATCTATCGTGCTGGCATTTATGCCCAAATAGCTCGGCGTAACCGGTCTGGGCAGCATAACTTTCCAGCCCGTAAGTCCATAGACATCCTCTCCCCGGAAAGTGGTTTCACTCGCCAACGAGTCTATCCCAAGCCAAACATCGAGACAATGACTGAATGAAGACGAGCCTGCTTAGCCATGTACAGGTGGGGAAAACTTTAAATCTTTAACTAACCGAGATTAATCCAGATCTCCTAGCTCAGCGACGTCCTGGGACAGCCCGCCGTTTGCGGAAGTGGTTGAGAGCCGTTCTCTCGCAGAAAAAGTGATGCACCAAAAAAATGCATGTAAGTTGGTCATAACCGAAAATCTCGATTCGAATCAAAATTAACTTGTCAAGACGCAATTCACTCGCTTCACCAACTTTCGGCACTGTCAATTACCAACTTCTTATGGTCTTCGAAATTCCGAACGAAGGTAAGGTGGTGAATGTCTGTAATTTAGATTTGCAGTTTGGGCTATTATGGCACACATACTCTGTTGAAATTTTCTTTGCTCTTCCCCTAATTGGACAGCCTATATGCCTCGGCCCGGTCTTGTCACTCTGCTCGGATATTGCATTTTCAGGTGTTCTCCTCTCGTGCTTGCTTGTTTCGCTGCTCTGGGTGTTTCATATTTGTGTTACTGGGTGTTCCTTGCTTCAACACCTCTCCAATGCTGTGATAGTTTCACTTACTTTTGAATTTGACATTCTTTCTTCCGACTGCCTGCATTTTTGACCATCTTTACAGCCCGAAAATACTGTAATCTGTCCAAAAGAGATTCCTCTCGCCTCGCAGGACATAACAGACGGCGGAGGGATATTGAACGGGGGCTGTTTCTGGAGCAGTATCAACAACAAAGCTGATATTCTTCAAGGATAGTTGTTCTGCAGTGAGGCTTTGCATGTGTCATCAGGGTTCAGTTAAGGCGAGATCTCATCTTATCGCGGGATCTTCCGGCCGATTAGCTATGGCCCGTGCACAATGGGGTCACGCTAAAAAAAAGCTTGACTTGACGTCACATCAACGACTGCGAGTGAGAATGAATGATGTCTGTTCTTTGAAGGATATTCATATCACTGCGGTTATGGAGGTTGGCAGTCATGCCTCTTGATTCATTCCTTTATGTTGTGTCATAGAGTCGGTGGTATTTGGCGGTATAAACGAGGTTTTGCATCATTGACGAAGAGGGGTAGTATTGCTATGGTTTAATTATTTCATCGCGACTTATATTAATGGGAGCTGCGTGGAATGTGTCTATTGGGAGATGTGGTGCATTGAGAATGAAGAGGCTGTGATATTCTCTCAAAAGGATGTGGTGATAGTAATCTCTGACTTAGAGGTAATTCGGTGCTATGAAATTCAGGCCGGCGGGGAGATCGTAGTGTACAGTTCATTATTATGGTAGAGAGTAAGCTAGCTCCTAAATTAAACACTCCTGACTAGGTTCAGTATAGTGAGATTGTTTTCATATTATGATTCTGGCCCTTGGTGGAATACACGAATATTATGCTGCGCGAGATTGTTATAAAATCCGAAATAGTTTCGTGTGATCGATCCAGTGTCTTTAATGATGTATCAATAACTTGCGCAGTTGATAATTGAGGAACATATGAAACATGAGGGAAATACATCCGCGCCCACGTAATATTGCTCCCTTTTAACTATGACGAGGATGGAATAATGTAATAGAATATAAATATGACCGAAACCAAAGCGAAAAGGATCAATAGACTAAGCTCAGTATCAAACCATGCGCGCCTTCTTTCTAAATACTCCCTACAGATATTGCTCCCAGAAATGTAAAGAGATCCAATCAAACAAACTAACGTACCCCAATACCATTATACACATAAAATGGATCTCAATTCATGTGGTAATTCCATTTAACTAACAACATATTAACGTCCCAAACGGGACTCTACGCTGCCAAGGCAGCTGTTATGCGCAAGAGACTGCCCCAACACGACCCTCGCATTCGTGGTGTGGGGATCTGTGGATGTAAGATTGGCGTCGACACATAGAAACCCGTATGTAAGTATGTATAGGATAACAATTCCCAGCCCCGACCCCTCGCACCCCCCTCCTTTTTTTCTCATCTCTTGAACATCCTTCCACTTTGCCCTCCATCTGTAACTCATTCCCTCCCATCTTTGATTTCATATCCCTCATTGCATGATTTCTCTCTGATATTTCTCGAATCACCCATCAACGTGCACAGAGAAATGATGACTTCTGGAAGACAATCCAAGTTCCACGAACACATCGACCCTGGGGACATCCCTTATCTCAAATACCCAGATCAAGTTTACGAGATGTCGGCCAGAGTCGCTACACTCCAAGAAAAGCCGCTCCCAGAGCTTCCAGCTTACGAGCAGCTAGTCCCTCTGCAAGCCTATTACGTGACAGTCCGCAATAAGGTAGCCACACGTGCCGAAGACGGTAGTATTAAGATTTGGAATAACCAAGAAAGATTTATCTTTCATTTCGGAGGCACGACGCTCTGGTGTGTCCAAACCAAGGGAGCGCTACCACCACCGGAGTTCTATTTTGGTGTCACACTTACCACGCGACCAACAGTAAGTGGCGAGATGAGATAGATCTTTGAGTGTGCTTGGACTGACTCCTTTATGAAGAAAGCCAGTGGCCACGACCTTCTTGACCCTATCTGGTCGGTGTTTGTACCAGGGGTAAGCAATTGAACATGCTAGGGCTATGAGTAGGATTACTGCTGATAATAATCCTAGGGTTATAAAGTTAGAGATATTTGGATAGAATATGAAAAGGGTGGTTTATATGTGGAGATTAAACGCAAGGTAAGATGATAATCCTAGATGGCAATTAACTCTGCTGACACATCGAACAAGAGGAAACCGGATCCTGACATCCAGGCCGAATACGCAGTTCCTCGTCCTGCAAATCTCTTCCCAACAAAAGAATCAAAGACTGGAAATGGAGTATATGTCATGGCTTTGGCATTCAATAGGGAAAATCCTCTCAGCAGAGACAGAGAGAGATTACTCCTAAAACCGTTACCTATGCCCCCCACATCGCAGAGGCAGGGGCAGCAGGCATATATTCAGATCCTCCCGGAGGCTGTTAGAAGGCTTCTAGACCCAAGCTCATCAACCGCCAGTCAGAGCAAACAGCTGAATCACAAAGAGCAACTTTCTGGTGGAGAGAATCTTCCACCTTCACCCAGCCTTGTCAATGCCCGGGAGAAATCACCTGGTCATGGTAGTCAGCCAGATATGAATACGAGATGCTCAGACTCTACACCGATTAGACCGGTTCAGAATGAATGGGCAAATCATACCGACACTACTTCTCGCCATGAGAATACTTCGCAATCTTTAACCATCCTCGCCAATTCTAGGAGAGAATCACCAGCTCCCCATCGTTATGACTACCCAAACATGAATATCAAATATTCAGAGATTTGGTACAAGACACTCCCACAGGGTCGGCAGCTCGCTCCTGGGAGTCATTCCTTCGCTGGTGGGAGTGATAGGACCAACATTGATGGGATCACAGAAGAACATCCTGTTGGTCCCACCCAGGGGTCATCAGAGGATGTCTCAAGTAGTCCCCCTCCATCTCTAGAAATACAAGCCGATTATCACGAATATCTTCGTCAGCTATATGTTTTAGAACGCCCGAAAAAGCCTCGTAGTGAAAACCCGCCTACCAACCATGGAAGCAGCTCCCCGAAGCCTGGAGAGGATAGGAAGGAAACTACGCGAGCCTTTGCTACACATGACGCCGTGCAGCATGAGTCGGCGCTTACAAGGTTGATCACCAACATTGGATGGTTTGGCCTCCATGAATGTCTTGGACGTAGGAGAAATACCTCACGCACTGAGGTGGAGTCAGCAAGCTCTCATAGTCATTCATCATTCATGAATACCCCCCAGTTTGAAACAGAACTTGCGAGATTTGATAGCCCGTTGAGCTCCGGAAATCGACCGCCGTTCGAGAATCCAGCCTTTCCCGCAAGGGTAAAACTAGCGGCTACTGCACGTACTGCAAGAGCTTCCGGCCTCATACGTCAATATGATCGTGACCCTTTTGCTGACACCTATGATGAAATCAGCTTGGTACGCGATATGTACCGTAAAGGCTCATCTCTGGTGGGACAAAATCGCGGAAGGCAGGCCGTTGGTGGGAGTTCGACACAGTTTGCAGGCCATGGCACCGGGTTGATAAACGCCTGGATTTGATATCGGTAAAGTGTAGAGATCTCGAGCCGGGCCTCAGCTTTGAGTTGGAAATGATTGTGGAGAGAAAGTGGGGTGGCGATGAAATCGGGCTTAAATTCGGTCTCAGATACGGGTACGATATCTTGCCTGATTTGTATTAGCTAAACAATAGTCTGTAGTCTTTACAAATGTAGACGCATTTCACAGGATACTGATATGGGTAAAGATTGTTGATTCCTCTTCCCTCCGGGCTTGTAAATGAAAAACAATTAGGCTTTACCTTGACTCCGTGACCCAGAGTTCCCAACCGTCGCGGGTGCCCTGGAGGGCCTCGTCTGGAATTCTAGTACGGGAGAAGCCTGGACGGACAGCAGGGGTAGCCCATCCGGTTCTTGGGGGTAGAAGACTGCGAATGACTGGCGGGCCCTGCAGGGCCCTACAAGTATGTACCTATAGGTCAATGGCTACAGTTGACTGAGGGTGACCGCCGGGGGCGGTGGGGGACCGTAGGGGACGGTGGATGACTGTATATGACCCCATATGACTGCATGAGCCCGCAGTTGGCTGTAGAGTCACAATCTATGATTCGAAATTCACTTCTCCCAAGTAGTACTCAAATCTGTGTAATGAAGCTCAACCGAACCCCTCTGTCCCTAATGTACTCAGCCAGCAAGAACAAGAGCCCGGCGCTCATGACCGCGGTCTTCAGTTCTATGCCTCTAGGGCGCAGTCCATTCTGGAGTGCTTCTCAAGACGGACCAATCTTGCCGTCGGTTCGGTCTGGCATCCTAAAACAAACGGGCGGGACCATTGGGAACAAGACAAGGACTATGGCTGCAGCGTGAATGTTATTGAAAGCTCTAGCCTATGGCTGATGCCCCTTACTGAATCAATGATTCCAGCGAGCGATAAGAGGCCACGATGAAGAGTCAAGCGCTTGCTAGGGCTGGTTAGGGTTAGTCCAAATACAAAGCCGAAATTGCCCTACAATCTTTATGAAATTATGCCATCTCCCAATCCAAATCCTGTCAATCCAAGGGTCGCAGCACTTTAAAGGCCCTAGCAACGCACCATTAGAGCTCAACATCCTTCCTATCTTTCAAATAATCAATACTCTCCAATTGCAGCCTCTAATACGCCATGAATGAGGACGAGATTGCCCTATGTGCAGGTGGGGTTCCGAAGCGCCCTAGCACCCGCAAGGATGTCATTGAGTTTCTCGGTGTCCTCGACTACAAGAAGAGGCAGGAGCGCGGCGAGTCCCCCTATTCCTCTCCTATTACCCCCTCTAAGAGCTCTGTGAGAATCATCCCGGAGCGTCTCGCCGAACTGCTGAAAGGGACCGAGTCAGCAGACTCTCCTGATGACCTCTCGGGATCCCCCCCTCTACGACGTTTGACGAAGTCGCAGAGGTCATCACCAGAGGGGATTAGCAGCTCAAGAAACCGCGGCCCAGACAAGCCGCTATCATTCGATACGAAAACCTATCCTCTGTCTTCCTTTGCCCCCTCTGAACCAGCCAGGCGAAAGATATCTTACCCCCTTGGCCGTCCCCAGGACCCAGGATCGTTCGTTGGACGCCCCGGTATCGATGGGATGCTTCCAATCCTTCCAACCTCACCCGCTCACGTGGGCGCCTGGCAAGCTGCTGCCGCCACGGCCCCTGCTACAATCACCACTGTCGGGAGCTCTCCGCCCAGCATAAGGCCCTTGCATGAGGCTGATTCCGCTGCCACCAGTTCCGGAGGTATCACTCCCACGCAGGAGTTCTTCAGATCCCTTTCACTGGCAAGCAGCACCTCATCCAAGACTGCCGACACTGGCGTCTTCGCTGACCCTGGTACTCCCGATGACGAGGCTACCCCTCCCCACACTTTCGCTCCTCGCTATCCTGCTCATATGCAGGAATTTCGGGACAACTTTCTCCGCATTATCAACGCAGCGGAGGACGATATAGACGCTTCGATCCTTTCAGACGCCCTCGAGGAGGCACGGGAGCACGATGCCAAGATGGCGACACTCCTCAAAGATGTGTGGGAGAACAAGACTGACAGGGGGAAGGGGTCCTGATGAATTATTTACCTTTCCTTTGTTCTATCTTGGTTTTTGTTTTTCTTTTTCTTTGATACCTCCTCCAACACCCCATATGCCTATTTTCTCCTTCCAAGGGTAACCCACAGATTTCTATAGGTTTCTCTTGTGGGAAGCCGAAGAACGTCATATGGATATAAATACATTCATATCTATCCCTAACAAATCGTGATTTATGACTTTGTCTTCTATGATAGCTCTTTATAGTAGACACTCCCGGCACATGCAAAATGTGTATTCGTATATCCATCATACAGCACTTACCCATATGTCTTTGTGGAGTCTTGGCTGGGTAGGTGCTATACATACTCGTGAAATGGACCCATAGTAAGTATCTGAATGAATGTGATTCTTTCTCATTCCAATTCTTGTTCTTGGGCCTTCGTGCGGTGCTGTTCTGTCCCTTGAGCTGTCAGTAGATGCTGATAGCCCAATGAAAGGTGGATATTTATTGACGTACTAGCAGAGCCCCACATGTAATGATTGATCTCCATACAAATCTGGACCATGTACTATAAGGAATCAGCATTCACATGTTAAGAGAGAGTTCCGAATAATAATTTCGCATTATTCGCGATACATCTAAGTTGTAATTAAGTGATGCCCCATGTTCGCGAGGTCACAGTAACTAACTATCGGTCTTGGGGACGGAACACTGCATCTACTCTTCTCGCAAGGAGCGAAGCTGGCTGGTAACTCCCGAAAGCCACGTCTGTGCAAATAATAAAGACCGGTCATATAGAAGTTAGTGTTGATCTCTGTTAGAATAGATATATCATAGTTAGTTATATCGTGTTAAATGCATCTGAATGTGACCTCCCATTGCTATTATTTCACATTCAGGACTTTCTTTCATATAATTTATCGTCCGACCTCATCCCCCATATGGATCGTATGGCCACAGCCGTAGCCTAGAGCGCCACAAAGTATAGGTCATGATTGCCAAACCTTTAATTTAAGCTTCGTGGCCGCTGAGAGCTAAAGTCTACTCCAAAAGATAAGTTTCATGTCTGAATTATTACTCCGTATGAGGCATAGCCCGCCGATACAGGTCTTGGATTATTTCCCGCGCACCATTAAGGTTACGGTTATGCCGCTATCTGAGTGAGGCCACTGGTTTCCACGAGATAAGTCAATGATGGAAATCCGGAATCTGCGGTCAATACCATCAAATTTTAATTTCGCGATCTTGTACGGCGTGTAATGGACCCCCGGTCGCCGCGGGATTGTCACCACCAACAAACCTGCCAAACAAATATCTGCGATGGCCAACATGTAATAGGTTTATCTTCACTCTCTCTGAGAAACGGTGGGTATGCTGGCATACTAGAACATACTGCATAAACAGTCTCTGTGGGGAATCTCTATATTGTGGTGTATACAGACAGTGCGAGAGAAGCTGGTCAGAGTATATCAGATAGTCCCGTAATTCTGTCGAAATGAGATTAGAGGTGGTTAGCCCAGATATAACTGGGTGATATCTCTGTGTATCAGTGCATATGACGCTTTCGATATGAGAAAAACAAGCAGAGATAGTGCGAGTGAATAAGAGCCCCAAACGGTAGAGTTACCCCGGCTGTAGGGCTTACCATCACAGGTGGAGTCGCATGGCGTTCTTGAGGTCTTGCCGCCTCAACGTTCACTAGTGTCAATTGGTAGGCTTGTTATCCTCTCCGCAACTACATGTAATTATCAGGGCCCATTGAGCTTTAATAAGCAGAATGAAGGCCTTTATGTATGATCACATTATCAGGAGATTGATTTAATCGATATATATATTTTACACATGGATGATGCGGGAAGCCAATACTCACGGTAAGATTAATATCGGACTGCATGGTTCTTGAAAGCAAGCACTTATACTTTCCAGCATAGCGCTGGTTATGCATGCGGCTAGGATCGATCCGACCTTCCTGAATGCTGAAGAAGCTGTGCAGAAATGGTTGAAGGCTCAAATTCAGGAGTAAATACTTTTTCCGATTTGTCAGCCTGGATGTATAAGTGTTGGAAAGGGGAAAGTAGCTCCCATGGCGGGAATCATAGCGGTGTCGCATATCAAGCCCAACTTACCAAGAAGCCTCAGAAAAATTTTAGCTGTCTCTTATCATATGTTAGGTAAAGTGAAACTGGAAACAAAAAAACAGCCGAACCCTCGAGCTTGATGTACGCATGGACCAACCAGACCGTAGCTGGAACAGGTGATCGACGTCCGGTAAAGACTGGCAATGATGCTGGGGTAGGGCTAAGAAAACGGCTTTAGTGAGAAAATCCGTCACACTTGAGAATTTAGGTTTCGGTTCGTCCATAGGTTAAAGATTTTCAGCGACGGGCACAGCCGCTCTCCATCGCGAGAGATTTGTTGCGTCAAGATGCACCTCCGACGTGACACCTTTCGTACACTCACAAGACACCTGTTCGAACCATTCTTTGGTTTTCAAGAACCGACACTACTCACACCCAACAAAGAACTCTCAACGTTCTGCATCTAAGCTCACACAATCAATAGACTACTACATTATTATCACTGGTACCAGTCATGTTGCAAGGACCTAGGAAAGATCCGGCAAATCCAAGCCTTCGTGTAGGGGCTCCTCAACCCCATGAGGGCATCACGGATTCCTCTCCGGACAGCCTCAGAACGATCCGGCCATCACCAGATGGCATCAAAATTGTTAAACCAATGACGAACAGGAGGACTGGAGACTGGGTTATTGATACAAGCACAACCACGGATGATAGTCTTATAACAAAGTCAATCAAGGTCTATGAAATTGATGCAGTAAACGGGATTGAAGAATGTCCGGAACTCGAAAAGGAGTGTATAAAGCTGCTGGCAGACATGAGATGGCGGGATATACAATTACAATTTGGCCATGACCAGATCGAAGGAAACCTAGTGAGTCGTCACCTAGCGCTTGAAGAGATTTTAGTTCACTACTAAACTGTTTTTTAGTCAACGTTAAGACGTCTTCGCTTTGAGGCCGTGTTGGATATCTTTGCACTTGCAGTAAGGGCCCAATCCTAGGATCCTACATGTCCTGCTAACAGTATCCGCTTTTCCAGGACTACCAATTAGTAGATGTCACTGTCTCAGAGGAATCCCTGCAGTTCGTTATTGACCATTGTGTATGATTTGCCCATTTCATCAAAGGTTTATAACTAATTCTTATAACCTTAGTATGAAAAGAAATCTAAACCGCATCCAGGAAAGAAAGGGACGAATGAAGCCAAACCAGGTGAATCTGGCTCAGCCCACAACGCGGAGGCTACCGCAAGCCCTAATCCTCCACCTGATCCATGTGATGAAAAGGTGAAATGGAATTGCGAGGAAAGCATGCACAGCGAGCAGGAGAACCTGTGTGGTGTGGTGCTCGGAAGCAGCCCTCCGCCTGGCCTGGCTGGGCAAGTCGAGGGCACTGCCCCTAGCCATACGAGGGCAGAGAACTCCAGTACACAAGAAAGACCCCGCAGAATCAATACAGGCTCAGACTCACTGGAGCATGAGTCCCGATATCAGGTCGGGTATTTCGCCGTCAATAACTCTATTGAGTTCGAGGATCGAAACAGTGCCTTTGCACAGAATTCAGGCAATAACTCGACCAATAGTACAATCTTGCTAACCCATCAGGCGAATCGACTTGATGATGGTTTACCCACGGAAGCACCCCCTGCCACCCCTGTTGACCCCGATGTTGCGGAGTGGAAGAAACGTTCCCGGCATGGATTGATCTTCGACAATGGTGCTGCTAATTTTGGCTCCTTGCCCGAGGACTCTCAGCACAATACACCGTACAATCTATCACGCATGCAAAAGATCTTTGCCTCACGGCGTCACAATTCGTCAGACTCGCAGGAGACCGGGAGCGTATGTTCAGAGCGTACAACAACTGATTACATGTTAACCCAAGAGTATCTGAGAGATATCGATGAACATATGGCCAGAAGAACTCAGGAGCAATGGGTTCATGCCGCTAATATGATCCCAATGTCTGGGAGATATCCACTTGGTACTCATCCCCCCTCCTCAGAGGGACCACCTCGTGAATGGATCACGGAAGTTGACCCCGAACTACTTGCATGGATGACAAAGGAGCCTCGTACGGTCAAGGTGAGGAGAGATAGTGCAGTTTCACTTTCAGCACAAACCAAATCCATGGATGATGGGCTTTTTCCACGGGCCAGTGTTTACTTCAGTGATAGCCATTTCGGTCTAGATGAATCGGACGACGAGGAAGTGGCCTCGTTACTATACTCTCCTCAGCACAGTTTCTCAGAAGCGGCGCTTGCGATTGCCCTACGAGAGCCTGGCCCTACCCGCTTAAACCCACCGAGCCGTCGCAGGTCATGGGAGTCAGCTGTGAGTTCCCTGCGGATTTCAACGAACAGTCCAGGTGAGATTGTCGAGCACAGTGAGAAAGGACTCGGTTACACTGTCACCCATGAGGCTATCGTCAATAATGAAACAAAGACCAGCTCAGCCTTAAGCAACCCTAAAATAACATGTGGTGTGCAAATCCAGGGAGGGGAGGATGCCCCTAATGGGGAGATCGAGAGGGGTATGGGGAGAGAGATTGGCGTAATCTCGTGCGCGCTTAATGGAGTTTCTCTTGGGTCAACTAGCGGAGTTCCATGTCAGCTGTGCATGACTGACCAGGATCATTAATGGGGGAATGTCATGATAGACGATTACTTTCCGCAGACCCTACCTGGTTAGTTATGAAGTGTGTGTGTGGGTGCTATTGCCGCATACAGGTCATAGATAAGTATCATTGCGCGCTTTCTAGACTCCACGCTGTCTGTCTGTATACTCAAATTCCCTCTGATTCACAGAGATTACTCAATTTAAGTAGGCTCATTTCTCCCAAAGCTTTACCGCTAATATTCATCAGCTACTTGTTTGTTCTCCGGATCTTGTATAGTACCCAGTAGAATTATACTAAAACACATTATTCGCGTCAAACGTCTAGATTATAGGTAAGACCGTAGTTAGGACGAATTAGAGACAGATTAGTTATATGCAATTATTCACCTCATTTACCTGGAGCTAGATTCGCAGAATAGCGGCCCACAGAAACAAATAATGACCTAGCACTTGATATACGTAATAGGGTATGAATGCATTTCATACAATTCTCTGTTGAACTATAACTAATGGGCCGGTCGAGCGCATCTAGTGCTTCAATGAAACACGTTACGTAGATAGAAATTCTTCCTGTACTGCTTGCTTAGTGTGACTAGTCGGAAGATCTCGGACCTTTCCCAGCCATAGAATTATATATCCCAGGCTCTCTTAGAAGTTGTGTAGGAGTGATTAGAAGCAGTAGAACAAGATGGGGTAACGAGAAATAAACTATCAGAGCATCATTGTTACAGGATCTAGTGATTTAAATAGCAATGGTCTCTCAGAAGTCTAGAACAGCGGCGACTATTTGCTGTGTGCGTCTTGGAACAATGTCTTAGTCAGACTTAAGCGAATAGTAGCTGCCTAACCCTAACCCACTGGTGACCCCGACAGAGCCTCATTACCGGCCCTAACTGGAGCAAAATTGAGCAAATTATGCCACATGATTAAGATAGTGGTGCTGTATTCACTAGCTCTATCGAGCCTAATAGTAATTGAGCTAATGTATTTGCGAGTTTACTACTCATCAGTGTGCAGCATGGCCCTTTGCACCTCAATATACTTGCCTATAAAAGAGGTTATATCTATTTTGACAGGTTCGTGTGGTACTCAATTTGTGAAATAAAAATGATATTGACTGGCTACAAGTACCCTATTTGACAATACCACCCTGTATATCAAGCAAACGAAGTGAGTGCGAATGCCTTATCAGAACAATCTTGACACGCCACACGATTTGAAACATTGATAACACTCTACCCTCTTATCTCATAGTGTTTATCATCTGGTACTAGGCGTATATTGCTTGTAATCCCACCCCATCCTTTCCCCTGTCATCCACCCTGCCCCCACACCTTCATTCTCCATAAATGTTTGCAGGTTAAGCTCTAAACCAACCTTGAGCTCAGGCTTATTCTTGCTTCTTATTTTTGTTGACTCGTCCCTGTTTACGTTGTTCAGGTAGTCCCTGTACTCCGCGGTTAACACCGAGATACTTTCAGGTGGTACTTCAACTGTAGATTGGGTGGGAAGTACTTTGTCAGAAGAACAAGGTTGCCTGGCACCAGATGGCTTGATAGCTTCATCGGCGGCAGGAACCGGGGGTAGAGCCCTATTTGGTGGCGCAGTTGGTGCCTGAGCAAGGAGCTCATTTAGGTTCTGAGGAACGTTGAAAACATACTTCTTCTGAATTTGGCGCCTTCTAAGGTTTGAAGCTTGTCCCTCCGGGGTGGATGAAACATCGGCTGTACATTTGGAAGTACCGGCTGGGTAGACCTCAATGCTCGCCGGCGGAGGAGTATCAATTCCGGTCGCCGAAGGCGTCACAATAGCAACAGGTGGAGGTGTCGGCTTTGAAGGGCGGATTGTCTCAACTGATGCCGTATCGGAATCATCGGAATAGTCATTGGACTCCAGGAATCCTCTTGCTGGAGGATTGGTAACATTATCGATATCGAAGTAGGTCATGTACTCCTTGAAGTGATCGACTATGGGAACCTGGGACTGAGTCGGGTGAATGGAACTACCTCCCTCAGAGCATCCAGTACTTAAGTGCTGCAATGAAAAATCTTTGGTACCACGAGGGGAGTAACGAGCTTGTGCGGCATCGCTCACACTGTCAACCTCAGCACGAGCACGCATCAACTTATCTTCCATGTCCCTCTTAAGGAAGCCTCCAGATGTTTCTCCATCTTCGAGGGTAGCGTTGCGTAGTGCGTAGGGAGCAAACCTACGACGTGGTTGTCCATCGCCGGAACACCCTGGAAAGAGTGGAGTCTTTGGGCGTGAATTTATGACTGCGGGGGGGGTGGGACGGGACTTGTCTTCAATTACAAGTTCCTCCAACTCTTGAATACTCAACTTTGATCTCAAAAGGTGTCTCCCTGGATTGTCAATAGACTTGTAGAGGCCCATATCAGAGGTTGAGAGCTTTTCTGCGTCCATTGTATTGGGAGCCAACACCTCTTGCAAACTAGTTCCCTGTGAACGAATAGCACCATTTCTTGACATTGGTGGAGCGATCGCCGTAGTGCTGCTCTCATCATCATGCTTGACAATACCAGCGGTATCTTCCAGCATTGTGTATTTCTGATTACTTAAAGAAGACATTGAGGTAAAAAGTGGGGTTTTGGAATGATTTTGGTTAGCGAACTTGAATGGTTCTTTTGACGTGTGAGTTGTGGTTTTTATAGTCGGTGGCGAGCTTAAGGAAGCGGAAGATGTGGTCTTAATTGAGAGCGCTGTATCTGATCTAGCTGCTCCAAATAACGTTCCACCATACGTTTCATTCCTTGAATCTGGCCTCCAGACAACTGTTCCCTCACGTGATGGCGTGATCTTTTCCTGGACAGAAATAGAGTATATGCCAGTGCGAATAGAGTAACTTTCGCCTGCCGTAGTCATCGAATAATCCTTACGACCGCCCTTGCTATCACCTTCTGTGTGAACATTCTCGGAGCCGCCCTCCCTGCGATCGATCAAGCCCCTTTCATTTTTTGGAGTAGAGTCCTTCAGGTTAGCATTGTATTCCTCCATATAATCCGTGTTCTCATTGTTCATATACAGATCTTTGGTACCCCTCGGCAGGCCATCGGCTGTTTCGCCTGTCATATAGTCTTCAGGGCTATCCGACGAAGGCGAAATCCTCGAGGGTGTCGGCAGGGGCTGGTTCTGTAGCATAAATAAGCGATCTATCAGGAAGCCAGTAGAGAAATCAAACATCTCACATTCCTCTCGAGAATTAAGGCAAGGTTGCCGTTTGGCAACTCGTTTTCGGTGGTCATATACCCCTACAAATGAGAAAACTCTTCTCAGACAGCTAATCACATATTACCTTGAGCTTAGAGGTATAGCTCACACTAGAACCACAATACATATTGAAATCGAGGAACATTTGTCGAGTCTCCGGAGACTATGTGAGTATGTATTAGCATATTATCAATGTAGGGACAGATACAAGAGACATACGAAGTAATATCCAGGCAGAGCACCCCTTTTCACCTTAACCACCATTTTATAGGAACTCTTCTGGGTGATGTCGGAAAAGCTCTCACGGACTGGAAGCATCTTTGCCTTCACAATCGACGGCCGATACCTCAACTAGAGCCAATCAGAAAGATCAACAAAACTAGAGATAGGTTATGACGTACTCGGCCTTTGCAGGAAGGGGAAGATTCATTGGATGAAGTCGGTGACTGAGCTTCAGCCTGGATACCACGGTGCAAAGCGGGAGCAGGCGTATTAGAACTAAAGCGACGAGAAGAGAGATAGATCTCCATTTTCAAGTAAATTACTTTTTCTGTGATTTGGATAAGGCTGGGAAATATAGCTTTGGAAAAGTGTTTTGAGTGCTTTGGGGATTGAACGGTTGATGTTGATGTTGGATTTGAGTTCTAGCGTTGTGGGTTTACCTTAACTTGCACCCAAATTTATGGAACACGTAGGACCTTGAAAAGATATGCACGTAACAAGTTCGAAGACGAAGAGAGATTACAAATGGCTTGCTAGGGTTAGGGATAAAGGATCATTACGGAAACTAGAATTGAAATAGGTTTCTGGGGGAGAGAAGTTAACTTTCATAATGCTAGTTACGAATAGCATAGGGGACGTTTCTGCGTAGTGTTCATGAAACGATTTTGTCCACGGCAAGGCCTGGGGAAAGATTTGGGTGAGGCATAACTTGAAATATCTCCCCGAATATGAACGGTATTGAGTGCTATAGCATGCCAGTGAAGCATATTTGAACGCAATTTCTAAAACAATGGAGGTGTATAACACTCTATTTCTGAACAGACCCCAGTGCTGAAAATCCAGAAATGTTGAACAAAGGGCCTGGTTATTAGATCCGATAGAACCACTACCGAGAATGAAATAGTTGATGTGGTTCGTCTACTTTCCGGCAGACATAATACTGATTTATTCTTTATTTTAAATCAATATAAACCAGAACAGCACTAGGGTCTGAAGCAGGTCAAGAAGATGACCCTCTGAGCGGCGGAGCAAAACCTCTGTGACCAGTACCTTCTTATCGGCTCGCTGATCCCTATGGACCTAGAGCTAACATGTGGTAGTTAACTCAGTACTCTTAAGAAGGGTCGTTCTTGAATTTCTACGCTTCTTGGAAACATCAGAACAGGTTTGTACCTTTACCTTTAGAAACAGTGAATTGCAGAGGACAAATGCTAAAATATGGGTGTCTTCAGCGACCCTCCATTGCAAAACCTATGGTCACAGTGCTGGTAATGGGAATTGCCTTTAATGAGAGTCAAAGAAATAAGACCAGATTACAGTACGATTTGGGTCCCCCCCGGGGCCCCCGAGCGCTCAGACCGCACTACACCAGAGATACATTGATGAACGGAAAGCTAAGAGAACTCAGGACGGTATTTACGCATGGCACCAGTTGAAAACCACCACCCCTCACTAAACGGCGATCATATGTGCAATCTCAACTTAATAACTACGCAGGGAGACCAACAACCGATCATTTGGCAAAAGAGCTGATGTGCACATATTGGTAGTAGTATTAATCTAGAAACCAGAGGCTTCTACTATCGAAGATTCGTACAAGTGGTATTATACACAGTTGTGCAATATCAAGAGGTGGTCAGGTTACTTTGAAAGAGATACCTCCATTCTTCTTTTGACAACGGAATTAGCCACTATAGTGTAAAGATCCATTGCAAAGCAACAACAGAAATCACGGCTACCCAAGGTCTACCACTAGATCCTTCGAATTGTAATACATTTGGGTACGGAACACATGAAGGAGTTTTGTTAGAGGCAAGCCCTCTTTGCCGCTAGTGTAATAAGTCGCGGAAGATTACTTGTCGCTTTGCACTTGTCGCTTTGCACTTGCATCGCACAGCGGTGGGTAATAAGACAACGGACGACCCAATCACAAACGCGTATTTTTGTGGTATCCCGTCTGAGGACTTGTTGCCCACCGTTGTTGAGCACTCTAGTCACCTATTGCCTGATATTTTCCTCATCTCTGACGAGGCAAAATGAAAGGGTTTTACATAATGCAGCCTTCACAGTTAGGGAGGTTTGGAACTTGAGATGTGATTGGGCGGACTCGTTCTCTTTATTTTGTGTTTTGATAGTTGGCCAGGTTGCTTCTACTTGCTCTGAAAAGTCCCAAGTTGAACCCATTAACGGGGCTTTCTCTATAAGATTTATAATGAGCCAAAAATAAGGATTTTTCCCAGGAGTAGCCAAACACCCATATTCCTTTTTACAACAAATACTTTCCCAAAACTGGATGTTAGCACTCCTTTTTGCCTGTTCCTGAGCGCCCCATAGTTATATTCAGTGATACAGACCTTCTAGCAAACCTAAACTCACAAATTTCAATAGCCAAGTTATTTGAACTAATTTTATTTGTTATAGTCATCTAACTAAAAAGTACAAATATTTTCTCACCCATTTTCTTCCGCCTGATACCTTAAATAGCCACTTTAAAGCGAGCCAAGTGACTGCTAACTAATTATAATGACAAGAATTACTCAAGACAAGAATTCAATCGACTGTTAAGTTATTCCTAAAGTTGATAACATACCCAGAGAATATAAACCGCCAATTAAAGAAAACCAAATCTGCAATCCCACCCTTGCAATCCAGCTACATCAGACATGTCTCTTTACTCCTGCGCTGGTTTCCGATGTTGTGCGACACTCAGAACTGTTCTTCGACTTCATCCTCTCCAAATTGGAAGGAATCACACTGTTCCTGGGTAACCTCCTTTGTGCCACCTTGGGCCGCAGTGGGAGCCATCTCATCGTTCCCAGTATGTTGAGTCTCTGCGTTGGTGGTTTTGGAAGGCCCAGCAGTATTCTTGGTCTTTCGAATCCCCTTCCCACGAACTAGAGGCCCCTTAACACCATATTTGTTCTCTGGTTTAAGATAGCGTTCACGAAGTCGGTGAGCACGCATCCAAAGTGCGGTACCAAAGGCAGTACTGGTTGCCTTCTTGATTGTTGATGGGCCAGCGGCGGCTTTAGTTTCGTTCGTGCTCTTTTTAGTTCTGCTGGCGTTGGAATCCCTGCGAAGGCTCTCGGCGTCCTGACCGGAGAGCCAGAGAAGCTGCTTACCGCTGTACCCGTTCGCCTGAAGGAAGATGAGCCAGTATGAGTAGCGGTCGTGGACCGGAAGGCAGCCAACCCTTGGAGGTGAACATTCAAAGGCGGGACTCTGTGGAGGAGGGAAAAAGCCGTTGCGCATGTTTTGCTCCTTCATATTGTCCCCAGGAATAATGATCTTGCAATTGGGGGAGCTAACAGCACCGAAGGTCCCTTTCTGTGCATCTCCATACACGGCATCAATAACCAGTCTTGCTTCATAGCATGGTTGCTTGACCTTTTCTGCATCAGCTGGGAATTTGGCACTATCAATATTCCACCATGCGAGAACTCCATTTGGAGAGGCTTGACGTGGGGTGGATTTATTCCAGTGACAGTTATCGAGATACTTATTCCATTCACCGACGATGGTCACCTCCTTTGCTTTGCCCTTTCCCTTGGTCTGAGTTGGTGCAGCTGATTCATTCGACAAAGTGGATGTAGCTAAATCGTTTGAGATAGGTAATATAGCTGATTCGTTCGAGTCAATGGCAGGATATGGCTTGCTAGAACTGGTGCATGTAGCTTGCTGTTTGGCTTCGCATGCCTCGATAACCGAATTTGCAATTGCCTCCAAAACCTTGTTGCTTTCAGTATGCTCCCACACCTGGCGAAGCTTATTCGGCTCATCCGTCTTCAAGCAGATCTTTACCAAGTTGGTTGCATCTGGCTTGTTCTTATTGGACGGCCAGTCTCTTTCCTCCCTCTCCCAGAGTGCCTTCTGGGCCGCGTTGAGTTCGTCAGGATCTATAGGAAGCAATCACATGTTAGTATAAGTACCATTTAGTTGTCAAGACGACGTATACATACAAAACAAGTTCTCTTTGAAGTAATCTGCAAGGCGGAGGTAGTTCCTCGCACGCGAAATCCAGAAATGGTCAGGAATTGGGCCTATGTCTCCGTAATTTCCCTTCCTTTCATGGAAGCCTTTGCAAGCGGCCCATTGCTTCTCGATTGCCAAAACAACTAAGAATGATTATTAGTATATCACTTGCGACAATCGGGAAAGGATGATTGACAGGACTTACATTCCTCCTTCAGAGCCATGTTAACTCCCCCCTCCATTACTGAGGCATTCACCAGAGTCCGGAGAGTATCTGGGACAATGGCAGGGTACGGATCTAAAAACCAAGGAAATGGCATACCGTCAGTTAACCTTCATTCGGGTCTCTGGTTTGATTACAAGGACAAGGAAAATAGTTCGGTTGTGAGCGGATGCGTGGGTATGAAATCATTAAGTGGTTGCGTGTAGTGTAGTGCAGATCGGTGTCGATGTGGGAGTTTTAGCTTGATTACGCTTGGTTGCGGTTTTCTCATGTATAATACAACTTTGGTATCAAAGCAAGGAAATAGTGAGGTCAAAGTCAGGCGTTAAGGTATTTAAGAGGGATATGAGGCGAAAATGAATATTATATAACTTTATGGTCAAGGGGGTTAGACTTACCAGAGGTTAGGATCTCGTTATTGGGTACCTTCCAATATGCCTTTTGGAGACGAAGGACATTCACGTGCTTATAATATTCGGTAGTAATCGGCATAGACTCATATGTGATTGGTGGGATTTGGGATGTTCCGACTGTATTCACGTTTGAACTTTCGACCTTCATATCCTTGAACAAGTTAGCATAAGGGATAAATTAGAAGTTCCTGTTAGCAATACTTACCGTAGACTCTAAAGCAGTTACAGAGGGATCCTGGATGCCTGAACCCCCCCGCGCTTTACGCATCCTTTTCGGTTTGAAGGCGATGTCCCTGAAGACACTAGCCGCCGGAAGAATAGCAGAGCTTTCAGCAGAGGGTTCTACGTCTTCCAAATTTGCCTGGGCCCGGTGGATCTTGCTTGGCCTGGGAGCAACGTTCTGGTCCAAGCTAACTTTCCCCATAGAGTCTGAGAGTAATTCAACCTCCTCATTGCGTTTTCTCTTTTGGAACTTAGGGGGGTCCGACATGGAGCAAAAACCTTCCTCAGACAGAGCCTTTTCTCTGGCAAGTTGTGCACGGTAGTTGTTTGACATTTTGTTCTATAGCACAGAACAAAAGATGAGTGGAAAGAAAATGGTGGAAGTAACAAATTATTTTGGTTGTAAAAAGTGGCAAAATAAGGTGACGAACAGTAGGAGAGGTGATGCGTGTGTGGACCTTTTATAGCAACCGGGAGTTGGTGATCTGCTAGGGCAGGGATTGCAACCAACCCCGACCAACCACTCTACGAGTAGGTATAATCAGTCAAAAGACACCCGGATAGGTTATGCCAACGGTAGTCACTTCAGAGGACAGTCCATAGCAACGCGTAGGTATAAGTCACTCTCTGTAGTACCTTGTCCTAGAAGCCAACAGAATATCAACGAAACAAGAGTTCAGAATTCCCTTACAAACACCTTCTACCAACCCCGGTAGCGCACCGTGAGAAATGACGCGCGAGTAGAGTCGGATAGATCGAATAAATAGTGTTCAATGAACTCATCCTCAATGTCGCGTATAGATTCTCGCTTGTAGCGTGAGTATAAAGATCCCACTTCAGTAAAAATGAAAAGAAATAGTCTTTCAAGATCGAATATAAGTCAAGTCAGTAAATAACAGTAGCACAAGAACCGAAGTACCTCTTGGAAACCATAACTACCACTCACCAGTATAGCAAATTATTTGCCACGACAGCTTGACCAGCAATGCGAGAGGTGAGAATATTATATTCCTATGCGGAGCCAAGTTTTGAAATTAAGTGAAAAAATATCATTGATACCCTCAAGTGTATCATTGACACCTGTGATCATGTGATCATCATCTTGGCATGGGTCAATGGTGATTTTTGCATGTAATTTCTAACCTGGCATTGCCATCATTTCGAAATGATTTTGCCACTCAAAATTATTTTCAGATGTCCTATGAAATTCCATCAGATGTATTTGAGAACAAACTCAATTTCCAACACTTACTCTTGATTATCGTTATTGCCACAACCAAGACAGCATGAATGTGACTAAGCGATGCACACCACATTTTGAAAACGAGACAGGGTCTATGCCTTCCTAATCCCTGCTATCGGAATGAAACTTGGATTCCTTCCTCCTTCTCGTTCGAGCTAAATTGGTGCATCTGCACTACGATACTGCTTAATATGTCCTGCGGCTTTTGGCGAGTTGCTCGCTGTTACCAGGGTTCTTGGAGATCTGGTGAGGCGAGCTCAAATGCCCCCAGTCCCCTGTATTGCCTGACTGTACTAACATCTCAAGTTACCTCACGCGCTGCAAGATGTGTGTAACACCAATTTCCGTCTTCCAGTGGTTCCTGACAGTTACCATCTGCACAGCAACAACCATCGCCCCAGATCTCCCTGCCTTGCTATGCTGCATGTTTATCGTCTTGCAGAAGGGCCGAAGATCTGCATAAAAAATATGCATCCGAGAGGAACATTGATATCTCTCCTGAGCTAGGGCTCATACCGACTGTCGAATACCCCTTGCAAATTATGCTAACCCACCTCTATATCCCAAAACGATAAGCGCCGATTTGATACGCTTCTCGGCACGCGACCTTTTGCCATGAGATGCATCACTCTCTGCTCCACCTCCACGGCCTTAGCCAACTTGAGCCCGGATCCCCCAAGGTCACAAAGTGACTCTAAGTGACACTGTGAACAATCTCTGTATGCACCGGTGCCTTGACCTGAGCCAGGCCCTTCCAGGTTCGACGAGACGAGCCCATTGTACCCCGTGCAGAACATCGCCTGATGTCAAACACGGAGTGCATGAGCAGCTATTATTTTAGACAACCGGGGTCGGAAGCCACCAAAACATCTTTGTACCATTGGGAAGCTGTCTATGAATGTGCCTCTAGGGAGCATGAGGCATTGGATCTTCTCAGCAGGGGATTTTGTTAAGCCCAATCTACTTGGCTCCAATATAGCATATCCTCTGCTAAAGAAGGGAACGCATCTGCCGCCTAACTTCACAAAAGGCCTGCCAACCCACAACAGCTCTAGACATAATCATCAGGAACAACATCAATCAGACCGAGTCTTAGACCTATTACCTGGACTAAGTGGGGTCTACTAATACCTTGCCGCCAACTCGTCAATAACGGGAATCCGCGCCACCCCCCAGCCCGATCACTGATAGGTTGCTGCCTCCGGATGTCCTATAGGTGATAACATGAACAAGACTTCATCTTGTGCCGAATATATAGCAATAGCCATTCCAGATTCCCGCTGACTTTCAGTGTCAGAGAATGGAACAACGTACTCTCAGCTCAGGGTGCTCCATGCCCCACTACCACCTCAACGCGCATTAGTCCTATCATCGAAATGGGCCTGTGGCCGGCGCTCGTCGCATCAAAAGGACACCGCTAGTACTTTGGCAAGGCTGAGGAGACAAGGATACCCTCTCCAGTATGGCCTCCAAGATGACTAACTGCTCACCAGGGACGGAGGACGATATCTTGACATGTTCATGCTCACTCACTCTTATAATAGGTTTCACGGCCCACGGTCAGCTATGCAAAAGTAGGACCGGCGAATAGTTTAAAGACCCGGTATGCCGGGCCCGTTTGCCAGTGGTCCCGGCCTTATATTACGCTCTCCGAGCTATGGGCACCTACCTATAGCCGTAAACATCCGTATTTCGGAGTAGACTACCACAAGTCCAAACCTCTAGAATGATGAGATACCGTCGATCTTAGGATCCGGACACTGACACCGTGCGACTGAATATGCTTCTCAAGATATTAGATATAATCTGAGTGAAGGATGAAGGAAACCTGAAAGAAAGGAGCAGGCTTCGGGGGGCGAGCAGTGTCCAAAATACCCGCGCATATTTCCCCTTGGCACAGACAAACCAGATTGATGCTTGAAGCCTAGCACAAACGACGCAAATAGCACCAGGGCTGGAAAGAGTATGGGCCATGGCCTATTGACAACTACGGATATGTTAGTGATGGGACTAAGAATTTGTTGCGTATGGCGCTCCTATATGGGCGATTACATGCTCCTGATTTTGGAGGAACTTGACTTCTAAAGAAATGCTGTACGGACCAGCCATGAACAACAACCTCTAACACATGTAACCACCAGGAGCCCTTTTAATCGTTGGGAGACACCCAAGGCCTGGGGGATGTGCCCAGATTTGCACGTAGGAACACCCTCCGTATTAGAATATCCCTGTGCTCGTTAAGGCAACGGCCTTCCAAGGAACTTTTGCCAGAGCCGGCGCTCGCAACCGAACAGCGATAAACACAGGTCAGAGACTCCCTGGATGTGTTAGATCTACTACAGTCCATGGCCTCTGCCCCAATTCGCAGTGGGTTGGTCGAAGGCTGAATTTGAACATACCTTAACCTATGTGAACTGACTTTCATATCTGCTTGCCCGGCATCATAGGCACTATGCGGCTCTAAGGAAATGCTTGTGCCGCCCGTGCACTACGCGGAGATCACCGCGGAGACCGAACAAACGTTTGTTGACGGTTAGCGAGGATTAGGCGCACCTGTTCATGGTGTTTCAACATGTAGTTGTTTCGTGCCTTGGGGGTTGTGGTAAAGCTGGATGTTCTGCGGTTAAGATGGGATGCGCCTTTGTTCCTGTGGCAGTTTGTTTCGATTCAGTCGCACGTCCACCAGGAACATACATATCGCATCCGACTGCAAGCCATTATGGACTTTGCTCCACATAAACGATGTTGTTAAGTTTGCTATTACCTCAATCGTTTCCCTATGACTTTGATCCCAAATCAGGACTGGAGAGAGACCCACCACTAAACACATACATCGGGTAAATTCGAAGGCGCTCCCAGAGAACAGCTAAGCCTGTAGTACCGCAGGATATAGAATACCAGTTCTAGTGTCCACCTCTTTGTTCAGCTAGATGATATAAAGTCATTTTGTAGACAACGACGAAACTGGTTGAACGACGAACTGGGATATTTGGCAGTCAGGGTACAGGCGCTCAGGCTAGTCTCAATTCGCTTGATTGCCTGGGGTGAGTGTTTTCATCGCTGCCCCAGGTCTTTTTTTTTACTTTTATTCATTACGTGTGTGCAACCCCACGGTTATTGCACTAGACACTACCTCAACTACTATAACGGCGTGCCAAGACTTCGCGTTATGTTACTAGGTTTGCCGCTGCACGGAAGGGTGTCAGCGATTCGGTTAAGCATTCTCGGGTTTTCATTTGTAATCAGGTTTCCTTTGGGTTCTATGGGTTTCCATCACACGGGTTAGTAATCGGTTCTCGGCGATGGATATATATATGGGCCTGTCCTCTCCTTGTCTCTCTTTCCTTTCTTCTCTACGCAACCTTCCTGTTCTTTAGGGTGTTATATTGTTTGTCTTTAGTTCTCTACGGTTATTATAGTTGTGTTACTAGTTCGGAATATATATATCGTTCGCGTTACTATAGTTCCTCCTTACGTCCCTCGAACCCATAGTCGTTCGGAACTCATACTAGTAGTTCCTTACGTTCCATAGATCCCGAACCTCAGTTGTGCTCCTTGGTTCCCTTCGTCCATAGACCATAGCCCATGACTGCAGAGCGAGTGCTCTACTGGTATCTCCGAGTCCACTACTTCGTACGCGAGATCATCTAACTCCTCGCCACCGAACTATAGAGGGCTTCCCCGCTCTTCGCCAAGTAACGCCAAGACCTCTGTAACACTAAGGTTGCGTTGCCCAAACACCAACCAGCACAACACCTCGCTTAGCTCCTGTCCTGCTCGGTCGCAACCATGACCGACCCAGTCCCCTTCGCGCTGCTCAAGCGCCTCTCAGAATTCCTGGCCACCTACGGCCCCCTCCCGGCTGACGAAGATGTCGGTCACGAAATCACCGAGGCTCACAGCCTCATCACTGAATGCTTGGAGGTCCTAACCTCCCTCCCCGACCCAGACGAAGCCCCCAGTCCCCCGGCACCTACAGTGTGCAACCATGAGGAGGTCATTGAAGACCTCAACCCGCCATGGCTGAGAACCAAGACCTCTGGCAAAGAATGTCGGAGGCAAACGAAGAAACAACCCGGGTCATTGAGGACCTGGACCAACAGATCGAGGCCCTCGAGGAGGACCTCACCCAAGCACAATTCTCCCTGGCTCTACATCGAGAGCAATTAGCATTCTCTGATGAGGATCTCCACCAAGCCGAGCTGGAAATCCAGCAGGTCATCGCAAACGGCAATGCCCACATTGCTGACCTCACCAGCCGCCTCAACTCTGTCCCCCGCTCTGCCCCTGTCGCTGCCCTGTCTCCCCGTACTCCCACAGCCCCGAACAAGCCCCGCTACCTTGCCCCCCGTTCCCAGTACCACCACACCAAGGACAACTGGAGGAAACCAGTTGAACCTAGCCTCCAGACTCCCGAGCCGGCTTTAAAAGCCATGCCCCTTTGGTAAACACTGGCAAACCAAAGGGGCTAGCACCACCCACATCAAGTCTCACCATCTCCGCCGTCTCCGTGTCTGAGGACAAGATGTCCGAAGACCAATTGGTTACCACCTGCTCCGTCTCCCAGAACCTGGCCTCCTTCGTGCCAACCTGGGCCCTCATTGATACGGGGGCATCGGGTTACGCATTCATCGACCAAGACTTCTGCGCCCGGCATAACATCACCACGGTTCCCCTGAAGCAGCAACGCCTGCTGGAAGTCATTGATGGCAGGTTGGTATCTTCAGGAAGCATCACGCACATAGCCAAGCTCTGCCTGGACATCCACGGACATCGCGAGGAAGCAGCCTTCTTTGTTACAAAGCTGGGCCACTACCCGATCGTTATGGGAATTCCCTGGATGCGCCACCATAATGTCACCCTCCGGCCCAAGAGAAATCATGTGGTCTTTGACTCGGTACACTGCCTCCGTCACTGCCTCCCTTCCCTGAACCCGGTCACGGCACAAGGGATCTCGATCACCCCGCCAGACAGCCCGCTTATTCATATCGCGGCTATCGGGGCGGCCCCCTTCAAAAGATTAACCCGTTATCGCGGCTCCCGGTTATTCTGCGCATCCCTCCAGGCAATAGATGACGTGTTGGACAAGACAAGGGCCCTCGACCCGAGTGCAATAGTCCCTGCCGACCTCCACCGGTTCCTGCCCATGTTCTCCAAATCAAATGCTTCTGTTCTCGGCCCCCACCGTCCTGACGATCTTGATATCAAACTCCAGGATGGTAAGGAACCTCCCTTTGGCCCCCTGTACAATATGACCCGAGGTGAACTACAGGCACTCCGCGAGTACATCTCGGAGAACCTGACCAAGGGTTTTATTCGTCACTCCAAGTCCCCCGCCGGTGCCCTAGTCCTGTTTGTCAAGAAATCCGATGGCTCCCTACGTCTCTGTGTCGACTACCGCAAGTTGAACGAGATCACGGTCAAGGATAGACACCCACTTCCCCTGTTCCCCGAAACCCTGAACCAGGTAGGTAAGGCTAAGTACTATACGAAGCTGGACCTAAGGTGGGGTTACCACCAGATCAGAGTCAAGGAAGGTGACGAATGGAAAACGGCTTTCCGAACCCGCCTGGGACACTATGAATACCAGGTCATGCCCTTCGGTCTCACCAATGCTCCCGCCACGTTTCAGAGATGGATCAACAACATCCTTCAGTCCTACCTCGACGACTTTGCCACAGCCTACCTTGACGACATTCTGATCTACTCCGATAACATGGAACAACATAAGGAACATGTCCAAAAGGTTTTGTGAATCCTGCAGAAGAACGGCGTCCACCTGAAACCTGAGAAGTGCGAGTTCTACGTCCAAGAAACCAAGTATCTCGGAATGATCCTAGGTCCAGAAGGCATCAAGATGGACCACAAGAAGGTTCAGGTCATCCAGGAATGGGAAACCCCTCAGGACGTCAAAGGCATTCAGACCTTCCTGGGCTTTGCAAACCTTTACCGTCGCTTCATAAGAGGTTACTCTAAGATTGTCTCCCCTCTTACGGCATTAACCAAGAAGAGCGTACAGTGGAAATGGTCCCCCAAGCAAATCAAGCTTTTGAAAACCTCAAAACAGCCTTCATCTCAGCTCCCATCCTCAGGCACTTCGACCCCGACAGGGAAATCATAGTTGAAACCGACGCCTCCGACTATGTCTCTGCTGCCGTCTTGTCCCAACGGGATGACGACCGAATCCTGCACCCCGTCGCATTCTTCTCAAAGAAACACACTCCGGCCGAATGCAACTACGAGATCTATGACAAGGAATTGTTGGCGGTCATTCGAGCCTTTGAAGAATGGCGTCACTACCTGGAGTCAGCACAGTTCCCGATCACAGTCTTATCCGACCACCGCAACCTGGAGTACTTTATGTCAAGGAAGATCCTGAATCGACGACAAGTCCGCTGGTCCGAATTTTTATCCCGGTTTGACTATAGGATTGTCTTCAGGCCTGGCAAGCAAGGAGGGAAACCCGATGCATTGACTCGAAGATCTGGAGATCTCCCTAAGGAGGGGGATGAACGACTACTACACCAAGCTCAGGTAGTCCTGAAGCGGGAGAATGTGTAATCGAAGGATAAGTTAAGTTTGTTGACGAGTTCTTTCACAAATGAACCCGCTGAAGGAATGTCCAATTTGATAGGGCTATTCAAGAAGGCTTACAAGACAGATAGGTTCCCCTCCGAGGTCCTGACGATGCTTAGCAACGGTACCAAGCACTCGAAGAAAATCTCCTTGGCGGTGCACGCAGCACCCAAGGACTGCTCCTGTATCGAAACACCATCTACGTCCCCAACCACCCCGAACTTCAGCTGTTCCTTCTACAGGAATACCATGACAAACCCTCGGCAGGTCACCCAGGAAGAGCTAAGACATTGGAACTCCTCAGCCGTACGTACTACTGGCCAAAGCTGAGTAAATACGTAGACCAATACGTCTTGAACTGCAACACCTGCTCCCGGTCCAAAGCCTCACGCAATGCCCTGCAAGGTGTCCTACGACCCCTCCCTGTACCAAAAGGTTCCTGGTCCGATATGTCAATGGATTTTGTCACTGGCCTCCCGGAAAGCAATGGGTATAACGCGATCCTAGTTGTGATGGATAGACTGACCAAGATGCGGCACTTTATCCCGACTACCGAAGAAGCCTCGGCCCGTGATGTGGCAACCATGTACTTCGACAACGTCTGGAAACTCCACGGGCTACCCGAAACCATAGTCTCCGATCGTGGCACTCAGTTCACAGCAGAGTTCTGGAAGTCCCTATGTGGACGCCTTGAGATTGCCCCCCGGTTCTCCACAGCCTTCCACCCACAGACGGATGGCCAGACGGAAAGGATCAATGCCGTCATGGAACAATACCTCCGTGCCTACGTCTTGTACCAACAGGATGACTGGACCAGGTTCCTACCAATGGCAGAATTCACGACGAATAAACATGTCTTGGAAACAACCAAGCTGTCGCCATTCCAGGCTAACTATGGACGACACCCACGCATGACCTTCGGCCCCTTGGCCCATGGTAAGACCACGAACGAGGACCAAGCAAACGGGATGGCTCGAGATATGGCCAAGGTATATGAGTTCCTACGTGACGAGATGTTCCGGTCCCAGAAGATCCAAGAAGACGCGGCAAATGCAAAGCGGAGCCCGGCCCCCCGCTACGCAGTTGATGATAAGGTATGGTTGTCAACCAAGAACATCGAAACCAAGCGACCATCCAAGAAACTGGATTGGAAGCGTATCGGCCCTTACAGGATCAAGCGAATGGTTAGTCCCTATGCCTATGAGTTGGATCTTCCCGCCACGATGAAGGTACACCCCGTCTTCCATGTTTCCCTACTGTCTCTTGCTTCGGAAAACCCCGTCCCCGGTCAGAAACAACCCCCTCCTCCCCCGGTTGAAGTCGGAGGTGAACAGGAGTGGGAGGTCGACGCAATTCTGGACTCGCGGAAGCTACGAGGACAGCTACAATACTTGGTTCGGTACACAGGCTACGACGACCCCTCTTGGCAGCCCCCAGCAGACCTCGAGCATGCCCCTGAATTGGTGAGAGACTTCCATGACCGTTACCCACGCAAGCCTAAGCCTAGCAGGAGCTAGGCCTTGAGGAGGACCTAATCTATAATGGCGTGCCAAGACTTCGCGTTACGTTACTAGGTTTGCCGCTGCATGGAAGGGTGTCAGCGATTCGGTTAAGCATTCTCGGGGTTTCATTTATAATCAGGTTTCCTTTGGGTTCTATGGGTTTCCGTCACACGGGTTAGTAATCGGTTCTCGGCGATGGATATATATATGGGCCTGTCCTCTCCTTGTCTCTCTTTCCTTTCTTCTCTACGCAACCTTCCTGTTCTTTAGGATGTTATATTGTTTGTCTTTAGTTCTCTACGGTTATTATAGTTGTGTTACTAGTTCGGAATATATATATCGTTCGCGTTACTATAGTTCCTCCTTACGTCCCTCGAACCCATAGTCGTTCGGAACTCATACTACTAGTTCCTTACGTTCCATAGATCCCGAACCTCGGTTGTGCTCCTTGGTTCCCTTCGTCCATAGACCATAGCCCATGACTGCAGAGCGAGTGCTCTACTGGTATCTCCAAGTCCACTAATTCGTACGCGAGATCATCTAACTCCTCGCCCCCGAACTATAGAGGGCTTCCCCGCTCTTCGCCAAGTAACGCCAAGACCTCCGTAACAACTACCTACACTACCTACACTACCTACACTACCCAACACCCCCTCCCCGAAAAAAAAAAAAAAAATACACCATTTAGATCTCGCCACCAGAAAAACATAAATGTGGCTTCCACCCCATCATTGCCGTACAGTGTCCATTCCTCTATATCTGTAATTTGCCAATTCAGTATTCTAAAGTCAAAGCATTCTAATTCCAACTCAAAACCTATCTCCCAGCTCGTGATCTCCCCTAGCTTTGTAACTCTCGAGTACCGCTGTGGCACCAGTAGAATTACAATTGCCTGTTTGTCGCTATGCTTTAATCAAGCCCATTTGTTAGCCGTGTATCGTTCATCTTCATTCCCATGCCTGTCATTCTATTCCTTTGCCTCGTCGATAACCTTTGGTACCCAATAATTATCTTCTGGTATGGCAACTACTTCAATTCTCTTTACCTGACAACGAGTTCTGGCAGAGGGAACCAGACTCCCACTCGTCTCCGGGGTAGGATGGATCGGAGGAGATTGGACCTCAAGGATTTCATATTTAGCCATTCCAGGGTGCCATTTTGTCTTGACATATATCGATATTTGTATGTGGGTTTGGGTATTGATGTTAGTGTCTTAGGAGTTCGTGATGGTGGTGGTGTAACTTGTAACAGTGGCGTTGGTGTCAATGGTGATTCTGACACTGCTAGGGGCGGTGATGATGGTGGTGGTGATGGTGGTAGCGGGGCTAATGGTGTCTTCTTTACCGCTAATGGTGGTGGTGGGGGAGGGTGAGGGGTGGTGTTGATATCAATTGTTGAAGATGATGGGGATTCAAAATCTTTGCAGTAATAGTTATTGTTTTTTGATATACCGTTGTCCCTTTCTTTGTCATTGCTATGGTTGCTGTAGTCACTTGTCATGTCTGTATCAATATCGTCTTTACATTCTGACCTAGTGTCTTCATTTTGATCTGCTTTAATGTCCTATTTAGGTGGTGGATTTGGCTTAACAGCCCATTGTTCTTCTTCGCTAAACTGCTAACGTTCTGTCTCAATCTTTTGATCTCTTCAGCTTGCGCTGACTGCAAGCCGATGCTCATAACTATGAGTTTCTGGGTACTCATAACTCTTTTCTCTGTCCAGTTTGCTGACATTTGTACATGTTCCTGATGATATCTCATGGTTGAAGCCAAAGAGATAAAAGGGGGGAGTTTTCTGTTTGATGGAAAACTTAAGAAAACCCATGGCAGCTTCTGATTGGTTGCTTCATCCTGCACGTTCCTTGTCAAGGAAAGAGTTGCTGCCCCAGGTTCGTCGTTGCCCCCAAATTGACTTTACCATTGGAGAAATTAAACAATTAATTTAATATTTTTGTTTGTTTACACAATAAGGTTAAACTCTCAACCTGAGTTTCTATATGCTTCTTTGACATTCAAGGTACTACTTAATATTATGATACGTCGATACCCCACACGAAAAAAGGCCGTAGTCACCCGTTTCTAATGCACTTTCTAGCCCACACCCCTCGAAATCCCCTTATCATGTGTAGAAACCGCACTTTTTCCGGCCAAATAGGGCCAAGGGCCAGGCCCATACTATGAAATTAGTTTAGCTGACTTTATTCACTTAAGTTAAATCGTGTATTTTCCAACGTTCGTTTTATTCACTTTGGCACCAGGGTTACCAAATTATCAATTTTAGAATATCAATCTATATAGAAAGTACCTGGGTAGCGTTAGATGAAAGGGGATCTGCTTCTCTAGAATAATATATGTATCCCATACGCCGATGAGGAAAGACGCATTAATGAATAAAATACGTAGAACGAAAATAAACACAATTCTTATTGATCTTCCCCAGTTCTGTTGGCCTGCGCACAGGCTGAGCCATCGCTTGTATGCGAGGATGTCGCGCTAGTCTCGCTAGGCTTGGGTAGGTGACGGTTTTTCTTTTTTTTTTTACTTTCTTGGTGCTTCTAGTTTTCGTGTGATGCTGGTTGCGCATTGGTCACTTGGCTTTCACTCTGCTGATTCATGTCGGCGCCATGCTAAGGTGTAAGCGAGCAGCTGAGTTGACGTTCCTGCTAATCAAATCGTTGTGCTCCATAAATTTGAGCCTCATGTTGGACCAACATACACCGCGGTAAAACCACGCGGCTGGGGCCCAAGGAAATATTGATTCTCTCCTGAGGGAATGGTCAAATATCCGCTGTTGCCCATACACCTTGCTGCAACATGGTCAGAGTGCTAATGCCCCAGAGTCGCTTATTCTTAACTCGGGCACAATCGGAATGTTTTCCTAAGAACCGGTAGTGTTAAAATTTCACAATAGACGGAGAAAATGAACTGGTGAGTTCAGTACGACGCTGAGTAGGTAAGGCCGCTTTGGCTTCTATGGCTGATTGGTTTAGTGGCAGGGGCCAAGTTTGCAAGAGCTAGCTAGTCAAGCACGGGTGGGACTGGCAGCAAGTGAACGACCTTGAGGAAGCGACGACCGACAATTGGCGGCTAAGACCCTTGGACTGTAGAGAGATTAATTCTAACAAGACATCGAACAGCTGGCAATCAAGCAAGGGGATCAAAGTCACTTTTTAGCAAGCCCCACTTCCCAAAAGCTATATCCATCGTTGGCGCAGGGTTCCGGAAAAACTTCGCTCGCAACGCATGCTAATATTTCTACAGGCCCGAGACAACCGGATGGATCGGTAAAAAAGCGGAGTGCAGTATACAGTACTAGTTCCAGCGTCACTTGCCCATCGTTGATTACATTTTCAGCTCGGTCCATGATGTTTCGGTTACTCTAAAAAGAGTAGTAGTACCGTTAGTTGGATCTAAGGTCTATATGAGTACATGTATGTTCTGATTCCCTACCTAACCGAATTCTGCGCACTCAGTGATCTATCGGCACAGGTTGTTTTGCCCATATCGTGCAATTTAGTGAACTCTCTGGGTTTTCAGGACCCCAAACGTCAATTTCGCAAAGGCGGCTCTAATAGGCGGGAAAACAAGGGAAAGCACTTTCCTTTCTCATAACGCCGTTTCAAACGCAAAGCACATAACCAAGACAACTAGCCAATCACAAATAAGCTTTCGGCAGCTGATCATCTTGAAACGAAATCGGTAAGAACATACGGATCATGTAACTCAGTGGCCTCGGAGTTTTTACTAATGTAGATGTGCTCAGGGTGATCTGAACAGCTTCCTAATAGTCAGAGAGAACAGACGCAACCGAGTTAAATCCATTTTGAGAAAAGGCACTCTCTGGTTACCCTTCCCAAACGGGACCATCCTCCCTCTCACGCACTCAACGATGGTTTGTTTCTCCCTCGCAGGCTTTGGACTACTAATAAAAGTACCTTTTATAATAACACAGTTTGGAGGATGAAAAAGCACATCTGCCCATACTCGAAACGGGCCTGTAGTCTCGCAGAACAACGCACCAACCACCGCTCTTGCATTATCGCGAAGAAGCACTAGAAAACTACAATTAATGTGTGGATCTCCGTGTTAGAAATAACCATTTCGCAGAATGCGAAGGAACAACTGTTCTCCTCCAAAGCCGCTTTTTCGCGAAGTTCGCTCACCGAGAATTAATCTTCTCCGTATTTCGTTTTTTTCTTTTCTCTTCTTCCCTCCTTTCCCGCTTTTTCTTCTATTCTTTTTTTTCACCCGCGAGATATCAACGTTGTTTGCAAATGTGCACTCCAAAAGGTCACCTCACAACATCAGCTATACCAACCCGTAGTAGAATTGGATCACCGTATACATTCACTCGCTCTTACCTCCCGCTCCGCCAAGAATGTCAACGGTCCAGAACTGCGTACTCATCGGAAGTTTATCTCACCCAGCAAATCATATCCTTCAACGAGCAGACTCATCATGACGTCTAGTGATCCTTGGGTATCGCCCACACCACACCCAATATTCTTCGCAGTCCCACTAACTTAGGGGGTACTCAGTGAAGCACACGAAGGGTTTAAAGCCTTCCATATTATGCTCACCACATATCTGCACCGATCCCTCCCCGCGGTAATAGACCCTACTCCCAACGTCACGTAACGCCAACTATTGCACTTTTCAAAGTACCACACTTAAGAGAATCCACACTTCACTTGCGGCAGTGTCGGGCACAAGCACCTCCGCGCGTGTGCAAGGTGTTGCTGAGGGCAACAAGCTTTCACCTGCTTGTCATCATAGCATTGCTCTCATGGTATATAGGTGTATGCGTTCATATGTTTTACCATGGAGAGAAAGGCTGAACGACTAAATTCTCGGTATAAGGGTTCACACCAGAAGCTGCCACCGCGATTGGTCTCACCTGCACTCACACATATATCCTTACCTGAAATAGGCAGGCAATGCACATCCACACTCTCGATATCCCAATCAATACACCTTTGAAAATCTTAGGGAGTTGGTTGTAAGGACACCTTTTGTAAAACAAGACGTGCAGCCAGAAGAGCCAGAGGAAGGTAGATCTGGCGCGTTATGCGGGATTGGGTGTAAAAACTCTTGGCTTAGGTATTTGCGTGGCTGAAACTCGTCCCTGCTCGAAACCCCAACTCTAGCAAAGCCCGCTAGGTCCCAGAAAAGCCCGCTAACTAATTCATCTTAGCAGGCCGCTCAGGGTAAAATCTTTATAAACTTCAGAATCTTTACCTATTCTTACTCATGCCTCATACCACCTATCAAAGCAGATATTTATGTCACGAAACGCACACCCTCTACGGACTCTACCAAAGATCATCCTACATTGTAATTGAGTTCCACATTTACAGCAGAGGCAACCCCGATATAACTAGGCGGTACAGGAACACCACAGACTCACAAGACATAGAGAAAGACTAAACCTCACGATTTACGTTCCGTAATAAATTTTTATCTCCCGCTCTTAGCACAGATCAAAGGTTCACGCATGGGAGCCCGGGTATCTATGCACGTAATGAATAAAAAAAAAAGAAAAGAGCCCGGGTATCCGCGGGGAAGGGGGGCGCAGGGCAGCTTACGAGAAAGGGCTGGATATGACATGGCCTAGTTATGACATGGCCTAGTTTGGACCTTTTACTTTCTTAAGGAGAAGGATAGGGGGCAGTCATTCACTTAGAGGATGGGCGCCGCCCAGGCCGTGCCCGTTTGTATCAATAGGCAAATTTAATCTGTATATCTTGACATTACTGTCAGTGACGTTTTTCTACGTAGTTCGATGGGCCTATTGTCATGTATCGTATAGTTTGTTGTGACAATGTGTTATAAAATTGAATTGAGGGAAGCGCCGCTCGGGGCCCTGTCCATTAGTATTAATTGAATAAAGTTTGTATATTAAATACCACGCTGATTCCACCAGCAGATAGGGGCACCGAGACGGAAGGTTCTACTATGCTTTATCGATCTATTCGATGCTATTCATAGCGAACCAGCGTAAATCTGTTATACATCCAGCGGTAGAATATCCCGTCAGTCCCAAGCCCTGACTATCCCATAGAATACCTCATACGCCTGTGGTTCATAAAGCTCAGATAGAGTTTGGTATTACAATGAAATCATCCTATTAAAAACTCTGTAAACAAATATCTCGATATTTAGTTGAAGGATTCAAATAATAAAAGCAATCATAATCTATCACTCGGAATCCCTTATTTCCGCTATTCGCCCCCGTGCACCTTTTTAGGGCTGGAAAACCTCTCATTCTTCATAACGTAATACTCATCAAAAGTCCTCTCCCTTTGCCCTGCTATTATACATGTGGTGAGTGTCTTTCGAGGAATCGCTATACCATGTGGACTGAGATGGGATGTGGATAGTATAGTGGGTTGTTAAAATAATTGGCAACTAGTCTCACGGCAAAGTTAACTGTATATAAAATCAAATCTTGAGAGTACCAGCACTAAGCCCGTAATAAGTTTCTAGGCGGCGTAACTATAGAGAATCACAGAACCGAAGCCACCCGTCCGGGGTGTCCCACGGCTATGTTGTAGGGTGATGTGATGCTGGACTTGCGTTCCCATACAAGTTGTGGTTGCGATGGCATTTCCGTTTCTTTTGAAAACCCTCAATGAAGTCATAAGTGATCTCGTGCACAGCGAAGTCTAACGGAAGCACATCAAATCGTTTCGTCAAGGTTTCAACTTAGGTATCACTGTGTATGCAATAATTTAACACAATTAATGATATCATCTAAAATATATGTGCCAGTATAAATATACCTTCCTCACGGATGATCATGACAATTATTATATCCACAGTCTAGGACTCGCTATCTATGTTATTTTTTGTTGCTTCATTACCTGGCTTGATATCCGTCAAAGCGACTTTAGCCCGATCCGCGGCGTAGTTAAAAGGTAATATGCCTTAGCGCCACTCTCCGGATACTTAGATTGGGGACGGCTTGGAAACTCATGCTCTAGATATTGGTTTCTATTGCAGGGTAGCCTCTTGGGTGAGGAGGAAGCGGGATGGACGTAATTGTAAAGGATTGTAGAGTGCATATTTTCTGTTGGCAATTACATACAAATTTGGAGGTAATGTAGGACTTATAGACCAAGCCAAAGTAAGAAGAACCATTGGGAAGCATTGGTCAAGGCAAGGTTCCAAATCTCCCATAATTGGCACGTGGCTATTGGAGGTGGTCCTGTTTTATAAGCAAGAGGATACCTATCAATGGTATTTCCCCACCTCCCCCACAAAAAAGGTGCTGCAAATTGCTTCGTGATCTTACCTACATACCAATATATTGAATCTCCTAAAGAAAGGTTTTGATGAATCAAAGCCCAGCCAGGAGGTTCCGACCGAGTGATTTTCTACGATAAAGGTGACTCTCAGCAATCAATATGGAACGAAAGAGGTCATAGTGCTATTGAACCCATACCCATCAGTCCTCCATTATTCTAGAATGCTATTCAACCTGCTAACATGATCTACCATATATGCCCCAATTTAATACGCCGATCCCCGCACCATGACTTCTATCCATTCAGTGCCCGATTTCCGGAGCAAACAAAAGTTCAAAAGAGCTACATGTGCGGGTAAGTACATCGTTAAGATAGTAAACCACAATATTATCAGACAAGAATATGAATTCTATGCCAGGAATACCTTGTTCCGGTAGTATAAGAGTGGTTTTACGATGGACTTACCTATTAGTCGTTCAGTCCTATCAATATCATTTGCGCGCCCAGAAGACCATTGAAAACACGAATTGGAGAATTATTCTTATTAATATTTGTTTATGACCATGTCTGCCACTACCCATGACCGGACAAGTTCATCTCCTCCTAGTGTGTCCAGAGAGTTACCAATGGTGTCTGGCTTGAAAAAGATACCAATAAATGGGTTGCTAGCCGCAGAGAGCATAGTACGTACATCAGAGGAACCTCCCGCTGTGAGGCTGGCGGAGCCAGTACCTATCGAACCAGTGACGCGGAAACCTATCAAGGCGGAAATCCCGGGTTTCGGCGAGACAACGGAAACAAGAAAGGTATGCGCGCAGTCGCTAATACCTAGGCCTCCGCCTACACACACACCTCGCTATGTTCCCTTTCAACCTCCCAAGTTCACATATGTATACAAGGGAACGCCAGCAAAGATGTGGGTAGCTCCCGCACAGGCCTCAAAGATGTCATTCGATGAGTTCAAGGAGAAACACCTTTGCATTAAGAGACCTGCAAGAGATATCGAGTGTGTGGATCTCGTTGGGGATGGAAATGAGAAAGCAAAACCGCCCGCGCCGGCCCCAAAGCGGCAACGGACTGGCTCAGCCCAGTGCTCTTCCCTCCAGCAGCGTACACGACTTGCCCTCGCTAATATGAACGGGACTAGAATTAGCGTACCTCATAACGATCAACCTCCACCTAACGCTGAGCAAGCTACCACCCTCAGCTCAGATCAAACGTGCATCTCAGTCTCCAATCATGAGTCAGAGTCCCCCCAGATAAACTCTCTCACAACAGTACCAATACTCTCAGTGCCAAATATGGTTGTTGAACTGGCTGTGGCGCCTTCCTCAAAGGAAACCACGTCGATATCATCCCCTGAGATGTATAGAAAAATTCGGGACTGGCTTATTCTTTATGTCGACAGACACTCCGACCTCATTTCAGAAGCCTATTGGGCGAGGTGCTGCTGTTCACTCAAACAAGAGTTAGGAATACCGGTTCACAGAGAATTCTTGCATAAAATGTGGGGGCAGATAGGTAGAAGTTTGATCGTTGAAGAAGCGAAGAGGATACGACATGTCCTGAGAGTCAGAGTTGCAGAGACCTCACCACCAGCCTCCAATTCGCTCAACCCGCGTGACGGGCCACATATCATTAAGAAAGAAGCGGTTATCTCCGTCCAGATGTCTCATGACAAGGCTCATACCCTACAAGGTAAGAGAAGCCTTGAAACTGTCCAGAGAAATGAACAGGTGAAACGACAACAGTCTTCTACATCCCCTTCCAAAGCTGGGTTATCAATTAAAGGCAAAGGATCAGAAGAAGAATTACGGCAAGAGCTGTTTTTGAAACTACTTTCTTCATCAGGCTCATCCCCTGCTTCCAGCAAGTCGGACCCACATACCCCAAACCGCGTACCATATCTAGCACCAAAGGATGTCTACAAAGCATTGCTGAAGCTGTTCTCTCGAGTCGATCGCGAATCCTACGCGCGGGATAATGCCACAGGTAAAGAGCTCACCCTTGCACAGGCACATTGGCTCATCTCCTATGAGACTCAGAACTCGCCGCCCGGAACTGAGCGAAAACCAAGCGGGTACTGGAATGTTGCTGCCCACTCGTTCAACGCTGCGTTTGCCATAGATTGGAATAAGAAGTCTGTTACGGAGATGACGGCGCGCCTCATGAAATATTTTGAGCGGGGCGTGCTACAGACCGAGGAATAAGAAAAATATGTAGGGATCTTATAGATACCAATACTGGCATATTAGGTCCCTTTTTTGTTACATGATGTAATTCTGTTGGATTATTGTTTTTTTATGTAGTCCCAGGTGTAGTCTCTTTAAATAAATGAGATAAATCAGGTTACGCCGATCCAATTGTGCGCTGGCATATGCATAAGGACATACAATCAATACGATTGAGCGGCTTAGGAGAGATATTTGAGAGAATGTAGTAGTAGAGGCTCCAGAAATAGAAGGTGCATGATCCCAGGTAGAGGTAGAGGCAAATGTCAAGTGCTATCAACCTTGCTTATCATATGCCGTATATCTCTAGACCAAATGATGGACGCTACTCAGGAGGTGGCCCCTTACGCCCAGACTAAGTATTGTTATTCAAAGGTGATACGCAAAGAGGTCACGATCAGGCACGGGAAGAAGTCGCAAGTTAAATACAGAAGCTCGAGGAGAATACGCTGGATGGGGTAAACGGGATGGAGGCCAACTTCAGGTTTATGCGAGGAAGAGACGAAATTGTTACTTGTTTGTTTTTGTTTTGTTTTCTGTTTTTGGGGAGGGGGTGATAGGTAGTGTAGCTAGGTAGTGTTTTAGTGCCATAACCGTGAGGTTGCACGCACATAATGAATAAAAGAAAGAAAAAAAAAAAAGAAATCGCAAGTTCTCTCCGCCCTTCGCCATCCCCACTCCATTTCCCCTGCCGACAATAAATTATGAGCGCGAGATGCGAAAGTGAACGTAGATGAAACTGTATCCCAAGAAACTTACTCATTGAAGAAAATAGCGGAATTTAAGTACATGCCATCTCAAGATTGAACTATGTACTGTGACGTTATGGTGAAAAGACATTTTATTCGTACTACTTGACTACTTTACTACTTTACAGGGTATCCTAGCAATGAAAACACCTAAGAGAATTCGCGACATAGTTGCCATCCCATCACCTCATCCCACCCTTGACTCTGGGGACAACGAGCTTATTTGACCTCCTACCAACCACCGCGAAACAGCCTCCCCTAAAAAATACAGAACCGGGTACCCTTCGAAAGAAAAAAAAAAAGACAAACTTTCAGCGGCCAAGAAGCTGATCTTAATCACCGCCATGAGGAATGCCTTCATCGACCTAGAGCCCCCCCATGTTGGATGGAACCTTGGGAGAGTTCTCGCGATCCCACGCAATCACAACAGCCAAAGCGTTGCTTATTTCGTTGACAGAGCGATCATCGAGATGGCGGTCGTTGAAAGCTTTGGTAAGCGCAGTCATGTCGAGATGATGGAGCTCAAACTCGTCTTTGAGCCAGTGGAGTTGGCCGCAACTAAACATGTTTTTGACAAGGGCTTCAAGGCGAATATTGCGCGCATCAACACCTTGTTGATTGGCAACCTTGTTGAAGACTGGCGCGGGCCGACGAAGAGGGGGAGTAACTGGAGTACCCTGGGCTGGGGTCATAGGAACAACTCCCTGAGGTGCGACAGGCGACGAGGTGGAATGACCAGACCAGTCTTCGGATGCTTCGCTGACATTGGGGAAACGAGGACCTCCGGAACGGCTAGCGCGAAAGCTGGCAGGAAGAGGAGAGTTGACTGGATCGTGGCGAACAGACTTTGAAGAACCTTTAGTGAAAGGTGTAGCTGGAATCTCGTCCGCATCTCGCATCAACTTCTGAAGCTCGGCCTCTTTGTCGTTGGGGCGGCTAAAGAGCATACGAGGCGGGGCAGAAGAAGAAATAATGGACTTGTTGAACGGAGTGGTCATAGACGGAATCGCGTTATGGGCTCCAGTTGCAGCACGATCAAGATCACCTTGAAGCCCTTGTTGAAGTTCATCCGCCCCACGAAGGATCGACTCTTCATCGCGCTGAGGGCCATCGATCACCATCTGGTCAGGCGAGGCCGCCTTTCCAGCGGCATGCGGAGTTCTCTGAAGATTGTGAGACATCTTACGGCAAAGAGACTGCAATCGATGATGTTAGAGCTTGGAAGGCACGAGAAGCGGACAGTAGCAGAAGGAAACCAATAGATCGGAGAATATACGCACTACCTTGTGGTCTGCTAGCGAGGTACTATGTTTGGATATAAGTGCGAGTTATTTACCAACGACACCAATGACAGAGAAAGATGAGAAGCGGATGGATGAAATGAAAGAGCGGAATGTAAGAGACGGACAATAGTGTGAATGGAGGGGTGAAGGAGGAAGAAGGTGGGAAGGTGGAGCTTTATAGAAGCAAAGAGGCCCAAAATATAGTGGGAAATCACTCAGGTGGAGAGGGGAAATATGGCTAAGGCGGCTATGCATGAGCGGTCTAGCTCCGGGGACAGTAATCGCCGCACTCGTGTTCAGATAATACACTGTCTGGTGCAAAAGACTTCATAATGGTGAGCTTCATCTACTCTCAACTACACTTCGTATGTGTTACCCGCCTTTTGGATATCTTAAACGTCCCTAGTTTTTTTCCCAAATTTTATGGTGATTTCAATCTATTTCCTTATCTATTCTCGTCTCATGAATTGATCAATTAGGGACCTCTCTGGCTGCCTTCTATCCTTGTAGCCGCCTTTGCAATTACAGGGATCGATCAGAAGAAAACAAGGGTTAGGGTTATGAGACCCTTTCGCCAATCCCGCTAAATGTAGGATCCTAGTTTCGGCTAGATTATGTTTACAGCAGAATTCCGATTGTTTTTTGCTATGTTTATGTACATATCTTCATCTCGCCGCGATATGCCCGATAGTGAACGTACTTTGATTGGCACACAGCATTCCTAACCCTACGAGCAAAAGTGGGCGAGGTGTCCGGGAATAGTGCCCACCGGCTCTCAGAGCAAGAATACATGCACATAGATGTACATACGTGTAACCCTCCCATCTAGACCCATCTCCTTGCTCCCTCCTCGCAGACACCCTGCACCGAATGATACATTTATGTATCAGCGTGAGACTTACAATTCTGAGCTCCAACATGTCTTGATCATAGCTGGATACGAAAACCGTGAAACTAGCCGGGAGGCCGTCGGTCTTGGGGTACAGTACGAAGAAACGCGCAGCAATTACTCTCAGAGTACTACGTTAATTAGGTCAGAATACAGAACTAAACTAGCATTATAAGCTGAATACTGTATTGATATCGTATTCTTACGGCATTCCTAGCGTATTTCAGGGAATATGGCTGCGAATCCATACCCCTCTTTGGTACCGTACGTCTTCCATTGGGAACATGGTGAACCACTCGCAATCTATTTTTTTGCCTGCCAAGATACTTAAATGTAATGAATGCTGCAACCAACCTTTCATGTAAACATTGGTGCAACTGGATAAGGCGCTAACCGGAATTGTATTTCTTGACGCCAAGACGAGGGCACAGGACAAAATACCGCCACAATGTGAATTGGTTATCCCTTTCACTGGTGATTACATAATGCCAACTTTTGAGGGGCTACCTCTACCGCCATGACAACCATGAATCAATGCCTCACCCGTGTTCTCAGAAGCACAGACAGTGATTTTATTACTGAGATATTCTTTCGGGTGCATGGCGCACTATAAGGCCTTCTGATATGTTGGCAGCTTCACCAGCAAAAGAGATACATCTATGCATATGGGGGCAAAATTACAATATTAGACATGGCTATATTCTTCAAGTCATTGCGGTAATGCAAATACATGTACTTGTAGTTGCAGGCCGTTCCCGAACGCAGCTGCTATTGCATGCCATACGAATTTACCCTAAATCACATTTTTTGTATATCAGTTGTGTCCGGAAATGTCATGCAACTACGGGTAGTACGTTTGGAAAATAAATCTATATACATGTAAGTTTACGTGAAACTACATGTAGACGTATATGCGAGAAGGGCGGTGCTTATTGTACAATAAGCTAGGCTATTGCAAATGTACATGTATGTAGTATCTATAGCTCAACCCCAAAAGTCCTGGGACAACGGCCAAAAACACACCAAAATACGGATCTCTTGCGATACCCCCTAGGCATCACCAGAAATTGATAGACTTTGGGATTCAGGATATAGATTTAGAAAGTGTCAAGGTACCCTCTGTCAAAATACCTCGTATTAATTTTCAATGGTGGGTGGTGTAGTAACCTCCAGAGGTTTTAGTTCGTGCCAAGAACTGGTATAGGGAAAGAAATCAACAAACAACCCACAAAAGGTATTATCACCCATTTAACAGTGATTTTGTTTTGGATTTAGATTCTGGTTTAGACTCTTCAAATGACCCAGTATACTCTGATAAATCATCATTCGCTATTATTTGTTGTTGAAATCCGGGTAAACCTTTAAAAAAATCGGGCATTTTCATTGATATCTGGGTGCAGTGTGGGCTGTTGTCCCGGGACCTTTGAACAACAATGATACACACGCCGGAAAAGTCGCAAGGGCATGAAGCGCTCTAACCACAAAACGAGAAAGAGGGTGCACCCCACGGCCTCTAAAATCTATTTACTACTTTCCATGGCTGCCTTCGAAGGTTATGGTTGTTGCTTGGTGGCGTTGGTTATCACTCCTTGTTTTATCAATTTTTTCCTGCGGTTGTACGCTTACATTTCTTCATACACGAATCTCCCCCTCCCCCCACCTACGACTATCACCGGGGTATGCACATCTACGCTCCTATGCTTTGGTCCACTCTCACGCTGTATGTTCTTTACGGCCCAATTGGAAATCAGCTGTGCAAGAGAGTCAGCCAATCTCGCAGCCTCTCTATTGCGATACGGCCGCCGCGGTTACAGCCTGGTTTTAACTACTACATGTAAGCTAGAAGTCCCAACAAAACCCCACGGGGAGGGAAGCTCAAGCATCTAGGTGAAATAGGAGCTGACATGAAGGGCTCACCATGAACTAGCTGAGCAAGTAAAAAGCATGATAGGCTTACAGTGAGCCGTCCTGACTTGAGATTGGAGTCCACAAACTGACCCTGGACTAGTACTCCAGTGTAACTTTCTGAATAACCTTCTATAATCCAACTACAAACAACACATGACCTCATGTGCCACGTCATATGAAGGGAGGACGCTGGATTCCTTCGCTGCCACGTCTCGGTGCGCTGCGCAAAGTGTGTAATTGGCCTTGACATAAGACCTGGTCATTTTTCCAGCTGATTCATGGCCCTGAGGCTTTTCTAGTACCATATCTAGTTATCGAAGGGGGTTAGAGCTCGTCCTTTGTACTCTACGTCACACCCTCCGCCTACTAAGTAGGTGGGGGCAAAGATCGCCTTTACAGTGAGCGAGTTGACAAGTTGAGGTATGGGGAACAAAATGAGAGAATGAAAGTAAAAGGTCCATGCGTAGAATATTCTCGAATCGTCGCTGATAATGGGACAAGGTAATTGGGAAAGTAATGTAGCAGCATGAGAAGAGCATTACAACACTGCGACTTCAAATAGCAAGTATACCGCGCTTTTTTAAGCAAAAAGAACGAAATCAGGGCGTCCCAAGCACCCAATGCAGCACTGCCTGGTGAGTATAAACATCTTAGGAAATTATGAGCTTCCATTTTCTCCCACGGGCAAGAAAAAAAGACTGCAAGGTCTAGGCCATGCCCCGAAAAAGATCACTATCACTTTTTGATGTGTAAATCCTAGGCTGATTGGTACGGCAATAACGGTATTGAACCGCCATAGTGTAATAGCGGGCACAGGGAACGCGCAATTACCCCTGTGCTTGCCTGATTCCATTTCTGGTACCGCCGAGAATGACCGCCTAGACTAACCTGTATCGATAAATCTGATCTGGGATACTATTTCAAGTTGATGATCAATCTGATAAATCAACCTAGAGTGTATGAGACTATGCGATGTGCCATCACTAATGAGCAAGATAAGGTTTTCGGTATCAGTAAACCTAAGCCTTCTATTCACTGTGGATGCCTCGGTTTCCATTTGCTTTGAAGAATTTAGAACGCCCATTCTTTGGAGGGTTTTAAGACGCTACTCGATTGCAAAAAAAGGTATGCTGGCATAGCAACAAATTCTTACTCCCTCGCAGGAGGTCGGCATGTGACACCATCACCTAAAATCGAGTAATAAAGCAAAACGCATCCTGAGACCGCAATACGGGAGATAATACCAACTTGGTAACCGTGTTAGATAGATCGATGGATCCTCAACTCAGGGCTAATACCTCAATTTTGCCCACTGCCTATGTGCAGCGGGCCCGACCTATACTTAGTCCAATAGTAAAGCATTTGAACCAGCCGGCCATGCAAGCTTCCATCGCTTGCCGGCAAAAAAAGCCGGTTTGAATTCTAAAAGAGGTCTAAGAATTCTTTGAATGATATAAGATTTGTTATCTGGTACGAGCCGTCCCAATGTCTATTAAGGAACTTGTTTGATGAACGGTTTTAACCGTTTATGAAATTATTCTAGGATCGTTGAAGCTCGTCAGATAATTATGTCATATATACTTCTTGATCAGGACCTGTGCCTGAAAAAGGCTACCAACTTGCCCCAAACTGACTAGAATTTATCTTTATCCTCACCGTATCCCTGAGCCCATCATTAGGACTAATTCAATGGCTGAACCAGTTTATACTGCCTGGAATATGTTTGGGTCAGCTCAGTTTCTTATGCATCTTGTTTCAGTCTACTCCAACTGTGCTAAAGTCTGCTTCCATGGCAGTTCTAGCCGTTGGGAACACTGCAGTCGCGAGAAACAACATAAGGTACCGTATGGGAGATTAACAACTAGACATACTTGTGCTTGATGCGGCACTGTATGGTGCAGCTCAGGATTATCTAGGCTGGTGTTATATCACGACTTCCAGAGCTGGGGCTCAACTTGAGTTTTCTTCATCATGTTTTGTTATCATTGCACAAAAACATGTACAGCGGTAGGTAATATGTCATCGGACTACCAAACCACAACCTCGCCTGCAAACGCGTATTTTGGCGGCGTCCCGTCTTAGACTTATTACCCACTGCTGTACCAAGAAGATGTGAAAACATGTTAATCTTATATGTGATGTTGGGCAATACAATGCATCACAGTCGGATATGCTCTTTTTTTTTAAAAAAAAAAAAAAGAATTCATTACGTGACATGCTCCATTAGGTAATGCTCATTTCATCATAAAGACACCTTTCCATATCTTGCTTCCTACAATGTATGGAGTCCTGTTCTGTTACAACCATTGATCCTTCTTAGAGTGGCCGATAGCTATATCTCACGCTAAACCAGTTTAAAAAACATTCAAATCCAGGTATGGCTAACTGCGCCCAGCCGTAGAGCTCTGCCCTGACCTCTTTGTGGTCGTACCCAGTCACCCACCACATACATGTTTTAAGACTCTATTAAATGAAGATAAGCAATCGTTCCTGTTTCCAACTTCACATAAACCGACTACAGCTGCTCCTGGGGTATCCCCTGTAGAGACAGAGCGCGGAGAAGAGGAGAATGGAGTCCGGACTTGGGTAGTTTTTGAATCTTTCTATGCGTGGAATTAGAGTGCCATAACCGTGTAGTTGCATGCACATGATGAGTACAAAAAGGTGTGCAGAATTAGTATCATGGTCATCTAGCCTATCATCACATTAGAGTACCATGCCGTCCCTGTACTGAGCGTGAACTTGGAGGATGGGGTTCAATATTGTTGCTATCGTTTTCTAAGGCCCGACTCCCCTTGTTGAGTAAATACTTGGAATTAATCCAAGGTAGAAGCAATTCCAGGCGACAATAGCAAACCCTTTATCTCGCAGCTGCTGTCCTCAGAAAGAGCCGTTTATAGTAACCGCATGGTCTATCTCTTGGTTGCATGCGTCCTAGCGTCTTCAAGTGACATTGACATATCTTTTTATATTCACAAAGAGCCTAGAGCTCTTTCGAGAATTAACCGAGGGTGTGCAGGGTAGTAAAGCTGTCCGTAGTGAGTCAACGACCACGAGATACAAGTGCAAGCCTCTGTACTGAGCCTATCATAAATGGTTTACAGTGACTTGTAAAACGCAACACATACCATTATCGTGTCTCTGGTGCTGTGCCATCATTGTTCCCATGTATTGTAAGATCTGTCACAGAAGTTTACATTCATTTATTATTCTTGCCTTTAATTAATAACTATCGCGACTTTTAAAAATAAAAGGTTAATCGCCTTACAAGCAAGCATATCAACTTTTTAAGATAACTATCATGTCATTTACTTCTACTAACCCAGAATAAAGCCCAAGGGTGAATCGCCATGGATAATCCTCGAAAGGTAACTCCCTTTACTTTTGCTATTGTGGTTGTATACCAAAACTACTTCTCATACAAGGTTTGGTTGTAACGCGATGTCTGGTCAATTTTGACCACTCGCAATACATTTATATATTCAATATAGAAATAACAATCACTAGACCCATATAAGACCTCCTCTCTTCGAAGCCCACTCGAATAACAGGAAAGTTCTCCTAGGTACTCAACGAGTCGAGCAATATCGAACATGTAGAGACTTTCGCCACCCTCAAAGACTTACTGGACTAGCCAGGGCCCTAGCTGCCAACTATCGCTTGTTCTGAAACATAAGCTATCAGGAACAATTATCATATATCCAAGCCAAAAATTACCAAGGAATCCAATCGGTCTATTAAACGTGGCAGCGGAAGCTAACCATCCTCTACAATCAAATTGGATGAGCCGAAGGGTCGGACATCCAATTCCTGTTTCTGTCCCCGAGACCCTGATAATAGGAATATGGTATTCCCAGGGTGTCGGTTCGTCCAAGATCTCTTGACACGGTAAGGCCATCTCTTAAGATATTCTCAGGTTCTCTAACCCCTCGGATATTACAACAAGTAAGATATTCCCAGGTAGTCTCGTTCCCAGACCCCATTAGTATTTTCTTAGTGGTGTAGTTCAATACCGGAAGGGTCTGGTGTGCTTGCCCAAAATGTTTGTACCAGTCCTTTTTTTGGCCTGGTTGCTACGCCAAAAGTCCGGTTTCTATGCCAAAGAGCACCCCAAAAGTCCGGTTGCTCTCCCAATTCTCCGCTTTCTATGCCCAAAAATTCCGGTTTCCATGCCAAAAACTCCGGATTCATTGCCAAAAAAGCCCGGCGGGGCTAAATAGAAACCCTGAGTTTCTCCGGAAAGTTATTGCTCCAGACCCTACTGTGTTTAATGCGATATCTCATCACTAAGTTAAATTTATTCACCACCACTAACACCACACATTATGGGCTGGGAACGAGACTAATTCCCAGGATCTGTCCAGTCTTGGGGAATCATGTTGTTGAGAGACAACATCTTCTTCACTCAAAACTGGCCCAACCCTCGGATATTGTTCTCGCATTATGACCCAAATAAAGAAATATGATATTTCAGGCATCCAGCTAGTCAATGGAATTGCCGTACTTTAAACTAGCCACCTTCTCTTTCATTGATTGGCCAAGGTCTCAAACATGTGGCATGTAGAATACTCCGAAGCATACAGCCGGTCTAAAGAATTATTGTGGTTGTAAACCAACCATCAGCAACCCCATAGACCGCCCAAAGCCTTGGATATTTATTTAACTGCCACTGAAGCCCACGGATGCAAAATATACAACCCAAAATACTCCCAAGGCCCTAACGGCACCATGAGATCATGATCAATGTAATTAAAACGACTTCAATAATATGCACGAATCTGCCGATCACACGGCCTTGCGTCATGTAAGCAACTCCCAAGCCCCAGCCGGTCCCAAAACTTAAAGCGGTGAAAAACCACTCCGTCAGTTTCTAGACCGCCTAGAGCCCAAATCTGTTGCGACCCCCAGATCTCAACCTGTCTAAGTGACTCAACAATCGAAGAAGAACTTTCCTCCGTCCATCACATAGACAGTTTGAAGCCTCGGACATTGTGACTAGCACTGACATGATAAGTATGTTGGCAAGCCCCTCCTTCTCTGTTGTAGCAATCTCAAGATAGAAAGGGACCCACAGTCCAAAGCTTTCTGACATCTCAGTTAAGGCCTGACTAATTTGTCTCTTGCCCGCAAACAATCCGAGAAATTCTACCAGTTCCAAGCTTATCACCAGGTCAAAAAGAACGTTGCACAGCCAAAGGTGACCGAGCGGAGCGAAAGCCCAAAAGCCTACCCAATCGGATTGACAGAAGACGCGGGTATTTGAACTATTCCGAAGAGTAAAGGAGGATTTATAATGCCAAACTTGACCTGGTCCATCGTAGTCGCTTCCTGCACTACGAGAGTTTCGACGAGGACGGACCAGGAAAAGCCCAGCTTCCCCTATTATCCCAATGCACGCCCAATGACTGACTGAGGGGATAATATTCCCGAGCCTGTGGCTGGTCAGAAGTATTAGCACAATAGTAATACCAAACGTGAGATACTACAGACCAGACGAGTTCTTGGACAGTGTAAAGCGTAAAGCCAGGCCGCCATAGGTCCGACATTCGTGTCAGTACCGAGACGGTACCACTGCAAGACGAAGAACCCATGGATGTCTGGCTCAGTTTCCACTGCCTCTAAGCCCTGTGTATTCCAGAGTGCTCCCAGACTAGTAACCGGTCGTAGTGATTTTTGCCGCTGGAGAACCAGCTACAGAAACCTCAGACGACCAGTGCTAGTCTCGGATATTCTATGATGCTAACACAAAAGGACTGCCACGCTACAGCTGGACCACCGGCTTACTCCAATCTCTAGGTTCTAGAGGTTGAAATGCCGTGGCGGATCAGTGAAACCTTTGGAGCCCTTACTTCCTGAGCGCGCGGTTGAGATGTAAGTATGTATTAATTCGTTAAATGTTACTGAAACTTACTGTACTTATTCATAAATAAGAGATAATAGTATATGAACATGTACAATACTACCAGGCTACCAAATGGTCAGCGTGACGCGAGGACTCAACCAAAAGGTAGTGTTCACATGCAGAACAGCCGACCTCTTACAGTCTTAGTCGCATTGCCAAGAGAAAGGTCTCAACCACATGTTAATGCAGAACTTCTACTAGTCAGTCATTGTTTGATACTAAGATAGATGCACTGGCTTAGGGACTACCGGTTAACTTACCATAATCACTCAGAACAAACGCGATACACAAGGATATAAACTACTCCCAAGTTACCAAACCGTCGCGATGGTGAGCGTATTTTACCAAATGGTAAGAATCCCACTCTCCAACTCGCGACCACTTGTAGCCTCAGCCACATTACGAAGAGAATGATTCTAAACAGCAGAAGTGATACTGACAGCAGAGGGAATACTTCAAAGTTTCAACTTATCACTATCCCTAGCTCCCCGACAAATGCCAAACCTAGTACCAAGTGATAAATTAAATTGAGGCATACCGTATGCTAGATTTTAGTAAGTTTCAATCAAATTGTCATAGGGAAATGGGTAATTAAAGGGAAAGATGTACCTTTGCGGTATGAGAATCATCCATTACAATACGGAGAAGATGGGACAATCTTTAACCTCATATGATTCACAACATGTCCCGTCTTGCTCTGGAGGGCAGCATAATGTGGTGGAGTTGGTAAACATCCCGTAGAGAAATATTGATGACATAAGAGGGGGAGAAAGAGATATTCTAATGATAGAATATACCGATGCAAGGTCACTTGTAGATAATGGAGAAGAAATAATGGTGCGGGAGCGAAGAGAAGAGAAGGAAGGGAAAGGGGAAGGGCGCCAGAGAACAAGAAGGGAGGAGAAATGCCCAGAAACATTTTTACACACTTGCCACGAGTAGCCAGCAATAGCTTAGCGTCCCCTGTGGGTGGAACAGGAAGGGTAATCGCTATCATGCCAGTAGAAAACACGCTTGGAAGGCTCGTGAGTTGTTTGCTAGGAAGGGAAAGATACATCTAGGCACATGGACTATCACTCGTCCCGAGATTTTCCACGCCAGGACAGCCCAACGAAATTCTGGGCGTTCATAAACCGCAAAGCGGCTAGCCTTCAATCACTTGTTGTATTCTAATTACGATGCTCTCTATGACTCACCTCTGGTTTCTGTTTCTTTCCAACAGCTTCCACAAATGATATCCGAGCAGCACTGTTAACATCTTAGATATGCCATTCACCCCCCCCCCCTTTCCTATATGCACTTATAAATGTATATACCCCTCCTCCCCCCACAACCCCCCTCCAGGACTATTTCTAGAATACTCCTTTCATAGACCCTTACTCTATCACACCAGTACACCGCTTGCTATGATTGGAGGACCGTTGACTGAATGTATATCAATGGTGTTGTGCTTACCCTTCAAAACATAATAATTTACTTATTTATCTCTAAATATACTCCGCTCCTGCTCGCTATCTAGTTTTCTTCATACTTCTAAGACGCATTTCTCAACCCTGGTGAACTAGGAACATCCTATGAGAACAGCACACTAGCTCCATGTAGCAACCCTGACATAAGCGAGTGCGACACTATGTCGCACTCGCCTTCCGCTTCGCGTAGAGGTTAGGGTTACAATTGTTTTTTCTTCTTGTTGTTGTTTTTATCCACTATGTGCATGCAAACTCGCGGTAATGGTACTAGACAACTTCCCACACCCTCCTCACCTCCCTCTCCCCCTCCCTTACCCCAACCACAAAAGGGTTGATAGCCCGCCTACCCAACCTAAACGCGGCCATCCGCTATATTGATATTCATACAAGGGTACCCAAGTCAACCCGTTGCTTTCCTGAACCAAGCGGCCGTAGTTTTTGCGATGTGTCTCGAGACTCTAGTCTCCGCGCTTCTTATTTAAGCATTCATTTCACGCCACCGTATATCTTACCTCGGCCCCACCCTACATCAGCCGCTAGGTGCATGAAACACTTCCATTTCAATTTTGTTTTTGCCCTTCTCCCTACTTCCTCGTAGAAGCACTGAGAACGTGTGTAATCGCGTGAACCTCCCATACTGACGCAGAGACGTTACTGCACTTCCTGACGTGGCTGTAAGTTTAACTATGCATTAGTACGAACCATGTAGGTGGTAGGAAACAACAAAACCAACGCACACGCTATCTATGCAGTTTCGATGATGTAGACCTCAATAAGGTGAGATTATAGTAAATACTTCAGTGTCACAGTGGTATCCTCTACTTCTACACTACCGCCACGGTCGTTACCGCGACACCCCGCATATCCCTCCTTCACAAGTCCTTTGCAAGAGAATTCAATTTATAACTACAGATCTACCTAGCACCCCACGCAGACAGGATGAAAAAAAAAAATTGAGAAAATAGCCAGATTACCATCATGTCTGCGTTTCCGAGTGCTTCACAGTGAAGCACTCGACTGCCAAGGCGACCCTCAACCCTAGCGCAGACTTAAAGTATGTCTGATGACAACCGTAGGTACTCTGTTTCACTGGTCAATTTAGAGAGAGATACTAGAAACAAATTGGAAGTAGGCGCAGCCCCGCTACCCGATTTTGTAGGTGGACAAAAATTTCTTACACCGGCACCCGCTACACTAACTGTTCATGATCCTGCCTATACCTCTATAGAGTATGAGTCAAACTGCACAGACTCAGCTACAGTTCCACGAAGGGGAGATGTATATAATTACTCCTTGATCCGTCGCTTATCGGCGCGTGTTGATGGTCAATGTTAAAAGCAGTAAACTACATTGCCTGTTCAAGTATCGCCTCAAATGTGATCAGGGATATATACCAGGCAGTGAGAATTGAACAGGATCAATATTTCTCATGTGGGATAAACAATGTAAGCATATACCTTTATCCTGCTACGCATCCTACGCGACAACGCGTTCACGACGTAACCACAACACAACATGCACATAATAAAATAAATAAAAACCACAGCACAACCCTAACCCTAGCTGCCAGATTTTTTGGCTTTATCATATGCGTGCAGCCTCAGGGCTATGGCATCTTACACTCTTCATCTCCTCTCTAGCGAGGCAGACAAACAAAAGAATCTACTGCGGCACTTGGCCCCAGCGCCACTCTCCTTGCCCTCCCCACTCGTATTCTCCTCCCTAGTCATCCTTTTCTCCTGCTTCCTCTCAGGTCCTCCATCACCGCACCAATCTCCTCTCGTCCCGTCCTCCGCCTCTTCCCTTCTTGCTCTTCTCCCTTACAGAACTTCTTCTAGATCATCACTGCCGCCCCTCCCCTGTCTACCCTATTTTCCAGTGAAAACCACGCCAAATAAGGACGCGGGAGTTCTCTAATGCCTAACCCCCCCAGAAATAACCTCAATCACCCCCTCCTATATTCAAGCAGCCTTTATTGTGAACTGTTTATCAAGCTTTCCAGACCATTCCAGCCTAATGATTCGAAACTGTCGTGCCTTTTCGTGCTCCTGGCCACGCCACACGCCTACACCAGCATAAGATCGGTCTAATCAGTCAAGACAGTTAAACACAAATGAATTCCAGAAAATTCTTTCTTCTCCGCAGAGATGTTCCAACGTGTAATACGTCACATATGCAAAGCACACACGAATTTATTGTGGTACTAACCTTTGACTACCTCAGAGAACCACACCTCCCAGCGGTGATACACCTAATCCGCCGACGTAGGTGTTCAAGATGTCCTCATTCTATCAGCATTACTATAGCCACCCAGAAGCTTTTCAATATATCCTCAATCGCAAGACGTCATTTAGTGCTCTTACCCTATCTCTTTAGTCGGAGATGCGACAAAGCAAATACTGAAGACGTTGCATCAGGAGACGTAGCGTGGCTTCGGATCACACAATAGGCCCTGATATATAGGGCTGCATAGTCCTAGCCTACGCTCTGGCATTTCCTCTGATATGATGTCAATTGAGTTTTCATTCTCTAAACATACGTTTTCTTTACCCACGTGGGACCTCACATTTAATTATCGATCTGTTATTGGGCCAGCCAACTATATAGATCAACAGGTCATGTACTCATGTTTCTCAAAATATGTGCCAGTATGACTTTGGTTACATCTCACTTATCACTTCCACCAAAGACACATACCCCGCGGCACGATAACTCCGCAAACCAGTACTGTGATGATTCAAGGCTTGATTAGCACCGGGAAAGGTAAACATGTTGTCTAGTCATCCGTAGAAATGTTGGAAAAAAATGCAATTACGTTATTGATATGTGAACAGGAGGATATCGCATTACCACCTCCGAGTAAATTATTTATCGTGCCGCATCAAGTATTTACTATAGTGATAGAATTAATAAGTATTCATCTGCCGTTATATTATCGAAAACTGCTCTCCATAGGTATAAGTCTATGCTCTAGTATGTAATAATGGACTACTTAACTGAACCTTTATCATTTCGGGCCTGTGCTAGCAAACTTCAGATTTCCGTACCTCCTCGCCCAATACGTACTCAACAGCACAAAACTACTCTTCAAGACTCGGATCTGTTATTCACTTTTTTTTTTTTTTTTTTTAATCATATCTATTCATGTTTCTAGGTACAGAAAGTTCGCATGCAGTATAAACTATGGCGTAAAGAGACCTATCCCCAGCAAAATATCTAGCGCGCGTCCCCTAAAATCAAACAATAAAGCAAGCACAAAAGAGAAGAAATTTTTACAAGAAAGTTTAAACGCAAACAAAAGAAAACAAGTTAACGCGAGGGCCGAAGGCCCGAGTGCCGTCTGTGGGGCTTTTCATTGGTTGTTGGGGGGGTCGCGAGGGCCGTTTATGGGCCCCCGGTCGAGATGGTGGAGACGGAGCTCAGGGAGGATGATTCTGCTGAGCCTGTTTGGAGGGGGGATGTGATTTCCCTTCTTGGGAAATTGACTTTGGCGGAGGTGATGGTGATGCTGAGGGCCCAGGTGAGGGTGAAGTCGTGCCATATTTCCTCCAGGGACAAGACCTGGTTTAGTAGTGGGTGACGGTGTTTGGCGGTGGCGGTGCAGGTGAGTATTGCGTGATGAGGTGTTTCCTCTTCCTTTTCGCATCTTTGGCACAGGGAGGAGTGGTGTTCGTTGATCCATGACTTTTGGGCGCGAAGGTAGCTTTTGTTGGCCCTCATCTGGTGGATTCGGGTTGCAGCAAATTTGTGGAGGTTTGTGAAGGGGAGTCGTTTGAGTGTGAGGGGGTGTTTGTAGTAGTCTGGGGGGGGTATGATGCCTGCCAGCTTGCGAGGAGTTGTTGTTTGGCTGCCATTGCCATTTTCTGTGGTGGGATCCCTTCATCAATGAGGGGGCGTATGAGTGAGTAGAGGAGCTCGATGGGGAGGTGGGGGACTCCTTTGGACGCGTTGGAGTTCCACTTTTTGGGTGGGTTGGGTTTGCCTTTTAGGAGGGCAGCGTGGGAGTATACTCTTTCGGGGGAGGTGGTCGGGAAGGAGGGGCTGGTTCTTCCGGTTATTGGGTTGTTGAGGGGGGAGGCTTTGAGGATGCGTATTCCTTGTTTTCGCTTCAGGAAGAGGCAGTAGAGGTAGAGGGGGGGAGCGTTGGCTTCTGCCCAGAGGACTCTCTTATTTGTGGCTCTGAAGCACCCGGTGGCCCAGCGGAGGACCCAGTTCCAGAAGGTGTTCATGCTCTTGAGTGATGTTTTGGGGGTGAGAGTGGATGCCCTGTATGTGAGCATTGGGCGTATGGCTAGGAGGGCTATTCTCATACAGTTGGCTGAGGACAGGCCTTTGCCGGCTGATGAGAAGCGGGAGATGATGCCAAAGGCAGACCTCGCTGCTGCGAGTCTTCTTTGGAAGTGTTTGTCGGGGGTGAGGTTGGGGAGAGCCAGAAGCCTATCCACCGGACTATATTGCTGGGGTAGAAGGTTTGGCCGTTAAGGCTGATGGGCGTGGTGCAGGGGGGATTGGTGTTCCTAGGGGGGCACCAGTGCATGAGTTCAGTCTTGTCGACTGAGAAGTGTATGTTGTGGGGAGCGGCCAGGGCAGTTATTTTTTCGTAGTGTTCTTTTAGGGTTGTGATGTTGTGGGAGTAGGAGGGTGACGCGACGGTGATTGCAAAGTCGTCGACGTACGATATCGTGATGCCCGGGAGGGGGTCGTGTTTGTGTAGAAAGTTTACGTATATGATGAAGAGGAGTGGGGAGATGGGGGATCCTTGGGGGACGCCTACTTGTACTGCTGTTGGGGTTTTTGGGGATCCTTTGAACAGGAGGGTGATGTACCTGTCAGATAGGAAAGAGCAGACCCAGTTTGTCAGGTATCTTGGGACGTGTTTCTGTGCGAGGATCGGTGCCAGGGACTGTTTGAGGACGTGGTCGAACCCGCCTTTAACGTCTAGGAACATGGTGGAGCATTTGAGCTTAGCGAGTTGCATTGCTCGTATTTCGTGGTGGAGGGTGGTGGCAGCGTCGGCTGTGGATAGGCCTGCGACGGAGCCGCATTGGAGGGGGTCGATAAGACCGTTGGCTTTGGCGACTTTCGCTAGTCGGAGGGTGATGATTTTTTCCAGAATCTTGGAGAAGGTCTGGAGGAGGACGATGATTCTGTACGCTGATGGGGAGGAGTAGTCTGGCTTATTGGGTTTGGCGAGTATCACTCCGTTGGCTTTCTTGAGGGAAAGGGGGTGATAGCCGAGGGAGATCAGCGGGTTGAGGAGAGAGGGGATGATAGATGGGTTGCACCTGTGGACCTCTTTCCAGGTGGAGTAGGGGATGGTGTCGGGCCCGGGGCTGGAGAGGTTGGATGTGGGGGAGAGGGCCTGTTGGACTTCCTCTGGAGTGATGGGGGGGACGTCTTTGAAATGAATAGGGGGGGGAGGGTTCTTCTGGTCTGCTAGGAAAGAAGGCTTTGATAAGGTTGTCGTTGAGGAGGGACGGAGTGGGGGAGTTGGGTAGGGTGGGGATTCTGTCTTCAGTTTTTGAGGCCATTTTCTTGATCCTCCATATGTCACTGGGTTTTGCGTCTGCTATGAAGGAGTTCCAGTGGTCCTGTTTTGCTTGTTTGATTGCGTTGAAGTAAGTGTTCTTCGCGGCTCTGGCTTCGAAAGGGGGGGCTCTGCCTTTTCTGAAGTCCCTATGGACTGAGTGGAAGATGGTGCGGAGTTGGGACAGGTTGGAGTTCCATCAGGGTTTGGACCACTTTGTGATTGTTTTGGATGGGGTGTGTAGTTTGAGGAGGGTGACGAGGGAGTCTAATGACTTCTCGAACCAGTCGTCTATCATTGCTGGGAGGGGGCAGGCTGGGGTGGACCAGTTGCGGAGTTCTTTCTCCAGGGATAGCCAGTTTGTGAGTTTCCAATTGGGGAGAGTGGTTGGGGATAGGTCTGAGGATGGGAGGTGTAGGGTCATGGCCAGTGCTCGGTGGTCGGAGCCAGTGGCGTTTGAGAGGGGGAGCCATTTGCGGATTAGGGGTGTGGCTCTGTGATTGGAGAAGGCAAGGTCGATGACGCTTGACCTTTTCTTTTGGTCTGGGGATAGCCTGGTGTAGATTCCAGGGGTGTTGACTAGGGAGAAGCCGGTGTTTGTCGCGGCCTCGAAGTATTGCTGTGAGAGGCGGAGTTCGCTGCTGGAGAAGGTTCTGGTGGGGTCAGCTGAGGGGGAGTGGATGTTGAAGTGTCCTAGCACGATTGCCGGGTTTTCGGTTTGTTTGAAGACTAGGGGGGGGTTGAGGGATCGTGTTGTGTTGCTGACCTGTCTGTTGTAGACGGATGATATGGTAACTGTGGTGTGAGTGCTTGGGCCTGAGTTGCGGAACACGTTGATTGTGATGATGTCCCCGCCGTGTGAGGGGACGGTGGTGAAGGAGTTTTTGTCTAGGAGGTTTGTGGAGTTGTACAGGCATGCGGAAATTTTATCGTTCGCAGATGTGGGGGTGGGGGTTATGAGGGTGAAAGAGGGGACATGTGGGGGTTTGCCTTTGTGGAGAGGGGGTTCTTGTATGGCGATGATGTGTGTTTTCTGTACCATTGGTATTGAAAAGAGTGAGAGGAGGACAATGTTGCTGTTCGCGCAATTGTGTTGGATGATGCGGAGGAAATGTTTTTCTGTAGGTTGTGGTGCCATGATTAGACGAGGATGGAGATGGGTTGTGGAGCGTTGTCTGGTGCGGTGTCCATTTCGCCCGAAGGGGGGGGGTGGCTTCATCGGTTCTCGTCTTGGTGCGGGCGGCAATTTTGACGGGGCATTTAGTGTCGTAGGCGGTGTGGGCGCCATTGCAGTTTGCACATCTGAGGATGGAGGCCCCGCAGCAGGCGGGGATGGGGGCTGAGTGGCCTTTACAGGTTGGGGCTGCGCATCGGTGCTCGGCCTTGGTGTGGCTTTTAGCGCAAATGGGGCAGGTGGGGAGTGGTAGTTTGCATCCTTGGGTGGCATGGCCGAATTTGCAGCATTTCTTGCATTGGGTGGAGGGGGAGGCTGACCACATGACGACGCATCGGCGGGGCCTGAAGTAGAGGTGGATTGTGTCCCTGAGCTTGGAGGCTTCGTCTGCGGAGACAGTGACTACTATAGAGGAGGTGGGTTTGGCATTTCTGGTGGTGTCGTCTTTATTGAGGAACCTGATGGCGATGGAGGTGATTCCTGTGGCGAGATTGAAGACTTCGGGGAAGCTGGTGTCGAGCTTTTCCTTATTTTCAAAGTCGTATAGTGGTACCGCGTGGATGGCGATGTCTACGTTGTTTGGTGCTGGGCGGAAGAGATGGATGGGATTTTCGGGTGTGTTGATTTTGTTGTTGACCAGGGCGGTCATTGCTTCAAACCATGGTGAGTAGATGTCGACGTGGACAGTTGGGGCAGGGAGGACTGTGACGGTGCCTTTGGGGCTGATGGAGACTGAGAGGGAGGTGGCGGGTGCGACGAGGGATTCTTTGGCGAGGAAGCGGCCTAGTTCCACTGAGAGGTCTGCGGCCACGCGTTCTGATGCTTCGATGGGGGCGGGGGTGGTTCTGTTCGCAAAGAATCTTCTTTGGGCAGCTGGGATTGCTTTGGGGATGTTCAATAGGGGGGGATGGGGGGTTTTGGGGGAGGGTCTTTTCTTATTTTTGACCTCCTTCCATTGGTTGGAGTTTTCACTCGCGGTTTGGGCGTAGGACTTGGGCTTTTGGAAGGCCAGCCCCTCTCTGATCTTGATGTGGGCGTCATCACCCACTGAGCCACTCAGCTCTGCCATTGCCGCGATGTGGGGGTCAATGAGGGGGGATTGGGTGTTGTTTCTGTTTTTGTTGGTGGGGGGGGGAGGGGGAGGAGGCCTGTGGAGGCTCTCTGCCCATTCTATCCTGTTGTTGGTAGTGGCCACGGCGGACTTCAGGTCTTTGATGCCATCTTCAATGATGTTGAGGCGTTCTGTGTGTTCCTCTGCTGTGCCAGCGAGGATGGCCAGGTTGCGGTTGATGTTGAGGAGGAGCAGGAGGGAGAGTCTTGCCTCGTCTTGACTGCCTTCGTGATTGAAGATGCTCTCGGCGAGGTTGGCGATGGGTAGGGAGTCATCATGTCTTCCATTTGTGAAATCACTGTCAAGGTGGCCGACACCAAGGCTATCCCAGGCTCTGTTGAGGAAATTGGGGGGGGGAGGCATTCTGACAGGGGTGGTGGTGATGAATGAAGCTTTTGAAGTAAAGACTTTTTGGTGTGTGTAACCTGGTTGCAACGCAGTTTCTGGAGGTTTATTTCAAAAATCGGATATTTAGCGGACGAGAGGGATGATCTGTTATTCACTTTCTACCTTTCAGCTATATGCTCTTAACTCACTCTCTCGTAAACACACCCCGGACTCGCTACGCGTCTACATTCTCGCCTGCCGACTCCTCACTGCCAACCTCACCCCACCCCACGCCTCCACAATTCCCCACAGCCTATCTCCCTTGTATTGCCCCTCCCTCTCTTCACCTACCTCCCCCTCTATCATCTTCATCCACCAGGCCGCCCACTTCAGAAGCTCACCAGCCTCCCCCACCAGCATATTCCCCTTCGCTCGACGCAGCATAGATATGATAATCCATACCCGTGCTACTATGAGCCCGAATCTGTCTTGGGTACGCTCGGCGGGGGGACAAAAGACACTTGGCAGTGCAAGGAGGCGGAGGTGTGCATTGGCGTTGCTGGTTGGAGGGGGGTCACGAAGGGGTGGGGGTAGCCATGGGTACCTGATGGGGGGTATTGGGTAGTGGACACGGGTGGGAGGAGGGACAGTGAAGCCGGGGGAGTTGCAGAGGTCATGAAGGAGAGAAAAGATGTCAGGGGTTGTTATGGTGAAGGTTTCTGACATTTTGATTTCGTTTGTTTATGTATTTATTTGTTAGGGGCGAATAAAACTAATTTTGATAGTACTATGTATAATGCTGATATATATGTTATGGAGCTTTCCGTTATATATGTGTAAATTTTATATCAAAATTTAATAATATGGCTTGAATACTATGCCGTGCTTGAATACTAGTGTGTGCTTGAAATCCCAACCCCCCCTCAAAAAAAAAAAATAAACTGCGTCGAGGATTCATGGCTATATATTGTCTGCCTCGCCCTAGGCCTCACCCTAGACCTCCCACGCTTAACCTCATAGAGCCATCCCTACAGCTCCGGAAATCGAAAGCGGCGAGACCTCGTAAATACATCCTAGACAGCCTACATTCATTATAGAAAAGCGCTTGAGGATGCGCAATATCATTACTTTTGCAAGCGCAGCCCAAGCTAGAATATAACAAAAGCAGGCTGTGGTGTTTTTATCAGGTTGCTGCTAATAGGATATTACTAAGTGTCCTACGCGCGGGGTCTACTTTGCCGCAGGGATACTACTCCGATGACAACACCTAAGCCAAGACACACACAGCCGCATCACGGGGTATCACTCATTTTGGTATTTTTCCGCGCAACTCAAGGTGTACAAAGCCTAGGGATTTAAAGTTTTACAATAAAACAGGGTTAAATATTTGGTGCCATGCCCATGTTGATTTTTTCTTACGAGTCTAATCTACATTAATGGATGTTCCATATCATTTGTCAAGGTGCGCCACCGCGCACATTGGCTTTTTATTGCCCGTTAGGACTTAGCTGCAGCTGCGGTGGGCGGTGGTGTTGGTTCCCGGCGTGTTGGCGGCGCTCATGAACTACTTTGTTGCTTGTGTTTTTTTTATCTATATCGTTAGGAACAAGTAATTACCGGCAATGAATACACCCACACTGCAATAGTGTTCGTGATTCTAATTTAGTGTGGCATGTCCAGCTCAAATTAAGGGCCAAGGTGTACACTGTAATTTTCAAAATACGAACCATGTCTCAGTCAATAGTGCCAAAATTAATATTAGACTGCTATAAGATTAATGATTTTGCCCAAGGATTATATAAAATTATTTAGGTGCGTTTCAGTGACTCAAATCGACCTCAAGGCCATCTTGCGCATTCACCAAGTTGGATGTAAATCTGGAGGGTGACTGTAGATTAGTTCTGGCGTACTCATGCTTATTTTTATGATAGGTACCGAGGGCATACGTGATTGAAGGGTCTGAGGTCGACACTTATTTTGCAGCATAGCCCAACGGAAGAAATGCACACAAACACAGATTTAAAATTTCATGTTTATTGTGATAGTGATATAGTAGCTATCTAGTAATACAACTGCAGCAGTAGCTGGAGCGTCGCAGATATCTACTAAGCAGAATCCACGACCCCCGCCGTCGACGCCTGACTCCCACACTGGGACCTTGCATCTTCATCCTCATCCATACTTTCCATACCTTCCTCTACCTCATATTCCTCCTCCTCCTCACTGCCACTATCCTCATAATCTTCATCCCCTTCCTCCTCGCTAAGTAAATAATATCCTGCTCCTTCGCTCACGGCAAACCTGCGTTGGGCCTCCGTGCACTTGCCCCAATGGACGCTCTTAACGCGCTTGCCTCCTTGCTCGGTAGCTACATGTTTCAGATGTTCTCGAAGGGCAGAGGCAATCTGTTCATCGCTTTCGTTTTGCGAGGTTCTATAGGAGCCAGTCGTAGAGCTGGAAGACGAGGAAGAAGAGGAAGAGGCACTGCGCGAAATTGTGATTTCGAGCTCGTGTCCTGTTTCAGAGGGTGGGAGAGTGAAGATGGCTTCTGTCTCTGAGACCTCGGGGTATGGGGTATTGCTGGGTGATGACTGACTCCCGAAGCTGGCTAGTGGATCATTAGGCGTAAGAGGCGGTGAATCTAGCTCACGATTAATGCTATCAAAGATGACTGGGGAGTCGAGAATGTGGGAGTCATCCACAATAGACTTCTTTTCCGCTGTCGGCGCTGGCGTAGTTAGAACTTTATCACTAAGAAGCAAGTCCTCCTCCATCTCTGGATCTTTTGGTTTAGTCTCTTGACTCTGGACCTTGACCTGATCACCATTGACACTGCTCGCAGTACTAATTGTCATGACGGTCGGTGATGGTGGCCACTTCAGCTCTCCTGCAATTTTGCTATGTGTAGCACTCTCCGGCTCTCTCGCATCACTCATATAGTATCCATATCCCAACTCAGTAAATAGGTTCAACGCCATAGGCGATCTCTCTGCCACCCATATCTCCCCCGGTAGCGTCGTTATATCTGCCCCTGATAAAGCCAGCTCCCCACGAGCATTCAACATAACGCTTGGCATCGGCGGCAGCCCATGAGTCGCCCAATCATAATAAGGCTCACAGAAGGAAAAATCCCTGTCCACGGAGACGGTCTCATCGGAATCCTCGTATGGGTTCGGGATCTCTTCGCGGCAAGGAATTTCTGTAGCCTTGACGATGCGCTCGTTCTCTGGTGTATCGGGGTGGAAAATGGGGATGCAAGGCTTTTCGGAGAGTGGGATACGGCCGTTCGGATAGGCCCTGGCGGTGTAGGGGGGCGCGATGAAGTGTTCGGAGCTGGCGTGAGAGGGTATGGAGAGGCTCTGTGAGGGGCTGGCTTGAAGGAGAGGAGAGGTGGGATCAGAGGTTGGGGCGTGGGGTGAGTGATGGCTTTGCCTGGTGTAAGTGTATTCCTGCGAAGCATTCGGGCTGGGAATCTTTCGTGGTGTTGGAGCACCTGGACTAGTTCCTTTGCCGTTCCCCGCAACTTGAGAAGATATTTCGTAAGTAGGACCATCTGCAACCGTAATTACATCATTCCCAGCCTCGTTATTGCTATTCCTCGGGCGGTCTGATGGCCCTGGATTAAAGAATATAGACCCGTAGTCTGAACCCTTATTATTGACGCCGTCAATTTTTGGGATGCTCTTTCTCTTATCGTCCACCTTCGATTGACTAGCATTATAGAGCTCGTGAGCAGGGCCATAGTCCGCCTTGAGGTTTTCAATCAATATTTGCTCCTCCACTATATGTGCACCAGGAATAAAGGGCTCAGAACAGTATTCTGCCAGCTGGAAGATCGGGTTTCTCATTTCTTCCAGGATTGCTGCGCTTGTATCAAAGATTTTGGAATCAGAGCCATAGTCCGCTTTAAGGTTTTCAACCCTTCTTTGTTCTTCTACCTTTGCTTCATTGTCCGATGTGGCGCCCACTGTACTAAGGACTTTCGGGATAGACATGACCATCTCCTCCACAATTGCGTCGCGATCATCAAAGGACGTCGACCCAGGAACAGCAGGGTTATAGTGGGCCCTGGAGCTGTGGATTCTCCTTTGATCCTCTACTCCCTGTTCCTCTCCAGTGAATTTGACCTCCCTCCCACAGTCTCGAAGAAAGATGCCTCCGTTGTTACTCTCAGATGCAGTCTCTGATGTATCATTCCCGATACTTGGCTGATCCTCCAAAAGCTTCTTGATACGTCTCTTCGTGCTCCCTACGCTTACAAAGCTTTCCTCGTCACTGGTGCTTGGTGAGGCGCGGTAGGACTTGAGTTCGTGTTCGGGGAAGAGCCAGCGCATAGGACGCGTAGAGGAAGGATGAGGTCTTCCAGGGACTGGTTTTAATGACTCTGAAACTGTTGATATAGCAGGATTTTGACTGGAATTAGGGGTCAGATTGCTTTTACTGCGGTCTCCGAGGGGATGCTTGGATCCTCCCTTGGCTTCGGCACTTTGTGCGGGTTGAGGGTGACGGCGAGGTATATCTGAGATCAGAGGAGGGTATTAGTAGAGCAATAAGATATAGTTTCTATAGGATATATCGAGTAGGCAGAGTGGGTATATGCGTTGCTCAAAGAAGCCATTCAGCTCCAAATAATTTCCCAACAACTCCGCATTTATGAAGAAAGGAAATCACAAAAAGAACCATAAAGTGTCAATCCTCTTTATTAGGAGTTTATTTTATCAGTTTACATACCAGTCGCTGGCTCTCCCCTCACAATCCCATCACCATATTCCCTGATCCACTGCGCCTCCCGCATCTTGATAGCCTCCGTCCTTTTCTGAATGTCTTCCTCGCGTGCTGCAAGTGATTTCATTTTCTCTTCGTACTCTGAGGCCATACTAGCAGCCACCTCGTCCCGGATCTGCTCGCGAGTCGCAAGAGACTTCATTTTCTCTCCATACTCAATGGCCAGTTCCCTACGAATTTCCTCGCGGAGCTTCGAAATATCGTCCGCATTATGTCGGGGCTTGCTTTGGATCGGTGGTGTAGGCGTGAGAGCGCGATCGATTGGGGGAGGTTCAACAGTGAGGTTGACTGGAGGCGGTGGAATGGGATTAGGTGTGAGGAGGGGCTGTAGAGTGTGATTATGTTTGATCGGGGTCTGTAGAACATGTTCCTGCTTCGTTTGGACCTTGGGAGCCAAAGTCTGGTTTCTACTAAGCTCAGGCTGAACCGGCTGAGCAAGTGTATGCGTGCAACTCTGAGTCGCTGTTGGAGGTGTAAAATATCTTGCCTGTTGAGCTGGCACCTGTGGCCCGCCCACCCCCCTCCCCCTCTCTAAATCTCTCCTAATCTCTTCTTTAATCCTTTCAATAGTTCCCTCGCGCAACGTAAACGTATTCGTCCCACTGGCAGCTTCCTCACCATAATTCGCAAGATGGGCGTGCAGGTTCCCACCGGATAACCTAACACTAACCCTTTTGGCGTCCTGCGCATCACACCTTTTGATAGCCACATCCACAGTTGAACCATGTGAGCACGCTCTGTGGGCGATTGGAGGTTGGATGTCATACTCCCACTCTGTTTCAACTTCTCTGCGGATGCGCGGTGGCACAGCCCCGGTAACGTGTTTCTTGAGTGCGTGATACGGCTCTGCTACTACCATAGGAGATGCCGCTACTCCACGAGCTGCTGTGGGTGGAAGGGCGCTGCTAGATGTGGCCCTGAGGGATGGCGCAGGGCCGACTGAGAAGGAGCAAGTGCAGTAGAGGGTATCACAGGCATGCTGGGGACGGGAATCGACGAGGATGGGGGCGGGATGGTAGAGAAGGGGGCCAGGGCTAGAGAAATTAATTAGAACGACGTATGTAATTTATATGTCTGTGAGATGGAGCTAGGGGAGGAAAAGGGGGGGGGGGGGTTACTAGACGGGTGCTCCGAGGTTTACCGGGACTGCCGGGGGGTGGTACCAGAGCGGCATGTTAGACAGAGCTGGTAATAATAATAGAGGGCGGCGATGAAGATAGTGCTAGTGATAGTGGTAGTAGCTAGCGATGAAGGTAATAGAGGGAGATATCTTGTTGCGTAAGGTGAGGTGAAGTGAGGTGGTGTGAAAGGCTATGGTGGCAGGTTGGCTCTGCAAACTGTTTCGTGCGCAGGGGCAGCCTGGGAGAGGCTGTACACAGGGACGGTGAGTTAGGAAGAGATCACTGGAAACATCCTCTGCCCCAATATTTTGACGCTAAGTTTCCCTCACAAATATCACTCGCGATTTATCACAGCCCGGCATTCTACACACAAAGGACATCATCCACTCTTTCTTCTCCCTTTAAAAAAGGGTTTGCACCTAACAGATATTGTGTCTAAGAGCTTCTCCTAGCTTCTATTCCTTCAGCTAGTTCCTTTGTTTACCTGCATATTCGACTTCAAAGCCAACCGCTCCGAAGATGGGAAAAGCAACACATGGTTACATTTATTTCGTGATATCTTATCCATACCTACATCAATTTCCAATTTAAATTTCTCTGAGGAACTATACATTACAATATCCTCTTTCAGACACCCGCGAACCGCGATCACAGGTTCTCACTCGAGCATCTACCGTCTTATTCCACTGGAAGAGACCACTCGCTTCACGGCGTAAGCCACAGAATCTAGCGTTTACTTGAGTGGCCCACGCCGTAATTCTCTCTGCATCCATCAGAAGAGACCGGTCTCATCCAGTGGAATAAGACGGTAGTATGGTTTATTTTTGTTTTTTCTCAGTATTATGTACTCATAGGGCGTTTGATTCGCTTCGTCTTCTCCATCTATTATGTCAAATCCTCAAGTTTACAAGCCCTTTCCCATGTAGCTACTCCGTCACATCTTGGTATAAACCAGCACCTGGTTAGGATTACCCCCGGCCGCATAAAATCACGAAAGGTTCTGTATAAACGCAGCATCTATCTTAGAAGATGCCCACCTCATATTCCTTCTATTATTTATGTTATACTATGCTGCTGCAAAAGCGCGTTCGCGCGATTTTCAAAGATTCTCTCCATGCCCATCTTGCTTAGTCATGCATATGAAACCTCAAGACATCATTATTCAAGTTGAAACAATCCATGACCTTGTAAAACATTCAGCTCTATAAAGTAACCCCCCTCTCTAGCAAACATGGGATTATCAGTTGCTCTTGCCATCACCTACACGCGCAAAACCACCAGAAACAAAACTTTGTCTAGCCAAACTAACCAACCACACTCTACCACACCCCCAAAATTAAGAAGCCCAAGATGACCAGCACAAACATGACTAGCACTAGGCCTAATACCCCAAACTGCCTAGCCGTTAACCCCAGCACCTCCAGAAACCCCGAACTAGAGCACCCTGACACGTCCCCACTCTCAATTCCCTACTCTACTAACCTCCCCGCAGATCGCGGCCGCTCCGCAATCTCACACTATAGCACGAATCTTTCCCGATCTCCCATCCGCTTCGACACTTCTAATTCTGCATCTCTTCTCGAGTCCGAGGCAAAGTACCATCGGCGGCTGCTCAGACGCAAGCACCTCATCTGGAAAGTTCTAAGGGCATTCCGGAGGGCGGTATCGTTGAGCAGAATGGTGGACAGGGTCTTGGGGCCGGTAGAGGTGAGTGAGGAGGAGATGTGGGTGAGAAGATGAGTAGGTAAAGTGTTATTATTGAGACCGTCCTACCAGCTGCAGTCTGGAGTAGAAGATGTGACAACTCATAGCTCGGGAAGTAGGGTTAGAACCAACTAAAAGGACAATATTAGATCAGGTTCTTTTAGTTTCTGTACCCCGCAATTAATTTTGATTATTATTCCCATTAGCGGGACAGTTTGGGAGGTTGAAACCCCGTAAAACTCCCCTCCCTCGAGCAGACCGATGACCGGGAATTATCATTACATTAAGCGAAAGATGATATTAAGAAAATATAAATTTAATTCTCAATTTCTAGCTCAGGGATAAACAAAATGCACCAATTCCATTCATAACTTTCAACTCCGAGAGCACCCTATAAATCAAAAATGAAACGCAAAGAAGCCAGTCCCGAGATCCGAGATTGAGTTCTAGATTTCTTTTGTTCGGATATCCGATATTGGAACATATGTAGGTATCAGTAACACATTGATATATATAGAGAACAATAACGATATCATAGGATAAAAGAGAATATGGTGGGTTTTCAAAAAGAACTGTGAATTTTCATTGCACCGAGATTTGTGTGGGAATGCAACTTCAACATCGCCTTACACCACAACCATAAGAGAAATCTGACAAGCGATTTCAGTGCTGTGATCATCTATAGTTATGTTTTCTAGGATTCCAATACGGATGTTAGGGTGGTACTTTCAAAATTTGGCTTCCCTAGGCGTTTGCTTAGTTGCATGGCTAGTTATCAGTTAATTCTGTCAAACAATACTTCTATCATTGATCGGACTCTCTGTATCTAGGTCTATTTCGTCCTAGGTAGGGTGCCCCCGAGACATTATATAGCTCAATAGAGCCTTCATCGATTAAGGTGGTGGTTTCCCCTCACTTTTCTAATTTCTAGCGAGTGGACTAATATATAATTATAAGTCATGCGTAGCAATTTAAAAAAAGACTCGCTTATTCAACTTTCGACAAGGCTGAGTGACATGGTGGGCTTCGAGCGCTGCCAAAATAACCCTCATTAGATTGTCTGGATAGGAAAAAGAATTGTACATACTCATTATGTCTTTTTTATTTGAAAATATTAGAACTCTAATTAAAGATTCTACTCCTGGTTTTCATTCCCGACCAGACCCATAACTCACCTTTTGGCTTGTCCCCTCTCTATTCTTCTATTGCAGAACAACAAACCACCTAGGGCAGTATATTTCGTATGTATCCATAAAACCCAAGTACTTGTTGACCAATACCTCGTGTGAACTATGCCTTTTCCCCTACTCTATCAGGGCTCTCTCCGATGATCGTTGTAACTATAGGTATGGCCATGTTAGCTCTCTCTATTGCTTGAATAATCGCTTTTAAGGAGACAAGATTATCGACCGTGATCTCTTTCTATTTCTACCTATTCCTAAATTCATTTCATCCGTCTAATGAGAGATTTTTCCCTTGAAAGCAATCGGTCGATACCTATGCTTCTCAAACTGTGTGAATAATTACTCCCGAAGAAGCTAAGCACGTGCTCTACTATGATATCGGGGTATGGAATTACCAAATTGTAGCAATTTGTTGTCCTTATAACCCAAAGCTTAACCCGCCCTCATTCAGCCTCTTGCTGAATGCTAGGATATGCCTAACGCGATTATCCAAATGTCGACCAGAATCGAATTCCCGATGGTATTTACAGCAGCTGATAAACTCCTATAATTCCGGTTTACTTTTTTCGGCCATGTATCTATCAGAAACTTAAATCTCTCTAAACAAACTGCAAGGTAAATTATGAAAAAAGGCCTTTTCTTGTGTTTGGCGAGTGAGATCTGATGTGCCAAGATCACGTGATCCTCTCAGGGTTTCTTTTATTCATACTCACATGCAACCTCACGGTTATGGTGGCGTACTATTTTTCCGATCTCAGTATAGTTCAGTATAAGTACAGGGCTTCACCCTATGTACCTACTTATTATCCCCTCTCAGTTCATTAACCTGATTAGAGCAATCCCTGTTTTGCCCAAATTTTGAGGTCTTGGCGGGATTTTCACACCAAAAACTGTCGCCAAGAACTAAATATTTAGATTCCGAAGTCGTTGGCCAAATCACTCTATTGAAATGAGGGGTAAAAACACCGCAGAGGTGTTGCATTAACTGGTATAGTTATCGGTAATCACTCGTTAAATATCAAGTAGAACACTAAACAAGTAACATCCGCAACGGAGCTCTTTATGGGGATATCGGCCTTACCCCCTGCATGATTGATGCACTTATGCTGCCTGTCCAAAGGCCCTCTGCATTACTCCCGCTAAACAGGTGAACACAAGCAAACAAACCTCGTTTCAAGAGACGAGGGTGATAGCTACACAGCATTAAGTAGGTAACTTAATTTCCTGGCAGAGGACTTTTATCTTATGTGTCCCCTAATTTGGGGGTGCAAGTGTTGGGTTTGGCATTTTGATGTGCGACAATGCAACAACCTTAATTCAACACCACCGGCGCCGCCGGGGTTTGCACTGTTCGATGACAGTTGAATCATAAAAATGTTACTCCCGAGAGATATTTTGCTCTAATTTCCGATCCGAGAGTCAGTGTTTGAGACCATCGGGATTTATGCCCGCACATTGATGATTCCCGGGTTGTTAATTCGACGTATGTCTACGTAGCGGACCATGTATGTATCGTTATCGTTGAACATCACGCACGATGTGATGTATAGACACCCTCTACTATATGCTGTATAGACCATGGGTTTGTTAACAGGTTCCCGATGGCTATAGACTTACCGGCCATGCATGCACTTCCGATACAGTTGTCTAGCAAGCTCACGTTCCAGAACGCATTAACCAGGTACTAGGGACAGTGTAATTACACCCTTATGAACATCCTTTCTTTGAAGCTAACGACATCGTGGTAAGTGGTCCAGCTACTCGTTCGCTGGGCAAGTACTAATGCCGAGACATCCATCCAAACCTTTCATACATGTAAATAGGTGTACATGTAATACTCACTGTGACTATTCATTTGAAGAATATTCCCCCTTTATAACACGACATTATAATACCGCTTATTTGATAGAATGTTTCTTCTAGGGCTGAATACAATCCAGTTCGCTCTGTTATATGCCGCGATGGAATCCAATACCATATTAATCTGGTATCCTCACCAGTTGTCAGAGGTCATGGTCACTATATGGCATACATAATGATATAGAGCCAGTACTCTAGGGATCAATGCCTATTTCCCCCCCATACATATTTCATAAATATGGAGCTGCATATTCTTTTTCCTCTATCAATATATGGATATATGCCTCTAAGAGCACGTATATCAGGAAGTGACTAGCCCGTATTTTTAAAACTATTCCGCGGGGATATGCATGTATTCCACCAACTATATGAGATAAATAGATATTGATGGAAATCACAAGCCAACTACTGAGAAGATTAATAAAACCGGGAACAGCCCTCCGGCCGGAGGCGTGCATGGCTTTAGAATACGACGAGTATTGGACACATGGGTCTCTTGACAGGCATTTACTTAGGTTCTCAGTCTACGAAGTGCCCGAAGAACTGGCCTCTACCTCACAGCAGCCAAATAGGCTTTTATTTCTGCTTTCTGGTGTTTTTTGCCTGGATATATACATGTATATGTGGACTCTAAGCCATGCATTATGTATCCGGCAGTACTCTCTTTTTCTTGGCTTTCCCTTATCTGGCCTGATTTGCCTGCTGTCGGCCAATTCCAAAGTACACGTTTGGTGTTTTAAGCACTCTTATATTCTCAGTATCGCTAAATGTCGGGGGGCTTCTCCGGCTATAAAAGCCAGCCACTTCCCCTCTTCCCCTTCCCTTTTCTCTCACCTACCAGCTCAAGAATTACGAGGTTTCAAACATCACAACTCCTCAGTTTCTCCACTTTGGATCTCCCATCATCTACGAATACCTCTAATCTTCCCTTTTCAAAACTCAGACAAACTATCTACCTCATCAAGACACGATCATGTTGTTTTCTGTCATCATTTCTTTCGGCCTTACCGCCCTTGTCAACATTGTTGGCGCTCAGAATGTAAGGTTTCTTACTCTTCAATCCCAAAATCTTTTCTAACGCTTCGTTTTAGATGTCTTGTCTTCCTGGAGGCGCTGTCGACACCATGATCGATATCAACTTCGATGACCTCAACGGAACCACTGTCCTTAGTGCCGTCCCCACCACTTACAATGGCTTCAAGTTCAATCCTGCCTGGAACATTGTTAAGGCTGGCCCCAACATCCCCTTCATCCCACATACTGGTCCCAACGTCCTTGTCACTGGTCCAAACTTCAACACCACCACCGCCGAATTTTCTGTTGCTCACGAGGGTGAATCTTTCAATCTCATTTCTTTGTGGATGATTGGATGCTTTGTCAACCCTCGCTTTTTTTCCAATGATACTGCCTGCCTTACCACCTTCACCGGTACCAAGACCAATGGTTCTGTTGTTTCCTTCGAAAGGCCAGTCAGAAAGACCTCCATGGAAATCATCCAAAACTTTCCCGACGAGGGATTTACCAACCTTGTGTCATTCAAAATGACCAACCGATTTGAAGTCCGCGGTTATACCAGCGGTCCCCCTGCCGGAAGGTTCGGAATTGATAACATTATCATCAACAAGGTCGACTCTACTGCTTCTTGTATTCCTACTTATAAGAAGTTTGCAAGATACGTCAAGTATTAAGTGGGGGATATTTTATCTTTCTCTTTAAGTTTTTCTGATTGCTAAAAGTTGTATCTCATATCTTTTCCTGTTTTCTTTGTTTGATGGAAGTTCGAGACGTTAAAATGACCAAGCAAATTCGAATTGTGGGGGTGATAAATACAATTTACATTTCTAGCTACCTTTTCTTCAGGTCTCGCTTGTATATTTCGTGACACATATATGCCGTGAAATCATGTTTTTATGCTACCAAGTTAAATACTTTCACAATACATCATCATCGATCGTGTTATATCTCACTTGGTAATGCACTTACCCTTCTCGCAGTGCGGAGGACCTAGTACATCAATGTTTATTTGTTTAGCAGGAATCGAGATATGTACCAGCACTTATTCTCCTTAATTATTACTTTTTTAGAGTATAGATACCTCTTTACTTTGTCGAAAATTTTGGTTCCACGCCGCATACTTAATTTCTTCTGAAAATTAGAAATAAAACATGCCCTGTCCCTTAAGCTCATCACTACCATATACAAGCGAACTCGATACATTCACTATACCCAGGCACATATAGTTTAGCCTTCCCGCACTCGGTTACGCACATATACATTGTGCCTCGGTTCCAGATGTATGGAGTCATACGTAGAGCACGGCCTGGCTAGCTGAGTTCTGGGGGGATCTAGCTATGACTAAAGAATGATGTTGAAAGTACTCAATGACCGTTTGGTATTCCCATGAATATGATAATAGTACACTAGCGCTTAAATCAACCGCCACAAAAGAAAACCAAACTCCCTCCTCAAGGGGAGGAAAATCAAGTGAATAAGGGAAACTGATGCGACACGGAGGTAAATCGTGATGGGAACCTGTATAAATATTCTCAAGCCCAACAGTCGACTTGAATGGGAAAGATAAGAAATGACATCATTATCCGCCTCCAACCTATTTATACGGCCGCACATACACAATGACTAACTAGTTTGCGCAAGGTCTTAAACTATAATATATCTTGCCAGGTGATATACCGCCAACTCGAATGCACTCGAATGCGCAGCTAGGGGTTAAGCTTGCAAGTTCGGGCAACGGAATGATGGCCAGATAGTAAGGGTTCCTAACCACCTTCTGAGGTCCAGAATCGAGCCGGGGGGTTGTCGTTTGTATAAACTACAAGCAAGTACGCGAAAGATAAGGAAATTGTGCCAATTAGGCTACCTCTTTCCATGTCTTGGCAGCGGGAGAGCGCATTCGGCACTTGGCGTACTGTGTGATGTTGAGAGTCAGGAAAATTGGCGCTGCACTGATCTCTATCTATGATTGCTAAGGGTCAGTCACGTAGCCGATTGATAGGGACGAAATGCCTACATATGTACCTGACTAAAATGTCCTGGCACTGGTCTAGGCCCCGAGTTACGCATACCAACCATGTATGTACATACTTCCACCAGAACTGAAGAATATATTTGAGTAGCGCATTTTTTGATGTGTCCCCGAGCTTCCGTTTCCTCACAGTTTCGTTGTGCCACTGCGCGATCTACCAATTTGCTTTATGGTCGCTTCCCCGGATGAAGGGTTGGCCGCGATACGATGCAAGGAGATCGAAGGATAAAGCTTAATCTGCTATGTTTCCTAAGATGTCCTGTCTAGCGAAAGATTAAATAGTATAACCCACTTACTTAGCTCAATGAACTCTGAGTCCTCAACAAAAAAAAACACCCGACTTTTGCAATCAGGGGCGAGATTTATAACCACCACATACGTCCATGGTATTTAAGAAAGTCTTTTTTCAACTTGCTTGAAACATATCAGCAGGGAGGAAGCTTTCCAAGCTTTTTGGCACTAACAGCCATACTGCTGCCGCCTACTGTCTCTGATATAAGGTTCTAGTGGAGCGTTTACTCTAGCGTAAGCTTCCAATTTAGCGTTGTTATGCTAAACAAAGTACAATGATCGTGTTGTGTAGTTCGATAGTGTATCCGCCTTACATTACCAAGGCAGGATTTAATTCAAGGGCGAATTCTTTTATGAAGTTGAAGGCTTATTGCAAGGTTGTTAAATATTGCCCGAGCTGCTCGACGTAAACTACGATATGGAATTACTTTTGATTCCCCGTCTCCTAGTTAAAATCAGTCTTTGTACCCTCCACAGATATTAGACCTCATAACCTCCTGATGAGAGTTCTTATACCTGTACGCTTGCCGAACACCAGGCCTAGTCCTTACATACAGAGCCCGGCGGCGCATCCCCAAGATACCGAGATATCGCCTAGTGGCGCGTGTGCACTGTAGGCCAGAGTACCGTTATCCCCAAGGACCCTAATCGCGGCGAAAATTTAGTATATTAATATTGAGCTACTTGAAAGGAGTACTCATTCCACCAAATGCAATGCGAGTAACTAACGTTATTCTCAGCGAGCTTGCGTCACATAGCACCTTCTGAGCCGCGCCCGGAAGAGCGGGGATCAAGAAGAATCTAGTACGAGGTCCGTTCCTTTGGCAAAAAGAGGTGTGTGCTTTCGATTATTGAGATAGAAATGCCTACATATGGTTCCTCAGTGTCTGGCATAAACGGGTGAAGTGATCAGTAGATGACAAGCGGAAGTAAATTAATACTATTATTGATGATAGGTATATTCCTGGCTATCTAGACTGGGGCTCAAAGAGAGGAGGTAGTGATACCAATTAAAGCCTTGGTTGTGGTCGTAAAACCTGATTATGGGTAGGTAAAAAAACGACATAAGTGCCCCATATGTATATACACTGTGTACGTCCGTGTCGTTCGCCTCTGTGTACATGATCATATGAGAATCAAGAGCCAAAAGTATCAATATACCAGAATAGGTCTCTTGAAAGAGTACACGTACCTCCATAAAAGTTTTCTTTGTTTTGGCCTCCGACATTTTGTTTTTTACCCTGCCTCAGCTGCGCCCGCGAAATTCACGTAATGAATAAAAGGGCAAAAAAAAAAGAAAAAACGTGTCTGTGAATGCCAAGACGAGTGACGGCTTATGACTTCGCTTCTTTTAGATACTGACACATCAGACCCCATGTAAAACTCATCTCTATATTTCGTCGTCAGATTTAGAAATCGCCTAGAGCCTAAGCCCTCCCACCCCAAAACTCACGTCTGGCCTTAGCCCCCGCGCCCTGCCATAGGGGTTTTCTTCGCGTCGCACTACAGAGTGAAACAACAAAGCCAATGCTCAACGTCATAGTGAAAGCGATCTCCCGGGAATACCCCCCCAGTGAGGTTTTAACAGTCTCGGTAATAAATCGGGGGAGACCTCCTGGCGGCTGGTCTAGATACCGGAGAAGTTCTCTCGTCAAATCATAAAGGAACCTGAGGAGGGGAAGTAGAATCTCTCAATGAGGCTGAGTGTATTTCTGACAAAAACGATACGTGTATAGAAAGCGTTTTACACCCCGCGTGAAATGATCTCCAATACATATGCGGGGCCAGACACAAAGGATCTTTAACTTTTATAAATTATCCCATAAAAGATGGCCCTTACATGCAACTCATCTCACTAGCTATCAGATACCCGATGTAGATGCCCAGAAGGCCCATTCGAACTCGCAATGCAACAAATACACATCACTCCATAAATACAATAAACAAGGTTATTATCGAAAAAAGAATTTGCAACGTCCCATCCAATCTCTAATTGAGCGGTCTCTGTGGGTTGACAGCCTCCTGCCACTGATCAATTCCTCGCACCTCTTCCACAGAATCCCACCTGGCCTCACTTGGCCTTGTGTAAACCGTTTCATCATCCCCGCAACCACCCTCCCACCAACACCCAATACCATCGGTCAAGTATTGCTTTGTCAAATACATTTTGCGATGCCACTTATCCTTATCCGTAATTTGCGCTGGTGTCTTCGGTGGCGGTTCAACATACCACTCCTTGCATGACTTTGGCCACCCCTCCTCGCCTGGCTGAAACGGCGCAAACGTCACGAAGTTATCACTGTGGACAGGGGTTCCGGTGAGCTCAAGATCATAGGCACGCGAGGCACCTGGGTCAATTGCAGCGGAGAAGGCTTCCTCCTCCTTGCGGGAACCAAAGATATTCTTCTCTAAAAATGATAGGCCGGTACCACCACATGCGTTGTCAAGAGCCAGGAGAGCAAAGTGACCACCGGCAACTGGTCGAGCCATGAAGTAGATTCCCGGAAAGTTGCCGGTTTCGGTGTCGTACAGGTCTGTGAATGGACGATTTGTTTTTGTCTCATTAAGCCACAATCCCATGAGTTCCAAGATCTGAGTGCGGGTGTGCCGGCTGGAGATGGCAGCAGCCCAAACTTCCCAATCCGATTTGGTGTAGAGATGACGGGTGTCTAAGGGAAGACCGTACTTCTGATGAACGGCAGAGTACCAACGCGATTGCTTGCGGTAGATATCATGAGGGATGTAACCAGCATCGCCTTTCTGAGCAAAGCAAAGAAGGGAATCAGGATACAAATTGTATAATGTGCCCCAAGAGCCGTAAAGATGGTATGCGAGTTTGGTGTGAGATTTATCACGTGACATGGCAAAATCAACCCACGCTGGGACATAAGCGTTACCAACTTTATTGTAGTAGTCAGCATCTTCAGTCTTGCCCAGTACTGACGAAAGTTCTGCCATTGCTTTAATGCCGACAATAGCTTTCATTGCAAGATTTGTCTGATTCTCAAGTCGGCCGGCAAAGTCATCCGTAGACACTATCTCAAAATTAGTAAATTTAGATTGAGAGACCTCAAACTTCACAAGGTTTGGACGAAAGGAGAAGGAGCACACATACATTGGTAAGCGGGGATTAACCCATACTCCGTCAAGTACCCGGTCCATTGCTTCCATAGACGATATCTTCCATCCTTGTCTATCCAGTTTTGCGCCGCCTTTCTCCCCGCCTTAGTCCCATCGTCCAGCGTCTGCACATAAGCTAGAGCCATTGCCAACATATTTCCACATTCCTCTACAGGCATTGGTTCGTCATTACCATCAGGATGCCCAGTAGCGTTAGGGAAATGCGCGCCAAGATCATGAATGGAGTATCTGTAATAGCACACTTATCAGCACAGCACCTCATCGGGAACCTTCCACAGCGTCTCTTATGATGAGTACCGGGTAATTCTTACTTATTAGGGTACAATCCGGCCATCTGATGCTCCAATAATGGCTCGAGCAGATAGGCGAGCCACTTCGGGTTTGCATACAAAAAGAACGTAAACCCTGGGAAAATGACATCGACCGTTTGGAAATTGCCATTGCTACTGATTTCTTTCAAGAACAGAATTGGGTTCCCGGGGGTTCCAGCAAAAACGGTGGCACCCATCACCTGTCTTGCGGATATGGACACAATATCCGCATATGTGTCGCCCTCCACAGCTTTAGCATGAGCAATGACCTTGTCCGCGAAGGCTTTCCCCTGGGCATACGCGTTGGGATAGTCAAAGTAATGATAAGTGATCATATCCATATCGCTCGCGTGCTTGAAACGCCAAAGCGGACGCATTTCAGTAAGCCCACGGGCAGCTGAAAATAGTGCAACAGGGTCCTGGATGAGGGCGACAGTAAAAAGTACAGAATCAGACTTGGTCTCATTCTTCTTGCTGCTCAATGAAAAGTGCTTAGAGAAGGAAAACACAGGCTCCTCATTCATAATCTCACGGAACACTGTGTCGTAGGTATTCGCGAGTGTTGCATTTCGCGAGAATCGACGCCGAAGGGGTCCAGAAACACCGGCTTCGTACGTAACAGTGGCGTCCTAAGTTGGTTAGTAAAGCGACTAGGGATTACTTCAGATACGAAATTACCTGAGGGCCAGTAAAGTGCAGCGTGCCCCATTCCGCGCGGTCGCTAATTTCGGCAAAGGTCCACTGATCTCGCTTGTGAATTGACCATGTTGTGAGGTTCTCACCCTTGGTGAGGCTCCATTGGAGAACTGCTTTTCGCTCATGCGTAACCCAAACTGCAGCAAATTAGTATAGTCGCAATAAAGTCTTCAACAAAACAGAACTGATATAGTACTTACGTCCGTTCAAATCAACATAAATGTCAACATCTATTTGACCCTCAACAAAGACCTCGACGTAACTTGCCGGAAGCGCCTGTCGATCCGTACTGTCTGGAGTTATCGGGCTCGAGAACATCAGCGTCACAAGCACATCGCCCGACAATGGGTTCGGGAGCGAGTAGGTCAAGTTCGTAGTCGAAGAGTCGTACTGAAAGCCCGTGAAAGCTGGAAACTGAACTGTGTATCCGTCCTTAGGATGTGCTGGCAATAGTGCATCTTGGGGACGTCCGATGAGAGGGTAAACGGTGTTAGTAGCAGGAATCTGGGCAATCACTCCGAACCCGATCTATCAAAAATTCCGTTAGCCCACAGTATCTAAGTGGACGACCGACTCGAGCCCCAAACCTCCTGCCCATGCCAGAACATTGGCCAGCTGTCCCATGGATTTTGTCGAGAATTAACCCACAAGCTGAGGTATGGGTTCCGGACAAAGAGAGGTAAAACGGGAGGTTTCGTGTATGAAGCTGCCGACAGGAAGCTGAAAACTGCTACAGAGAGCAGCAAGGGAAGTGACTTCATCCTGTGTGTGATGTTTCCAAGGTTTACAGCAGAAGCAGTGGACACCTAATAGTGAGTAGGGACTAAATGAACCGAGGACAGAAGATGCGGGGAAGCTAGCAAGTCAGTCTTAAATTGTTTTTGGAGCTAACCGAATGGTTGGAGGGGGAGCTTACACGAAACAGAAGGCGCAACAACAGCTGACCAAAGGCTCAGCAACCAATTTTTACCACCAGAGAACCTGAATTTGCACTGAATAATAAAAATGGGTCAGCTTGATGGCTCCTCTGAAGTAGCGCTGTAGAGGGCAAGAAGCTGAGGGGTGAAGAGCCATGTTGTTGTCGCAGGGTTTGTTTGTGTTGTGGAAATCACTTCCATTTCAGCTTGCGCCGAACCCTAACCCAACCATTCCCCGCAAAAAGTGTGGCCCCTGCCTCATCTGCAGCTGCACCATTCCCATGCAACATGCAGATTTATGTGCACCCGATCACACGGCAAGGGCTTGTCACACACAAGAAGAGTGCGGACTGTTGATCAGGCGTCGCTGTCAGTGTCTGTACTCCCGCTTATTTACCCGAAACTCGTGATCGGTTAGCTTCGGGGCCTTCCAATATGCGGGGAAACACCCATTTAGTTCGGAGAAAGTCTTTGGTCAAAATGACGGCCCCGAGGTCGTGGGTATCTTAAGCTGTCAATGCTGACCCCCTTATAATAGAGGAATTGTATTTGTATGGAGATCTACTAAAGTCATTTTGGGGACAACGACGAAACTGGTTGAACGACGAATAGGGATATTTGGCAGTCAAAGCACAGACGCTCCGGCTAGTATCTATTCGCTTGATTGACTGGGCTCTGTGTTTTCGTCGCTGCCCCAGGTTCGTCGTTGCCCCCAAATTGGCTTAATTTGATAAGAGAGATAACAGGCTCTGCTAGTAAAGCAATACAAAATTTGCTTCTTAGGGGCTCAGCATTTTACTGACAGACTAAGAGTTATATGTATAATAATCTACCACGGGCACAGAACGTCATCTGCCGTCAAGAGCTCATGATCTCGAATGTTTTAAGCAGGTATGTATCATAATAAATACCACATATCCGGATCGATGAAAGTACTCTTATACCGACACCCGAGCTATAAAACAAAACCCAGACGAGAAGTGTTTCCAATTAGTTTTCTTCTCCGCTCAAGTTCAGAACAGTTTTCAGTCATGAGTTCAAGCAGCCTTTTTGCTCGTGCTGTTTGCAGTCGATCCCGAGTGATGCATGATGAGTGTTTGTAAAGATATTTTGACACTACCTCTCTCGGATAACTTAGAAGCGTGTAGTAATGGGAGTGATGAAGAAGGCTCTGGGAGGGATTTCTTGGGAAATTTATGGAAGCTAAACATCTCGCGATCGAGAATGGGCGTACGGCATTCTTCATATTTGAGGATTTAAATTTGCATGAGTTTTGTGTAATAAGACGCGATTTATCCACATATGAGAGCCGGTCCATTTTGCCAAACGACAATACCGATGAGCCAAAATGAAATTTTACAATCCCCAGGCGAATTTTAAAAAGGTGAGAAGTCAATAGTACTATTATTTAGATGCCCAAGGACGTTGTGCTAGGGTGTTTTCACATGTGATTGTTTCCGTGTGCACTCGTTTCAAACTAATAAATCACAAAAAACAATAGAACTTCAATCTTTTATATTGACTTGATATTTCAGTATTCCTAATCGCATGGTGATATTGGAGGAATGAAGTTGTTTTGATTCGTTGAATGCCGCCTGCGACACATGCATATGACTACAAGATAAATATCAAACGTGATCTAGGCGTAATGCTCACCTGAGCCCAAGTGCAATTAAGGGAACATGCGCGAAAGCACGCAAAGCCATAGTTAAGTCTATGAGATAGTTACAGTAAATATATTTCCCATCTCTAACGCCTTGTACTTGTAAGCACCTCTCAGCAGTTGTGCTCGTAGGTAACATCACACCCCCAATTGCCCCCCCGACTATGAGCTGTCTTCATCCCTATTGAGTTCGCATTATATGTGTGGGGGTGGTAACATATGACCAGGTTTACATATAGGAATTAACTTATTACATTCCCGGTGCTATCAGAAGAATGAGGTTAACACGCGTTAACTTAAATTCTTGTCTCAGATAGTAGCAGCTGGAGAACGGGTTAGAACAGGTAGAAAACACGTGGAATTGTAGAATAAGATGTATATCCCACGTGAGAAAATACCAACTTTGCTCAGTGTTGTTTTCTCTAGGATATCACTTGGTATATTTTTAACAGATTTCAAAGCACCTATAAGATATCACTCGCTGTGTTTAATTGCCAAGATGTTGAGATTTCATAAAAACAAAACACCTAATTATTCTTGCAATCTGATACATAATCCCCCTGAATCTATTTAAACGCGTTAGTTTGTGAACCAACAACAAAACAACCAAAGAAAAACACCTTCTCTGCCAGTAGACGAGCGGCTACAGAGTATAATGAGACTCATTCTCATCATTCATCAACTGAAGCCAGCATCAAGTACCGCTAAAGAGTTGATGTAGTCAAGAACTATATCGAAGAAGCTTGATTAAGATTAGGTCCTGTTTTCTGCCGATGGGTTTTTATCAGCATTACCCATTGAAACAATGATAAAAGTTCGGGGGCGCACACCAATAAAAACATACAAGGTAACCCATATTTACTTCTTGTATGATTTTATCTTAATATTCTTCTAACATTCGTTAGAAAAACACAACGACAGGGCCGGGCTAGTAGGAAGTAGGGACAAACTTCGTAACGAGCCATTCCGGGCGCACCATTAACGGGAAACCAGCAAAGCCGAAATGCCATAGCCGTGGGAGGTAAGAGTCTATATAAAGGTGATAGACGGGTATCATATATCTCCTAAAGATAGTAATAAAGTTGCACAGAAGGAAACAAACGCAGACTTTTCTGATCAATATGGACAAAAACAAGGACTTTTATCAACCGAAACATCTAGGTGATCGGAATATGACAAAAGTTTTGCCTGGAACCTTATAGATTCATCTGAATCATTGTTCTCCATTTCCATAGATAATAATTGACTTCGGACCCCATTATAGCCGGGTGTGCTCCAGAGGTTTCCCTTCGTGGGGGGGATCCAACGATGATTTCCTCATCCAAAGGCTTGATTGAGATTCCATCACATAGCTTGGCGATGTCATTTGGCTTTGACGGGATATCGATTGGCTGCGACGGGATGTCGATTGGCTTTGACGGTTTGGCATTGCTCGAGCCGGGCCTCTTGGGGATATTAGAGTAAACACTGTGAAGGTTGCCCTTGCACAGGATAGAAGCATTTTGGAGGTTTTCGGGCATTCTGCTTGTCGGTGAGGGAAATATTGGTGACTGTAGATATTCTATAACGCCCGATGAATATAAAAAGAGGAGCAAGGCTTCTGCAGGGGTGCGTTGATGAATGTTGATGATGAAGGGCAGGATAGTTGGGTCGAGAGATTTTAGAGAAAATTAAGAATAAATATCCACTTAGCCGTAAAGGGATTGACCTTGTTTACATAGAAAGTAGAAGAACTTGACGGGACGTGTGGTACCTACATATTGTTGTCCGAGTGTTCAATAGGGTTACGGCTTGAGGGAAAAAAGTCAGGCCATTCCATTTGTTACGTCATTCATGACTTTGACACATATGAATACATGTATACATGTAAGTAGTGAGAGGAGGGGAAACAATGTATGAGAATGGGTTCCCTATATATTTAAACAGCATTTAGGGATTTAAAGTTGATTGATGAGCCACTCAAGGGAGAAAATTATGGAATTCCCTTCATTGGTTGGTATATGCCTGATGATCCAATGAGCCCATTAGCTTATTAAGACGTGTAATCATAGCCCTACCCTTTGGAATGACCCTTTATGACTACTTGGGCATAGTAACCCGAGCTCTGAAAGTCTGACCTAGAGACGAACAGAAGTTATACCTGGGGTTCTTGAACGGAAGTCGCTAGTACCCATAATAAGAAATTTACCGGATAGGAAGATGTCTTTCTTAAAAGCTGCTAATACAATAGGCAAACCTCGTCAAATTCCAGAGGTACCAGCTCCTGCTTTTCCCATTATGCGGAGGCTCAACTATTCCCTAACCTCTCGCGGCTATCAACTAAATTTTAGACAGTCTAGAATCATCTTCCCCGTTTTAGTTCAAGGATGGTTGTTTAGATAAGTTGTGTTTCCTCTTAAGTCATTCGTTCTCACTCGATTGATGAATGTGCTCTCATGATTTAGTATTTTCGCTTAGGATTTCGCAAAATGGCAGATGTGACTGAGGCACCCGCTCCATTGACCCGGAAGTCCCCAATACTATCTACACTCAATTGCAAGTGGGTAGCACTTATCTCAGGACTTGCAAGAGCGAGTTGGGGGGGGGGGGGTGACTTCTAGAGATCTCTTCAATAAAAGGATTCTGGTCCTACCCTTGTTTCTATATCTGTTGAACAAACCCAAGTTTGGGACCACTCAGCGTTTACCTCGTAGTGAGGTATTTGACATGTGGGTATCATCTAGTAATGCGGTTCAGACGATATCCGGAGAAGATACATACAGGATATTTGAGCTCTACCCCTTACATGCAGGATATTGCCAAATTCGTAGCCTGGACCGTGAAGGGTCTCTTGGTAAGGGAATTTTTAGGTGACAGGCTCCAAATTTGACATATTCATCCGTATAAGGGATGACTTGGTTTAATGCTATATTAGTAAAAGGTCTTTTTTTAGGTGTACTTTCTACAGTATTACACTCCTTGTGTATCTCACGGCGTTTGTACTGCCTGATATGACCAATCATATCCATTATAGCAGGAGAGAAGGGGGTGTGGGGGGTGTGGGAGGCGGCATGTTTGCCATGTACGTCTAGGTAATGAAGCGTGAATGAGAGCCTGAGAGATCTCTAAACCTAGATGGATACATCTGGAAATTGACGCGATTGGCGCTATCTCCATCGGTTTGTCGGAGGGGTTTGGGTGTACAGCGAGTATAGAAACCCAGTATAAGGTACAGATCCCATGCACTAACCAAAAAATGTGCAGGAGCCCAATACATCTAAATGATTCGATATCGTTACTGAGCTCTTTTTTGTTTCGTTGAGTCTCCTGCATAGTTGAGTTTGCCGTGTTGACGTCGACCACTCCTGCCTTCAACAACACCCCACCGAAATTCACATTTTCAACTATGGTTTCCCCAACCAACTCTACCGCCGCTGCAAGATTCTTACTACAGACTGAAGCTTTTTCTCACTGGCCTTAGAATCTCAATGCAAAACACTGGCACAAAGCATCGTGGGTTGTTTCCTGTATGCAATTAACGATGTCTCAAACGATTTTCACCGCGACCTTTTAATAACAGGGTCCGGGCCCAACCAGGCTAAACAAGAATTCAGTTCTCGTTGAAACCTATTCTGCCATCTTTGGACTCACCCCTGGAGGGGAATACCAGCACCGGCGGTGTTGCGGCCGGGGGAGGCTATGATCTTGAGGAACTTAGGGCATTCATTCAATTGTCTACTCCAGCTGAGAATCACCTTCCCGAGGACCTAATACGTGCAGAGAGGTACCTCTTCGGGGATATGACTGGGAGGCTCATTAGCTAGAAATAAGATCCTGGCGGCGGCAACGACGCCTCCTTCCAACGAGTATATTGACGAGTATATACTCGATAACAGCCCCCCCCCCCCCCCCCCGCGGCATAGGAAATATTTATAAACCAAAATTAAACTACATCGAGCTAATTGTGAACATCCTCATAGACCCTCCTATAGCTTCAACAAAATTGTTACCTGAGATTCCTAGGTTGGACCTCCAAGCACGTTCGGTAATCCGATCAAGGAACTTTTCCTGAATACCTTGTTGGTTAGGGAAGGTGCACACTAAAGGTTTTTACTCTTAAACATGTCTGAATTCAACATATAGCAGAGATCCATAGCGGTATATTTCGCGGAAAGACGGGGGTGGGATATGTTTACCATGTTCGTGTGCCTGTGGGGCGTGTAATCCTATCATCAGAAGCATTTTGTCAAGTCAGGCAAGCCCCCGCCGTGAGCCTCCAATTGAAAATTATTCAATTTTTATGTTGACTTTTCTTACGTTAGGCTTCCACATGTAGTGGAAGCCTTTCAATATGTACAGGCGGTTTTGTAACCGCATGTATCGGCTATCGCGGCTGCTTTGGTTACTTTGCACTATCGCGCAAAAACACCATTAAACGAGAAAAAGAATTGGAGAATGTGCAGATAGGCAGAAGGAAACCCGTTGGCCTCGTTCTCTTATGATCTTACACATCTGGGTGAAAAAAGGATTTCACAAACATCATACATCTTCGCACGCTCAGGAAGGCGCTGGTAAATCCCCCGAGCTTATAATATTAACTAGCTCAAAATCTAAAGTACTCTGTTTACTAATTTGCTTGTATAATCAATCTAGCATCAACACCCACCAATCGCCTAATCTATCCCCATCTTCATCCCGCCCTCCTTGTATTGCAAGCCACCTGCTTCCCTTCCCAGCTGCGGCGAAACGTCCCCTTGCCCGTGGCTTATCGCCAGGGGTGTTGACTTCACACCATTTAGCAGAAGTTATGTCGTATGCCCAAATATCGTGAAGATACTTGACTACCTCTTCTCCACTTTCGCCGGATTCACCGAAGGCAGTAAGGAGGTAATCTTTGTTTGTGCCGGGATGCACCAGAGGAACGAGACAAGAAGAATAGCGCGCGGTTGGCCCTGTGTGAGGCGCGTATGTGATCGTGCGCCATGTATCGTGATGTATATCATAGCTAACCGGTTATTCTAAATAATTTAGGATCAGAGGGAATATTCAACTTACGCGTCAACCTCACCTCCTAACGCATTCTCCCCATCCCAGCCAGCAAATCTCCAAATCTCTCTCCCGCCAGTTACCGCCATACCCACCCAGCTCCTGGGGACTCCAGGTGCATCGCTATATCTCACCCAGCGCCTACTCTCGATCTCAAATCCCCACAAATCCCCCAACATTCCACTCTCGGCCACCCCGGCATGTACATATACTTTACCTCCCTCAGCAACCATTGCATGTCCTGCCCTTCCAACTGGAAACCCTTCAACTTCCTCCCCTGGGTCTACCGGCTCCCATTTTTGCGTTCCGGCGGTAAACGACCAGAGGCGTCCACCCTCCTCGAGTGGGCTCATATCTACCCCGCCTCGCCCGCCGAACACATACATTGTGTCGTCCATAACAGCGGAGGCGGCATCGACACGCGGCGGGGGGCCACTAGCTGAGGCAAGAATTGTTATAGCTAAGGGTATACTCGGATCCAGCGGAAGTAGGTTCAGCTCAGCACCAGCGGGGGTTTTGCTGTCGCGTGACTCGCCGGAGAAATGGTGAAGGGTTGAATGCAATACTGATAGAGTGTGCGAGGAGCGAGGGAGACTTGGTAGATGAGAGAGCTGGTGCCAATTTGCGGTTAGGGGCGTCATGATGAAATGGTTTGAATAACGTCAAACGAAGGTGCGGTTAGTGGATGGTGAGGTCGCACAGGATCTTCAAATCTACAAGGTTTATGCAGCTTTGATGTATGGGTCTATCGTTTCAGGCCAAGGGTCTAACAGCATGAAACTTGCATGGGATAGCGAGTTTGAAATAGTGATGATAATTGACCGCAAATCCAGTCCGCAGTTCGATCCTGAATATTGTAGTTGTCAGGGGCTAGCAGCAAAACACCCCCAGCTACGAATCTTCGTGGCCATGACCAAACCTTACGGAGGCATCTACATCATTCGGCTGGAAATGATCGGCTTCTACTACCTTTGCAGTGGTTGATATGTAGTTGGGAATTATGTCCTGCGCAATAGCCTTAACGACCTAGTTACCTTTCAAAAGATAGTCCCGAGCGCGAATAATCTCATAAACAGGTTGTTTAGCCTTTGTGTATGTTTAGCTTTGAAAAGTAACAAAACATTTTCTACCGAAGTATCAGAAAGAAGCTATTAAGAACAGCTTGCAAACTTGTCTCCTGAATCGAGCCTGAGTAATCATATGTAAGATGAGTGCAATGCGAATCTTTGAGTAACTATTGTGCTATACATGGTTCAAGCCGCCTTCATGTCGAAGATTTTTCAAAGCAGCATCGGAAAGTTCTTTTGATAAATCTCCATATAATATACACCCCATACTTCGAGTACGATTAGTAATAGACATGAGTCCGTAAATACGAAGGGTCCTATCTTGATCTATTAATTTGATAATTTTAGAATGAAACTATCGCTCTCTGGGTGCGGCCTTCTCTTTTTCTTTTTTTTTTTTTGGGAGGGGGGGGGGAGGTCGTTTCTGTTCTGGTTTCTGGGTACAGAAAGATCACATGCAGTATAAACTATAGCGTAAAGAAACCCACCCCTTATGCCAGCCCAAGATCTAAATTTACTATTTTTCGCAGTCTCGTCGACTCACTATCGGCGCATTTCTGGTGGGGACGCGCTACCCGAAGGATGCCCCGTAGGTAGAGAGGGGGGCGTGTATTGAGTGGCTTTTAACCAGCTTCAGTGAAGAAAATGTCGGGAGGGAGTAGAGGAGATCAGCCTAGGCAAAATTTCTGGGTGCAGTTTCCTGTGCGCACTATAACGTGCAATTCACGAGTGATCGCCGATGACTGAGATAGAACTCACTGATAAAATTAGTTTATTTGTTGCCAATAGTTACCCCAAGTTGATATTGGAGTGAAATATGACTATTAAGTGGTTGGTTGGTCTTAGCCTGGAGTTAGTTCCGGTTGGGGGTTATGAAGCCGGGCCCCCATGTTTCCCAGTAACCCCCTAGTTCAAATTGGGCATTTCCCTTGGCTTTGATTTGATTTCATATTGCCCGATTCTACGAAATTGCTTTTTCCTTAAAAGTGATATAACGAGGAAGGGGATTGTGATATCTGCGGGACCGACATTGGGGTGTACGGCAGCTGGGATTGTGGCGGTTGATAAACGCCTGGTGGAATGGGCTTTTGCAAACTTTGAAGGCGCCTTGGTGAGATATGGAGAGGTGAGAACTTATGGCGTAGTGCATTATATGTACCTATCAATCACATAATCCCTGAGAAAAATGACAAAAACCAGAACCGCGAGGGTACATTCCTCGCCCCACTTCTAATCTCGAACCTCCGCAACTAGCACTGACGTCCAAAGCTGCCCGTCGCTATCCAAATCCCATCAATATTCATCCTATAGTGACGGACAACACGGCCTTACCCTCCGGCTTTGCTGTTATGCGCACGCACAAGATCGCCAAAGAATGAAATACAAGTATCATGAAAAAGGCGTGTTCAGTTACTCGAGACTCGAAGAACAGTAAACGAACGCCGGGTTGAACGTGATTTACCATTGTCGTTCTTTCATCTTCTCGGTATTCTTCTCACAAGGCGAACGCATACTGTGTTTAGCGGCCAGGGAGACACCAATGTCTTCCACAATGTGTTCATTTTGAATGGCGCGTTCGGAGAAAGCAGTGACGCCCAACGAAGTGAACCAGCTAAAAAGATTTTCTCACAGAACACTTAAGGTTACTCCTCAAGTAAGTCTTTCATATCTCTCTACAAGAAATGTTACTACGCAGGGATCTGTACTAACATAGTCACAGGTAACATTCGACGTTTACAAACCGCTGAGGTCGACCATGCAACAAGCCTTATTCCATCAGCTAAAATAACAAAATATTTTAGAACTGAACTATCCGCACTCTCACGAGAGTCAAAAAGATGGTTGATAGCCTGATTGATAATTAGCAACCCTAACCCTGCCTCACTTTGGTAAATTTTGGAATTTGTCGACCGGAGCTTGACTTCGGCCGTAGCCCCAGAGACTACCAGAAGTGGCCACAGAGGCTTTGAAGGTCTAATCAGGGTGGCTAGAGAGATGGTTACCGGAATAAAATCCCGTGCAATCATGGATGCCGATATGGAGATTTTACCGCTCAGATTAGTGTCGGGCCAGCCACCAAGCCTACCCACGGGATACCGTGGCCAAGTCTCTTCTCAACTCATGTCATGGAAAGCTCATGCAGACATCCCACTTCCACTCGACCACCGCATCCTAGGAAAACCTTATCGAGGTCAAGTCTGTTTATGAGTCAAAATCGAGAAGCGAGTTCGCAACCAATCTAGTTGTTTCCAGCATTCTAATCTGACTCTCAAAGCTTCGTCTACTACACAATTTCCAGTACAAAGCCAATGGAACCCCCATCAACTCCCCCCAAAAGGACATCAGTTCTCCTATCACCACCGTCTAGCTCACCCCCACATCTACAAGGCACACATTCAACACACATAGTTCAACCTCAATCAAATCTCCTCTCACGAATTCTCCTTACCATGGATGTTCCCGCCGAGAACACCAATTGGCCCACTGGTCAACCCCCCTTCACCACCCGTACTGTCAAGTCACTCACTCCAGATTGGCTCTGTAATCTTGTCAGTCTCCCCACGGACACCCGCGTTCTTGCACTTCACACCGCTCTTCAATCGCTGTTCACCTCTCCCTCGGCTAGGCTCATTATCGCGTCCCGCATCCCTCTCCCCTCCATCATCTACGGCAACGCCCATATTCCACCCATCCGTACTCGCATCACGTACATCAATACTGGCAGCATTCGCGGTGCTACTACTACCGCGGGTCAAATTAATCTTGTCCTTTGTGATGAGACAAAGATCGACCTGATGGATGCGTATGAAACATTTTTGGGCTCCTTTGCAATGGCGTATGTACAAGATGGCATGAAAGATGTTTTCAGACAGAACTTCAGAGCCGCATTAGACAATGCAGGCTGGAGGGTGGGGATTGACGTGATGAAGGCTTGTGCACCGGATGGCTCGGCCAACTTGAAAAAGTATTACAAGCTCTTCCCGAAGACGGATGGGATTTCTCCGAAGGGACGAGGACGTCCGAAGAAGCTGCAAGAGGGAGAACGTCCCGGGGGTCTCAGGAGGATGATTGAGGGTGCTGTTGGTGAGATTAGAAGCTTTTTCGTGCCCAGCTTGCCTGGACCGAAGGGGGTTAAAGTGAGCATGTGGAGGATTAAGTGGAGAGTTCCCGATGGTGGAAACGGCGTAGGAAGACCCGGGAGTCCACAGCAGCTGCGGGTTCGTCATCGCCCTGGTGGTAATATTGGGGCCAATGACAATGAAGCAAAGGGAACCAATGATATCAATGCAACCAAAGCGACCAAAAGTACGAATAATGCCAATGATGACTTCGATGAGACTGAAGAGGAGGTCTTAAATAACGAAATGACCGCCTTATCTAACTCTGACGAGACTGGAGAGGAAGTCTTCAACGGTATAAAAACTCCCTCCCTCTATTCCCTCCAAAAAGACTAAGTAACACATATATACAGACACTATCAGAGTCAAGTCTATCTCGAACGGCCCCAGAGCATCAATTTTTGGCAGCCCTGATACGGCCATCGCCTCCGAGAAATTCAGCAAAATTGCAGATAAAAGCCCGTCAATTGATTGCGATGCAGTCAAATCCACTTTGCGCGGCCCTGACACCACCCCAACCCCTGACAAGACCCGCAGCACGGCTCTAAATACTGACTCTCCGCCTGCCAAGAAGCAGAAAATCTCCTTCGGCCGAGACACCGACATTTGCGAGGTCCCTGTTACTGCTAGCGATTTTCCTATTGGTGATGGGGAACAGCCGGTCAACAGATTTCTCGAGAAGTTTGCTTGTGACAGGCTTTAACAGTGCCCTTAGCACCTCTAAGCCTGGACCTTGCAATTCTAAATATTTTAACAACTGCTAGGATAAATCGTCAACAAAGGACTGAGGTGCAGGACGTCTGACGATGAAATGAAGTTACGAATTACGAAGGATGAGGTCACGAAGATTATGGAATGCATTTTTATGACGGAAGTGAGGAGAAGAAAACAAGCGACAAATGTTACAAAAAGTATTACACCTGCGTATTCTTTTTCACCACAGGGTATGTATTCTTCCTTTGCATGGAAATTTGGTTTGGAAGCTAATGGGAATTTCGTTTATAGGATTCAGAGTTGTCAAAGTTGTGCACAAGTGACAAGGGTGTGGAAATATGTAGATTCTTCTGTATCGGAACGGATCGCGAATAGATAACTAGAGCTCTATGTAGGGAATAAATAAACCTTCTGCGCTTACACTCTTACTGGGAGTGAGTGTGCAGAAAGCTCGTTCGCCGGATGTAATATATACAGTTACGTCGGTAAGTACTCTGGAGTAGTCTCTGGCTTATCAGAATGAGGGGCATAATTATTAGCCGATCGGGCACGCTTAAGTAGCCTATATAGCGCAATAATATGACTTGCGTCAAAAGGCGCAGACAAGAAACACAGACGGCAAAGATACCTCGAACCATAAACTTTCGCCGAAAAAGACTACGCCGGCAACAGGCGAGCAGAATTGTATACCGGAGTGGGCAATTTTGTTAACGACGAAGCCTGACAAGAAATCAAGGGCATAACTAGTTTCTCAGGGTTGCGCAATCCAGAAAATGATAACTCATATCAAGAGTAGAAAAATATATGTAAATTCTGATTATTCTCCCGGCGACATCACTTCTCGATATAATAAATATCGACATAGAGTGAAAGCTGTGTATACATGTAAATGATACACTGCAGTATGATCACAAGCCTCATTGTGAATCGGTACAGTCAACTCTCGAGACAAAGGTACGCTCTAGGCCGGAAATCGGAACCCTTATAGGGCGTGGACCCTTATAGCAAGGGTCAACTTGTACTCAAAAAGCCTAGAAAGGACCGAGAATTCGTATTCCTATAGGACGATCATTCTTATAGAAGGTACCATCATAGCGAGAGCCGACTGTATGCATGAACGGAAGCCCAATACCGGCCCTAGAGATATTGTAAGATTTACCGCATATCGAAAGCTGTTCTATACTCTCGAGAGACTATTCAAATTACCGTAATTCTCCTACTTTACCCTACTAACCGATAATCGCTTGCTAAGGTATACCTACTCATCCTAGTAAAACAGATTGTTCGTGTGCTACCTATCTATAGGCAAGCGATTCCAGGGACCACACAAGGTGTCTCACTACAGCAACCAATCCTACTGAGGGCGGGAGTCAGATGTGTGGTGACAGGATTGCGAAATCGAATAAGAGCTCACTTGGTAAAATTAACATAGTGGGATAGTGCAAAAATGTCTGAATTTTGGGGGATGATAATATCTAGCTCGAACCCCGGGGGCTCTTCTAGGCATATCGAAGTTGAGGTGGCTCAGCGCATGCGTTGCTACACGTCCATTTTCTTTTTCCTGTTGATTTAGCCTCCCTATTTCTTGGCAAACTCTAGCTACAAAAGAATCTGCATTCCCTTTTGCTCCTGCTTTCCCCCTTCTGCTCTCTCCTCCCCTCCCTTGTGCGCCCCCGCCAAGAAGCAGTGGGTAATGGGAGATGGCCGCCATCGTCTGCTCGTTGGGAGGCACTCACTCCCTACACCTTTCTTCCTGCCTCAAATGGAGGAATTTCTTCGCTTCCCCTCCACTCCTCTCTTCACAGGAAGCAATCTCTTTACCTCTATTCTCCCCTCTCTCTCCGCCCCTCCCCTCACGGGGAGGGAGTCTTTTCACTACCCCTTTTTTGTCTTGGGCGATGCCGAAGACGAAATAGGTGTTCTGAATTGTTCGTTCCTTGTCCTAAATAACCCCCATATTACAAAAATAGGATTTTTATCAGGGATCTTTCGTGATTGTGGGAGCTTTCCATCGAAAGGTTTTCTTCGCTGGGCTTGTCGTGACTGGGATTTTTCAGATTGAGATTTCCTTCATTATTGGATCTTCTTGACTGTGATTTTCTTCACTGTGAGATTTCCCCCACTATCCCATGGCGCGCTGTTTGAAACTGATTTCTGGGAATAGCATGAAAAAAGGTGGAGCAGACGGAAATCCACCTAACGAAACGATCCAGACGTCTTTCGTGATATTTACCTACCTATCCTATATTGCAACCTTGGAAGCTACCCAAAATCAACAGATAGGTGCAACATGTAATCAACCAGCAGCCCAAACACACCTAACCCTAACTCCCCCACCAACCCCCTAATCCAACGTCCGAGTCGAACCACCGTGTTCATCCACACACACCGGCACAAGCTGCCATCTAAAATACCATGCTTGAAACTACGCTAAAATAACACTCCGTAAATGAGGGGGAGATGGGTCTGATACTCAGATTATTGTGCAACCCTAACCCTGGGTTTTACATCAAGGTATGGCTGAAGGAAAGTGGAGGTGATGACAAGGGCACGGAATGTGAAAGTACTACTTTTTTATGATAAAATAGTGTTTGTCGAGGGCGATGGGTGCGGTATGGGCATACCGGATGACTATGTGAAGAGGGAAAGAATTGCCTTGCATATAAGCCTAATATATAGGCCAAAGTACGAGGACTAGCTTCTCCTGACCATGACTCCCCAGATTTAGCCTGGACACCATGTTTTAGCGGTCGGTAAAACGCAGTTTGGGGGCTTCCAGCAGTTATAGTACTGAGGATCAGTAGAGATCAAGGTCAGACGGGGTCTTTGGCTACAAAATCGAGCATTTTGCAGCGGGTGTAGATGATACCATTCTATCCTTTCTTTCATTGCTTTATATTTTCCCTGTTGGTGACTACTCACCTTGGGTAAAATAATAATTCTAGTTGATATCGTCAATGATAGATATCATGGAGTCCGGACCCCACGTTGGGTGTATAATTCAACACCTGCAATACTTGTGAGTGCCGCGGAGGGACACCGGGGCTTAGTATATCTATGTCCCTCTTATCCCAACAAAGGCCTGATTTCATTATTAGTGTCCCTATATTCCGAGGGACAAAGTGTTCACTGGTACAAACAAGATCATGTTTACCATGCCACTGAACCAACTCCATTGGTTGACGGGCAGTGTTTCCAACGGTTGTAATCGGTTTGTAGTTAGCAAAACTGGACTGAACTGGGCCGGACTAGACTAGAACCGCACCGCCAGAAGAAGAACCAGTTTCTACTGCAGGCCCGTCCCTTGGAGTCTTGGAACTCTTCCAACAGGAAGTCTACAGCAAGGGCGTTTAGCTTAGGCTCAGGATTACGATTTCCTCTACTAGGGTGCTCATGGCTTATATGAGGAGTTCCAGACGCATATAAACCAGTTCTGCCCCTACCGAAGATTAAACTAAACCAAATGGAAGACAGAACTGAACAGTTTTTCGAACCGGTAAGCTGAAGAACCGTTGGAAATACTGCTGCCGGGCCCAACTGAACCGACTATACCAACTAATTGTCTCAGCGTTTGAACCGGTCCAATAACATTGAGCACTGTCCCAGATCTACGTTTGGTGTTCGAAGAGCCGTACAGGCCTACTCACCGCGTTATCTAGGTTTGTAACACGCTGGCTAACAAGGTATTTTGTGCCTTCAACAAGGTGTCCCGACATGCAAGCACCTCGATGCATAAACCTCCAGTCTGTTCCAACTGTTCACAGCTTGTAACTGTAGAGGTGTGAACTGCACCAACTACTGTGGTCCGGTAGTACTAGTTGGGACCATTTAATCAACCATTGGAAATCTTAACCAAGAGGGTGAAATCTACCTAAGACATTTTCTAAAGTCGCTTATGTATAGGAGTGTTAGAGAAGGGTATCTTATAGTACAGTCATCATGGTTTGAAAAACAACTAAAAGATTATCTGATATAAAGGGTATAAAAGAACCTATCATAAAGGCCCAGGGTCATATCGGGTTGAGGGGTATATTGATGCCTATGTTAAGACTAATACAGGTAGGACAGTGAATTTCGGATCAACTGGACGCAGAAATAGTTGGTAAAAATGGTAGAAAGGCTCAAGGCTTCAGGAAGACCGCTTGAATACTCTCACAGGCATCGTACTCGTCGCAGTCATTCCATCACAAGGGTTTCTTATCTTCTTTTTTAGAAGAGGTTTTCAATTCCGCAATGTACTTGAATACCTGTGTCAGTAACCTGTAGTTTGATTTCCACTAGAAATTGGAAGCTTACATCATTGGTTACCATGTTCCACAAACCTTCGTGTTGTGAGTAACGAGTCGGATCAATAAACCCCATCCCAGGCTCGAGGGGCGATGAGCGAAGTGGTGTAATAATACGCGGCCCTGAGAATCTACTAGGCCCAGCAGTCGGATCCCTCCAGCGACCCCTGTCGTACGCTGGGATGGTAGGACTCTTGGTCCGCAGCTCCTTCCAGAGCCTTCGCCTTATGGTAATGCTGCTTGCAGATATATCTGAAGTGACTAGACTTTGTTCTCTTGAGTTTCTGTCCCATGGTGCGGAGCTCTGGGCAGGAGAGGTTCCAGAGGAATTGACAGGCGAGGACTGGAGCTTCCCGGGTGTCGCGCCAGAAAGTAGTTGAAGGGTGTTTTTCTGTGGTGGTCTCTCGGGGCTCTCCAGGACTTGCCGGTTTTTCTGAAAGTGGACATTGGCGTGGACTGAGCTCTCCTGAGCATTATGTAGTAAAGCCTTCTCTGGCAAAGTCTTCGTTGGTGCATCCTGATCTGATACACCCGAATCTGGTGCACCCTGTCCTAGTGTAGCTTGTTCTTGTGCATCCTTCCTACATATACCTTGCTCTGGCATAACCTCCACAGACAGATTCTGCTCGGGGATATCCTGCTCTGGTATACCTTGCTCTAGCACACCCTGCTCTGGCCTCCACTGCTCGGGCATATCCTCCTGCTCTTGTATATCTTTCCCTAGCACACCCTGCTCTGGCCTTCGCTGCTCTGGTCTATCCTGCTGCTCATGAGTTTTCTTACCTGGAATATACTCCTCAGGTGCGTTCTGCTCCGGCAAGTTCATCTCAAGAGCATCTCGCTCCGATGCATCTTCCTCTGGTACATCTGCCAGTCTGTTTTCCGCCTGAAGAACATCTGCCTTATCCTCTGGTGGATAATTCCTATCACTACCGGAAAGAACACTATCAACCCTTAGTGTTCTATGATGACTACCACCAAAGAAACCATTGGGAACGTATTTTAGCGCTTCCTGGGCTCCATCCTCTCGCCTATCTGGAACGGGAACTAGGTCAACCATTTCTGGATAATCCGTCCCCTGTGATGAGCAATCATCCGTCCTAGATTCATTCACCCTTGGGAGTGGCATATTTGGGAATGGCATAGTGCTAGGGTGTTGTAAACCACCCCCATCCGCATCGACAACTTGTGCCGTCTTAAATAGGTGCGGTTCAATTTCTACAGGTGGGTTTGGTTCTTCAGCCAGCCCTTTACTATTTGAGAAACCTTTCACCCCCCTGACTCCAGGCCCATCCAAGCTGACCTCATTTTGCTGAGCAACTTTTTGCCCGTCGTGTGTGGAATTAATAATTTCACCCGACTCGCCCCAGTTAAATTGTAGACCCGGTATGCCGCCTTGTACCTCTACGCGATCACCGACCCCGATTTCTGCTAGCCCCTTACTACTGTGTGTGGGGGCCAGCAGACCTGAGGGCCCCTCCGCTGCCTTCATTCCCTTCAGGCCATCATCCCCGATTTCACCTACAGCGGATGATAAGGAGTCATAACCTATCTCCTCAGTAGATTTTCTTGTCGCACTTGAATGCCCGCCTTGGAAAATATTGGTATACTCACTGGCTTTGGTTACCATTAAACTCTCTTCCCTCTCTGGTTCCGCAACTGGTGCACTCTCCACTGGATTAGTCGATGAGCATACCGATTTGCGGCGATTGACAAAAAGATTTTTAAAATTCACCCGAGTACCAGCACCAACCGGGCTCGGATAATCAGGGATGGTTTTCAGCGTCTCGGTAATCCACTCTGGGACCGTCACGTTGATCTCTGACCCGAACACCCCATTCTCCGTTCGATTATTGTCAAACCTCGGCCTTTTGGTGAACTTTGAGGGCGGGGACTCTCTAAATAGACGCCTTTTACGCGGTATGACCACCGGTTTTGTGCTGCATGTCTCTTCCAAATCTGGGGTGCGGGTCGCACGCCCTCTAGCCCCAATAGTCAGGTTCTTGTTGCGGAGTGTCGATAACGATTCAGGTCCATCAAAGCTTGAAAATACAGGTATATCACCAAGATTAATACCCGGCGGCTTATCCATCAACTGACGCGTCTTTCTTGGAGTGATTGCCGTGATAGGGCCCGACGCCAATTTCTTGGGAGGGGGGTTCTGAGGAAGATTATGAACGCATCTTATCTTTTATAGTGATATAATTGGTTTCAGTTGCGCAGAACTGGTATGATTATTATGGTTTTCGTACCTTCTTGACCCTACACGGTTCGCATGGATCTTTGTTTCTGATACCCATTTCTCCTTTATTCCCCTCGTTGTTGATTAGATGACTTCACGTCAACGATGAGGAATCACTTCGTACGCGATACAGTCGCTCGGCAACTAGCAGAATGTCCTGCTGCGGAATAGGATGAATTTCTCAAGGAAGAAATTAGGGTTGAGGGGGGTGTGATGGGCAAGTACGAAACTGGACGAAAGGAAATTGTGGTCGGTGCTTGGCCACCGAGGATGACGTTCGCCACACCCCCTGTCGCAACCACCATCGGGGTTTAGGGCTGGTAAGGTTTTTTTCGCTTGTGCCGCATGATAACAAAACTGGCCCCGCAGTGTTTTCTATGATTACTCGATTACTGTTGTCTTTCTCGCGAGAAACCTTATTCCTATTGCCTCTTGCTTTCTGTCATTAATGCGATACTATTCATGCCGTTCCCCAAAAAGTTTGCTCCTTCAGGCCTTCCCCAAACCTGCGTGCTGACAGCCCCTTGTTCATGCGCCACGAATCTACTTGTTCCTAGGGTTAGGGTTGTAATAATCCACCTCGTCATATTAACCTTCATGAGATGGAAAACACGATTTGCACTTATCTCAGTCCCCGACATTACCTAGTGTCCTAGTCCGTTCTTTTGAGTTTATCGGTAGTTTTCCCGCTTAGTAGCACCTGGAGACTCGTTTTCGACGTACCCTCAGCCTTAACCGCACGAGGTATGCCCGTCTGAGATAGGCCAAGTACAACCCCTGAAGTACATTGAACGTATTCCTTTTAGATTTAGATAATGAGACTGCAATTGTAGGTCCATGAAATGATATTTCTCGGGTGTGTTATATACGGGAATGGGCTAACGAGAGAGCCTTTTACCAGCTACTTTACTAGTGGATACATGACCTCCAGGTACCTAGTCGAAAAAGCCCATTTATCTTTCCCACCAGGTATACTTCGTAGATGAGACCTCATAAGTATCTCAGTCAGTGGTTGACTAACAGCTAATGTCTCCTAGGGGATACTTCACGGAGCACTTGCAAAGTGGCAATGATGTCACAGCTACCCAAAATCCGGCAGTACATTCTTCGAATTGGACTACATCCTAGCTCTGGGCACCTGTGGGAACCGGAGATGCTTGCCAAACCCATTCTGGCGCTAAGCAAAATGATACTGTCTCGAGCACTGTGGCTGGGAAGTTAGTTGTCAGCGGCCCTAAATTGCCTTGGACTTTTGGGTCTTTTGTCAGTGTCAGCGGGGGTCTCTCCCATATTCCCCAAGTCCCATTGTTCTTTTGCCAGCAGTCAGGAGAAGGAAACCTTTTAAGAGGGCGTGTGGGATTCAATTTTGTGTTGTAGTTTGATAGACTCAAGACTGAAAACAATGCTTTTAAATGTTGTAGCTTATTGCCCCTCCATTCTACTTTTCAAAGTCCCGAAGAAAAAGAGGCTTTTGAGTTGGCTTTTTATTCGATCTTTCATACTTCAAGAACAGCAAAAACGTTCTCACACCGGCCCTTGTCCCAAAATGATTATTTGTCATGATCGGGATTTATAACCTATCCAGCATTTTGACGGTGCCAGGAGCACTCTTCCTATTCTCAGAAAAAAGAGTGTCATCATGAGATCTTGTCCCAACCATAGTGCTTGCGACAGCATATGCCACACCCAACACTGCTTATTGCAATGAATGTTCTTGCAGTGAAGATGTCACAGGTAGCGTATAACCTATTTAGGAAAGATAAATCACCTTCATCGCTAATAATCACGCGTTCGGCAACCTCTTCGCGCATCAAGCTCACTCGAGAGCCATCCATGCTCATGCGCCTGGTAGGGAGAGAATACGCTCCTTGTATCCTACCATCATGGGGCTTTGAACCCAAGGTCCCAGGGCGTTCGTTCTGAACAAGCGGAAATCCTGGCTTCTGCAGAAGGTTAGAGAGGATGAGAAGCTTCCTCGCGGCACAGCATTGGGTTGAAGAAGCATATCTTACGTACCCTAAAGATATAAAATGAAAGAGCTCTCTCATATCCTGGAATACCTGACTGAGATAGTAAACGAGCCTCTCTTACTGTACCCGTATCAAATCCACCTTCGTTAGCAGCGGCGGAGCATACATAGGCAGTAAGTGCAGCCCCGTTCAAAAAAGTTCTGACACACTACTACTTACTATATTGAGTCTGTTCATGAATTGTAGCTTCCCAACCAACGACCATTGCTTGATCCTACGCTTACGCGACATTAGTGGTATGGCCGTAATGAAGGTGTTGCAGCTCTCAATTATACATATGGGCGCCGTTATCAGAGAATTGGAAAGAGGAATAAAACTCTCTTGTAGGTTGGCTATGGATGGGTGTCGAGTTTGTATATCTAAACTATATAGCCTTCCTCATCGCCACCAGGAGCGTTTTCTATTGGTTGCCTACTATATCTAGTATCGGCTGCACATTATTAGACAAAAGACTACTCCCGAGATGGAACTGAACTGGCATTAAAAGGCATGCAGCTACTGCAATTGACAGATATAAAAATCACAAGCAATAACAGAACTACAACTACACCCCCCATACATCAAGGTTGAATTTCCCTGATGGCATTTTTACCATAAACTACATGAATAGAATAACCTTTGTATACTGGAGCTACTGATATATTACATATTATCTATATATAAGGAGAGACAGAGATGAAGCTTACTGCATGCCGGTCTGTACGTGTGGATGACTTAATAATCTAGAATGAGAACGATAATCGATCTAGAGAATTACTGTTGCACTATAGCCCACATACCATTTCCTCACCACATTTGGCGGCCGAAGGCCGCACTCCGCTGGTAATATAATAGAAATAAGGCCGGTGTAAGCGCCCGCCCGGTGGAAGCTCGTGAATACGATAACCTGATACCCCGAAAACCCTGTACTCGCCCAGAAACCCATCCATCCATCCATCATCTGTGGTTGTGCAGCGGTGGGTAAAAAGTCATGGAACGTCTGAGATATCAAACCGCAAATATTTTTAACCGCGTTCCGTGAGTTCTTATCTATCCCTGTACGACCTCTTCATAAACGAACCCATCCCCGTAAGAGAACTACAGGTAGTCAGTCAGCCCCCACCCATGCATGGCTAGCTAACCTAAGCTCCACCCACCCACTAACTAACAAAACCACGGACTCCAGCGCAGCACCCGCCTCCCCACCATCAATGCCGGCCGGTCGGTCGGTATCGAGGATTATATAGAACTTGACATGCTGATTAATACGTAAGAGGGTAATGAATGCCCCATACATATCTATCTATACTCGAGAAACGACACACCCACCCACCCACAGAACCCAGTTTTAAACAACAATGAAACCAATGATAACAGCCAACCCATCCTTCCTTCCTTCAGGCCCCCGCGAGCTCGCCCTTTCTAGATAGGAGAGGCCGCACGCAGCCTCCAGAAGGGCCATGCAGCAGCAGGTTCTGGACGAGACCGAGACCGAGCGAGCGTCACGGGAAGGATTCCGTCGTGTGGATTTTACTGTGTTTGGGTTGTTTTATCGGGAGCAAGGGGAGAAGGAGGGAGGGGAGGGGAGTGTAGTTGTCCGAGTCCTATCCATCCGTGAGATTGCATGCAGATAATGAATATAGCAAAAACAGGAAGGTTTAAATCAATAGCTCGTTCGTTAAACGTAGCTACTCGCCAATTTTCAAAGTCTGTTGATATTTTGCGTGGCAACCGCTCCTAAAAAATCAACATACTTAAAAATTGGGCGAGTATATGGTCCTGTCGGAGATATTTGTGAGACCCCGCCCGCCGTATGCCCAGAACGAGCAAGACCCATTCGGTCACGAACAACCCCGGCTGGGCAGGCCCGCCCACTCATAAATAGGAATGTAACTCCCGCAAAAAATTAAATCCAAAAAAAAAAAGCATTCGCTCACGCAGGGAATCGAACCCCAGCTACCCCCCCGCACTGGTAAGTCCACTATGTGTCCTCTTAGGGGGTGTGCTACCGACTACACTACAAGAGCATGTAAAGCAACAGCCGCGTAGTGCATCATAGGGGGAGACTTTCGTCCCCGACGCACAGACTAAATGTACATAGCGAACGAAACATCTACCACGGTAAACAGACTGCAGCCATGAACGCACATAGAAGATCATATCCGCTCTGCCGCGCCTGAATCGATCGATTACTCGTCTTGAACTAGGAAACGCCCACGCTGTCGTCGTGCAGGCGACGAAAGATTCATACCTGACTTCTGTCTGATCACGCACCCAACAGGAACTGATTATAACCAGATACACAGGATAGTGTGTAGTCCATTAGACCGGCTATCCTCCAGCCCCCTACCACCCGCCCAATTCCACAGCCCGCCTAGCCATTGAGCTTTGGGCGGCTTGTATCTCGTGGCATAACACTAGGTGCTCACAAAGTCTGTATATATAATCGCCGGCAGGGTATTTATATCCTTAGGACCATGCGCTTTAGGTGCGGCTTGGGGGGAGGGGTCTACTGTCATGTATGTGGCCCATAGATTGGATTGGCTTGGCCGAGCGAGTGATGGGCTATGATTATATGTTTGTTCAGCGGGATATTTTTGGATGTGGTTATGTGGTGTGGTTGTAGTTCAGTTCTGAGGTGTCGTAGGTTCTGCTGGTACTGTCTGGTCGGAGGTAAGGTTATCTGGGGAATATATTCACCAAACACCAGCGGCGGGAGACCACGAGATAGGAAGGAGTTTTTGTTGTTGTACGTATGTATATGTCCAATAGGCTTCAAAAGTAGTGTATACAATCACTATAGCCACCTACCTCTCCGAAAATGTCTTCTCTCGGACCACCAGCGACCTCCTCCTCCAGTGCTAAAGATACCCGCAAAATGGGGCTTTCCAAACAAATGTTTTCCTACGCCCTTCGCAAGAGTAGATTATTTCGTACCCTGGAGGATCTTTATCGCCATTGAGAGCACTATCATGTCCCACCATGAGCTCAGAGACTAACGAGAATCCTTCCTTCCAAAGCACCACCAATCTGCACAGCATTACCCGCGGTCTGTGTTTTTTCCTTGTTTATCACCTGTCAGATCAGATCAGATCAGATCGCTCTCTCCAAAGTGCTAGCTTAGCCAATCATAACCCTGAATTAGGAAGTACCGGAGGTCTAGGGTTCTAATTCTAAGGAAGCTCGGGGGTCATATCGTTTTTTCCAGTCATTACCGCCGGGAGTCTTTGTTCTCTACCTACCCTACATTTCGCACAACGATACGTACGGAGTCTTTGATAACTAGCTATAAACCGCGGAACCACTGGAATGGCAGAAAACATACCTAATACCGGAGATTCTGCCATGAATCTGCCTAGAAGCTCTTACGCCTCTGGAGCGTCCAGCTCTACCCCCCCTCACCATACTGCCCTCCTCGCAGAGCAAGAAGCTGAAGCTAGAGCGCAAGATGAAACTGTATGCCTCATCTCCCAACTCTCCCTTCTCCCGCTAACAGAGCCTAGATGAACGCCTTCATCGCGCGTCTCAAAGAAATGCTCAAGTGGGAGCCCTTCCTCCTCGAGCACCCCCCCACCGACATCGAGCTCGTCACAAGCAGCACCATCTCGGAACTCGAATTCCTCGCATACTCCCCCCATACAGGAGAAACAGCAGTGCCCACCTCCAGCTTTGTCCTCCCCACCAGCACTCCCCACGTCCAGTCCGCCGCCGTCAACCACCTCGTCTCAGACGCCAGCTACCACCCCCGCACCCTCTTCATCCGCCTCAAGCGCGAGCTGTGCAACATTGACGAGTTTATCAGCAGCATTACTCCCGCAAGGATTGAGTCCGTCTACTGGAACGAGGCGGGAAAGTACATCTTTATGAACTTCCACGACACTGCCGCCGCACTGGCGTACAAGCAGTACATGGCAGCGCACCCGTGCAGCCCCTTCCACTGGGAGGTCAGGTCCGCGCAGGTTAATGGTGAGGCCCGCGAGATGGGCCTGGCTGTCGCTGAGGCGGTGGTGGTCAATGGCGCGACAAGGATCTTGAGGTGTAATAGGGTGCCGTTGGGGATCGAGTATGGGAGAGTGTGGAACCTCTGCGATACGGGACATCCGAGGTTCTGTCATGTGATGAGGATTAGGGAGGGGTGCGTGGATAGGGACTTTGCACTCGAGTTTGATGATGTGGCGAAGGCACTGACGGCGAGGGATAGGTTGGCGGTGTCGGAGGAGATGAGGGGCGTGGGGTTTGTATGGATGACTAACGAGATGGATAGGAAGATTGAGGGGTTTTCGGAAGAGCTTAATGGCATTCCCGTTCCGATCAGGATTACGCTGTGAGGAATTGGATGGAGAAGGCTGTCTAGTTTTGTTTTGTAGCTTAGAGGTGTACCATAGCCCTATATCTTGAAATCCCAATCTTCAACCCAAAAATACCTCTGTCTTATCATGATCCGGAGTAGTAATAGCATCCAAGCACCAATATAACAAAAAGCATCACCACAAATAAACACTATGCTGCACACATAGAGAGCTTAAATGCCAACCCCCCCCCCCCCAATCTAGCACCAATAAGAACATATACTATCACAGAATATCACTCGTGCCAAGACCACCCTCTATGCGAGGATGGAGGCCGTACATACCTAAAATCAGTGCTTCTATTCTTTCTGTGCGGTTCTTAGCCGGCGGCTTTGAACCCGTGGCCTGTTCATACATGCATAGCTTCAAACACAAGCTAGCAAGCACCCGAATCATTGAGTCGGGATATAGTAAAAGATGCCATATGCCACAGTGGCTAGATCCTCATGACGCACCCAAGCACCAAGAACCTACTTTAATACAAAGCTGTAACCTCCATGGCTAGCTAGGTTCTAGGCTCCAGTCTCCAAATTGTCTGTCAGTAAGATTATGCTGCCCCCCCCCCCCCCCCGGAAGAAGCAAATTAGGTCGCTTTACTAACAGATCCTTATCAAATAGTAGGATCTCCCATATAAATTTATTTCCTCCATTATAGGGGAGTCAGCATTAAATTGACAGCTTAAGGGATAGGCATTTTCCACGCGTTAATGTCTAGGGTTAGGGTTGTGGGTTGGGCTGTTGTATACGTGGAGCGTAGTGTATGTGACCCAACAATGGTCATGATCTAAAAATCCCGTTTATAGCATGGCAAGCACAACACAACCCCCGCCGACTACATCATAGGAAAAGTAAACCCCAACACTTCCAGGCCACCATATCGCAATACGTATAGATACAGCTCAATCCCAAAAGAAGTCCTAGGACAAGGGCCAAAACACACCAAAATATGGATTCTTCCGCGATACTCCCTAGGCATCACTACCAATGAATAGACCTCGGGATATAGATCTAGAAAGTATCAAGGGAACCCCCCTGTCAATTGTGGGCGGTGTAAACAGTACGCTCCAAAAGCCCCAATCCATGCCAAGAACCGGTATTGGCAACATCACCCATTGCAACAGTGATTTTATTCTAGGTTTGGATTCCGGTTTGGACTCTCCGAATACTCTGATAAATCATCATGCCCTATCGTTTGTGGTTGAAATCCGGGTAGACTTTTTAAAACATTCGGTCATTTTCATTCGTGGTTTGGGCTGTTGTCCCGAGACTTTTGAACAAGAACTATATCCGCCCCATGATCCCGCACAAGTGAGTGATCTACAAAACACCACTCACCCCGGGGTGAAGACCAACACACGCAAAGCCATTCCCCCACACTCAGGCAGCCTAGATACACGATCCACACCACTACTCGATAACGACGACGACGACGGTGGTACATCAGATTACGTAAACTATATCCCCCCACAGTACTTCTTATCACCTTCCTTTCCACTTCTCTTCATCTCCAACCTTACCGCCGCAGTGTACCTCCATGGAATGTCCCATATCACATTAACAAGCTACTCCGACCCCTCTTTCTATATTTTCATTAATGCCCCGTCATAGTTAATCACTCGGTTTCATCCTTCCATCGAATTATGTATGGCGTGCCCGATCTTAAAGGTGACAGCAAGCGCCAGGTCTAAAGACTTTTCAACCAAACAAGATATCAGAAATCTGTCTACAGAAAGTCTGCTTCTATATATAATCTAGAACTTGTCTAAACGGATTTTTTTTATCTATCTTTTTGGTAGAGTTTTTAGACCTTGAAAATGGCTGTTTTTGTATGTAAAAGCGCCAAGATTTGGTGGAGTGGAACAGTATTATACCCATTTATACCCCCCACCTGAGCAAAAAGCAGTTTCCAGCCACTCTAGGGCTGAAAGTCAATAATTTCAGTTTATTTCATTGGCTAAAAACCATCCTGAGTGGCTAAACCTGTTCCAACTGCGATAGCGGCATGTCACCTTCAAGACCGGGCGCGCCATAGTTATGGCTAGTTGGTTTCTAGGGCTATGGTGTATGTATGTGTAGATTCAGTATTTTTAGTCTTGATAAGCTAAGCTCTCGAAAGTCAGGAAGGTTTTTTTTCTTTTTTTTTCTTTTATTCATTATGTGCACAAGTTAGGAAGGTTCTTTGATTCGTTATCTAACATCTACTCGCACCATTATAATGCATTCTCGCATCAACTACATACACTCATACACACAAAAAAACTACATTAACTTTACCCTCTCTTCTTCCCCCACCCTCAACCCCACCATCAATCCTTCCACCTCCTTCAACTCCTTCTCAAAACCCCTTGCCCTCGGACCCATCCCAAACCACTCCAACATTTTCTCCTTCTCCTCCTTCCCCAACTCCTCCTTCGCATACCTCATCCACGCCTCCTCCCTCGTCTTTAGCGCCTGCTCCACAAACACCTGCACCCTCCCCATCCACCCAACCACCGCCCTCCCATTCAGAGTCCCCGCGGCCTGCCGGAACTCGATCGTCCCCAAGGCCGAAGTGGTAAAATTATACCTGTACCCGGCCCAATACTGCTCAGTCGGATGCCCCGTGTGCACAAAATCTGGCACCGGGTTGACAGTGCGGTACAGCTGTTGTCTGGTCTGCGCGCGGTCAACCATCCGCATCATGTTCCGAGTGGCGAGCCCATCTAGGATCTTGTTCCCACGAACGGGGAGGATGTGTGCGCCGCTTAGCGTGTATCCAGGGTTTTGGGCGGGAGGGTGGTACACGTTGAAGCGCTGCTCGAGCAGGATCACGCCCTTGGCTAGGCGCTTGAGGTTCTTGACAGTGAAGGGGCTCCCAATGCCGACGTGGAGGTGGAGGCCGGTGGTCTTGTTGAACGAGATGTTGAACGAGTCGCGGAGGAGGTTCATCATTACCGGAACCACGATGGGGAACTGCTTTACCTCCAGCACGGCCGTCGTGATCCTCAGGGCTGCAACACCACCGCCAGACGCCTCGATATCTGGATCATCAAACACCGTAAAGATCTCGGGAGGGTACGGATAATCGGGGATGTAATCGTCCGTGAGTATTCCCCGTTGATATAGAATCCTCGCAGTGGGCATTAAACTCACGATTGGCCGTAATGCCCTTGCAACTAGCAGGTGTATCTCCACCAGCTTCTCATACGGCAGACCATTGATAATCAACCTGAGCTCGACCCTGAAGGTGACTCTGCAATGTGGCCACACTGGTGACACTGATCTTACCAGGCCTGTCCAGCTGTCTACAGCCGCACTAGGCTCTCCGTCTGTAAGCGGCTGTGAGCTTTTGGAGCTGTCGATATCCTGCATGCTTTTCTTTCCATCCAAGCGTTTACCCGTCCTAGGACCCTTTGAGAGCGACACCCAATTGAACTCTGTACTGTTCTCTTTCCGTGGTGAGGAATAGTGGTCCGGGTTCACCGCCGGGGATGGATATTCAACCCCCGAGGATTCTTGCGGCGATGTTATTGGTGTGGACCCCAGCACGCGGCCACGCTCAGAGGCATACATGAGGTATGCCTCGTCTTGAGGAGGCTGTTGGCCGCTCACATCTTCCCAGGTGGCCTTCTGGTGGGAGGTTACGGCTGAGGATAGTGGGGCCACGTTGGTGCCGCTGGCACTCGCAAGTTTGGACGTTGACATGGCTGCGGGGGATATGGGAATTATGAGTAATGAGTAGAGGAATGGATGATGAGGGGCACTGAGAGCTCATGGAGGGTGGTTTATAATACCACGTAGCTACAGAGATTTCTGTACAGAACGATATAGCTGACCTTTGGAGAATACCATGTAACAGATACGGGAATGGTTGTGCTTACACAATAGACTTGGAGGAGGGAGGTGTTAGAACATATGTATGTATGTACTTATGTACAGCTACTCCTCAAAAGTGTTCGTCGTGATTCGCAACCAAGTTGGCCAGTGCGCAGTTGGATTCAGGAAATGGAACTTATCCGTAAAATTAGTGGCAAGAAACAATAATATCATGAATACCTCACAACGATTTTGAGCAACATTGACTGCTACAGAGTCGATATCCTAACCAGACATGTAATAAATCCAAATCACAAACACCTTTGACGAGTAGCTGCATCATATGCATACCAACCAGGGACTACATACCCTGTCTGTCACCACATATAGGAAATAATACGAACGCACCATAAGCATATACACCAAATACCCTATAACCCCAAAAACAGCAATGAGCATACACCCTACACCCCACACCCCACACCCCACCCAAACACCCACCACCCCCGGATGGCATCACGAGATCTCACTCGAGTAACAGACCTGGCGGATATAGTAATTGTAGTGAGAAGCCATTTCTCAGTTGACACTTCTACCGAAACTAGATGTATAGGCTGGCAGTGATATCCCCTGGACTATCAGTGACCCATATATATCCTTCATAACCCAGAAACACCCCCGCCCCCTCACAACGACCCACGAACCACTACATTATTTCTGGTATGCTTCGCTGAAGGGACTGATGTAGGAGTTGGTTTACAGTCCATATGACACAGGTAATGCAATAAATAGCAAGGGATAATGAATGTAGGCGATCATGCGATCTCACTCGGGGTTTTCTTTATTCCGATGTTTTTTTTTGTCTTTTGTTTTTTGTTTTTTCTGGGCATAACTACGTACTTACCTATCTACCTACCTACCTACATACACCCCCCCCCCTCCTCTTCTTCTCCGCCCTCAACCCTCACCACAGCCCTACTCCACCACCCCCGCCGCTACCATCCTCCCCTCCCTCCATCCATACCACCACCCACCTACCCCAGCACTCCTCACCGCCACCAACAGTCATTTCCCTTCCTCCCTCCCTCCCCCATTCCTCCACCCACACCACCATTTCCAATCCACAGCCCCTACCATCAACAACATGGAAGCATATATCCACGCGCAGACGGAGCATGACCACCCCAAACCAGTCCCCTCTACCAGCCCACCACATCCCGAGCAGCACCCGGTGACGAAACCAAATACTTACCTCCAGCTACATCTCCATCTCCAGCGCATGACAAGCTAATAGGCATCCACATACCGATCCCGGCCTCTCATCTCTGGCTAATGTACGATAAAACAAACCAAACATAAAACCCTAACCTAACCCATCTATAACAACCCAACCCACAACGCACCATCTACTGCTGTGCACACAACATCTCACCTCACCTATACCCATTACAACCCACATGCACATTCTGAATACCAGAAAAGGAAAAAAAGAAAAACCACTACAACCCCCTCCTCCCTCCTTCTCCCCCCTCCTCTCCCTCCCCCCCAACACAACAACTATGTACCCTACAAAGCCCAAGCACGCACACACAACCCCCACATCCCACGCCCTCATGCCCGCACTGCACCCATCACCAATTATCACTCGATATACCAGTCAGTCTCAGCCCTGCCAGCTACTATTTCTGTTCCCTACGGCTCAGGTCGTGGATTACGCGTGCTTCGGGGTTCTGGTGGGTTACAGTAGCTAGCTGTTGCCGCGGCGCTGACTCCCTGGTAGTGTTCTCGACCGTACATGCGGGTTACGGAGTTATCGATGAGGTTGGAGGTTTGTATGGAATGTCACTGAATGGCTTTTTTTCGGCGTGTGTGTTTTCCGTTCATCTCTTGATTGTTTCTTCTCCACCCATGTACGTACGTTACCTTCCCACTGCTATTCTGTAATTAGGCCAACCAAAGAAATCAATTACCACTTATTCACGGCGCAAAAGAACCACCAACTTGCTTAAAAATTCTATTTCCTAGCCATCTAAGCTACAAAACAGTTAGGAACCCGCGCATGCTTGCGCTTCCACAACCTTTTATCAAGGTCACCCGTATCCGCCAAACACCGCTTGGCAATCCAATACCACCACCACCATTACCACCACTCATCACTCCCCGTCTCTGCCCGCCATTGCCGCTAGACTAATCGGCAATCTCTTGACGTTCTCCACAAACTCCTCCAGCATTCTCCTGGCCCTCTCAAAGCTGAGCCCGTCCTCCACCCACTCACCCCTGTCTGCCGCCTCCTCCCCCGCCTTCACCAGCACCTCCACAACCTCCAAATACAGCTCCTCCTCCTCTGGGCCCTTCTCCTCGCCACACAAGTCGCATTGGGACTTGTTCTTTCTGGCCCTCGCCATGTCATGAGCAGCCTCCAAGGGGGTACGGTGCTTGTAGTCGCGGGCAAAGATCTCGGCGCCATGCTCGATGAGCAGCTCAACCATGGCCGGATTATTGGTCCTAACGGCAGTGTGCAGAGCTGTTTCGTCAAACAGGCGAGTAATGGAGCCCGCCGGAGGATCATTTGGGGAGGCACCATACTCAAGGAGCATCTTGGTCATTTCGTAATTCTGTATATCGACAGCCTTGCGGACTACGGCATCACCGCGGAAACGGGGGTCTGGCTTTAGGGCTGTAGAGACTTTCTTATCGATGAGCACCTTGACAATCTCGGTGCATCCATTCTCAACGGCAAGCTCCAAGACGGAGGGATGCCCGATGAAGGTTGGATGACGGGCATTGATGTCTGCACCAGCCTCGATGAGGGTTTTTGCGAGCTTGGGACGGTTACGAGTAGCAGACCAGAGGAGAGCAATATCCTTGTGCTCGATGAGGGCGGTCTGGAGGAGGGGGTTATAGATGATGTTGAGCTGCTGAGAAGTCCGAAGGAGGGAGAGGAGAGCCGAGGGGGGCAGATTTTTCCCGACGACGTGGAGAAGCTCAGTGGGAAGGGTGATGAAAGGCATCTTTAGTTGATAGGGGGATGGGAATGTGATTATTCTGATGGACGTGAGGTGAGGGTCTGGCGGTGAGAGCTAGGACTGGGAGCTGGTTACTATAGCGTTAAAAAAAGGATTAGTGTCCTTTTCCCTCCCATTCCCTTAGCTGTCCCCACAGAATTAACTTTACACCTAGGAAATAGGCGCGTTTTATACCGGAACGGACCAGGAAAAAATACGAAGAATCCAATGACCTCTTGGAGCATATGGTAACCAGTCAGTATCTCAAAGTCAGAATTCATATCACAGCTAGCCTCATAGCGATTGACCGATCGGCCGAGCAGAATTTTTACAAACCTTATATCGTTTTCCCCATGCTTACCATACTAACTGCATTTAGCTCTCACATAAGCGATCCCCAATTAAGGGCCTTGAATCCATAACCTGCTAGCGCCTTGTTGTAAATTACTCTGATAGGGAAATGACACAACTATATAATCTGCGGTGGCAAAATTGATTTTAAATTTTCATCAAATATGGTCAAGTTGAGACTTGCTCTTCTCATAATATAGCTAGCTATATTCTAGCTTTGAACACCACAAAGGGCCATGATGAATTAAGCGAGCAATCCATAAGGCGGCTCCATCAAATCCTTGATGCAAACGAAAAAATTTACCTCGCATCTACACCGAGGGCCGTATACTACATCACAGTTCACAGCGCAATAGGCTAGCCACTTTCATCCTAGTTAAAAGCTTATCCGTCTCCTAGCCCATCGAGCTATTCCTCAGGCTTACTTCACAAAATACCAACTCTTCATATAAATCACCGCAAAAAGATGTATTTCCCTTTAACTGTGCTTTTTTTCTTTTTTTCTTTTTTTTTTTTTTAAACCTGACTATCGCGCTCTAGCCTTACCACAACCGAATTTTTCAGTCGCCACCGATTAAAAAGTTGCACCATAAAAATTCCCTGACATATAAACCCAGAAAAGAATTTTCACTCTTATCGATCTCTTTCTTGACCATGACGTGACACGATAAAACATGCCAGTCCTAGCGCGCGGTAATCTTCTTCTGCTCCATTCCACTTACTCTACTCCCATCCTACATCCCAAACACCAGTCCCCCCGTTCCCAAACTTCTAAACTCAATCCAGTTCCAATCCAACTCTCTACAACTAATCCTGCCCAGACAATATCCCCAAGCTGCAAATATTACATGTAAGTAAACAAACCCAATGTTCTGCAAACAATTACAGGCAGTACTCCCACCAATTAAAATTACGTAAAAGAACGCTAACCATCCCGTCTAGCCAGTCCGATAAATCCAGCGATAACCCAAGGTCAATGATTTGTCCGCTAGTTTTAAGTACCTATGTTTACCCAGGTGTCAATGATCCACCATAACGTTCATCTAACATGCCCACGTATCCAACGTCCCGTGATGATCGACAACCCGATACACGAAATCTATTTTTAGCAATATATTCCACGTCGTATAAACACCGTCGCATAGCACCAATCTCTGCTTTTTTTTTTTTTTTTTTTTTACATTGATCCAGAGACCCGCGCGATAATATAACGATTGTAATATCTTGTGCTGTCGGGCCTATATTCTGGACTGGTCCAACCGCAACAGATCCCGCGCTCTTATTCTCCTGCGGCTTATCAGTATCTCCTGATACCCCATAAGGACCCAACCACTAATTCCCTAGACAGAATCTACACCAACCACCACCTATCGGGGGAAATGAGGGTTTACGTAATTCCCCTACTCGGTACCCGAGTGAGGGTTCATGAAGTGTCGTGTGACACAATCGCTGCCAAGGTAACAACCCATCGCATTGCGCCTGTTATCGTCCAAGATAGTCAGCCTCCTCATTTCGCAAACAACGTCTTCTCCTACTCCTCTCTTCTCCTCTCCTCTTACACACTCTCCTCCTTCCTCTTTCTCTTGTCCCCCCACACAATCCTTTTTTCTTCCTCGGCATACATAGTTATCTGCAAACCTGTACTCCTCACCCATAAAAAAAAGATCATAATTACTCACCTCAATATCCTTACCTGAATATCCTCACCGGCAACTTAAAGCTCAACAAGCTCTCCATCCAATCACAATAATCACAATGTCTCTCCTTACCCTCGCAAACGAGATCCTACTCATAATCGCCTCCAACCTATCCACCCGTGACCTCATCAACTTTCAGGTCAATCACCGCCTCTACTCGCTCCTCACGCCAACCCTGACTCGTCTGATGCTCTCCCACAAAGACCCACTCCTTCTCTGGGCCGCCCACAAAGGCCGCGCACCACTTCTCCGGCGTCTCCTCGCCAACGGCGCCTCCCTCGCCTATGTTGGCAACTATCACGACTGGCCCCGCAAAGAGCTCTACCAGCAACGCACCGTGCTGCATCTCGCAGCTGAGTGCGGCCAGCTCGAGCTGGTAAAGCTTCTTATTACCGAGGGCGCCGACGTCAACAATGCCCAGCACAAGCCGCAGCAGTACGCGTCGACGGCGCTGCACCTGGCCGCGAAGCGGGGGGATGTGGCGGTGGCTGAGGCGCTTGTGGACATTGGCGGCGCGGATCTGGAGCTGAAAGACCGGTCGGGCGCGACGGCGTTGTTCTTTGCGGTCAAGGGAGGGCATGTGGAGGTGGTCAGGTTCCTGATAAAGAGGGGGGCAGACGTCAACACAATGGATTGCTTGAGGACAACCCTATTCCACCTTGTTTCTGCCCGTGGATTCCAGGAAATTGAAAAGATCCTGCTGGATGCAGGTGCCGTACCGTACGCAAGATATGACGATCAGTGTATGCTTTCGCCCCGTCATGACGGTGTCTAACTGGCTTGTCCATAACTTTTGGCGAACATTGGCTTATCTGTGCACACAAAAGAAATAGCGCCCACCACTGCGAATTCGAACACCTCCTTGAATCGTGCTAACCGTGGCGGCGGCCTGGGGCCCTATCTGCGCGGAGTTGTTTCGAGATTCGGGAAGATTAAGGTAAACAGCAAAACGGGGACGTGTGAAAAGAAGGGAGTACGGGCTTCAAGCCCGTTCCAAAAAGGATTTCGAATCGTGTGTTTTCCCCCCAGACGCCGCTCCAAAACTGCGGGGCTCCCGCCCGGGGTTGTTGATTGAATTGCCTACAGAAAAAAGCCGGAGTTATTAACATTATCGTTATTTAATAGTCTTTAGTAGTTAGACCCGCAATGCATGTATATAGGACACTGAAATGCATCTATATTTCTTTCCCCCATAAATCAACATGGTGTCTCGCAAAGGACGCACAATGCTACTCGGGACAAAGTACTGACATTGCAATTCTTGGCTGACCAATAGACGCACGCACTAGGCAACCAATACTGCCCAAAAAGCGCAGTGATAAAACCTGATCGAGTATCATCATGTGAGGGGAGACCTGTCACGTGACACAACCTCGAAAGAAAAGGACGCGGATCATTGGTCGCAAATATGCAGGACTGTGTGACATTGATAGCATTTCTCTGTGTCGAGTTGCCTTTGATCGTTTTGTATCAGCGAGGTAGCGTTATACTAACGTAACGGAAACCCTATCAAGTGGATCACGAGTGACGGCTCATGAATATTAATCCTCAAAGGGTTATGTCCCCCTCTTTTATGCCAGAGGTCATCTGCCTCCTCTCTTTTTTTTTCATGATATGCATGCAACCATCTGCCTCTCCTCCAACCCATATCCGATACAAATAGTGATTAGGATAATCGGAATTATTTTTCCGCTATTGCTCATTGTGCTAAACAAAGGGCCTCTAAAGTCAAGATAGATCATCGAGATATGGGCGACAGTCGTTTTTTTGTCTTGCGTCGTAAGAGATACCCGAGGCCCCTGGAATATGAGCCAAATCGATATAATAATGAGTATCTATTTTAGTTAGCAATCATCACTAGATGGTTTCATTCCCATGGCTATAGTTTAGATGCAAAAGCATTAATTGAGGTACAATGGCACACTTGATCTCTCAGGAGTGGCTTATCGAAGGCGGAAAGGCTTCACATACCGTTCTTCCTCTAGTATGGTAAACAGACGGTTCCATTTCTTCTAAACCCGTCTCTAGGACTGGTGTTTTCCTAAGAGAGGACAAACCATATGGATGCAACCACTTTCGATAAAGCAGAGCTCTGGTGGAATAATCTGTACAATAGACCACAGTACATATCAGACAACGCCTGAGAATGACTCGAAGATGGGTATCTGCCCTCTTGATGAACGGGATGAAATATAATGTTTTTGTGGATAAAATAAATACTTACATCCGGTCCCCTGGGACTGAGAAATATTACCGACACAAACCAATTGCTTCATGAACCTGCCCTTGTATGAAGTTGGCTGTTATTGGAAGGCCTGTCATCCATGACTACCTAGTAGTTATTTTTGCCCCTAGGCACAGCCTAGATCCTCCGTAGATAGGATGTGATCCAGGCTGCAGAGTTGGAAGGTTTGTTAAGGTTATAGAGATGGGTGAAAGATAAGTAGTTGTGCGTTATAATGGGTGGAGTACTAGTACATTTAAGGTTTCCTTAGAATAAGTAGGTTAACTGGCGTACGTATACTCTGTTTATGGCTGGACACAAATTCGCTTAGTTAGGTGCAGGATCAAACCCAGTCCACCTATCCCTAGATGCACTATGTCATCTCTCAAAGAAATAATGTTTACACCAATATCCCAACACCAACCTCCCTCGCCCACTAACCACCGATCCCCACAGTGAACTTTCCTCTATTTTGTATCGAAAACACCCTATCTACAGATAACTACGGAAGATGCACAATAAAGCTGCTCAAATCGCCGGGACCGCGCCAACCACACTTTGAAATATGGGATCTGTCCGATATCAATGGGTATTCCCAGATTTATCCAGCTTCAAGGCTTTTTCACTATATCTCTGGAAAAATGACTAGATTAACCGTGGTAATGGTATGATATTTTAAGCAATATATACCTGTCTCGAACCGCGCTTGGCCCATAGCTCAAAAGAAATTTAAAAGAATGGAGAAAATAAAAGGAAAATAAAGGAGGTAAGAATTCTACCATATTTGTGTCCTGAGAAAATCCTAACAACAATACACAGGGAAACCAAACTACCCTCATTCGCCACCGGCGCAAAGTCCCCCTGTCCTATTTAGCTGGAATCTTTCAAGAATTGAACCATCCGGCTAAGCCCAAGCGATTTCCTACTCCACTCTCAAAGATTAGATATAGATCTAATGGGCGTACTAGAACACACTCTTCTTATCCTTATCGACCTTATCCTTATCCTTATCCTTATCCTTATCCTTATCTTTATCTTTCCATCCTCGGAGCTTGTTCATAACCCTATTACTTTTACCCCCTTGACTCTTCTTCCCCGCACTAGAGGCCCCTCCCCCCGGTAAAGGAACCTTAGTGCCAACTCCTGTCAATCGCTCAAATATTGAACCGTTTGGAGTTTCATTCCCAAGGGACTCAGTGAATTTGCTCTCCACATTCCGCGGAAACTCCGATGGTGGATTCAAGGATAGGTGGGTTATTTCGGACTTTTGAATTCCAGCCTTCTTCTTCTTCGGATCAGATATCTTCTTCCCTCGCTTCTCATTGGTACTTGCAAACCGTTGAATTGAGGAATGCACCGAGTTGGCGGACGTCGAGTCGTCCTGTGTGGTGGTTATGCATGTGAGAATGGCGGTGTCCTTTTCTATCCTATCCGACGGCTTAAATGCAACCTGCTTCCTCCTTTCTGCCTCCAAACGGATCTTTCTTCTCATTTCGTCCTCTGTCTCCTTCTCCCAATCTCTTGCTCCCATTGCCGTATGTGGTCTCTCGATTGATAAGCCTGTTTGTATGGAATGATCACTGGGTCGTACCGACAACGAAGTACTCATTGTTGAAGTGCGAAATCCTCCCTCCCTGGACGACTTTCCCATGAGCGTCATTGGTGGTAGATTTCCTTGACGAGCAATAAGCATCGCGGTAGTTGGAGTAGGTGGAATCTCAATAACACCTTCTAATGGAGGGGCGTAACGAGTATGTCGAGTCCTTGCAGCAGCATTCTCTTGAGGAGCTGGTAATGTCGGTGAAGATGGTTGGCTGGCATATCGGAGCGGCGGTGTGAGTAATGATGAAGTCGATTGAGTGCGCGGAGCAGTGTAGGCCATTGGATTTTTGGCGGGGTTGATATTGTTGAAAGCAAATTGGGTTCGGGTCGGGGATTGAGGATGGAATCTTGAGTCGGGGTTTCTTTCTGTCTCCGTAGGAGGCATCGCGGGTAGCTCTTTGTCCACTCGCATTGCTGTGGTAGGTCTTGAGCTGGCAGGGGCCCCTTCATTCTGTTGCACAGCATCCATCCCACTGCCACCCCCAGGTTTCTCATAGGCGTGCGTCTCTTGAAACGCCTTTGACCGCATCGGCGTTGTGACATCAGCAATGCTCGTCAACACATTTTTCAGCCTATCAAGTTCGTCCTGCAACTCCTTCATAGCAACCTCTTTTTTCTCTTTTTCCTTGATCACCGCACCCCTCACCTGGAAAAGCTCCTCTCGTAATTCTAAGATGATAGAATTCCTTTCTTTGATTAGCAAGTGTAGACTTTGTGCACTTTCAAGTTCTTCTCGTAACGCCACGATGGCCTCCTCCTTCTCTCTAATCAGCATCTGCTGCATCTCGATCTTCTCCCCCTGTTGGTTGATGAGCTGTTCCTGGATCTCAGCCATCTGGATGTGATGCTGCTCGAGTCCCAGCTTGGCTTTTACGTACTGGTCTATGGTGTGATCGAGCGCGACGGGGGCGTCCAGATCTATGGCGGTTAGGTTTTCGTGGGCCATAGCTGGAGAGCGGTGGGAAGCGTGTATTTTAAAGAATGTTTGTGTTGCGTGAGATAGCGTATGAACGCGGTGTTCCCATCAAGTCGTGAGAGGATATAGTGAAGTTTCCTGGTCATTTTTGCTGATTTTCTGCATAGAATTGGACTAGTGGTTTCGGAAGATTCAATTCTATGATGGTTGGTTGTGAGGGGAGACTTTGGGGACGAGGAGCTCGATAAATCAATTTTTAAGGTGTGACATTCTATTTGCCAAATAGGTCTGCTAATAGCGTTTGCGGTGGTAATGACCGTTTAACAAGATACGTATAGAAACTAGGTCACATCCTCTTGTAATGAATAAAAGAAAAAAAAAAAAAAAAAAAAGGTCACACCCTCTTGGTCTGAACCTACGAGTGATCATCCATGATCAAATGACTAAGGACTCCCCCCTCTACCTACACCCACCACAATTTCAATTCCCTCTACGGGTGTCTACCACGCACTCAAACCTCACTCTAACCTTACCGGCCGGGCAGTCCCACTCCCACCACACTATCTCGCTAACGCACGTAGGCAACCACATACATACCCATACACCCTATAGTGTTTATTCTCCTCTGATAAGGGATGAACGCCTAGGTACCCTACATACCTATTCTAACGTCTAGCTTGACATAACAACTGGACCGCCCATGTATCGACTAGTACCAAAAAAACAGCGCAAGATTCGATCTGCACGCTCACACACCCTTTCTATGCTCTGCTCGCCCATCAAGGATCAGCCGGGAACGGGTATCAGATTCCAGATTTGCACGTGGGATATCGAAGCTTCTGGATTCTGGGTCGGTGCCGGAGCTGTATTGAGGGAGGCAGGATAACAAAGTTGTGCATGAGGATACTTCATGGCGGGTGGTATTATGGAATAGTAACCGTCTCCACGTCAACTAGAGATGGGGGTTTACTCTACGTTTGGAGGGGGCGACCCGAAGATCTACTCTACAGTGCTCCATGGGCTCCATGGGCTCCACGGCCCGGATGGGTATACTATGCTGTGAGGTAGGTGGTGTAGATTCCGATTAGATATTCCGAACCAAACCCCCACTATCTACATATCTAATCTACCTTTTACTTACATCTTTCTTCGGCCAACCAGAGTCTTAAAACTGGGCTGGAGATACATATGTATAGCTGCTAGCTCATATAGCAGAGCAGCAGAGCACCTACCGACACAGACCCCCACCCCTGCCACGTTAAGAAAATATTTTTTTTCTTCACAGACCCTACCTACATATGCCTACTTGCCTTACAGACAGACAGCCAGACATACAGACGTTGATGTTGTATGAGTTGTCCTTCCACCCTCCTTTCTTTTACCCGGCGCATCTCCCTCCTGGTCTAAGCCCAATTAACTACGCAATGCAACGCACGTACCCCAACGGCGTCTACCCTTCAAGGGAAAATTTTCTGGACGACTTGATTTGCGCGGGTAATTTCATGTTGCAGTACAGGCGTTTAGCCAGGGAATTGACGGCCGCGCGCTAATGGTTTGGAACTGCCGGATATGGCGTGTGGAGTACGCGCTGGCCTGGAATGAGTTATGAGGATGGTGAGTAGAGTGTAGAGTAGAGTAAGTACTAGAGTAGCTGTGTGTGAGGGGGTAAAAAATAATAATAATAATGGATGGATGGATGAGATACGTAAACTACGGGAGCGGCTCGGGGCGCTGCGTTGCGTGGGTGCGTTCCGGCGCCCTGGTGTGTGGAGTTCTAGTTCCGAGAACTGGGTACATACAATGGCAGCTATTCTTTTTTTTTTCTTTTCTTTCTTTTTTTTTTTTTTCTTTCTCTCTCTGGCAAAAGAAAGGAAGGGCAGAATGAGCAAGTCCTCTCTCTACCCTAAGAGAAGATTTACATCACCGTGGTGGGGTACTAGCGGTGAACAGTTATAAGGCCACTTACCTATTGGACGGCGATATTTGCATTTGTCGTGACATTGTTCCCGTTACGAGCTGGGCAGGGTACCTACCGGTAAGTACTAGAGCAGCTTAGGACATTTACTCTGGAATACGCTTCTTCTTTTTCACAAGCAAATTATGTGTGTTGGCCACCGACCGCACTACCTACATACCTACCTTCTTTTCTTTTTTATTTCTTTTCTTTTCCCAACCATGTAGCTAGCTAGTACTCTTCATACTCTCGCAACTCCCATTTCTTCTTCTTCTTCTCCCTCCCAGACAGAGATCGTGAACATGTCTCAGACGGCCTATCCTACTTCTTCTTCTTCTTCTTCTTCTTCTTCTTCTTCTTCTCTTTAGCAGATATTAAGAAAACAGAGACATTATGACAGCGAGAAAGGAACCGACCCCCACACCACACCACCACACCACCGATCGTAGTACGTAGGCATCCAGCAGAGCATACCCACGAGCATATAGTAGAATATCTACACCCCCAACCAGAAAAGTAAAGTAAAGTAAGTGACATCTGCAGTCATCACAGTGTTACAACGAAGCTTAATCCCCCCCCCCCTCCATGATCCTTATTCTGCCTAATCCCCGGGAGGCTTCAAGACCATGGTATGTAGTCGCTGCTAGTATGACAACGCCCAATCCCGCCGTATCGTATCGATAGCTACCTACTCTAGAGTAGCAGGCCTCGGTGAGACAGCAGCATCCGGAGAAAAGACATGAAGGAAGGGGAAAAAAGGAAAAAAAAAATGGTACCTCGTGCTTTAGTGGCTAGGTAGCATGGCAGCATGGCAGCATGGCAGGCAGGGAGGGATGTGCATTCCTGGGTTGGACCGTTGAAGTAGGTTTAAATTTTTTTTTCTCATACTGCTACTCTGTATGTACATACTTTCGTGCCTGTCTATGTCTGTGCTGCTGAGATACAGTACATAGAGTGATGAATCATGACGCAGCCCGACATGCTCTAGAGTAGCAATCTCTTATCATGAATCCCGGCTATCAGTCTACCTACCTAATCTATCACTTCACTCATTAAAAAAACAAAAACCGACAAGTAGGCAAAAATTATTTGCCTACTCGACAAAAACATAAAATGCCACCGTGCACGGCCCCAGTGCACCGGCTCGGGAAGCTCCACCAATCCCCGCCAGCATGGCATGGCATGGCATGGCAGGCGAATTCCAAACCTTCTTTCGCGGGGCCGCGTTCTGCTTCCCCATCCGTGTATCCTTTTCTCCCTCCCCTACGTCAGGCCGCCTCCCCCTGCGTGTCTCATGACTGCGCAGTAAGCAGGTGCTCCCTCACCTCACTGGCCCTACTCGCGAGCCAACCACCGCCGCTGCACGTGCAGCCAGAGGAATCGACGTTTACTATGGGTATCGTGATATATACCGACAGAGTTAACGTCGTCGTCGTCCGTTTTTCCTACTCTTGTTCGTTCCGTACTGTGCGTACGCAGGTCCCCTACCAACCTAGGTAGAGAGTAGGTAGCTAACCAAACCTGCCCCCAGAACCCACCCCGCAATCCCCGCAAATTGGCCACCCCCGGATTTTAATCGCGGCGGGGGATCAGATCGGGGGTAAGTAAGGCAGTAAGGTAAGGTGGGCAGGTCAAGGAGACGGCGGTAGTGGGAACTTCATCTACACGAGATGGATAGGTGTAATAGTGCCTGTAGCTAGCCGGTAGCTGTCTGTAGCTTTGGACGCTTTGGGTAACTACGACGACGACGGTGACCGGCGGCGGCGGTGAGAGTACGGTTCTCGTGCCGTATCATATCGGGTAGGCAATCGGTGGTAGTAGAGATTTCATTTTCTTACCTGTAATATTATCGTGGCTGTACCCAGGAATGACCACACAAAAAGGGAGAGGTGGGGGAAGTGAAAGAAAGAAAAAAAAGAAAGAAAAAAGTACTGCATCAAAAAAGCCAGAAGCCAAAACCAAAACCAAAACCTGAGGGTACCTACCTCACCTCTGTCCCATAGCCCATGAGTCCCCCCAGAGGGCTGGTAAACCAATATAACCGGTCCCCAATGCTCCAATAAGTAGGTAACATTTTACCACCCGAACTTCTGCCCACCTGAGCTCCTCCTGCCAGCTGCCGGCACAGTATCATCCCAACCAAACGCCAGGGGTACCAGCAAAGTACTGAGCTCCCCCATTCTTTACGAACATGTCCCATCTTGTGTTCACCTCAAGATCCACCGATATCAAAAGCCAGGAAGCGACGTCCACGATCGGGATCTATCAAGAACAGGCCTGAACACGCGACAGGGCTAGCTACCATCCACACTCTGTCTCTAGAGCAACGATAATCAACGTGTTCGGGAGATCAGTGTAGGAATTGCCTATCAGAGCCACTGGCGGTGGTTTCAGATGTGCTGTAAGCTTGTTGCCCTTCGGAAGGGTATGTAGACTACCTCGAGAGATGGGGCGGCGAGGGAGGGGGGGGGGGGATCTTGGATTGCACTGAAACAAGGGGATGGGGGAGCCTGTATGCTGCTGAAGAAAGATATTCCATCTTTCCTTCCAGATCGCCATACCAGCACCCCCGAAAGCAGCAGCAGCAGCATATCTCTAACCCATCTGCTGCGCTGCTCCAATTCGACCATGGTACCTCTATCCCACAGCAATTCCTCTCCCTCCCACCCCCGGGATCATTACTGCTTGAGTATTTCACCTAGATCTGAAGAGAAGATATTCAGGAGTCATGATGATGGTGACAGACGTCAATTCAGAGCTGTCTCTGCCTCCGAACAACACAGCAACCTGCCTGGGATCTCCATCCACGAAGCTTAAGAAACCTGTATTTGCCTTCCTCTACCAGGTAGGCAAATCTTCCCAATGCGCAAGTGCAAATGGGCTACCGGTAGGCTGGGACGACGAGCCATTGGAACGACACGATGCGCTGGCCAGGGGTGGCTGGGCTGGGCATGGAGCATGGGGGGCGTAATTCTCCGATGGGCTCGGGATTGGTCAAGTTCCTTCTTGGTTCTGACTTTGTCAGGAACTTGCACGCGGAGCAGCAGAACAGGAAAGAGACAGAAAGACGGAAAGGAAGAAAAAAAAAAAAAAAGAAAGAAAAAAAAAAAAAAAAAACTAAATCTCACGATGAAGTTTGAATCCGCTGAGGTGGATGGTTTGGATTGTTTTGCGGTAAAGCCGATCATTACCAATCCCCACGATAAAGGCCTGAAGCACACACTAACCCGAATACTTCAAAGCTCCACGCGATGCCCAGTTGGTTAATTACAGCCAATATCGTGGACTGTATCCCGACATAGCTAGACACTGTCAATGACAACCAGAGGGATCAGAGCAGATGATCGATAGATGGATGGGGCACTGTCCATCCATTGGGGGCGGGGAAGGGAAGGGTTGTGGATTGTGCTGTGCGGGGTTGAATTCGTTCATTCAGTGGAGTCGAGTCTGAGTCATGCCATTTTATTTTATTATTGTTTTCCACTAATTTGTTACTCCTCACCGGTGCGGAGAAAAGTTTGGGTATGATAGAGAAACTGTTCTCGTGATACCAGATCGATGGAGTGCTTAAGCTGGTCAACGGACAGAGAGAAGAGAGAGAGCTAGAGCTAGAGTGGAAGAGACGGCGGACGTGAATGTGATTGGTTTGCAGAGAATCTGAGCCTCAACCTCGGTTGGGGCCAAATATTCCAAATAAGCCACCTGTCGTAATTCCTCTAGCCAACCGCAACATTCCAAATGAGCCACCTGCTGGCTCCTGCACGTAACCCTTTCCCGATCCAGCCCCAAATAGATCCTTACCTGACTTGGATACGCATAAATAAATAAGTGTGATATGAGGCTTTCACCGGTGGGGGCCAAAGAAAGTGAAGCCCCTCCAAACAATCCCATTCATTTTGTTTTGCTTGCTTGACACTTGGCCCCGCAAATCAAACCTTTTAGCACTGCCACTCTCATCTTGACAAAACAATGCCATTTAAACATGTTGGCTGGGGTTCGTCTGTCCGCCCTTGCCGCGAGTAGCGTACACTAATCCCCGACAAGTCTTCCCCGACCACAGGATACGACGGTCACGGTGCACACAGCATATCATCTTCTCCAGGATACGAGAATACTTCACCTTCCTCAGCGCTGACAGATGATGATGACGATGATGGCTGATGGCTGATGGCTCATGTATCCACCATCCCATCATCTTCACGTCGGGAATGTTTCCCCAGAGCAGTAAGGAAACTCTGTTTCCTTACATACAAACACGCACTCGGAAAGAGGCCGAATCATGCTCTGTTTCGCAAGTAACTGTAAAAAAAAAAAAAAAAAAAAAAAAAAAAATACGAGAATGTCTATGCTCCACACGCCTAAGGAAGGGGAAAGGGATAATAAGGAAAGGGCAAAAGTAGAGCCCGTCTGTCCGACGGAGATAGTTATTTGGCCCAATGATTACATGAGACTTTGACGTGCATCCGAGATTCTACGGGAGGCGAGAGGCAAAGACGTAATGTAGAGTAAATGCAATGGCTACATGGAGTAGAGTAGAGTAGAGTAGCTGAGGAAGCACCTGTCGGGCATATGTTTTGCCTTCTTTGAATTCGCTCGGCACGCCTTCGGAAGGTGAAGCAACAGGGACGGCATGCGCAGAAAAGCAACCATTACCAAAACAGCCAGACATACAGAACCCGACAAAACGCACTATGCAAACAATTCCCATCGGGCTGACTGATTGATGCTTACCAGCCCAGGTTTCCCGGAGAAATAGGATCATAAATCATCATAATCATAATCATAATCATAGCATTCATAACTAACATATGGTAGTATTATTAGTCTTACCCATGATGCAAAAAAAAAAAAAATACCAATCATCACTGTACCAATATCTCTTTAGATACCGAGATCACGTCAATGACGCCAGCACTCCATCCCTCCACCACCACCCCGCAAAGCAACGCAACACAACGCAACCACACCACAACATCAACCCCGGGAGATCATCAGTCATGACCGCCTCGAAACAAGCCAGGATCGCCGCCACAGCAGCCAACATCAACCCTGACCCTGGGTGATGGGCGCTCGTTGTCGCGGGGACAACCAATGCGGGGTCCACTTACCCTGAGTAGGTAGGTAAGGTAGGTAGGGGGAACTCTGTTTGTTTTGATTTTGGTTTGCCCCGTCCATACTTTATCGGCGTATGGCGGGGTATAGGGAAGTATTGTTAGATACGTAGACAGGGACTCTACATCTACGTGCCCTGATCTAGACTTGGTCATTGCAAGGAGACATCCGGTGAAATTGGGCACAAACAGCTCCACCGATTCTAGCGCGGCTCACTCTGCTCGACTCCGCATCAAGCACAAGTCAAGTGCCTGCGTGTGATGTGCTTAGCTTGCTTTGGTGCCTCATGCAGCGGGCTCGTTTTTCGATCCGTATGTCAAGAGTAGAGAGAGAGAGAGAGGGAATGGGGCCTGGCTGGTTGCGAGGGGAACGGGTGATGGATGGATACTGATTGATTGTTTACATCTCGATACTTGCCTCCGGTGGGACCACGGGGCTGGCGCAATTAATATATCTGGTATATACATAGAGTATGCCTATGTACCTAGGTACATGTGGAAGTCTCCTTCTTTTTCAGAGGAAATGGATATGTATGTATGTATGTATGTACTTGCCGTAGGTAGGTACTGTAACTTATGTACATTACTCTGCTCCGCTCCGTAGGTTCACATTTTTCCAGCGAACAGAACATAGCTAATAGAGGTATATTTGCACTGTTGCGTGCGTGCCAGTGCGAACTCGTCTGCGCGAAAAGCAAACCTTCCCTTCAACTACGTAACATCCATACTTTAATCTAAGCCTCATGCTCACCTCCGTCAATCACGACATCAGGGCGAGATGGCCCCATCTTCTTTCTACCCCTCCGTGGTGCCCACCCCCCGTCCGAAGCAGGAACAGGACGATAGGGACATCACGCGCAAGCCTAGTCCATGGATGGTGGATGGTGGATACCTAGTGGTGGATAGGGCCCCATCCATATGTGGAGGTGGGGAAAAGGAACACAGAGAGCGATAAGGCTGCGGATGTAGGCGGACATACTGTACTTAGTGCCTTTTTTGTATGTATGTATTTGGGTAGCTAGCGAGGTTTTTTTTTTTTTTTTTTTTTTTTTTATAACTGGGAGTGAGTGACACGGCGAAACAGTCACATGGAGGACTTCTTCCATGTCCTCCGCAGAGTCAAGTAAGAAATAGTACCTCTTGGGTACTATCATAGCATCATCAACCACCATCCATGTCTTGGGGCTGGCCTGTCTTGTCGACAGAAGACAGATGCGATGACCTAAGCTAACCAGCTGCTTTACCGAGAAACTTAAACTTGATTCACCCCGCGCATCATATCATATCTCAAGTTCACACATCTGCTCCCCATATCTGTTTCCCCCCCTCCTCCTCTTAGCTCTCCCCCTCCCTAGCCAGTGAGGTGTTGCGCGTGTTGGGGATTGACACCTAACCCTGGCTAGGCCTAACCACCCCCATGTTCTCGAAGATGAGCGTGGAAGGGGCAGCAGATAAGGTGAAGAAGGTTGGACCCCGCATTGGAGAGATTCCCTTATCCGCAAGAATGATAGGGTAGGTGGGTAGGGTAGATGGCCAGTGAGCTATGGGCGCTTTAGACTGTGTATGTATGTATGTATGTATGTATGTATGTAGATAGATATCGACAACGAACGCCTGAGGTGAGGCGGCAGCGGCAAACATACACAATTAAACTGCACAAAGCAGGGTCAAGTGAGACAGATGTCATAATCGTAAACAATATTTATATTTTCGTTTTTGCACCTGCATGGAGCCCGAAGAAATGAGTGCAGAGTAACTGTGAACTGATGTATGGTACATTTGCTGTGTTTGTGTTTGTGTTTTTGGCGGTTGGTTGGTGTGTGATCTACATCTACATCTTTCTGTCTGGCGCCTTTCGTTCGCTCGAGGAACAAGCATGTACCGCCGGCTCATATGCAGCCGAAAAAATAAATAAATAAAAAGTTCTTCAATCTATCTATCGCATCTCCAACCAGCCAGCCAGCCTGAGTCGAAATTCCTACAATTATTATTACTGCTGCTGCGGTGCTACCTAGTGACTGACTGACTGACATACATATCTACCTTTGGCCCTGGCACTTGCCCTCTTGACTGTTGTACCTAGCCAGGCTTTTATATCTTTGGCAAGGCCATTGTAACATGTAGGGTACAGGTGCGCCGGACGGCACCTCACATCAAAGTGCATGCTTGTCAGTTGTAAAATCGGCCTTACCCACCCCCCATGCCATGCCATGCCATGCCATGCCATGCGTGTGTGCACATCTATCTATCTGGCGGCGGGTGGAAGGGGGAATTTCGGGGTAACTTTTGTTTGGTCTGTTTCGTTTCTGCGGTGTGTGTTTCCTTGGGGCTGGGGTGGGTTAGGTGGGGTTGGTGTTGGTGGTGGTGGTGGTGGTGGTGGTGGTGGTGGTGGGTAGGTGTTCGTGCGAATCGGCAGGGCTCTGCTAGGTGAGGCATCTGGATGCGACCTTTGACATGACAGTGTCCAGGGAGGGCAGGCAGTTGAAGCGGAGGAAGGTGAAGAATAATCACCACCACCCATCATCGTCATCATCATCATATGTAGAGCGAGTTACATACATGTAGGCAGAACCTGCAGCAGAAGAATTGAGGGGAGGGGAGGGGAGGGAAAGGGAAAGATAAAGTAAGAGCGGGCGACCAATGGACAGACCAGTTTTTACCCTTCATGGGGCGGGCGGTCACACTGCAGTTACCATTACCATTATCTAGAGTATGTACCACCTTGGTCGTCCACCTGCTGCAATGACCACCACCGTTCTGTCCGTCCATCGCCGCCGCACGTTACGTTGGAGGTTTTCGAAGATGCTGGTAAGTGAGATGGAACGGAAGACAGATGTGGTGATGATGAACATGACCGTCCGTCCGGGGAACGGAAGCGTGGCTGTCTCGAAACAGCAGCAGAGCAAGAACGAGGGGTAGGGTTGTTATGTATGGGTTAGGTAGTTTTGAATACTTTCTGTGGACTTCTCAATGGTTCCGTGCTAGCTACTTGAGGGCATTTGCTGGTCGGTGCAGGGACCAGGAGGGGTAGAGAGGTATGTCTAAGTATATGTCTCTCTGTGTCTACCTACTCGTGTCATTTGCGTTTCCAGGAATGGGTTAGGGGTGGGCTTTCTGTTTTTGTTTTGGGGGGAACAGTTAAATATTCCCCGATATAGAATCCTTGGAGTTATTGGTTGTGTGCTTCGTGCTTGCTCTTGCTGAGCCCCGCTTGTGTGAATGTCGATTCGATGGAGTGGTTTTGGTTGTAGAGTGGTAGATGCATCTGTGGTGGTGCTTGCGGCGGCGGTGGCTAGCGAAACTCAGTCCAACCATAACCCCCATAACCCGTATGGTAGCAGTAGCCACCCCGAAACTGTCCAATGATCTTTGGCCATCCCACAAAAACCATAAACGCCCTGAGGAGTGCAGCAGACGAATTTATTTATGTTTATGTATGTGGTATGCGGTGAGAGCGTTAGACACCACCCAACATTACCCACCACCAGCCCTAGATCAGTCTGCAGGACCCGTTTATTTTTTCATTTTCAGATAATGTGTTTTTTTTTTTTTTTATAGTTACCAGGACGAGGAAACTACCACAACCGTCACCCACCCCCTACCCCTTCCACGCGCAGATGCAGTCCCATACGCGCCGGGAACGTGTGGCTGCGAAAGGGGAGCGAGGGAAACCTGTTGTGTGATTGTTTCCACATCAAGCAGTTGGTCGGGAAGAAGGGGAAGCGCAATTACTGGATTTGGCGCGTCACCCCTCCTCCCCTCCACTCCTCGAAAGAGTTTATTTAGAAAAAAAAAAAAAAAAAAAAAAAAAAATGGGAAACAGGCGAGTAGAAGAGATGAACCTATTTATCTGGCTGCATTGGCGACGATTTAATAATATATCACGAGGCAGCATGGAGTTTGTACCCAGAACAGTTTTGGGGGGGTCCCAACCCCCGATAGAACGGGACATTAATGGTGAGAACGAACTACCCTATGATTCCTACATAACGGTCCAGTGAAGGGGAAGGGGGGGGAAGGGGCTACGGGAGCCGCAAGGTTTGCTTTCGGGGAGGGCGGTTGTTAAATACATGTAGTGGTGAGTGTTTTTTTAGCGGAGGGGAAAGGGTGGATACTGGGGCCTTCTTGAATGTTTTTTTTGGACAACTCATCAAAGTGTATGATGGAATCGAGATCATTTTTATCTATGGTGGTTCGAAGGAGGAGGAGTAGAGGGCAAGAATGAACAGTATGTAGAAAGTAGACTGGCAGTGGACCTTTTTTTTCTTTTCTTGGCAGCAGGCTGTTTTTTTTTTTTTTTTTCCTCTCTTCGGGGGGGGCGGCGGCCATGAACCAGTGGGAGTTTGGGCAACTGCCAGTTACTTTTGGACTTTTGGGCCCTTGCTTGCCTGAGAGCTTGCCCCCTTCCCTGCTTTGGCTTTGCGCTCTGGCTGGTCGCTCCCCGCAGGGCGTTGTAAACCAATAAAAGTCCCCCGCCCTTTCCTTTTCATAGTCGCTGGCCGGTGGTTGCTGGTCAAAAGAGTCCAGTTGGACTAGACAGAGGAGCAGGAGTAGCCAGAGCAGGAAGCATGAGGAGCAGCAGAAGCAGAAGCAGAAGCAGAAGCAGAAGCAGAAGCAGAAGCAGAAGCAGCAGCAGCAGCAGTAAGAAGAAGCACCTTTCTTAGAAGCTACATGTTAGTAGCACTGGCAAAGGTACCAAGAAGCAGCAGGTAGGCAGGCAGAGGCAGAGAGAGGCAAGTCTTGGGAACATCCCGCTCTCCCCACCATCACGAATTGGACAAGTGATACCCAATAGCCCTGCTTGCCTGCTCTATTCCTTTCCCATCACCATCGCGCCCTCAATTCTCTCTCCATCCGGGCCACACACCCACACCCCATACCCACATACACCCACGCTCAGTCAGCGTCGCTCACCTACACATAACGCAGCTGCTGCTTGCTTGTCCACACACACACACACACACCCAAAAAAAATCCCCAACCCAGTCAGTCAGTTACTAGAACAACAGGCAACTACTTTTCGTGAAAAGTGAAGTTGGTTGTTTCGTCAATATTCTCATCACGCTCCTCCGCCGTAACCTCTTCCCCCCTACACTACTCTCTCTCCTGTATACCCTAAACTTACTACGCTCTTCTCTTGAGAAGTCTCTCCTACCCTCTTCCCCCCAATTTCTCTTTTCTGGAGACCTTTTATTTCCCTCCCCACACCCATCCTTCCCCTACCCCCATCTTGCATCTCAGTTGACCTAAACCCCCCCCTCCCCCTCCATTTCCCGAATTAACCAACCCCCCGCTTCTATCTATCGGTCGGGCCATCCATCCCCATTGCTCTCTTCAATCGTCCGCTCGGAACGAAAAAACAAACTCCGTGCTTTCTATCCATCACTGAACATTTGTTTGAACACTTTTTTTTTACTTTTCACCTCTCTCTGTTTCTGTTTTCTCTACAGTCCAGTTCCAATCCAGTCCCACGTTGCTTGTCCGGCATAGACATTCATCCGTCCTACCCCCCCCCCCCCCCAAAGAAATCCTCCAATCTTACCTATACCTCTCCTCCGGTTGCATTAACTTGCAATCGAAACAGCCACGAATTCTTTCTCTCCTCCGAAACAATCGAAACGTCGCTCATCTGATTTGACTGCTCTTTTGTTGCTCGAAAGGTCAACTCGGCTGCTTTGAAATCATTTCTCCGGGAAACGAACCTGTCAAGACAGTTGTTCGTCCCTATTATCCAGCCACCGCGCTGTGTTGTTAGAAATAAGGGAGGGGCCTCTTTTGCAAATAGACTCCCTCTGGATTTACCGGGCTTAGGCTTGCCTTTTCCTCACAAATTCATCTGCTTACTACTGCTATTTCTTCTGCTTCCATTACCTACTACTATTCTTTCATCTTCTACATCTCTACTGCATATTTTTGACGTCTTAACGTACTTGTACTTGTTTCTCTTTCATTCTTTTTCCATTACCCGCTAGCTGGTTACTCGTCATCGAATTACCATCTACGTATACAACGCACTGCAGGTTCTGCGAGCCACCACCGCTGCTTCCACTAAGCACCCCCTTTTCTTGAGAGCCAACCTCTCTTCCGCTTTCTTCGCCCTTCCACAGGAAAAAGAAAACCAGAAGAAGGCACAGCCAACCCTATATTGACCGTAGACCGTCAATATAACCCACCAGATCCACTGAGTGCTATAATCGTTCTTTTATTTCTATAACGAACTCAAGCTACCATCTGGAATCGTTGCCTGGCTTATTCGCATTAACTCAATCGACTAGTTTGCACATACCATACTACACTTTGCTCTCAATCCGGGAGAGATCGCCTTTCGTTCCATCGACGGTCAGTTCCTCCATTCCGGTCCTGATCTAAACAACTCAGTCTTGGCATCTACTGTTTCCACGCTACTCCGTACTTGGCATCTACTATTGCAACTACCATTACCGAGTACACGTCGTTCCCTCAAAAAGTGGCCACTACTACTAGCGCATATTAGATATCCCAATCCCCCCCCCCCTCCACCACCCTCTTCCCCCCTTCTTCAACACCAACACCCAGACTAGTTAATCTTAATCAATAAAAGTCCAACACCAGCAGCTGCACACCCCTCGAGCAGACGACTTTAACCAGTGGTCTCTGCTCGTATATTACAGCTACTACCCCCCCCCCCCTTATTACATCACTTTATGGCACTTCCGAAAATGACTACAGACCCCTATTCTGTCCTCGGAGTACCTCATGATGCCTCCGCTACCACCATCCGAACTTCTTACAAAAAGCTAATTCTGCAATGCCATCCCGATAAAGTAAAAGACGAATCATTACGTGAAGAGAAGGCGCAACAGTTCCAGAAGGTCCAGGAGGCCTATGAACTGCTGACCGATGCTCGCCGCCGGCGGAAATACGACGAAGAAGTAGTAAAGCAGGCCAAAGCGGCAGCAGAGGCGGCGGCTAAACCATCACCACCCCCGCAGCCGCAGCCACAACCAATGCAGACACCACACATGGCCCACGCACGCCCCCACTCGTCACATCGAAGTCCTAGTGGACAGTCTCCGGGCAGCGCAGAGAGGTCGTCAGAGAGGGCAGAGAGGCCCAGGAGGGAAAGGAGTTCTACTAACCCTTCACCGGACGACAGGGAGAGGCAAAAGGAGAGGGAGGCAAGACATGCCAAGAAACGGGCAGAGGGACGGGAAAGAAAGTCGAGGGAGGAGGCCTCATGGAGTCAGGAGGAGCAGACTGGGAGGAAGGAGACTGCAGAGAGATATGCCGCATGGATCAAGGAGGAGGAGGCGAAGAAGGCTGCAGAGAGGGCAAGGTTTGAGGAAGCTCAACGATATGCGCAGGCACAGGCCCAGGCACAGGCTCAAGCAGCGGCCGCAGCGGCAGCAGCAGCGCAGGCGCAGCATTCACATTCGCATTCGCATTCACATTCACATTCACGCCATTCTGACGAAGCGCCAAAGAGGGCATACAACAGGTACAACACCGACGATTCGCCGCGAAAATCGTCGTATGACGCCCGATACGAAATCCCGCCCGGCGCCGCACCGCCGCCAGTAGCTCCGGCACCGCCAACACTCGAAATTCGGCCTGGATATCTCGAAGCGAAGAAGGCTGAAGAGGAGAGACTTGCAAGGGTCAAGGCAAAGATGGGAGGAGATGACTTACCCTCCAGATCTGTTCCAGATGAGAGGACGGGTTTTGCGGCATCGGAAAGAGAACGGGACAGGCTGGCAAAGCAGGATTCGGAGCGCCGGGAGCGGGAAAGGGCTGAACGCAGTGGCAGAGATCGAGATCGCGGATCAGAAGTCCCTCAATACCGCGAAAGAAGATCCTCAAAGACCCCCCCATTGCGCCGAGGATCCTCCGTCACTTCACGATGCGATGAAGTTCCTTCAACCCCTATGATGCGCCCCGCAGCTGCAGCCTACGGAGCATCTCCCCCCACACACCAATCATCGTACTCTACCACCGGAACAACAACCTACCCCTCAAGGCCGCGAAGACACAGTAGTCCAAGCCTCGAAAAGCAGTCGTCCCGTGGTTATCGTGAGGCGCCGGGCCCCTGCGACTCAGGGTACTCGAGCCCATCAACCGATACGCCGGTTGCCGACAAGAAAGTGCCTACGCCTGAGATGCGCACTGCTGCAGACGGGTAAGCGAAGCATATGTCAATGATAAGTTTTTAACCTTTCACTAATTTTATCTCCCAAAGCACCGAACCCTTGAACGGATCATGGAAGAAGTACACCTTCGAGGTCTATGTCCGAGAAGGTGATGAAGAAGCCATGGCCCAGGCCAAGGGCGGCATACCGTCCCACTATGCTCATCGCCAAACGGGTTCAAGTTCACCCTCAATACACCCCGCCGACCCCGCAAACGGCCCCGCACCACCCCTCCCCGCCGAGCACATCCCGAAAGCAGCTGGCATGTATGGCGTTCCGTTCAGGCCAGTCAACATGTATCCTGTTGGCATCGACCCTCAATCAATGAACTCTCGATACCCCCCTGCACCAAGTAGCAGTATCCACCCACTTTCACCGCCAAGTAGCCACCACCCCGGCCACTCGCCTCATTCACCCCATGCCTCACCGCCAAGACATCAGAGACACCACCACTCGCCTACCCTCTCGCCCAGGATCGTTCCGGAGACGTTTGTATCACCAGGGTTGGCGAGATCAAACACGACGCCGTACCACTCACACTCGTCGCGATCCCGGGAAAGGGATCATGGGTATGGGTATGCGCCGCCGTCACTGGGTCGCAATTCCACTTTCTCTAATTAGTTTTATAACCATGTGTTTTATGTTAGCTTTTTTTTTTTTTATTTTTTTTTTTTTTTTAGATGAAAGCTGTGTCTTTTTGTTACTGTAGTAGTGGTGAATTGCGCCCCTTTTGTTTTCTGTGTGTCTGTGCTATGGGAAATATTTAAGGAAACGGAGAAATGGAAACGCTTTTGGGACGTATTTTTGGTTTTTTTTTCGGGGACAAGGGGGGGAGCAGGGGGGAAGGCCTGTTGTGATTTTTTCGATTCCAGTTTTGTGTTTTTATTTTCGGATCTTTCTGTGGGTGTTTATTGCTTATTTTATTTACTACTCATCTTTTTTTTTTTTCCTTTTTTTTTTTAGGTTGTGGTTGTGGTTGCGGTTTTGACGTGGTTTCAAACGATCGGTTCAAATGCTACTTCTATAGCTACAATCCCATTTTTTTTTTTTCGCACATGGCTCGCCATATCTCTCTCTCCAATCTCATCATGTTTTTCTGTTCCGCGGTACGGTACCGGTTGGGCTGGTTGGGGGGGGGGGGGGGTTTGGTGAATTCGTTTCCGCTCTGCTTGCTCGTCTCGTCTCGTCTCGTCCTGCGCTTGTCCTTGGTATCATATCATATTTTCTCTGGGTATGCTACCTGCTTCACATCTACATAGATACCAGTCTCATCGTTTTGCTTTTTCCTACCATGCTTCTTCTACCCATGCATCTCCTATCTCCTCGGTCCTGGGCGGGTATGTGCATTTGACTTGTGCATTATGGTTTTGTTGCTTTTTTTTCTTTTCTTTTCCTTTCTTTTTGTATGTGTGGATAATGCCGTTATGAATATGAATGATGGATGGATTGGTATGGTGGATATGGATATGGATATGGATATGGATATGGATATGGATATGGTTACATGATGGGGAATTGGGATGGGGAAGGTCAAAAATGGGAGGCTTGTTCTGCTTTGCTTTTGAATGCACGGGTTACGTACGATATGCTACTTATTACTTACTCTACATACCTGTTCTGTGTTCTGGTCCTTGCTTTGGCGGCGATATAAGGCGGCGTGGTGGGTGTCGAGCGAGTATCAGCGCCGAAAGCGGTGGAGCAAACAACACCCCGCCCATGGACCGATATATCTCGATTGGCGAAGAGTCGATAATCTCCATTACATACATGCATATATACATCATATCCATATCCATATTGACACAATGCAGGTAGACAAACCCGACTTTTCAGACAAAGGAAGGGAGGGAGTCGATACATGTACTTGCTCGACATATCGGAATTACATACATACATGTATATACATACATACATGCGCTGCATACGTCGTCTGCATACATAAAACCAAGATAGCACCCGGTTTACCCGCCCATCGAATCGAATCGATCGCGCACCGAATCGCCATCGACAAACATCACTTCAATCCCCTCAGTCAGTCAATCAGTCAGTCAGTCAGTTTGGCCCGTTCAGTCAGCCCTGGGGCCTTCATTTGGTGGTGGTGGTGGTGGTGGTGGTGGTGGTGGTGGTGGGGGGGTCTCAACCACCTGTTCTGTCGGCCTGGTTTGGTTTGGTTTGGTTTGGATGGAGAGGATAGCGGCAGGGACTCACTACAGCGCTAGGTAACGGACGCCATATGATGACACGACAGGGACAACGGTGGCTTTGTGTTGTGTGGTGGATGGGTGGGTGTTTCAGGGTGTGCATGCGCTGGGATGGTATATGGTGGAGGCGGGGTGGGTAGGTGGGTGCGGCGGCGGACCGACCGACCATTCGATTTTTTTGCGGGGATGGGATGGGATGGGATGCGGGAGTCAGAAGGGGATACATACCTACCTACCGTATTTATATTGTACTTGTTTTTTCTTTTTTTTCTTTTCTTTTTTTTTGCGAGTGGTTTGGTTTTTTATTCGATTGTTTGTTTTGCGCTGTATTTAGTGCTAGTCCGTTGCTGCTACTACTTCAATTGTGCCTATCATATCTATGTATTGGTCTTTGGATCCAGCTGTTGCGTCCCTTTGGCAAGAGTCGAGGAGGTACACGCCTATATCTGCGCCTGCACCCCATACTACGATGATCTTCGATATTCCCTTGTTGGGCTCTCACGCTTCGATGCGGGGTTTTGGAACTGCTAAACTGTTTTTTTGGTCTTCCTCTGATATCGCGGTGATATTGGGACGACAGGACAGTGCAGGCAGGCTTGTTTCTGGGGTACTTGTAGCCAGCCTTACTTTGTGAGGTTGGAGCTTTTTTTTTTTTTTTTTTTTTTTTTTTTTTTTTTTCTTTTAATTTTATGGTACATGGTACTCTCACCAGATACAAAAACACGAGATGGCAATGTCAATGATTGGAGAGCGATATATATATATATATATTGGTACCCTACATGTGCATATTCGCTCAGTCCGGTTGACTATGGCATGTACATAAGCTTTTTTAAACATCACCCACGCGTGACATCATGGGTGGAAAACTTCTCGAAGATTTTTCACGGCAGGGCAGAGGCAGAGGACGATGACTTGGTACCGTATCTGAGCTGTTTCAGGATTTGGGGAGAGGTATTTGTGGGGATGGAGTTGGTAGGTAGGTAGGTAGGTAGGTATATGCCTCTAGCTTTGCTACTCTACTCGTGTGGTAGGTAGGTAGGTACATATTCTCAAACAGGACGTCTGGAAAGTAACGACGCAATGCCTGCCGGGTGTTTTACTTGGCGTTTTTTTTTCCTCACTAATGGACGGACGGACGGACCCCCAGTCATGTGAAACCAACGACGATGTCAACATCAGTTTCGTTTGGCTGGCGGCGATCGAGGACGCACGATGGTCGAAACAGAACAGAACAGAACAAAACAAAACAAAACAAAACCACCACCGGCCCCTCTCTCATCTGCAGGTGGGGTGATATAACCATGACACGACCGGCCAGACAGCGAGGAGAGGGTATCTCGCTTGGTGCAGCTACATAGATAGCTCCGACCAGTCGGGCCAAAAGAATTATCTCCTATGCAGAGACCCAATTAATCGCTTAATAGTGCACATACGCCCTAGGTGTAATAGCTTTTCTCACAGGCGAGCGAACCAGATGCCTTGTTTCTTGGGGGGATGATGTCTTTTTTTTTGGCCGGTCTGGGTAGTGGTGCATGCGTGGCAGTTGGGGGGATGTTTTTTTTTATTTTCTTTCTCTCATTTGACAGCCGCCACACTAGTTGACATGGCGCATCGGAATTGGGTGGATGGGATTGGGATTTTTTTTTTTTTTTTTTTTTTGGGGGGGGGGTGTTTTTATGTGTTTGACATCACAAAAGATTTCTGTGGGAGGTGATTTTGGGTTCCCCGCCGACTCTTGCTCCATACCATACCATACCATACCATACCATACCATACAGCAGCGGTGGAAACGCATGCGCGCGTGGTCTGGTTGAGAATTTTTTTTACAGCGCTGACGACCGACCGACCCAATGGGCAGAAGCCGGCCGGTTCTTGCGTGCACACACACCTTTTTGTCTTTCTTGGTGGAAAAGAGTATTTTTTTTTTTTTTTTCCGTTCCGTTTTAGCTCAGCTTGCTATCTACTCTATGTTTCTCTCCAGCTTTAGCTAGGAGGAGGGGTGTGGGGGGGTTCATCATCGATCGACGGCGCAAATTGTCGGATTCCGGGGAAGTGGCCCTGGTCGATATGTAGAAAGATACAGTACATACACTAAGTAGAAGTAGTTTGCAGGTCTCATTTGTTTTATGTCCGCGCTGGACTTCTCTGCGACGGAATTTGACAGGTTACAAAAAAACATATTCTTTTTTTTTTCCTTTATTTTTTTTTGTTTTAGGGATTTCAGTTTGGGCGCGTTGATTCTCCCCTCGGATCGAACAAACGTTTTGACGTACTTTTCTCTCCCCGGTTTTTGGGGAAGGAGAGTTAACGGCGTCCGGCGGGCGGGCTAGGCTAGGTAGGTATCTTGCTTGTTGTTGGTTGTGTCTTAGGTAATTCAGGCCCGCCCTGCCCTACCCGCTGCTTTTTTTTTTTTTTTTTCCTTCCCCCCTTGACTGTTGTACGTAGTTGGTTTTTCTGAGTGAGAGGACAATTTTTTGTTGAGTGGTTGGGCTCGGTTTGGTTCTCAAGTAGCCTGGGCTGAGTTTTTTTGGTACGTACGATATGTAGGTATTCCTTTTCTCTGGGTACCTGAGCGAGTCGGTGTGTCTTTTTTTTTTTTTTTTTTTTTTTTTTCTTTCCACAAGTCTCTACTCCTACATGTAGGTAGTGCAATGGGGGCAATGCTGGACGCGGCCAAGTCCTCCATCTACATACTACTCTCGCGTGCAGATCAGTACTCGGAATGGAATACCTACTATTTCAATAGCTAGGGTCAATTAACTAACCCTGTAGCACCTCAAGATCTGTGTAGGACAGGGGAAAACGGCGCAGGATGGAATACCAGCGCAGCAGGATGAAGATGCACATACATTGGCGCTGTTTCTGGCAAATGCGTGTGTAACGGCGCGAGAGAAGAGGGCGTGTATGTAGTGTGTATGTATGTATGGTTGGAATACTCCTGATTAGAGTAGAGTAGAGTAGAGTAGAGTAGGTAGAGCACCTACCCTACCTAGACCTGCGGATTGGGGGGGGGGGGGTTCCCGCTGTTACTCAACATAAAGTAAGTACATAACCTACTTTCTTTTTCCATTTTCGCCCCACGAGAATCATGTATGTAGTAGAGTAGGTCGAACCCATGTAGGTAGGTAGGATAGGATGCATCAGAGCCTCAAGGCGGAACAACATACAGGAAAAAGAAATCTTTTTTTTTTTTTTTTTTTCCATCGTTGCACCAAAGACTGTGTGATTGGCGAGTCTCGACACGGTGGATCACTCGCTAGCTGCATATTGTGAAATGCTAGACTGAGTGCACCACTGATAACAGGGCGACGAGTGATATCCCGTGACTCACGGTTACTCAGGCAATGGATGTATGTATGGTCGAGTATCCAACAAGATGGTCCCCCCTGTCACGCTCTGGGCGAGAGGAACGTTGGGGTTGAGGCGGGTATGTCAACTAATCCTGCCTCAGGGGGGTGTGTGCGGGGGTTATTATCGTTGCTGTCAAGAGGACGTAGCGCCCAATTGATGGGGTATGTGGAAAGAAGGGCCTTGCTTATTGCTGTTTATAATCAAAGCCCTAGCGCTGGACGTGGTGTTGGGAAGTGTTGCCATCACGGGGATCTGGGAAGATCTGTGCTCTGGATATTTATTGTTCCCGGCATGGGATTGAAGCAGGGTCCATGCCTGAGATTGGCCGTGGGATTGAATACATACATAACGATATCTATAAGGTGAGCGTCTGCATGTGTTTCCCGAAAACACACGGCCAGGAAGCAGGAAACAAACAAACCATGGGGACCTTGACGATCAAGTAAAAAGTCTGTCTGTCTATGCGAAAGGTTGGCTGCAGAACCCTACATACATGTACCTTCTCAAACCACGAGCTCCGACAGCCCCGAGGAGATGCAGGTGGGACATTTCCCAGCCGTACAGTCAATCCCGGGATGAGTAAACATCTCCTCCATCACGTAATCTGGCGAGCCCTACATACATACTCCGACCTCGAGGCGCCTCTTTTTTTTTTTCGTGGTGGGTTTGGTTGGGGGTTGTCCACTGTAGCTGCCCATGCAAGGTACCGATATCCAGAGCAGAGTACACATCCCAATTGACGGCAGGCCTGCCTTGCGGCTTTATTCGCAGGGCAGGAAATAAAAATATACATCTCTGCCGCACAATCAGCGCTTGGTGGAAGCCACGCTTACATAATGTACTGGGTTTGTTTTTCGCCCCGTCTTTTCTTTGCAAACTGGGCAGGTACAGCGTGGTCCCGGTTTTTTTTTTTTTTTTCACTTTTTATAGAATAGACTGGGTGGGGTGTTTGGAGGAGAAGATGGCGTTGGGGGGTTTTTGTTTTTGTGGAAAATGGATTTGGGGGCGGGGGGTTGCTATGCCTGAGTAAGGGGAGGGTTAGGGATTGTATTGGTGATGGACTGTTCTGTATAGGTTAGGATTTCAAAAGGGTATTACGGACTCATTACTGCGTTCTGCCCAATTCACTCGTATGTAGCCTATCCAAGACGGCTCCGTTCAGTACCTAACCGTCATTCTCACATGCACCCCGTCTTCCCACGTAGGATTACCCAGCCCGCGGTATGGACTCTAAAAGCCCAGTCTGTATCGCGATACGTCATTGACCAAGACCCTACATACTCCACCTCACAGCAGCAATGCAGGTAGAGCGCCGCTGTCACCTTTGCATGTCGGCGGAAAAGTTCCGCAGCTAGCTGATCGCTGTTCACTGCCCCCAGGAAGCCAATCTGGCGGTGAGCGGAGTCAGAGTGATGGACAGTGATCGTGTAATAAAACACGCAGAAATATAGATGGTGCAATCGTTCCGACACTGCAGGTTTGCCGTTCCTGGTGTGGGGTTCGTTATCCTGATATTGGTACTATCTGCGAGAAGTCGAGGGGTTTGAGCGGCAGAGATGGGTAGAAGACATGTACTCTTTATCGATAGAGCCGGAAAATACACCCTGGTGTATAAACAAGTCAGTTGTAGTATCCGTACATCTACCAACGGACTCGACGCAACGCAACTCAGTTACAAACCCATAAATCGAGTGACACCCCATGACCACACCACAACTACCAGAAACCGCCAAAACCACCCTGATACCAGTCAGAGTTCCAGCAGGCCACACCCACAGGTTCTAGATAAAAACAACCCACCGACCGGATCTATGGCTATATTTATATTCATTGAACCCTGGTGATATCAAGACTGCAACCTAACCATCGGCCTGGGGTCAACCGATTATTTAATATACATGTAGTTACAAACAGACCCACTAGTATCGATTGATCGCTCTTACACTCGCCGTCCGAATGTCTGCATTCCCCTTGCCCAGTTATCCCTCCCCCACAGTCGAGCCCAGGAGCGAGTCTCCAAAATGTGGTTTTTGGCAGTAACTAACTGACTATTGCGTCAAAGAGGACAGAAATACCCCGCGCACGCGGCATGGTGTCATACAGGCTACGAAAGAGATGAAACATGTTTGAGTCGTTTATCCACGCAAGGAATAAACCCGCGAACATTCATAGCCCCAAAAGAAAACCAACGCTACAGCGAGCCCCCAAACGACCAAACTAAACACCTAGCGACTCGGTTGTGTGTAATCAACAATAAATCACAGCCAAGGCCAAAAACACTCTGCCGCCTCCATACCTCTCCCATACTCCCCGTGCCCGCACCCGTATAAACCAGCCTAGCCCCCAATGCTACATGTGAGAAAGCAAAAGGCAGAGAAGAACCCGCAACGACAGTGAGGAGAATGGTCTTTCCTGTGCGATGAGTCAGCTGGGAGTCGAGCCTGGGTCGGGCGCAGATCATCGAGATATTATAATGGCAAGCGCTCGTGATACCACTACACCACTGACTCGTGATGGCTTGGTGCTAGGAGGGCTTTAACCTGAGCAGGGATGTTTCGGTGGGCTGGGGGTGGGGTTGCAATGATTTTAGGGGGTGGTGGGGAGTGGTAAAGTTTGGCGGCGGGGGGTGTTTGTGGGTTAGTGGGATTGGAATCGTTGTAAGGTTATATTAAAGGTTATATTAAAGGTTTACTTTAAGCTGCTTATTTCGGATTGTGGTGGCGGTGGTGATGGTGTTGATGGTATTAATTTTGATATTTAGAACCCGATGAGTAGGGTGTTTTGTATGTAGTAATCTTTAGAATGCAAACCTAGTGGGGCGATCATAAAGTCATAGATATCTGGTGTATGGTCCAAGCGTGTCTCGATACAACGCCTTGTTGAAGCACCTCGGCGATGCGCCACGAAACGTGATGGGCGATGTAGATACTGAAAAGGCTTTACAGATCTGGAACTTGGATGCTTGGCTAAAGACGTAAGATCAGATTCGTCGGACAGTGGTATGCACTTGAAATATGTAGGGGAAGCGAGATACCGCGGAGGAGATAAACCGATCCCGCAAATCCTTAACTAGCGGCCACGGCTGTCTTAGTCGGCTAACACTTACAAGGAAAAAAAAATTCGATATTCAACCAGGATTCCATATGCATGCCAGTACTCTGGGGGTTAGGAATAAAGACTATCCGATCCAGTGTTCAATAATAGTGGGTTTGTCAGTAGTGCTCTCATCTAAGTTCTAGCCCGCGAGGAGACGTGTGGTCTCCATATCTATTATTCAAGCGCGTGATCGATCTCGTGGTGGGCTTTGAATTTGGCCCGATTTCAAGGTTTGGGGCTTATAACTCCTCTCGTTATTCAAGCCGCACTTTCATGATTATCTGTTTTTCAGCATGCCTAAGCCCTCATCTTGATACCAATATTCATTATAACTAGCGGCCTTGCAGCCAAACACTGACAACTACAGTCAAGATACAGCGGAAAAATTACTTACCAGTATATCTACCAAATATCATAAGAAAAGGATCAACTCACCGGTGCGGAATTACAACAAAAAGATATACTTACAAACCTCAAACCCACTCCAATGCCTCAAACCCCCACAGCTCCCATCCCCATCCCCTCCCCCGCCCGCATATCCACCCCCCTCGGAACCTACACCATCACCCTTGAGTTCTCCCCCTGGTCCTTCCCACGCCTTTTCCTCGCCCGCTTCGGGACCCAGTCACCGCATATCACTCGATCCTCACCGCCCCCACCATTAACTTCGCGATCCGCAACCTACTCGGAGTATGCAGGCTCCCCGATGGACTGGAAGAGTGATCACACTACTCCTCGCGCATCCCGGTACAGTGGCTACAGCGGCGACACTACTCCCATAGTATTCCATCACGAGGAAGATAGCGACAACGGGAGTGACATCTCCTCAGAAGAGGGTGAAGACGAAAACCATCTCTCCCACTATGCGAACAGCGACAAGCAAGTATCACTTCTGTACACGACGCGGCACCGCGGCAACAGCCCACGGCTCTATAGGTCCTCCGTTGAACGGGAGGATGAGGACTTGATGCTCTTTGAGACACCGGCGCCGCGGGCGCGACCAAGTAACCGGAATACTCCTGACTCTGTGATTTATCCGGAGGACAGCGTCTCGCAGGCGGATATGCCTCGCCCACCCCTGAGCGAATACCATCTTGAGGTGCCATCGTTGTATTGTCTGTGGAGGATAAAGTGGACGCTGCTTGTGCTGGTTTCTTTCCTTTGGGCGTGGGCGGCGGTTACATGTGGGATGCCGTGGAATGAGCGGTGGGTGCTGGGCTTGGTTGAATTGGTCTTGCTGGGTGTCGCGGCGGGAGGAATGAGGGGGAGGGAATTGGAGTGGTTGATGGGCTGATTGGGAGTGTAGGTGTTTTATCAGTTTATTGTGTTTTTTTTTTTTTTTTGGCCTGCGGTAAATAAAATGTACTGGCAGCCTGTTGGGAAAGATTCATCTCGACTGTAGCTACTACAGAGCTAAATCTTGGGATAGAGTAATAAAACTTTCGGATACGAATGTTATTGCATTTGGGATTTGAACTCTGGGCTTGTTTATGATGTTTAATATTAATAAATATACGGACTATGTGATTTAAGAGAATGTAATGTTAAATGCGCGTCCCCAATTACAACAAGCTAGAGTACGTGTTGGTCTCCGTAATGCCAAGCCGAGTGAGTATCTATGATTTCACCGAAGAACGGAATAATGTCCCTAGGGCTCCTTCCTCTTTCACATTGCAATATAAACCTAATAACCCTAAGCTTATAGTAGTCATCAGGCTCCGTATGGTTTTGAGAAGCTCTATCGAGAATTCTGAATACAGGCGTAGCCGAATACCTCGGACTCCGTGTTGAAATTTAAGCATGAGCTTTTAAAAAGGAAATTGTGCTTCTATAGATTCTGCCTGTCTTGATTCTTTCTGATCCATGCAATTATTTCTCTAACCCTGTGAGCAGGTGAGATCTAGCTTTGGACTTTGATTGTCCGAGTGATGGTTCGTGATGCGATATCTTGGGTAAGGGAGCCCTTGTATCAAGAGGGAATCAACATGTACGCTTCCTCTTTTCTACCGGTGTTGAAAAGATATCCAGTTGTAGTTTAGTTGCGTTGGGTTTTCATCTCGTGCAGTCTTGATTCTTGATCCATATTTACAAAGCGGCGGCAGATCATGTTGGAAGTTCTGTATATAGGCACGCCGGATATTCAAGATCTCTGGATGGGGTCAGACTTGTTAGTACTCAGATGGGTATATATGCGCTCCACGCTCTTATCTCTGAGGTTCCATATTAAAACTACAGTACCCTAACTGGCTACCTCTATCAAAATATCGATATCAACAACAGTTTCATACGCAATAACATCAAGCAACCCAGAAAGAACGCCAGTAATCCACTAAACACATTTACATCCAACAAGTAAAAAGTAAAACTAAGCTAAAAGTCTACACAAATGTCTACTCAACGCCCCCACAACCGCAGACCCCATCGCCGCCCCTCCCTTCCCGCCACTCCCGTCTACGACTACTTCCAACCTCCCTCCTCCCAACACCGCACCCCAATTCCCGACTACTTCCGGCACCCCACATTCAGCAATCCCTCGCCTGTCCCACCGCCCCTCCCTCCCTCCCACCAATACCCCGAACCCCCTACCTTCACCTCCCGTCTCCGCCGTCTCCGGCCTCTTCTCCCTCTCGACATTGTTCATCTCCCTCGCCGCCAGACAGTCCGCTACTGGGCCATCCACCTTGCCTTGGGCCTCATCGGCGGGTACTTGGTGTTTCTATTATTGCGCACAGTTGATGATCACCGCGATCAGGTCCAGGAGTGGCGGGAGTGGGTGTGTCCGGAGAGGGTGAGGAGGGTAGTTTGTGTTGAGCCGGGGAGTGAGGATGTGGATGTGTCGGCGTGGAGGAGTAGGAAGATACAGCAGGAAGGGGCGGCGATGTGGGAGAATAGGAGGGATTTAGTAGGAGGAGATGGAATGATGTGGGAGCGGGTGGAGTGGGGGAGGGGTGAGTAGGTAGATATGGAGTGAGTAGGTATTTCAAGAGATTTAACTGGAAATGCTAAATAGGGTGAAGGAAATGAAACGAGAAGAGATATATATATAAAGCCAAATATATAATATAGGATATACTTGGAAACCCTTTAATCCATATGCCGACACTATACGACTTCCTCGGAAGTCACATAAGGAATAAAATAAAATTGTTGGGATTATGTCCGGGCCTGGGAAAAATATATCCTGTCCGTCATATTTGCGGCAAAGGAAGAGATTTATCTGGCTATAATGAGTACTTGCGGTAAAGGTCTAGGACACTGTTGTATTATGTCATTACTGCCTCATCTTGCCGAGGAAATTGTTATTATAAATTAAAAGGCTATTAAGTCCTCCCTGTAGTGCCATGCATAGAGATGTATAAGGCATGATAGAAATATATTCTGCTAAAAGACCTCGATATTTCTCATAAAAACTACTCGAGTGATGACCGGTGATATGAAAGCTCAATCGGAGTCCTTGCACTCATAGGTCTCTTTGATTCGCAGGCTCCGGGTAGAAAGGGCTATTGCAAGATCTATGCCTGCGCAAATCAGTATAAACTATTCACCTAGCACCATTAACTTTCATCTAAACGACGGGCGATAAACTCTCCTGACGAGGACTGTTTTGATAGGGAAAGCTTCCTCTCACATGATCTGAGCAAAGGTACTAATAATAGCAGAAAACTAAAAAAGGGGACGAAATCAGAACAACTCCTCACTGCTAATTCTGTAATCACCATCATAATACATCTATAACCACTTTAAACCCCCAAGGTTACATTTCAATGCAACGTTTAGCCCATCGAGGCGCCCTTCCCATGACACTTTATGGGATCTGATAAGATTTCACAATCACAGCCCTATGTCAGCCAACCCTAACAGTCGGCCAAATTCGTCTTCTCAGATGCCGACAAAGGGGACAGCAGCCTGCCTCCCCCACAAACCACCTAGGTAACTTTGGGACCGTTTACATTAGGCCCTTCTGACCACTGCTGGTCTTCCTTGGTTTTATTTGTTGCCAAAACTCTTTCCCCTAGGGACAGCGGTACCTTTGGGTCTTTGGGCAATGCCGAAAGGCTGATTAAGGAGCCCTTGTTGTTTCTTTACCGTCTTGCGGCCTCTATATATTTCGGTGGTCATTTTGGGCCGAATTTCTTCCTTACCGTTTAGGGTCGGTGAACACCCCCTACGGTTTGTGTAGCATGTTGAACTTAGGTTAAACCGAAAACCACTCCCTTTGCAGGGCCTAGCTCCTGCGATTGGGCTGCGGAGATCGATTTGTGTGGTGGATCCGAATATCATCTCGGCCACGGCTGAAATCCACCCACCCCCAGCCTTGGCCTTTACTGACGATTCAATTCACCCAATACTCTAAGCGGATAAGTCATTTTCTACTAGACCGAGTCTTCTCGTGGGTCTCGGATCTCAGGTAAAACCTTGTATTGTACCAATACAGAGACAGGATTGAAGGAAAACCACAAAAGAACGAGAGGCATAACGCCGATGGCTTGTAGTCTACGTTTATTCCTCCATACAATCCTAGCAGAGTCGGTGATTTATACGTACACACCCTTCGACAATAGCAAGGTAAGCAACTGCACTTGCTTTGATTATGATTCCCGTTAGCGTAGATCGGGTGTTTCTTTGTTGGTACACATTGCCCTTATGTCTGGTTCGTTCACTGTTGAATATTTATTTATTCCTCGCAGCACTGGGACAACCTGGTAAGGCTTGGTCATTCCAAATGAGAGATGGCATGTAATGATAGGATATTTCTGTCCAGAGGCGAGGGGCAGGCCGGTGTGTGGGATGGTATGAAGTGGGGAGATCGAGAGAGTAGGTACTGTACATGTTGATTGGAGGTTCGGTATGATACGAGATAGATAGAGGTCTGGATCGGGCTATTTACAAACAAGTGTACAACACAAACATCTGTGTAAAAAGCGTCTGTACAAAAAAAAAGATGGGAAAGGGGGGCCTTCAGATAAAAATATAGCTCTCAAGTTTTTTGATCATTGCCAACCACGGCCCCCTCCACATAGGCCGTTACCAGCCCATGCAAGAGGAGCCAGGTTGGCCGTCAGATTTGGCTTTTGATTTTTGTCATCATAAGGCAGACATGCTTCGGCCTCCGCCTGTCACACCACCATTCCCCTACGGACCAGTAGTACGTAGGCTAGACCACCAGAAGAGACGCTACACCCCACATGTATATGTAAGTAACGAAGCAGGCCATTATCAGGAGGAAACAAACTCACCAGCATCCGATTGAAAACTACATTTCACCCCATCACAGGCCCCCGAACGTACCCCGGTTCCCCCCCCCCCCCCCAAACGTACGGGTCGCACGGGAGGGGTTGCCCCGGGTGTACGGCGATGTCAGGGCCTCCGGCGGTCTATTACTCGTCACGTGCTATTGCGAGCTTTCTGGGAAGGTAGGAAGGATGGAGGACCAACGGCAGCCTTGGCGGCATCAGAGGTGAGGCATCTCCGATTTCTGTTCGTGTCACCCATGCGCGTCTGGCTCAGGGAGCGACGGCAGTAGTGTGCTCTCTTTGTGTCTTCACTGATGTTCTCGGTTCTGGATGTTTGTTAGATGGAGTAGGTTGTGGGGGTGGGGTGACACGTACCGTGATGCTTGAGGAGGAGGAGAAATGGAGAGGGAGACGCGTTGATATTGTGCGTGTGCCAAGAGGTCACGGACCCTTGTGATGATATGTGTCAGGGCTGTGTATGTGTCATACCGATAAGCTGTTTGACTGGCCTTCTGGATCTTATCTATGAGTAGCACCTAGCTCCATGAGCAGGTTTGATCTAGATCTGTTATTTCCACCATGCTCACATTGGTTGGGCATACATTATATCGCAAACCTGGAAAGTTTTTCGGCTGGTTTTACGCTAAGGCATCCCCCCGCGCCCCGGCCCATTTATAATTATTTGGAAGTATATATCGGGAATTAATTAACTATGGTACACAAATCAAAGTTTGCACATCCCGGCATTAAAATTGCGTATCGGCTATAGTTCTGGCCTTGATAGAGAGGGGGGTCCTCTACTTAAAAAGAGGCGCCAAGCACCACAGGCCTATAGGATCTATATAAAGGTGGAAATAACTACAAGCTTTTGCTATGAAGTTGTGTGTCGTTTCCTCATGATGCTGGGTCTTGCATGGGCCGGCAAAGAATCTCTGACCTACACAATGACAGAACTGCCGCGCTGCCGCTCAGACTCCTTCCCGGCGTACTTCCACTTCCATCAATGTATTAACACCTTAAGCTTCCCGATCTCAATCCTATCTAAGAAATCAGCGACAACCCCGAGGTCACCCATACCGGATTCTAGATAGGGCATCTCCCCAACACCATACAGAGCCGTAGCTAGGCCATATGATGTCCCATATCAGCATGAAGAAGAGAGGAAAGCGTGAAGAGGAAGAAGGAAATATAGAATGAGGTTAAGAACACGTCAGTCCTCAGGGGCGGGTCAGAGGCATACGCCATAAAGACATCAAGCTATATACGCATATATACTGCGCCCTAGTGAGTGTTTTCTATGATGAACAACTTTCCATGGGGCTGGAGTCATCATTAAAATACATGCACTAGGAATACGGACCCGCGGTATATGGTTGAACAAAGGTGGAATTACCTAGCCCTCGAAGAGCTTTTTTAACCTTTAAGGCAATAAGAAAGTCGTTTTGGCACGGGTACAGGGCATTATCTCATAAGTTCAGGAGCTAATACCTCGAGGTGTCGTGGTAAATCAACATGTGCATATCCACCGGAGCCTTGTGATATTCTCAATTATGCATAGTATGTATTGGAAGGGGGTGGAGAAGTGATCACTTCAACTTCTCATTTCAATTTGGTATGTATGTAGTAGAATTTCTTCCGCCACAATACTGTCAGCCTTGCCGCATTGTCCTCCGCCTCTCCAACCGTAGAAACAAAGCCGCCGACGCATTTCCGATTTGTGGTGGCCTCCCAATTCAGCGTCCCTGGCTGCATATGGATGTTAAGTTTGGTACTCTAAATACGGTCTTTATGAAAGAACGACTCCTGTCTTTTATGTATCATTGGCTGATCGGAAGTTGGGTTAAATCCTGGCCTTGCAAATGCCACATGAAGGTGCTCAGCAATCATCACATATAAGAGCTCAAACTCACAGTCCTTGATATCAAAGGGATACTCGTCTAGAGTGATTAGCAGCTAAGTGTTCTCTCCTCACATAAGAGGGTTTGCCTAGAGCCGCGCCGAAAGTTATTTCAGCGGTGAAGCCCTGTCAGCAACAACGAAGACCCAAGGGACCCTACTTATCAGCGACAACTGCCGGAAATATTCTTTGGAGATTCCTGCGCTATATAAAACAATCACCGGCCTTGATGATCTTATTTGCATCTCTTCTTAATCACCTAGCTCTAAAAGTACACTATGGTCACTATCTCCTCGGGCATCGAGACATCACAATCCGTCAGCTTCATGCCACCAATATCGTGGATATCAACGTATTTACAATGAGCTTTAGCCTCTTGCTGGGCTGGCGCTTTCGCGAAATAGGTTTGCGGGTCAACGTCTGGTGAGAGGTCGTGTCGCAGCTAGCTCGGAGAACAAGTGTATAGGGCCAGCCGCATGCTATAAATCTGGCGTACTACACTAGTGAGATGCGAGCGTCGCGGCCATGCGAGAAGAAAAACTCGCGGAAAGTCTCCAATATTTGCTGATCGAGGGGCCCGAGCATATCTATCGCCATGATGGTCAAGCACGCTGCTAGTTAGTAATAACTGTGCTGACGGCGTTGGTAAATGTTTGCGTTAGTACGTTAGGTGTCATGGCCCATGATAAAGCTTGCAAGGAGAGTGACAGTCTGTGCTTCGTTTCAGAGCCAACACTGACTAAGATTTTCCTACCCCTCCCTGTACACACAAATATTCTCTCCAACTCCTTTCTTCTTTTCTCCACTTGACGTTTGAGATTCGCTGGGGCTTGGGATGTTTTATTTGAAATAGCTGTTTGTGGATTATTCTAGACTAAGTATATGAAAAGCCCGCACGGGGAGAAGTTAATTCCATTAAAAAAATTATTCCGATGTATCATCACATTTGTACATCATTCAAGAAAGCAAACGTATCTGCGTTTGATGAAATAACCAAGAACAAGGCGTTCGTATACTCCTTGGCGCCGCCGAGGTAAGAAATAAACACAGGGGTATGCTCCAGTCACTTGGTTAATTAACAGCGCCAATTCCATTATTCCGGTGAAATTTCTAGCCTCAGGTTGAGCTCTAAGTCGACGTCTACGCCATCTCAGTTAATGATTTGATAATCTGGGAATCTAGGGTACGCCGCCACATACATGCATCATCTAGAGATCTAGCGATCTAATAATCGCGCAACAGGCGTTGTAGAGTAGAGCGGCGACTATCCATTTAAATCAAACGGCAGTATGTATGTGTTTATTATTGACCCCTGCTGGTTCCAGATCTTTTCCTTGAACTCGGCGTGAAGCGGATGCAGGAAGCTCACACAGCCACTTCGGTAAAGGTCTCGCTAGCTAGACCGGGATTATTGTAGGGGCTATGCAGTGGCAATAGATGGCTCGTCTACGAGGTTATGTCTTCGTTGGGGTGTAGGTACTTCCGTAATTAAGATATTACATCATCATAGTGTTCGACACTGGTGATCTGGTGGTGGGTCATGGACTGTCACTCGGGGATTGGCTTTACACAACACACTCTGCCCAACGGTGCAGCTTTTTTTTTTTTTTTTTTTTTTCTTTGATTCATACTCGCATGCAACCTCACGGTTATGGCGGTGTACTATTTGTCTGATCTCGGTACAGTTCAGTACAAGTACAGGGTTTCACCCTATGTGCCTACTTATTCTTCAGCAGGGTGTGGAATACCTTGATTGGTTTGAAGCTAGTATTTATATTTTTCTATATCTACCCACACCCCATCACTAGTCCGCATGACCTATCGCAACGAAGCAGCACTACAGGGGTGAAGTGTTATAGTAGTTGCTATTCTCTGGATTAATAGTGATTCCCTGACCATGGGTTTTTTTTCACTCGTAATGATTGTTTGAATAATTGTGATATTATAAAGACAAAAGAGAAAGGGCGTAGGACCGGGTATCTAAACAAAATACGACTCGTGATCCACACACGATTATATAGATCTAGAATAGCAATGATGTACCAAGAAAAGACAACGTCGAAATAGTAACGATCAACTGAAAACATAATACAAATCTCTGTCCTTTGCAACACCTAAACACAACAGAAACAAACCACACAAAACGCAAACAACTGAGATACGTATATACAGAGCCCTCTCGAATCCACCCCGTAACAGCAATTCCAAACATAATCATGAATAAGCCGCGAACCCTAAATGTGTGACTGGGCGCTCCGCGCCATGATTCTCCCTCATATGCAGCATGTTGTCTCTTCGCGAGAGCTTCTTTTTGCGCCCAGGACGTTCGCAAGTAATTAACTCCCCAAGCTTGTGCACGACGCTATAGCGCCAGTTAAATCCGTTCATGGTCTTGAACATGACGGTGCAGTCTCATTGGCGCAGGTGATGGTCAGGCCTCCTGTGCTGCCAGTAGCATAGGTATGAGGGCTACTAAAAAGTTATCGTATCAGTTACATAGAGTGAGTTACGGGTTTTATAGGAAGGGGGTTCACATCAGGTTTCCTTTGTACCTTGCGCCGCGCGTTGCAAGTGAAGTGATCAATTAACCCTCAAAGAGTAGGTCCCATACTCCGAGATCAACAGGTTTAGAAAGCCGGCGAATATGAGCTTTTATTTTTCCTCTTCGACTCACCCATTGCAAGCACGAAGTACATCCAGTCATACCCAGTACCTCGTACATACCATACGAGTAGTAGGCTATCGATTGCATGTAATTATTACATACTTGCAGGGCCTGAAGGAGGAAGAAGAGGGGATGGAATAGAAGGAGATCTAGACCGACAGACAGATCGCTAGCGCCTTCTCTTGCTTTAGTTGTTGAAGAGAAGGGGAGATATGTGAGGGGAGGGAAAGTGTAAGTAGCTGTTTTAGTGCCATATAATATTGAACGTGAGGTGCACGAATGTCATGAATAAGAACAAAAAAAAATGTGGGCGGGTGTCAGATTTAAACCCTAACCCTTCCCACCAGCAAAATTAACGTCATGTCAGCAAATTAGGAATGAATTCCGCCAAACTCGTGCGGTCAAGGCGCATCCAATACAAACTGGGTCTAAATACTTCTTCCTGCTAGACAGCTCCTTCGAGCTTGGGCATGGAGAGAAGGATATAAGCTTTTCTTCATAGCCGGGCTTTTTAGACCTACAGGGATTAGAGGCTCTGCCGCAATAACCATGGATCTGGGCCATCTTTACGCCATTATTACTTTCAGATTTTCAAGGTAAGAGAGCCAATCACTTTTATTTTCCCCAGCCTGTACAGAATTACTGACATTCTATTCCCACGATCTAGCTAGCGCCCCAAGATAAACATTAAACGGCCACCAGGGCCCTAAACCAAACCTCTCTACCATATATGCACAATGCTCCATCACCATATCTACGCAATCCACCTCTTCGCCGCCCCCACCGTGAATTTCTGCGCGCCCTCGGGGAATGTATCCTTATACAGCGGTCTCTTTCCGCCTCCCTCATACCCACTTACACCAAAGTAATTCGGCATCTTCCCTCCGCTAATCTTGCCCTTTGTGGTTCCGCCAACCTTGCAGTTGAAAGTGTTCATGTACTGCATATTTAAATTAATCACTGGACTATCAAAAGTACTAGTTCATGGGGTATCTAAAACATACCGACTCATCGGCGGCAAAATTCGGATGTGGGACCCAGTGCCACGCACATACACACTCCTCGCACGCTGGTAGGTTCGATGGCACGGCAAAGTTGTGGTTGAACTTATTAAACTTCGGGCAGTCGTGGGTCACCGAGAAGACCACGAAGTCCTCTGGCTTAGGTGTCCCGCTCGTGTATGCGATAGAGAGCGCGCAACCACCACCTCCATGAAAATCTAGATACCCCCAAAATGTTGATTAAATTTTTTGGTCTTAAACAATGTTAAAGATAAGGGGATAGAACATACCAGCCTCAGTAGTACAAGCACCAGCAGCTCCCCCGGGGGAGCCAGCGACCTCGCCACAGGTGACTGGGAAGGAGGGGTTGCTGCCCGGCGTGAAGGTGATGACGGAGCTGGTGTCCTTGGTGGCGCCGTGGTGCGGCCAGCTGGGGCCGAAGGCGGCGTTGAGTGGTTTTTCGAGGGAGCCGCCTTGGGACTTGATGCCCCATGTGGCGGGCGTGTTGAAGATCATGTGTGCACTTGCCAGAGGGGCAAGAATGGAGAGGAGGAGAGCGGAATGCATGACTGGTGATGATCGAAACGTGGTAATGATTGAGAAATGATAAAGTATAAATGAATGAAGGTGAGTTTCAATCAGTGAATGTATCGGCCCTATCAAAGGAGCTCAAAAAGAAAAAGAAAAAAGGTAAGAGAAAGAAAATAGGGAAGGAATGAGACACTGAGCTGCTGCTACTAACTGAGAAGACTGGTGGGCCTATTCATGGGGGACCAAGGGTTGTATTTATACAGAATAAACACCGATCTTCGGCGGGGCGATCTAGTACTGAACATTTAAACTTCATTACTGATCACACCCGCCGGTGGAAATGATTGGTGCCGCTGTTTTACAGGACATCCCTCATCATCTCTAATCCGGCCACTGCCGGGTCTGTAGCTACCGACCCCACTGACATTACCTCTGAGAGTCCTTCCAAGCAAACCGTTTACCGCCTATGTTCTGCATATCCTACATACTCTGGCTTACAATGTCAGTAAGTAACCTGCAAGGTACGACTAGTTCTGGATAGGACCTATTTGCAGCCCTACCTTCGGGGATCAAGTGGATTCGCTTCTCAAGCGCTCTAAAGAGAGCCCTTCATTCCGTGCTTAGCCGCCAGTCAAGTCTCACCGTGCGTGTGGTCATTGGAGTCTTGGTATCTTGGCCGCTGCAGAGTGGTCTTGGTATCTTGGCGGTGCGGCTGGAGGTGCTATTATTGATACCTACTGTGCTTCTAATCGCCGTCCAGAGTAAGTAGGTATTACGCACAAAAGAACAGGAAGAAGATTCTTCTTTCTGAAGCTTGTAAACGAAGATCTCGCAGATCGACGGGTCGGGAGTATTTGTCCCGCCGGTTGGGAAGGTTTTGGCGCCAGGGGGCGGTGGACGAAACGATGGCGTGTCTTGCGTGAAGCACCGACACATAGGTGTGTGTTTGGACCTCTCTTGAAGTTGAATTTATGTGAATAGTGCTGTAAAGTAATGGGTGGAGGCCGAAATGGGGTTTTGTAACGTCTTGTGAGACAGTTTGGAGCGAATAATCCCTAAGCTAGATATTTCACGTGCTGTCACTCGGGTTTACCCTTAAATTTTCTATGAAGCAAGTGGTGTTTGTAAAGGCAATAGATTATAACCTAGCAAAGACTTTGGCACTGCAACTTGGAAGGGGTCATAATCACCTAGTGGTCGGTCACGATATTGGCGTTTGTCTTGGCACATGTAAAAGAGGTGGAGCATACTCTGTATATACATACTCCTCAAAATCCCCCAGCTTTTGCGGCACCACAGCGGATAGACTTGAAATTTCGAAGAGTAGTTTGGATATGGAGCGGATCGCTCTGCAGGTCATAGCCTGCTATGTCCTGGGTGGATGAGGCGGAGAACGATATCTCATGCATAAGTGCCCAGAACTTGCTAGGTAAGCAGCTCTAGTATCTAGAATACTTAGATATGCTATACAGTTCGCAGGTTTACGTCCTCATCTACCCAAGATCGACATAGTGAGTGGCCGGGTAATTTATTGAAACTTCAACCGACCAAAATGCAAATAATCAAACTAGCTAGAGTCCCTCGACTTATATTAACATTCATTATTGTAGTAAAATTTACTTGCGACCGAATCCGTAGACCTTAAGACTTTGGCTAGGTGACTTCACCAAGACCCCATATGATATGGTTCAAGGTCTTGGCATCGTTTGCAATTGTGGTATCAACGATTCACGACGAAATTTCTTTTTTCTTATAGTACTAGTATTATAATTTAAAAGCCTAGGTTGTGTTTTCATTGATTAAACAAGTCTCCACAAGGCTCATCCCATCTCTGGCAACTTTGTGGGCTTTTAGTAGTTTGTTCTAGATCTGCGTCGCGCGGGGAACCGTAGGTACGTCCAATCCAGCACAAGAAATCGTTAGTAAAACGTAAACGAGCCAAGTAAATTAAATTCTTTATTAAAAATACCACCAACCAGCCCCCGAATGTCCCTCCATCTTTGCACACACCTTCTACCGCCACCATAAGCTCTCATTTGCGCGAGTGATCGTATATGCTGTGATTCACCGTCAAAGAGCATCACAAATCAAAGGGCACGAACATGAGAAAATGGGGAAAGGTGAGCAGATAAATGAGTTACAGCGTAAATAATGGGTTTCTGGCTGTTGGTGGCTCAGTGGATACGTTCTATAAGCGTGCTGCAGGCAGACTTCACAGCTACTATTGTTTAATATTGGAGCCAGCTTACGGGACAGCTTGTTATTTATGTTATTTGCTTTCATTATTAGGAAAATACTGATAAATATTTTCATGCCATATTGAAAAAACTAGGAAAAAAACTTTTATTAATCCCTCTAACACTCATAAAATCTTCTTCAAGCCACTCCCATATCCAGGCAGAGCGCTCGGTCATCAAAACCCTACAAGCAAACTACACCTACATGCAACTCTATCCTCCCGCTACCCCCAGTCCTCCTACCAAAAGATAAAAATAAAAAACAAACCAATACAAAAATAAAAAACCAATATAAAAACCAAATGCAAGGCCAAAGCCAAAAATCAAGATGCAAAGGGGGGCAAACCACTCACCTACCACCAGCCTCCCATCCCCACTCCTACCCCAAACCCTCCGACGCCGCCTACCCCCCCATTCTCCTCCCAGCACCCTGCGCCCACCTCCCCAACCACCACCCACTCCTCCTCCAGGAGACACCTTCTCCGTCGACTTCCCTCCCTGAGTACCCTTTTTGGCCTTGCCCGCCCAACCACCGCCTCCCTTATTTCCTCCTCGACCCAGGGACTCCCCCCGCACGCGCCCCAGAACCGGAGCATCCCCACAAACCCGCTGTTGGGGCGGACCACCGGACGCTTGGCCACCACCAAGGCAAGTGCAGAGTCGTAGGGGAGTTGATGGTATTTCATGACTTCTGGGAGGTCAGCACTCATAACAACCGACAGGCAGATGGATATCATAAGTTTAGAAGCTATATATAAAGGACTTTGGAAGGGGGGGGGGGGGGGGGGGACTCACCATACCCAACCACTACCGCGCCGCTCCTTGATCGTCCCATACAGCAATGCACCAGGATTTTCCTCGAGGCGGCCACGCTCCTGAGCACATCACTGGCCTTAGCCTTGCCCGTATCGGCAAGTACGTACTCAATCCTGGCTGCACAATCCGGCAAGATCGCGAGCAAATCCGCGTTATGATCATCGTGGAGAAGGTGGTGCTTATGAACGTAGCCCGGCGGCACCACTGGCACTGTCGACGTGATGGAGAGCACGTGTGTTATTCCATGGCTTGCTAGTGTCTCGGGGGATTCGGCGGCGGCGAGGCTGCGGGTGTTAGTCGTTCTTGCCTGGACAGAGGAAGGGGGAGAGAGAGAGAGAGAAAGGGATATGGGGTTACAAGTGAAGGGGGAGACGAACTTGCCGAGGAACAACCCAGGCATGATCTCGGTGATGTCTGGGTGGTGGTGATGACAGGCTGGTGCGGGCGTGGGGGCCTCAGCGGCGGCCTCAGCGGCGGTGAGAGAGGGACAGCTGCAGGTGGGGTCTAGGAAGGTTACTCTTTGCGGCATCTTTAAATTTAGACTGTTTATCGTGTATATTGGTATATTGGTAGTTGAATGAGGGGTTAGAAACGGGTGAGAAGTTACGATGGGGGGAGGAGGAGTGAGCTAGTGAGGCCGTAAAAGAAGGCGGCGTTGTGGGACGCGAGGCCGTTATGTATTCTGTCTGTAGCTTGCTGGCCTTGTGATGCCTTAGCTCTGTTAGTGAGAGAGCTGTCATTCGATAAGACACGTGAAAGCTCTTATCGCCGCCGTATGCAGGGATTAGGGGACTGGCTTGGTGTGATGGCACGTGATCGCCTTGGCGTCTTGGCGATATGGAAATGATTGAAGCGGCGTGTTTAGAAATTACGCGGTTGGCAAAGTACATTGCGGACTGATCTTTTATAGGCCTGTCCGGGTAATTAATTCCACAAGACCTCCATTGGATAAATTTACGTACTAATAAAGACCCCATTTAGTAACAACAGCCGTTACACACCTGTAATGCTCGGATGTTCCAGGTCCTATGTGACCGTTGGGCTGTATCCCTTAACCTGTCAGTAAAATGCTGACCCCCCAGGAAGAAGCAAAAGTTGGTGGCTTTTGCTAACAGGTCTAGTACGTCTTGTTATTTCCCTCATCAAATAATTGATCTCTCAAACAAATTCCCAGTTTCTATTATAGGGGGTTCAGCATCGACAGCTTAAGGGATACGTAGTGGCTCTTCGATAGTGGATGTACTATAGGGAATTAGTCAACCGTTTAACGTGTAACATTGAAGCATAGATTGATGCATGTAGACTTATGTGCATGTATGCGGAATCAATGGGAAAGGCCTTATCTGCTTCGTTTGGTATATGGAACGGCCTGCTCAAGCTAGCTGGTTGCTAAGAAGTGAGCTTCCGTCGTAAGTGAGTAGATCTAGATGTCCAGTGCTCTTTTTTGATACCACACACAAATGTCTGTTTAGCTTGGTTCTAGTTCGAGATGGTCGGGTGTTTTCAACTAGTCTACGCATATATAGCTGCTGTCCCTCAACGGGTACGTAGGGCTTTGACCGGCCGATTACTACGCGGCACAGCCGTTAATATATATAATACCAGATGGGGTTTTAAGGACCTCTGAAGGCCAAAAGCTACCTCTTAAGAACCTCGAATGGCCGTTAAATCAAGTGAAGCCGGATAGTAGATACTGGGCATGAGGTGTTCGGCTGCTCGACTTCCTTTGACGACCTTCATGATCAACTTTCTATATACGTCGATCTATCCACAATATACAGACTATAGCCTGTGCTAAATATGTAACGGATGAAAGTACCGGAAGCTCTGAACTGGTAAAGCTTCTCGAGGATGTCAGTGATCAGTTTCGCATATATGTAGGTAGGGTGAAATTTTACATTTTGCCTACTGTAGAAAGAAGTGATAAAAGTATGAGCCTCGGGGGTATGCAAATTGTTATCGCCAGCTGCAGATATTGTTGGGGTCGTGTGTGTGGATGCATGACCTGAGTTGAAGTGTACGGTATTCTTTGAAGTAAATACCAGCTGCAGTTCCGAACATTTCTTTCTACCTTGGTATCTGCTGTTGTATGAAGAGACCAATAGGGAATGTCTCGCAGGTGCTTGGTATGGCATGCATGAGAGCCCGCTACCAGAAGCGGAGGGCCAGCCCGAGAAGGTAGAGTATGTCTTTCTTTCTGTTGCTACAGGTCTATTGAACGGATGGGGGGACTGAAGCAAGGAACATCGGCGGGTTTGGCATGCCTGCCCCACATAACCATTCGGGAAATAATTTAGCACCGGGTGAAATATATATATACGTATTTAAAAACCTAGCCTCGTGCCCACACTAGAGTGAGATCGGTCAAAATAAAAGGCAAGCTGTCGAATGCCATGACTTTTTTGGCCGACAAGACAAGCCCTCATTTAAACTTTAGGGCTAGCCCTACCACGTGGATTGCTGCTATTTATTGTCGTTTTTTTCTCAACCACCGATGACTGATAGCTAGACATTATCCACAGCGAAACGAAAGTCGAAGCTTCCAGCTTAGCAGTTAGTTATCCAGAGCTCATCGATTGGCAACAACAAGCGCTAATCAAACAAATTCAAGATCCGTAACAACCACTTCACTGCCAGCTGCATCAGGCCGAATTAAGTTTTTAGCTTAAAAGGTAGCTATAACTAGATCTGGAGCCTCGCCTCAATTGAGAATAGCAAACACTAATAAGACATGTTAAAGATTCCAGCGAGCGAACTCCTCAAGCTCATTCGCTACAGCAAATATCCACTGTGAAAAGGAAAGAAGCTTTAAGCTTCAAAGGTAACTAGCTCTAGTGCTCCAGTTGATTGAGAAGAACAAGCACTTATAAAACTACTAAAGTTCCAAAACGGCCTCCTCAATTAATTCTCTCCGTACCCAGATCGAAGCGTTTGGCTTAAAGGTAGCTAGCTCTGAATCCTTCGTTTGGAATTAATGACAAGCGCTAACAAAACAAAATAAAGGTTTTAAACTACCTGTTCAACAGCATTCCCCCAACTACCGTCCCAATGTCTACCATGAGCAACTACGCTACCCTTGCTACCCTCAAGTCTCACATCTCTCAAATTAATACCCATCTTAATCTCATAACATTCACCCACATCCCAGAACACCGTCACTTCCTCTCCCAGATCCCCTCGTTCACCCCCACTGCCCCAGACCCTGAGCTCACAGTTAGTCACATCCGCGGTACCGTCCACAACGCCCTTCAGAACGATACACTCAAGGAGCTCATGACTACCAGCCCTAGCGTAGTTTATGAGTACGCTCAGGAAAACCTGAGACATATGGACGGGCAGTTGGCCATGCTTCTCGTCAGGGTTCAAGAAGTTAATAGGGTCTTTACGGAGCTCCGCCGCATAGATAGAGAGAAGGGCATGGACTGGGGCGATGTGGAGGTTAGGATGGAGGGGATCCTCCTCGCATATACTGATGCTGCGAGTAGAGCTGAAGAGATTAAGAGAATGTGGCCTGCGTTGGGCGAGCCGCTCACTAGGTAAGTTTGATAGTGCTATACTATGCAAAGCTTCGGTTCTAACTGTGGATAGATAAGTGTTTAGTTGCCTTCATGAGACTATTCGAGTGATAGGCTGTGACGGGCCGTCAATGGAACTATGTTGATCAGTGGATTGTAATAATCGAATGTGGTTCCTTTGTGTTTCCAATCATGGCATTATCGTTACTAGTCTTTTATGAATAATATAAGGAATTACCAAAGGTGAACTACATCAGCTTTAAGTCCTCATGGCGAAGCCAAATTACCGCGCCAAAGCAACCTCGTTTCAAATATATAGCTATACAGCGGTAGGTGAAACGTCATGGAACATAGCAGAGACACCTGAACACCAATCTTTCAATCGCAATGCGTTTTCGTCCCATGATCGACTTCTTACCTACTACCGCTATACAATCTACGCTATGGAGATGTATTTCATGAATGATTTAATATCTAGAATTACATTCTCGTAATATTATATGTTCAAAGGATCATTCTAATATCCTTATGGAGCGTAGAGTATACAAGGGCATATATCTTCTTCGATCTGAGAAAAAAAAACCTTGTTCAGTTGACCTGCGAGATAGTGCCAAGACACCTATTTTGTATGGAGTCTTTGCAGTAGCAACATAGGTCTCAAAGTTTGAAAACACAGAACAGCAGACATCGCACCAATTTATTTGCTTGCAATGAGCTACTTGTAAAGAGTGAGTCTTCCCTCATGTCTTCAAACCTATTTGTGAAAACGACTACAAGCCCTTATCAGGATCATGACATCACATGCATTGCTCGTAGCTTCTTAGACCTGGGACCGTTCACAGCACTTTCCTACTATATAGTATAAACTCTAGAACTTGTTCTTCATGTTCTATAGTTTATCTATTATGAAGTCACTAGAACGTATTGTATTGAGAGACATGTAGTTATACTTGAGAAAAGATCCTCGCAAAGCGGGCAACAGCCGGAGGATACAATTGAACGCGATGAGGACGGCACTAAATATTTACAATAAGCTTATCGTAGTTCCACCCCTTGGCGCCAAACATTTGCAGAACTACCACAGAGATGGAAATTTCGATAGGGTGGAATTGTGGTACGCTCTTTAGCTATTCAATCAGATAAGGAGTTAGCATGAGCATATAAATTATAAATATCGTAAGCGTTTGGGTATCACACCTGCTTTGCACAGCCCGCACTAATAATGGAAAATCGGACCTAGCGCTGGTCGCGGGATGGCTCGAGACAATTGGGGCGGACTTAAAGCATGTACCTGTCCGAACTAGAGTGTCTGGGATGTAGAGTGGAGATCGAACTAGCTACTCAACAATATGCAATGCCTAAGAATAGTCAGCATTTTGAATCTCTCAAATTCTGGGGATATTAAATTATGCTAACATACTCATAAATCATCCCGGACTCAAGTGTGTGTGTGTTTGTGCTGCTGTGGGGTTGGGTTCTTGGGACAATAATACTTGAGATTGCGTTCAGGGCCTTTGTCGTTATGAAGAACGTACTTCCTGTACTGAATGGGCGGTTGCAAGGCGTCAAGAGAGCCTGAACATGCCGAAGAAGTGACAGGCCGCCTGTGACACTTGCTTTTGTACCATTCACTATGAAAAGATAATGTGAGTTAAATATTGCAATGACGTGTGTTAGGTCTAGGTGTGACATACACTATTTTTATCAACGGCAAATGGATTTGGCAAAGATATCGAGTTCCAATAACTGCCCAGGCCAATTATTCTAATATATTTAGATTTAGATACGGCTAGGACTTCGTAGTTGAGGTATTCATAGTGGTTAGAGATGAGGGGTAGCATCTGGAGGTGATGAAGGAGAACATGTGATGGAGGTGTTGAGTGGGCTTTTTGAGCGGTTGGATTTGAGATTGCGTTCGGGGCCTTTGTCGTTGTGAAGGACGTAATCGCTGTACTGTCGGAGCAATCACAAAGCGACAAGTGATTTTCTGTGACATGCTGACACTGGAAGAAAGAGAGGCATAAACATGCCGAGGAATTGGCAGCCTGCCTGTGACACCTTTTTATTGCGACATCCTATATGAAAAATCAATGTGAGAAATATTTCGCTATAACAATCGGTCATATTAGGTGTTTCCTACATCTCTTCGATTAATGAGGCGCAGGTTTTGGCGATGATTTGAAAGAATTATTGCCGTGTTTGGTGTCCGGTGATAGGCTTCGCCGCTCTGAACAATGTATATCTCCTATACATTGCCGTACAGTTGACTGCCAGCCCAACCAATCCAATAGTCATAGATTGAGACACCGCTTTTAACTTACCAAATAAGAAATTAGCATGAGTATATGAACACTAAGCGTTTGGATCGGTACATCATACCCGCCTTGCACAGCTCGTACTCGTTATCAGAATCTGGAAGAGATAAACTTTCTCCCATAAGGTTTCAGCGGCATAGGATGTCGGCTTTTGGGAATTCTGGTGGGTTTTTTTGAAGTGGCGGAGCTTTATGTCAAGTGCTAGAGCTGTACATAACTCCAATAGGAGAGGTTATCCTAGGTTTGTCAAAAGACTTCGGGTTAAAGATGAAGTTGAATCAACTCAGAGAACACATTAAAGGTCGTTGGTTTGGTAATATTAGGTTGAAAGTGTTGATGTTTGCATATAAGATAAGAAGGTATATAGCTGGTAGAGTATAGAATATAAGATAAACTTGTTTGATAAGACAGTAACTATTTGGCTTTTTGCTTCCTCTGAAGGATGTACCAGTACAAAAAGCCTCCAAATAGATGGGGTACCTGATTTAACAGGTATGCATTTACACTAAAATGCCCGAAACAATATATCTAGTGTGACTCTTTATTAAATTGGTTGCCCTGGCCCTAATTTACTGGGCCATCTTTCAACATGGGCCTTCAGACTTAGGGCTAGGGGCTCAGGCCACTGTTTACTATTCTTTCCTTTTATTTTACTTCTAATCTCCATCCTACGGCTAGATAAACATTATCTACAAAGTTAAAACCAGCGAATCGAGTTGAAAAGGTGCTAGTATTTAATCAAGCAAAGCCGACAACCGTCATAAGGTCTAGAATCATAAACTAACAACTTCCTGTAGCTGTGCACTCTCAAGATAATTCGCCAAAATGACTTCTCATAACCTCCGCCGCCTCCAACTCAATGTTTCCAACCTCGGCGTCAGCCTCAACCTCACAATTTACGACCGTATCCCCCGACTCATCGCCTTTCTCTCCACCACCCCACCCCGCTCACTCAGCTCCCCTCCCTCAACCTCCGCTCCGCATCTTCCTTTCGACTTGTGGAAGGGGTACTGCCGCACCTCCGTCCTCAATGCACTTGAGACAAATACTTTGGCGAAACTTATCGCAACCCGTCCTGCAGAGGTTTATCAGAACATCTAGCTGGACATCGAGCAAGCTGACAGGCTGCTCAATCATTCCTTGCTAAGCTTTGTGAGAATCGTGGGGAGGTTTCGTAATATGGAGAGTGAGGGCAAGGAAAATTTAGGCGATTTGAAGGAGAGGATTGACTCAGTGGAAGAGGCGTTGGCAGAGGCCGTAGAGAGATTGGAGCGTGTGAAGGTCAAGTGGCCGGCGTTATATGTGGACACTCCTCAAGGATAAGTCTTAGAAGCTTACATTGTGGAAGCCTCCAATCCTAACTGAAGTTGGTGAAGAATTTAGTCGCCTTGCGGGCAGACTATCCTCGAGTGATAAGAGGTGATGGGGCATAGGAACATTGTTGATCAGTGGATTGTAATGGTCAAATATATGGTTCCATTATGTTTCAATCATGACGTTATCACTGCTGGTCTCTTGTGAATAAATCATAAAAACTTTCCAAAAGAAAACTACATACACAGTACATGGTAGTTAGGACTGGATTAGTCAATATATTTATATCTAATCCGGACCCAACGCCCTCATAACTCATCATACGCTTCTCCTACCCAGTATTACCAAATTTCTCATTAGTATTTCTCGGTGTTCGGGCTAATATCACATGACGTGACTTCCTTGGCATAAATAATTCAAATGGTGCGTTTGAAAGTACAGCATCAAGTTTACATTATATTCTAGATATTTGAAGCATGTGTCATTTAATGTTAAGGACAGAAGGCTATATATCTGGTTATAACCATCAAAGAACAGTTTGTGTTTGTTTCTAACGGCCACATAACCACCAAACTGCCAGATATTGCTCTGCTCGAGTTATAAATTTGATCAATCGAACCAAGCAAATGGAAGACAAAAACAGAACAAGAGTCAACCAACCAACAGACAAACACAGACAAGCAACATACAGCTACAGAAATAACATGAACTTCTCACCTATGCAATCAATTCACGAGACTGAAGCCTTAGTTCCAATGGCAGTTCCCAACGGGAATCAAAGCTCAACCCCAATTGCAGTAGCCACCCCCGAATCCCTTCTTACAACTCTTTCAAATATCCAAACCCACATATACCTTATCACACACAAAGAAATCCCAGAAATCATCTCCTTCTTAGGGTGTATCCCCCCCTTCGCCCCTACGGGTGCCGCCACGACCACCAACACCAACACCACTGATACCACCAATACCGCTGCCAGTACCGCCACTACTACTACCGCCAATACCACGACCAGTACCACGACCAATACTCCCATTAATCCAGCTATTACCCGTCGCTCGCGTCTCTATACCGAGCACTGCCGTAAATCCGTCCTCCGTGCTCTTACATCCAGAACTATGCCAGAGCTCTTGGCAACCCGACCAGCAGAGGCCTACGAGTTTGCACAGATGAACATCGAATACGTCCGCGGGCGGCTCAGCTTTGTTTTGGGCGGAATGGCGGATGCTGAAGATGAGTACGTGAGGATTAAAGGGCAACAGGGAGGGTGGAAGGAGGTGGACGAACAGCTAGAGGGGTTGTTCATTGGGTATGGGGATGCGGTAGAGAAGCTAGATGATGTGAGGAGAAGATGGCCAGCAGATTATGGGTGTGTTGGTGGGAGTACTGTGATGGGATGAGTTAGCGATACATTGTTATTATTGTATGGGGTGGGTAGTTTATTTCTACAGGAATGGCGGGTATGTTAGTTAGCGAGTTATCGTTGTGATGACACGCTATAACTTGTTGGTATGCGGAGACAGCAAGAACGCTAGAGGTTATGAATAACCTGTTGTTGGTCGCTTTACCTTGTCATAGATATCGATATCAATATCGATATCGGTACTAGGCTCTTATGAATAAATTCTCAGGAATTACCTACCTCTATCCTAAAAGTACGATCAATCTAAAATACCTACAAGATCCAAGAATACTATTAGATATAATTGAATATAGGCTATATAGAAGCCACGAGCCAGTTCCTTTTAATTTATCAACCACCAGCAGGTGCCTCACTGAAAGACGGACCGTTAAGGAGTATTTTGTTATTTTATTTTGTGTGGGGAAGAGGGGAGGGAAGCGGGGGAAAGGAGGTATAGTTAGCACCATCTAGGGCCATAACTACATAATGAATAAAAATAGAAAGTGAAAGAGAAGGGGGAAAAAAGCACGCGCCTCACAGATGATCACTCGCTCGTTTATTCCTTTCATGATGCGACCCTGCAAAGGAAGAGCGAAGATATAAATATAGGAATGAGTATTGGATTAGGAATATCTTAGTTAGAGTTTATAGAGGGCACGTTGATGTCAGTGTTTGGGGAGAAACTTCTGTATGACCTCGCTCTCGGTTCGGTGGGAAGTATTGGAATAGAGGTGATTCGTCGTCAGGACAGAAGATCAAATTTATAATTGAGTTCAATGACATAAAGTACGAAGTTATAACTACCCCTCTCCCCGATATGGCTAGATATATCTACTATCTCCCTCACTGCCGCGACCCCACAGAAGACAATCCGCAACCACAAGTCCTAAAGTACCTGCTTGGTAGTGCTTACCGTATCTCCGCTTCTTCTCTCTTCATACTCAAGGCCTCAAGTCCACATACAAGCTCCTCCTCCTCCCTCGAAGTGGCAAGCCTCCTCCGCTTACGTTCCCTCTCGCCCCCATATCTTTTCCTCGTCCTAGCATACACCTCCGGGCTCCCTGCACAATTTACCTTAGTCTTCGGCTTCCTGCTCAACCTCGAATACTTCCGATATACTCCATCCCTTATGATACCTCTACTAAACCTCAGCTGAAATCTATTCGCCTCCACTCTTTCCTCGGACCCCGATGCACTTGTCTCCGCCTCCATAGCCTCCAGGAACGTCAGATCTGGATCCACGGCCATCAGCTCATCGTAGAGTGATAGCTCAGCTGACCCAAGGTTCTGCGGTGATTTGAAAGACGGTAGGGGCTTCTTCCCAGGCGTGCGAGGGGCGGAGGCAGAGGCGTGGAAAGGGTCGGAAGCGACAGTGTAGACGCAGGTATCGGCCGCGCAGGCAGTGTTTGGGAGAGTCGTGGTACGGTGAAGAAATGCGGTGGGAATAAAGGCTTTGGTTGGGAGGGCAGCGCAGGTGTTGGTTTCGGCGAGGTAGACGGGGCAGGAGGTGTTGATGGTGTAGGTGGTATGCCCACAGACGTGAATGGTTTGGTTGAAGATGCACATTCTAGGTAGTTGGTTAGCGGTTAAAACTTGAGTATATGGCTTCGCTTGGTTTGGGGTTGTTTTCTCAAAGACGAGGGATAAACAGCTTTTATAACTTGAGAGAGAGAGAGGAGGTGATAGAATAGTCCGTTGTGCAGTTCTGATTTAATTCTATGATAGGGTAGACGCGACGTCGCCTTCTTTTCATTTCATTTGTACAAAGTATGTTGAATCCATAGTATATCTGGATAATGGTATCTACTTTCAAGCGCTGAATTTCAAATTCTGCGGTTTATATGCTCGCTTTGAAAGAGTTCGCAGTGGGTTATTGAATGAAGGCGCATTTGTATGCAGGAAGAACGCCTTGAAAGTGAATAGTTGCTCTATATGGTTAACTACCTTGCATAGAAACTTGAAAGACTTGCATGTCAACTCTATGGTCGGGACATCTAGACAAGGCCCATTTTGGTTTCTATGAATGCTGCATGTCCACCATTTTGAAAACAAACCCCATTATCCGCTATCACCGATCGGGCCACTGTGCCAAGCAAGTAACAATCAATACCCGTCCCGATAAGATAAGATAAGATACCCCATCAATAGCGCTTGGACCAACCAACATACCAAGAAATTAATTAGACACTTTCGACAGTTCTAGACCGGTATCTCTCAACCAGCGCTTTGGGGCACGTTCGGTCAGACGGCGAGCGAGGAGATTTGAGGGGAGTTAGCTAGCGCGGATGACGTAGGGGAAACAGAACCAACACGAGGTACGGTCTCGCCCCGGCCGAGAATAGATATCTCCTGAATTAAGTGTGCAGAGACACTCCCCCTTAAAATTATGCTTGGTCGGGGATCAGTTGCTATATATTAAGATATCGGAGCTGGGAAATTTTTATCAAACTCATCAGACTCGAACAACTACAGAATTGCAATGGATAACACCACCACCACCACCATTGGCCTCATGCCACGCCTGCTCCTTACCCGTATGCCTCTCCCCACCACGATATGGTCCTAATAGTCGTTCATTCTCTCTTTAAACTTTTATGCTAATATCTCCACAGCCGCAACCGCAGCATGGGCCCTTCCGTTCGGAGCCTACCTTATCCTGCTCTCCGGTCGTGTGTTCGCTGTCCGTCTGAAGACCCTGACTTACTTTGGCGATCACGTCGACCCCAATTCCCTCCCCGCGGACGTCAAGGCTACTGCCAACGGTAAGACGGAGGTTGGCGACGGAGCCAACAAGACCGAGCTCGGAAAGACAGAATTCAGCGCTGGTACGCACAAGAAAACCGTCGCGGAGGATCCTGACCCATTATACCTAGCCACCAGGTGCCTGGGGAATTACTTGGAGACAATGCCGGTAGCGGTAAGTATATATAATTGACAGAGAATGGGGATAGATTCTAACAAGAGGGTGGTGATAGATGATATTCGCATTGGTTGCCGAGTTGAATGGGGCAAATAGAAATATGGTAAGCTGGGCGCTGGGAGTGTTCTTGATGGCTAAGATAGCCCATTAGTGAGTTCCCCTGGGTGATATCACATTTGGTGACCGCATACTGATACCGCGGTTGATAGCGAGCTTGGACTCCGCCTTAAAGGGACAATGGGCTATGGAAGGCCGATCGGATACGTGACCGCCCAGGCCTGTCTTGCTGGTTTATCGGGTTACTGCGCGTACCTTGCCAAGGACTATTGGTTCGCCTAGGTCAAAGCTCTATCAAAAAGGAATTAATATCACTGGATAATGGGGGGCTAAGCTTTGTTGCTCGGAGATGTTGCTGTATCTGGCTGGGTCAGAGCCGAAAAGGGGTCGGATACCTTCGTGTAGTTAATAATAAATGGCCATGGCTGGTCGATTGTAAACAAAACAAAAAAAACGTTAAAATACGAGTGCTGAGACATCATGAAGAAAGTCTAACCTTGAAGGTTAGTGGTGGCGCTGAGTTGGTGTAGCGCCTGTGGCTGCTGCAATGTTCTTTGGCCCTAGATGTTTTCTATTATCCCTTAGTCTGTCAGTAAAATGCTGACCCCCCAAGATGAAGCAAATTTTGTGTGGCTTTACAAACAGATCCTGTTATCTCCCTTATCAAATAATAGATCTCCTATACAAATTCGGTTCCTGTATTGTAGGGGGGCAGCATTGCCGGATTATGGGATAATCAAATGGTAGGTAGACGGATGAAAAGCGGCACGGCCACTGAAGACCTACGCCACCCATCCCTATCCCAAATATCCTCGTTAGACGAGATCTGGGGTGACTACCCACTCACCCTAGCCCTCAGAGCCTCTAAGATCGCATCAAAAGTCAACTTCCCATGGAGGAACATTCCGTCCCCTCTACACACAAGCTCTTTTCAATCCCCCACTTTGAACCCTCCTCCCTTCACTACCTCCAGAAGCGCTTCCATAGATTCAATCACTGTCTACCACATACTTTGAAAAATCCCTAGTTGGCAACAGGATTGCCATCCAACCACGAGGCTACCGAAGTTCACAGACCCTCTGCAACAGATTGGTCATTCTCAACTTTGTCACTTTTATTTCTTTATCGTGTCACTTTCATTTCGTTTATCTATACTTTTTGTGCTTTCCTTTCTCTGCTTTTAGGGGATGTATGGTAGAGTTCTGTTGGGGATAGGTCTGTTTATGCCATAGTTTTTACTGCAAGCGATCTTTCTGTACCTAGAAACATGAATGGAAATGAGTTAAAAAAAAAAAAAAAAAAAAAAAGACGGATGAAAAGCGATGTCGATAATTATCCCCAATATTAAAGCAGAAACATGCCCAATGTGGCCCACCTGATTTTGCAAAGTCGGTTTTTCTTTTTCTTTTCTTTTATTCATTATGTGCATGCAACCTCACGGTTATGGCACATTGCAAAGTCGGTTGGACCGCCCGCTGACAAACCAAATCTCCATCGGGTAGTCGAATCCACTCCTATAATGTTACCAAATTTATTGCCACCGATTTCAACTGTAAACTCTCGTTCATATCCGAGATAAACGAAATAGAGCAGGTGGGTATTTTATTATTTAGGAGAGCTCGGAGATACCAAAATGGCCCGCCCCCCTCGAGATTGTTAAAGAGGCTATGAGATTAGCCGCGCTAATTCCAATAAGGGGTTGTTCCTAATTTGTGCAGGCATAAGGTCGCCAGTGATATCCGAGAGGACACAGGTCACTGAAGAGTTGTGCGACCATGCTAGTATATGCATCTTTTAGAGAATTAAAGACAATGAAAGGTCAGACTCATTTGTCGCGTCGGCTTACTTCGCTATGTACCTTTTCTATCTCTGATTAATCATCTAGCCACGGCTAAAAAGATATAATTAGCCCCAGAGGTGTTTACCAATTATAGGATAAAGAACATCCCCTGTATATGTGGAAATACTCACTGATCATAGGAGTCAATGAAAATTGACGAACTGAAGTGACTGTGCTCAGGGACCGGTATTCAGATATTATTTTTTGGGCTACGAGGCATGATTTATAAGCAGAGTAAGTTGTTTCCTTGTTAAATCATCACATCTATGCATACATGAGAGGAAATCATGGCACTGTGGGTAAAATTTTCCGGAAATTCACTAACTCAAGTCAGTCAAAACAACCAGCTATGTCCTGTGTTTCTAGAGATTAACACTAATCTTTGTGGTCTGTGTTTAGGAACATTTGAACTCTGTCCAACACGACCTTGCTCTGATTATGGGAGGTCAATACATATGAGGTACAGATGTATGAAGATAGCCTAACGATAACCGAGCGAAGGTTTTTTTTCCTTTAGGAGTATTAGGACTGAATGTTAGAAGTAAGTAATTAACAATATAAAAAAGTATGACTATTACTGACCACATTTCTAACCCAGTACTATAAACGAAGCCCCCACCTCTGTAACTGGGGAATTATCCCAAGTACAAATATACCAACTCAGTCCTTCTCGATTCACTTTTGGACAGGACACCCTCACATTCAAATCATAGCCCATAGTCACCGCGATCGAATTAATCGCAACAAACACTTTTGCTGACTCCTCCTGAATCGAACTACTACTTACCAAGCCCTCAAATCCGCTCTCCCTCTTTGGGAACGGCTGTGATGTCTTGAACGTTCCCATCCACGTATTACTCCTCCCTCGCGAACACGCCGCCCACGACACTTCGGCCGAAAACAAAGTCGGCTCCTCCCTCGAAGACACATATAGTAGAAACCCAGTGGTTGTCACATCCGCGCACCATGTTTGTGCTCGTGGATTACCACTCCTCTCGAACTCGAAGCTAGAGAACCAGGCGACGACCTGAGGTGGCTCGCTATACTCGCGCTCGAAGACTATACGGCGGAATGTATCACGTTTCTTCTCATTCGCCGGATGGTCACTCGTAGTATTAAATGTACCCGTCTGGAAGTCGTAGTTTTCAGATGGGATCTCTACCCATGAAGCGCAGGCGCCGAAGCGCGTCTGCGAGTCATTGTTATCGGCACGTATATTGAAAGAATTTCGAGTGATTTCTTCGGCGTAGGTGGTGGCCCGGAGTGTACCTTCGGTGCCAATGCTTAGCCAGCGTAGGCCTGTCGCAATGCGTGGGGGCGAATTATAAGGAGGTGAAAATACAATGGGTGCGTATGCCCCCTGGCAGATGCCGGCGGGTAGAACCTCGGCCGTATGGAAAGTTCCTGTGGTAGGACGGCGAGAAATATTAGACTGATTATTCTGGCTTCCACCGTAGGGGCTGAAGTAGCCTGGAGCCGCGGGGGAGACACTGCGGGACGGTGCGGATTGGAATGCGGGTAGGGGTGGTGACGGCAGAGAGCCGGCGATAGACGGATTAGATGCTGCAGAGATGTTGATGTTTAGTAAGTTCAGAATCTAGATTTCGCCAAGTCAATGAGTACTAATATGTTTCCAGGGAAATTCCAGCTCATTTTTCGGAAGGGTCCATACATTCGCAACAACCCTCTCGAAAACTAGTGCGGGAGATGTCGTCCCATACTTATATATATGAGCAAAATCTGAACTGATATTAGCCAATAATCCTTTCCAAATTACATATAAATAATCGGAAGTTGTATCTACGTGCCCTGATAACACTCTTTCAGCTGGCTCTCAGTGAGCGAAGAGGCCGCGACTAGTTGTGGCGCCGGTATATAGTCTGCCGTCGTGCTTTCTATTGAAGAGTCTGCCGTTATATAGTCGGTCATGATGTGGTTTTGTTAGACTTGGTGCGGGGGCGGGGTTAATTTGAGGTTGAGATATGCAGCTGGCCGTGTTTGGGTGATCGGCAGGGTGCATGGTGGAAGCACGTCATGGGATATCACTCGGTACGTTGAGTAGATTTGGGCGCTGGTACCAGGAATTTGGTGAAGGAATATTGATGTGCAAAGACGTTATGTTATCCGAGAAAAGTTTAGTCATGACACTCAGCTTTGAAGAGGAAGTAGCTAAAATCATACTTGTTAGCCTAGAATATACGTATAGACGTTATTGCTCCATGTTATTGATATAGACATATACCTCCTACAGATGATCTCTATTAAATTTAGGAGCTCAATACTACCTCATTGTCCAATAAACATTGTTAGGATGTCTCGCAAATTCCTGTCGGCTGCGGGGCTCGTAATAAACCCGTATAATACAGGAAAGTTCCCATTTAGGTAACGCCATGGAGTAGATGACAAGGGGAAAACAATAGTATTTTCGATCACGATGGGTGTTGATACGCTTAGGATACTACATAATCTCACCTCTGGAGTTTCACAGTCCTCCATTTATTCGTTATAACTAACGTTAGAAAGTAATCGCGTCATATTAAATCACTCGGTTGAATGCTTGGCGAGCTGTGTGTACAGTGAAGTGTCCACTTTAAACTCTCGAGTATGATTGGGGCAGATTCAGCAAAGTATCCTCTGATGAACTAGCTAGCTCATACACGGCTGGAAAGTGTCAGATTTGATTCATCATGAGGGGTCATGCCTGACTTTTTTCCTCTCGATCACTATATTAATACATAGATATGGGTTTTATCTGAAGATATTGAGAGTAGATAGAGATGTTGATTGAACTTAATGATACAGAAGGAAGGGGAAACCGCCCCTTATTTATATATAAATGTCGTTACACAGAACCCATAAGAAAACATAGTAAGATGACTCATAGGAAAGTATGACAAATACAAATAAAACATTCCGCCACAATAGTATTATGACTCACGGGAGAGTGTACTGTTTCTAGACTTCCCCTCGCGGTCCACAGTGAACCATAGACAAAAAAAGATTGTGTTTTCGCTTATCCAAACCCTTTGTAAACAGATCCGCGATGTTGTCGTTTGTAGAAACATATTCCAAAGAAAAAACATTTCGTTAAACCTTTCCCTAACGTAATGGTAATGTACCTCGATGTGTTTAGACTTTTTGTGAAAAACAGGATTGCGAACCAATGAAAGAGAACCGTTGTTATCCCCTCGAAGAATAAAAGAAATATTTGAAATCCGTTCCAATTCAGAGAGAGCGTTTCTTAACCAAACTAATTGCGGACAGGTTTCCGAGAGTGCCATATATTCCGACTCAGTTGTGGAGGTAACGACAGACTTTTACTTGCAGAAACGCCAGGAGATAAGAACTTCCCCTAGCATAAAACAGTAGCCGGTGAATGATCGGCGGTCGTTGATGTCTGATACATAGCTTGCGTCGCTGTAACCGATGAGTGCGGTAGGTGCTGTTTGGTTGTAGTGTAGGCACCAATGGATGGTTCCCTTGAGGTAACGGAGTACGCGTTTGACGGCAGTGAGGTGGACTTCTGTTGGACAGGAGGAGAATTGTGAGAGCATGGTGATGGTGTAGGCAAGGTCGGGTCGGGTGCCCATGACTGCGTACATTAAGGATTCGATGATCGACTGATAAAGTGTTGGATCGTCGATTTGCTCTTCAGGGTGCATTTTTGGAAGGTGACGTTGTGATCTAATGGTGTTGCGACAGGTCTTGACTCGTTGAATCCATATTTAATGAGTACACGTTTGAGGTAGGCTTCCTGTGATAGGATAATGCCAGTCTTAGTGTGGATCATGTGGATTGCGAGTGCCCAACTGGTAGTTCCAGCCTCGGTCATTTCGAATGCGGCGTGGAGGGACAAGCTGATGCGGTTTTTGAGTTCAGCTGACCAGTAAAAGATAGGTATGTCATCAACATAGATTGCTATGATAACTTCCCCTATTGAGTGGATAAAGACGCAAGAGTCGAATTCTGCCCTATGAAATCCCATTGAGAGTAGCGCTTTGGAGAGACGGGCATACCATTCCCTAGACGATTGCTTCAAGCTGTAGATACACTTGATTAGTTTGCAAGCTTGTCCAGGTCGGCGGTAGCCGGGGGGAGGTTTCATATAGATGTTCTCCTGGAGTTCTCCGTATAGGAATGCGCTAGTGACGTCCATTTGGTCGCATTTGCCACCTGTTTGCAGGCAGCGAACGAGGAGGAGTCGGATGGTCTCATAACGGGTGACAGGGGCAAAGGTTTGGTCGAAATCTTGACCTGGTATTTGTGAGAATCCTTTGGCGACGAGTCGGACTTTATACCGAGTTGGTTTGCCATTTGGTCCGAGTTTGATTTTGTATACCCATTTGGAATCAACCAGTTTGCGATTGTCGGGGATGTCAACCAGTTTCCATGTGTTGTTGCGAGCCAAGGAGTCAAGTTCAATTTCCATAGCCGTCTGCTATTGTGCAGAGTTTGGGCCGTCCATTGCTTCCTTGAAGGTGGTTGGTTCGTTTAGGATTTTTGTGGCGCTGACATGGTATCCGTATTTGGCAGGTGGTTTTCGGTTCCGTGCGGGGTTGCGTCTCGGAGTTGGTTCATTAGCATCTGATTCTTCCTCTTCAATCGGTAGACTTTCTGTGTCGGGCCTCGAATAGCCGGCCCCCACTATACTTGCGTGTGTTTCATCTTCCGATGTATTTCCAGATCAGGGTTCCATTATTTCTCGTAGAAGTTGTTGTTGTAGTTCGTCGTCGTCATCATGTTCATTGTCTCTAACGGCGTTTTCATGTCTTGGTTTGGATTGCGGAGGAAGGATATCGCTTTGGGTTCTCGGCGCATTGTCTTTCGGATTATCACTTCTTGTTTGGGTTTCCTTTCGGATTCTCGTGTGATGGTAATTTCTCTTCCCTGTAATTTTCCTTACTCTGTTTCCGTGAGTTTCCGTCGCGCAAATTACTAATCATGTCTCGGCGTCTCGGCGTCACTTGTATATATATGACTCTACCTTCCCTTTGTCTTCCTTTCCTTTTCCTTTCTTCCTCACGCAATCTTCCTGTTGTATTGGGGTTCTTTTCATTTGGGTTTTATTTCTCTACGGGTTGTTCCTTTTGGTCTTGGGTATTCAGAATATATCACGTTAAACCTTCTAAACATCGTTCGCTTCGCGTAACGTGTCCGAGTTCCTGAAATCTCCTCGATCGGTATCAAGCCCGATCCCCCCAGAATCCTCCCGTCGGTTATAGTCTGACCCTCCCAAATACGTTCCGTCGTGTTGTGCCTCTTGGTGCTTTGTCGTGTGATCCAATACCTAACCCTGACCCCGCTCCCGTAACTCCGTTATCTCCGGCGTTCTCCTGTCCCTCCGGTTCAGCGCCTAATATTAAGATTGCGTCTCAACCAACCGGCACATTCAGCATGTCCTCCCCTGCCATCGCCGCCCTCCTGGGTCGGTTGTCGGCCTTTATACAGGCAATTCCCCTCCCAGTCCCAGAAGCTGGCAAGTACTAGAATGAAGTTTACGACCTCATTGAGGACTTCCTCACAGCCCTCACTCTCCTCTCCTCCTCCACCCCATCAACCGAGCCCGACCCGGCCCCCTCAGCAGAGGAAAAGGTCGAACCCACACCTGCCCCTGCTCCGGTCTCCTCCATCCCAGAGGAAACCTACATTGAGATCATTAGTGATCTCAAGACAGAACTTGCAGCCTCTAAGGCCTCCCTCCAGACCACTACTTCCGACCTCGCCACCTGCCGACAGTCCCTCCTCGCCTCTGTATCACGGCGTAGCACGAAGACACAATGCAAGCGTGAAGGAAAAGGGTTTAGTTGGGTTTCCATTTGTCAGTAAAAGTTCTATGGGTTTCCGTTCGGTTCTGGGAATACAGGGATTAATGAGTCACTCGCTTTGTAACGCATCTCTCATATTCTTCGATCTGATTCTATAGATGAGTAAGCGAAGGAAGTGCTGGGATATATATAGAGACTTCGCCTCCCACCTATATTAGTTTCTCTTCCTTTCCTTTTCTCTTCACGTAACCTTCTTTGTCATTAGGAAATACTATTGTTTCGGTACTCAAGTACCTCTACGAACCTTGAACTACTTGCACCCCTGTGAACTCGAGGGGTTCCCACAAGTCCCCGAATACTAAAAGTATCGAACCTATCCTTCGGTTCGTATACGTGAACAACCCTGGCTTCGGTCGTGTACTTTGGCTCCTCGCCTCCCCGAACACTCCGTAAGATACAACAGAAGGCCTTAGATCCATGCGTGATACTCCGACTCCCTCCTTGAGGAAGTCGAACGAGAATTCAACCTTGTCCTTGCTGCGGCCACCTCGGCCCAATCTGAAGTCATCCGCCTCTCTGCTGCCCTCCGCTCCGCCAACACCCACTCCCAACAACTTCATCGGTCTTTCCAGGCCCACATGAACTTGGCTGGCCAGTGGTACCAGTTTGGCTCCAGCCTCCATGCCCGCTTCTGCCCCCGTGCCCCAACCCCACTTCGCTCCCTCACCTCTGCCCCTGCCCCAGCCCCTGCCCCAACCCCCCGCCCAGATCCCCGTACCATTAACAACTGGAGTGTCCCGCCAGTTGTCCCCGTGTCCTCACAGCAGCAGTTAAAAGGTCAGCCCCTGTGGTAAACCCTGACATACCACAGGGGCCTGCTCTGTCACCGACTACTGCTCCTGCCCCCTCCCCGGTCTCTGCTTCTGGTTTTGCCCTTGCTTTGTCTGCCTTGCCCCTGTTGGAGGATGACTTATCGGATGACCAATTGGTTGTCAACTGCAAGATCTCTGTGGAATTCAATGCCTCGGTTCCTGTCCCCTCGGTCGCACTCATTGATACTGGTGCTTCAGGTTACGCCTTCATCGACGCGACCTTTGCTCAGTCTCATGGCTTCCCCCTGGTCCCCCTTCGTATCCCCCGTGAACTACAGGTGATCGACGGCCGCTCCATCGCGTCTGGTCGAATCACCCACCTGACGAAGCTGGCACTTAACATCGATTGCCACCGCAAATATGTCCCCTTCCTCGTCACCAAGTTGGGTCACTACCCACTGGGAATGGGGATCCCATAGATGCGCCACCACGACCTCATCCTCCGGCCCAGACAGAACCAGGTGCACTTCGGTTCCCCCTCCTGCCTCCAACAATGCCTTGCCTCACGACAGCCATTGACTGTCCAAGGCATTACTTCCCGGTCCCGTTCCACCTCAGCCCCCATCCACGTCGCCTGCATTGGCCCTGCCCCCTTCTCCCGGCTTGTCCGAAAGCGTCAAGGAATGCTCTTCGCAGCATCCCTCACCGCGATAGACGATGAGCTCAGGAGGAGTAAGGACGACCCCATCGCCTCTGTCCTCCAGGAGTACCGCGGTGAGTATGCGGCCCTGTTTACGAAGTCTGCTGCCTCTGTCCTGCCCCCATCCCGTCCCCACTATGACCTGCCCATCAATCTACAAGATGGTAAGGAACCCCCCCCTTTGGCCCCATGTACAACTTGAGCCACCAGGAACTACAGGCTCTCCGAGAGTACATTTCCGAGAACCTGTCCAAAGGCTTTATCCATGCATCTGAGTCCCCTGCTGGTGCCCCCATCCTCTTTGTAAAGAAGGCCGATGGCTCTCTCCATCTCTGCGTTGACTACACAAAGCTCAACGAGATGACAATCAAGAACCGACATCCACTGCCCCTATTTCCGGAAACTCTCGTCCAGGTCGCTAAAGCCAAGTACTACACGAAGCTGGACCTCCGCGAAGGGTACCACCAGATCCGGATCAAGGAAGGGGATGAGTGGAAGACCGCATTCCGGACCCGGCAAGGCCTCCACGAGTACCTCGTGATGCCCTTTGGACTCACCAATGCTCCGGCCGCCTTTCAACACTCGGTAAATGACCTCCTCCGCCCCCACCTGGATGAGTTCGTGACAGCCTACCTGTACGATATCTTGATATACTCCGAGTCCCTGGAAGAATACTGCAGCCACGTCCGGAAAATCCTGAATATCCTGAAGGCCAACGACGTTCACCTGAAACCTGAGAAGTGTGAGTTCCATGTCCAAGAGGTCAAATACTTGGGCATGATCCTGTCCCCCGATGGCCTGAAGATGGACCCGACCAAGGTTTCCGCGGTTCGAGGGTGGGAAACCCCCAAGAACCTCAAAGATGTCTAGTGCTTTTTGGGCTTCGGAAATTTCTACCGACGGTTTATCTTGTGGTACTCAAAGGTTGTCTCCCCCCTCACCCACCTGACCAAGAAGAATGTGAAGTTCGTTTGGAGCCCTCAAGCAGATCAAGCGTTCCGACACCTCAAGGACACCTTCACCTCGGCCCCCGTCCACCGCCACTTCGACCTCGACCAAAGAATCATCATGGAAACTGATGTATCGGATTACGTTTCCGGCGCCATCTTGTCCCAATGCGATCCCCAGGGCATCCTGCACCCCGTGGCCTTCTTTTCTAAGAAGCACTCCCCTGCGGAATGCAATTACGAGATCTATGACAAGGAACTACTGTCAATCATCCGAGCCCTTGAGGAATGGTGACACTACTTGGAGGGGTCCCGATTCCCCGTCACCATCATCACCAACCACCGCAATCTTGAGTACTTCATGACAAAGAAGACCCTCAACCGTCGCCAAGCCCGCTGGTCCGAGTTCCTGTCCCGTTTCAACTATGTCCTCTACTATCGCCCGGGAAAACAAGGTGGAAAACCGGACGCCCTGACCAGGAGATCAGGAAATCTCCCTAAGGAAGGGGATGAAAGACTCCTGCACCAGTCTCAAGTCATGCTCAAGACAAAAAATTTGGTCTCTAGAAAGAAGCTAGGTTTGTTAGCGGGTACTTTGTCAAATGAACCCGCTGAAGGATCGTCACCCGTAATTAAAATGTTCGCTCAGGCTTCCCAGACAGACAGTTTCCCCGCCAAAGTCCTAACCATGCTCCGCAACGGCATCAAGTACTCCCAGAAAATCTCCTTGGCAGAATGTTCCGAGTCCCCCGAGGGCCTACTCCTGTACCGTCGCCTAATCTACGTCCCCGACTCCAACGAACTCGAACTGTTCCTGTTACAGGAACACCACGACAAGCCCTCCGCGGGACACCCTGGCAGAGCCAAGACCCTGGAACTTCTATCCCGCATGTACTACTGGCCAAGCATGAGAAGGTATGTTGACCAGTACGTCCTGAACTGCAACGTGTGCCGCCAAAGCAAGGCCCCTCGGAACCGACTACAAGGAGTACTCCGCCCCCTCCCGATACCCGCCGGCCCCTGGACCGACATCTCGATGGACTTCGTCACCGGCCTCCCTGAATCTCACGGATACAATACTATCTTGGTCGTAGTGGATCGCCTAACTAAGATGAGGCACCTAATCCCCACCACCGAGAACGTTGACTCCCGTACCCTGGCCGACCTGTTCGTGGAATATGTCTGGAAACTCCATGGCCTCTCGGAAACCATCGTCTCGGACCGTGGCACTCAGTGCACTTCGGATGTGTGGAAATCCCTCTGTGCTTGCTTGGAAATCGCGCCTCGGTTCTCGACGGCCTTCCACCCCCAAACTGACGGCCAGACCAAAAGGATCAACGCCATCATGAAACAGTATCTTCGGGCCTATGTCTCCTACCAACAGGACGACTGGCGCCGCTTCCTCCCTCTCGCTGAATTCGCTAGCAATAATCATGCCTCCGAGACCACTCACATGTCCCCATTCCAGGCGAACTACGGTAGGCGTGCCCGCATGACCTTTGGGCCCCTGACACATGACAAGACCACCAGTGAAGACCAGGCCAACGGGTTGGCCCGCGACATCTCCCAGGTTATTGAATTCCTCCGAGACGAGATGCACCGCTCCCAGATTATCCAAGAAGAGTTGGCCAATGCTCATCGGACTCCTGCCCCTCGGTACGCTGTCGGCGACAAGGTTTGGCTCTCCAGCAGGAACTTCGAGACCAAGCGGCCCTCCAAGAAACTGGATTGGAAACAGATCGGCCCCTCTCCTATCAAGCGTGTCGTCAGCCCATATGCCCACGAGCTCTTCCTGCCGGCCACCATGAAGGTCCACCCTGGCTTCCATGTCTCGCTCCTGTCTTTGGCCTCCCAGAACGCAGTCCCCGGTCAACACCAGCCTCCCCCACCACCTGTCGAGATCGAGGGCGAACAAGAATGGGAAGTTGAGGCTGTCCTAGATTCCCGCCGCCGCCATGGCCAACTCCAGTACTTGGTTCGATACGTTGGGTACGCCGACTCCTACTGGCAACCTCAAGCCGACCTCGAACACTCCCCCGAACTGGTTCGACAGTTCCATGAGAGGTATCCCAGGAAACTTAAGCCTAGCAGGAGCTAGGCCTTAGAGAGGGACCTAATCTCTAACGGCGTTTTCATATCTTGGTTTGGATTGCGGAGGAAGGATATCGCTTTGGGTTCTCGGCGAATTGTTTTTCGGATTATCACTTCTTGTTTGGGTTTCCTTTCGGGTTCTCGTGTGATGGTCATTTCTCTTCCCTGTAATTTTCCTTACTGTGTTTCCGTGAGTTTCCGTCGCGCAAATTACTAATCATGTCTCGGCGTCTCGGCGTCACTTGTATATATATGGCTCTACCTTCCCTTTGTCTTCCTTTCCTTTTCCTTTCTTCCTCACGCAATCTTCCTGTTGTATTGGGGTTCTTTTCGTTTGGGTTTTATTTCTCTACGGATTGTTCCTTTTGGTTTTGGGTATTCAGAATATATTACGTTAAACCTTCTAAACATCGTTCACTTTGCGTAACGTGTCCGAGTTCCTGAAATCTCCTTGATCAGTATCAAGCCTGGTTCCCCCAGAATCCTCCCGTCGGTTATAGCCCGACCCTCCCAAATACGTTCTGTCGTGTTGTGCCTCTTGGTGCTTCGTCGTGTGATCCAATACCTAACCCTGACCCCGCTCCCGTAACTCCGTTATCTCCGGCGTTCCCCTGCCCCTCCGGTTCAGCGCGTAACATTATCGTTAGCTTTAGGATCAAAGTCATTAACCGGGGTACGTTCAGGAGTGGGCCTCGCTAAGCCGGCCCCCACTATACTTGCTTCATTCCTTTTTGAACTACTTGGTAGTGGGTCCTGAGGTTCGGTTTTGATTCTGATTTGCTTTGAGGGTGCTTATAATGGCGTGCCAAGACTTCGTGTTACGTTACTAGGGTGCCGCTGCACTGGAAGGTGTCAACGATTCGGTTAAGCATTCTCGAGTTTTCATTTGTAATCAGGTTTCCTTTGAGTTCTATGGGTTTCCGTCACACGGGTTAGTAATCGGTTCTCGGCGATGGATATATATATGGGCCTGTCCTCTCCTTCTCTCTATTTCCTTTCTTCTCTACGCAACCTTCCTGTTCTTTAGGGTGTTCTATTGTTTGTCTTTAGTCCTCTACGGTTATCATAGTTATATTATTAGTTTGGAATATATATCGTTCGCGTTACTATAGTTCCTTCCTACGTCCCTCGAACCCATAGTCGTTCGGAACTCATACTCGTAGTTCCTTAAGTTCCATAGATCCCGAACCTCGGTTGTGCTCCTTGGTTCCCTTCGTCCATAGATCATAGCCCATGACCGCAGAGCGAGTGCTCTACTGGTATCTTCGAGTCCACTACTTCGTACGCGAGATCATCTATCTCCTCGTTCCCGAACTATAGAGAGCTTCCCCGCTCTTCGTCAAGTAACGCCAAGACCTCCGTAACAGTTCTTCAGGTATGACTGGCAAGGGTGTGTCTTCCCCTACTGATGGATCCTTGAAGCGAAAGTGACGAGATAAAACAACTTTCTTTTGAGAAGGTATGTAAACCCGGCAGACTTTGGTCGTGTCTTCATATCCGCAGAACTGTCCAGTGAGGACTCTTACATCCAATTTGATTCCAGGAGGGCGTGCCTCGACCGGGATGTGGATGAACATTGTTTCACCGAAGGTACGGAGATGACCTATGCCAGCTTTGTAACCTGTGATGGCCTCATATGGTGTTTTGTCCGGGAGCGCTTTATGTCGGAGACGATTTTTGATGTGTACCATGGTGTTTATTGCTTCCCCCCAGAGGTTTTTAGGAAGGTTGTATTCCAGGAGGGCAGTTCGGGCCATGGTAGTGATCGTTCTGTTAAAGCGCTCGGCTATGCCGTTGGACTCATGTGAGTAGGGGACAGTGAACTCATGTTTGATACCTTTTGAGGTGAAGAATTGTCTGAGTTCCTGGGCAATGTATTCGCCACTATTGTCGCTCCTAAACCGTTTTACTTTTCGTTCCAGCTGGTTCTCGACTAGTGTGATGTAGGTTTTGGTTGCTGCTGCTGTGTCGGAGATCTTTTTCAAAAAATAAACGTGCGCATACCTAGAGTAGTCGTCGATGAACGTCATGTAGTAACTGTAACTGCCCAGAGAAGGAGTGGAAAATTTTCCGCTCAGATCTGAATGGATAAGCTCTAGTGGCTTGGTGGAACGTGATTCGGTAAGGGAGGGAAGATTGCTTTTGGTGGATTTTGCCAGCTCACATGTGTTGCAAGTGGACATTTGACTGGAGGTTGGGAGAGATTTGGGGTCAGCGACCATTTTCCGAAGTTTGTTTAAGGAGGAGGCAGGCATGTGTCCAAGGCGCTGATGCCAATCAAAGAAGGTAGTTGCGATGGAGACGTGTGCAGTTGTATCTTTGATTTTGAAGATGTACAGGCCTGCAGAGTTCAAATTAGCAATACCGACGATGTCCTTGTTGTTCGGTTTGTAGATGGTAAAGCCGGTTTCATCCCCAGTGATGGTGACTCCCTTTTTGGCGATGCATAACCATGACATGAGGTTAATATTACCAAGTTCGGGAATTACGAACACGTCTTGCAGGGTGATAATGCCATGTGATCTGTTGATGGTTACATTACCTATTCCGGTTACCTTCAGCTTGTGTCCCCCACCAACTGTGACTGTGCCACTGTATGGTCTGGGTTCCAAAACTTGGGTTCCGGTCATATGGTTGGTTGCACCAGGGTGGAAGATCCATGCCTTTGAGTCAGATTGAGGGGTACCAGAAACAAATGTGAATGCGTCGGTCATGTCAACATCAAGAGGGTTGGTGTATTCAGCTAGGTCCAGGGCAATCACTTCGGAGGGTATTGGTTTTGAAAATAGGTGTGCCAGGAGTGCTGTGCCGGATCCTGATGCGACGTTAAGGTTGCTTTTTGCAGCGGACTTCCCTTTATCCTTGTTATCACGGATGGATTTAAGGCCTTACGCTGTATCTTATGGAGTGTTCTGGGAGGCGAGAAGCCAAGGTACACGACCGAGGAAAGGATCGTTCGCTGGTACGAACCGAAGGATGAGTTTAATACTTTTAGTATTCGGAGACTATGGGGACCCCTCGGGTTCACCGGGGTGCAAGTAGTTCGAAGTTCGTGGAAGTACCGAAGTACCGAAACAGTAGTATTTGCTAAATGACAAAGAAGGTTGCGTGATCTAACGGCGTTTCGTGTCTTGGTTTGGATTGCGGAGGAAGGGTATTGCTTTGGGTTCTCGGCGCATTGTCTTTCAGGTTATCACTTCTCCTTTGGGTTTTCCTTCGGGTTCTCGTGTAACGATCGTTTCTCTTCCTTGTAATTTTCCTTGACATGCTTCCGTGAGTTTCCGTCGCGCCGATTATTAATCATGTCTCGGCGTCTCAGCGTCACTTGTATATATATGGCTCTACCTTCCCTTTGTCTTCCTTTCCTTTCTTCCCCACGCAATCTTCCTGTTGTATTGGTGTTCTCTTCGTTTAGGTTTCTATTTCCCTACGGGTTATTTCTTCGTGTCTTGGGTATTAAAATATATTACGTTAAACCTTTCAAACATCGTTCGCTTCGCGCAACATGTCCGAGTTCCCGAAATCTTCCCGATCGGTATCAAGCCCGATCCTTCCAGAACCTTCCCGTCGGTTATAGTCCGACTCTCCTGAATACCTTCCGTCGTGTTGTGCCTCTTGGTTTAGTTTATGACAGCCGCACGAGTCCTCTACTGGTACCTACGTGTTCACTACTTCGTACGCGAGATAATCTACCTCATCACTCCCGAGCTCTGAAGGGTTACCCGGCCCTCCTAGTACCCCTCTGCCCCCCTCCGGTTCAGCGCGTAACACGTGAAGAGAAAAGGAAAGGAAGACAAACTAATACAGGTGGGAGGCGAGGCCTCTATATATATCCCAGTACTTCCTTCGCTTACTCATCCATAGAATCTGATAGAAGGACATAAAAGATGTGTTACAAAGCGAGTGACTCCTTAATCCCTGTAGTCCCAGAACCGAACGGAAACCCATAGAACCTTTACTGACAAATGGAAACCCAGCTAAACCCTTTTCCTTCACGCTTGCATGTGTCCTCGTGCTACGCCGTGATATATACTTAGGTCCCCCTCTGAGGCCTAGCTCCTGATAGGTTTAGGTTTTCGTGGGTACCTATCGTGGAAGTCTCTCACGAGTTCGGGGGAGTGTTCCAGGTCTTCTGGTGGCTGCCAGGATGGTTCGTCGTATCCGGTGTATCGTACCAAGTATTCCAGTTTTCCACGGCGTCGGCGGAAGTCCAAAACTGCGTCTACTTCCCATTCCTGTTCTCCTTCGATCTCGACTGGGGGTGGAGGTGGTTGACTCTGACCGGGCACCGGGTATTCGGCTGCTGGTGATAGTAGTGAGACGTGAAAGACTGGGTGGACTTTCATTGAGGCGGGGAGGTTGAGTTCATAGGCATATGGACTGACTACTCGCGATATGGCGTAGGGACTGATTTGCTTCCAATCCAACCTCTTTGACGGTCTCTTAGTTAATAGGTTCCTTGTCGATAGCCATACTTTGTCTCCTGTCATGTAGCGTGGTGCCGGGACCCTGTGGGCATTGGCCGATTCCTCCTGAATCCTCTGAGCTTGGAACATTTCTGCTTTCAAGAAGTCAAAGACTTGCGACAGATTTCTTGCTAGGGAGTTGGCTTGGTCTTCGTTGGCGGTAACTCCATGCCGTAGGAGGCCGAAATTCATTCAGGGGTTCAGTCCATAGTTTGCTTGGAATGGTGACATATTGGTTGATTCGGAGACGTGGTTATTCGTTGCGAATTCGGCCAAGGGTAGGTAATCTGTCCAATTATCCTGTTGGTAGTCCACGTAGCCACGGAGGTATTATTCCATGATGGCGTTGATCCTTTCCGTTTGCCCATCTGTTTGAGGGTGAAAGGCTGTGGAGTATCGTGGGGATATTTCCAGTCGTTCGCATAATGCCTTCCAAAAGTCTGACGTGAACTGTGTGCCGCGGTCTGAGACTATTGTTGTGGGTAACCCATGTAGCTTCCAGATGTTTTCAATGTACATCCGAGCGACATCCCTAGCATTGGCTTCTTCTGTGGTGGGGATGAAGTGTCTCATTTTTGTTAGGCGGTCTACCACAACGAGGATTGCATTATACCCATTGCTCATTGGCAGCCCTGTGACAAAGTCCATTGAGATGTCCGTCTAAGGAGCCTTAGGGACTTGTAGTGGTCGAAGTACTCCTTGGGGTGAGCTTCGATTTGCCTTGCTTCTTCGGCAGACGTGGCAGTTCATGACGTAACGATCTGTATACCTGCGCATGTTGGGCCAGTAATACTCGCGACTGAGCAGTTCGAGTGTCTTTGCTCTGCCAAGGTGTCCTGCCGATGGTTTGTCGTGGTGTTCTTGGAGTAGTTGTAGTTGGAGTTCTTCATATTCGGGGACGTATATTTTCCGACGGTATAGAAGTAACCCTTCATCGTTTTCGATGCATTCGGCGAGCGAGATTAGCTTTGTCTGTTTAGTTCCGCTTCTGAGCATCTCAAGGATCTTGGATGGCGTGCTATCAATTTGGTAAGCTTTGTCCATTAATTCCTTCACAGTGGGCATTCCTTCAGCAGGTTCGTTTACTAAAGAACTCGCTAACAAACTTATCTTAAAATCTAAATTTTTCTTCTTCAAGATCATTTGGCTTTGGTGTGCTAAGCGTTCATCCCCCTCCTTTGGTAGGTCGCCTGACCTTCTGGTGAGTGCATCTGGCTTGCCCCCTTGTTTTCCTGGTCGATACTGGATTATAAAGTCAAATCGGGATAGGAATTCTGACCAACGCGCTTGTCGTCGGTTGAGCATCTTGGTCGTCATGAAGTATTCTAGGTTGTGGTGGTCCGTCAGTACCTTGATTGGGTATTGTGCCAACTCCAAAAAGTATCTCCATTCCTCAAAGGCCCGAATGATTGCCAGTAGTTCTTTATCGTATATTTCATAATTACATTCGGCTGGTGAGTGTTTCTTGGAGAAGTACGCGACGGGGTGCAGTATTCCTTCGTCGTCCCGCTGTGATAAGATGGCCCCCGATACATAGTCTGAAGCATCCGTTTCTACTATCGCTGGTCTGTCTGGGTCCCAGTGTCGTAGTATGGGTGCTGTTGTGAATGCGTTCTTGAGTTTTTGGAACGCTGCTTCAGCCTTGTCTGACCATACCCATCTAACGTTCTTTTTTGTCAATGCTGTCAGGGGGGAGACCACTCTTGAATACCCTAGAATGAAGCGTCTGTAGAAATTTGCGAAGCCTAAGAATTCCTGTACGTCCTTTAAGCAACCTGGGGTCCCCCAATTCCATATTGTGGCAACTTTCTCGTCGTCCATCTTAGTACCTTCAGGGGTTAGGATAAATCCTAGGTATTTTGTTTCGTGGACATGCCATTCGCATTTCTCTGGCTTGAGGTGTACCTGGTTATCGCTCAGGATTTGTAATACCTTGTTGACGTGTTCCTTATGTTCTTCCATGGTGTTGGAGTAAATTAGTATGCTGTTGGGAAGTGGTCTAGGTAAGGTCTTAGCATATCGTTGACCCAATGTTGGAAGGCTCCAGGTGTGCTGGTCAATCCAAACGGCATGACTAAATATTCGAAGTGACCATATCGTGTCCGAAAGGCTGTTTTCCATTCGTCCCCCTCTTTGATTCTGAGTTGGTGGTATCGTTGGTGGAGTTTGGTGAAATACTTGGCGATGACATACCCGAGAAGGTTTCTGGGGTCAGTGGTAAGGGGTACCTGTTTTTGATTGTTACCTTATTTAGCCTTCGATAATCCACACACAGACGTAATGATCCATCGGCCCTTTTGACAAAGAGTACTGGGGCACCAGCTGGGGAAACGCTGTGGCGGATCCTTCCTTTAGCGAGGTATTCGGCCAGATAGTCTCATAGGGCTTGAAGTTCCTCCCTAGTCATCCCATACATGGGGCCGAATGGTGCTGTTTCGCCTTCTTGTAGGTTGATAGGAAGGTCGTAATTCTTTCGGTGAGGGGGAAGTGCCGACGCGTTATTCTTGTTGAGTAGGTGCAGGAAGTGACGGTGATCGAGTAGTACTAGGTCGAGAGGGTTGCCCTTTGTCGTTGCTAGGATGTCGTCCAATGCCTTCAGAGTGGTAGAGTAGAGTTGAATTCCCCTGCGTTGTTTTTCTTTGATTAATGTTTTAAAGCTAACCGTTGAAATGTGGGTGATTGGTTTGGTGGGGGGTTCTATGGAGATCCCTCTAACTGTAACAGGTTTTTTCTCGAGGCAGCAGTGTTTTAGGCAAATAGGGGAGTCGAAGCATAGCTCGTTGGTGCCTGGTCGAATGGTGACTTGGTGCCTTCGCATCCAAGGTATTCCCATTACGATAGGATAGTGCCCGAGTTGAGTTACAAAAAGGGGAAGTTGTTCTTGGTGTCCATGAATATCCAGGCTTAGTGTGACGGTGTCTGTGACCTTTCCTGATTCTATGGGTCTACCATCGATAACGCGGTATTTTGAGTGGTAATTAATTTGTGGTGGCTTACGAAGGATTTATCTATGAATCCGTAACCGGACGCTCCAGTATCAATGAAGGCATATGATGGGATAAAAGAATCTTTATTTTGAGAAATTGAACACATTACGACTAATTGATTCCCATCCATATCCTTCTCCAAAACTGAAAACGCAGAAACAGAAAGTTTAGAAAAATCCTTAAAACATCCCCGGGCTGAGCCACTCAAGCCAGGGATAAATCTTTTAACACCACATCACCGGAGGTCTCTTCTTCCACCTCGGAGTCTTCCTGCTCCGTATTCCTAGTTCTAATCAATGCTCCTCTCATCCTTGGAGCGGCATTCCGAGGGGGTGGTGCTTGGGGGCAGTCTTTTACTACGTGTCCTATTCCGCCACAATAGTAACACCGGCCCTCGGCTCGGCGGGCATCTCGTTCGCGGGGGTCTGGGTGTCGTCGGCCAGCAGAGAGGTCCATGGGTACGACACCACCTGGTCTTTGTGAGGGGTGTCCCACTGGAGGGGAGGGAGCTCGTGGCGTCGCAGGAGCCGGGGTACGGGGTGCTGGGGTAGCAGGGGCAAAGGTTCGGTTGGTGGGCCCCGCGGGGGCAGAGTAACGGGGGGTAAAACGGGAGGTTGGGGCAGGGGCGCGGTAGCGGGCGTTGACCTTTTGTGTTTTACTGTCCAGGCGTTGGAGCACCCGGGCAAATTCTTCGATAGTTTCCGGGGTTACTTCGTGGACCATGGCCCTGTTGAGTTCCTCATTGAGTCCGGTTTCCAAGGCCTCGATGTTTGCCGCTTAGTTGTAGCCTGCTTCCACTGCGTATCTCTGAAACTCAGCAAAGTATTCTGAGAAGGGACGCTTGCTTTGTTGGATTCTCCCCAAGTTGCGACGGGCTGTGCCCACACGGTCTGGGTCTCCAAATGCTGTTTCCAATATTTCAAAGAACCTCTCCATGGATGGGAGGTTGACGCCGGTGTGGGTGAGGTAGGGGAGGAATTGGTCCGCCGCTGGCCCTTCTAGTCGCGAAATAGCGTAGATGAGTTGGTCTTGTAGATCTGGGAAGCGGTCCGCATTGCCGACCAGCTTGAGACGGAGTTGGTGCTGGAAGAGGGGGAGGGCTCGCCTGCCGCCTTTGAACTTCTCTGGGTCCGGAAGTTTTTCGGATTTGGTTGCGGTTGCATGCGGTGTGTTTATGCGGTTGCGACCGGTGAGGAACTGGTTTTGGCGGCGGGGGTTTTCTGGAGGGGGAATTGCAGGTTCCTGAGGAGCGGGGATCCGGGCTGCTGCGAGATCTTCTAGCGCCCTGGTGAGAGCTGTCTTGGTAGTAGTCAGCTCCTCTCTGGCCTCCTCTAGGTCAGAGTCTAGTCGGGCCATATTTTCCTCGAAGATCCTTTGTGCATCTTCCCCGTCTGAGATGGTTTCCTTTAGTTCACCTTCATACCATTCCAGACTTCTTTGCGCTCGAATCATCAGGGTATGGAGGGCCTGTGTGGGGCCCGACGATACTTCACCGAAGTTAGGGAAGGTTGTCAGGAAATTGTTGATGTCTGCTAGGATTGCTTCATGTGTATCTTCGTCCATGGGGGGGAGTCTGGTTTGCGACATAGTCTAACGGGTGACGTCATGACTAGGCAAGAGAAGCGACTCGGGGTACGCTTCGGGGAACTCTGGGGAACAAGGGGACGGGCTTGATACCGTCGGGGGTTCGAGGTTCTGGGGACTAGAGGGTCGGGCTGACTACCGACGAGGGAGAAGGAACCAAAGTATCAAGTATATTCAATTTCTAACTGACTAGCGAAACGAAGACGTTGCGTGAAGAAGAAAGGAAATAGAGAGAGACGACGACAGCGACTATATATACAGAAGGGTCTTCACGCAACCGAACCCCGAAGAAACCCATAGACACCCCACCGATTTATCATCACACCACCCCGAGGAGAAATAACAAGGAAGAGAGAAAATATACAAGGAAGAAACCGCGCCGCAACAATACTTAGCGCAACCGAAACCCAACTAGGAAATCCCGAGGATGCATTACTCACACAACCCTGCTCCGCAACTGCCTGCTTGGTGATGGAACGGGCCTAGACCTAGGTTGTCGGCGACGGTCCGTGATACATAGTGGTCTATGATTCTATGATATCGTAGAGTCGTGTAGGTTGGCGTTGGAGACGCAACCTTAGTATCACGGATGGATCTAAGGCCTTACGTTGTATCTTATGGAGTGTTCTGGGAGGCGAGAAGCCAAGGTACACGACCGAGGACAGGGTCGTTCGCGGGTACGAACCGAAGGATGGGTTTAATACCTTTAGTATTCGGAGACTATGGGGACCCCTCGGGTTCACCGGGGTGCAAGTAGTTCGAAGTTCGTGGAAGTACCGAAGTACCGAAACAGTAGTATTTGCTAAATGACAAAGAAGATTGCGTGAAGAGAAAAGGAAAGGAAGAGAAACTAATACAGGTGGGAGGCAAGGCCTCTATATATATCCCAGTACTTCCTTCGCTTACTCATCCATAGAATCTGATAGAAGGACATAAGAAATGTGTTACAAAGCGAGTGATTCCTTAATCCCTGTAGTCCCAGAACCGAACGGAAACCCATAGAACCTTTACTGACAAATGGAAACCCAGCTAAACCCTTTTCCTTCACGCTTGCATGTGTCCTGGTGCTACGCCGTGATACTTGTAAGCTTTGAGTTTGCGGCAATCCTTGTGTGTGTGTCCCTTCGCATATTCGCCATTCTTGATGCACTATATGCAGGTCAAGTCTGATTGTTTCTTGGCAGTTGGGCGTTTCCTTCTGGTGTTGTTGTTGTTGGGTGCTCCGTGTCCTCGCCTGATGCTGTAGGCGGCTCCTGACTCGGAAGAATCCTGATTGCGTCTGGCGTCAAGGTCCAAGAGCTTATCATGTATATCTTCGAAAGTGACATTTGGCTTCGATTTGAGGTTGTCGACTACCGACTCAAGTGATTCATGTCTGAGTGAGAGAAGGAGGAAGGAGGCTTTGACTTCTGATACGGACGCGAGCTGATGGAGGTGATACCCGAGTGGGTCCTTACCCTTGTCGGTGCAGTTGTTTGTTCTGGTAAGCAGTGATGATCAGAGGGTGGTGAACTCGGTAACGTGGCCCTTCATGCTATTATCAGGAGTGTATTCGTGTGTGGTGATGTTCGTTAACAGTGAGTGTAGCGAGGCCACAGTCTTCCGATCGAATTTGTCCTCAAGTTGAGTCCAAAGGTGGTACGCAGAGTCCGGTGGGGTAAGAGTGAGGATGATGTCGAACTCAATGTTGCTTTGCAGGAAAACAATGGCGATGTTATCCTTTCTGTCCCAGGTGGAGATTTCGTCTGCGTTGTCGGAAGTTTCGGGTTCATCTTCTTCTTGATCACCGGTGGAGGGTTCTCCAGTGGTGTCGATCCCTTTACCCTTTGAGGAGGCTGTGACGGTGATTTCCTCATAGACGGGACGCTTGCTTGATCCGCTGACAATGTTCCAGAGATCATAGACCTTTAACATTCTCATTGACAGATCCCGCCAAACTGTGTAATGGGCCTGCCCACCAAGTTTGCACGGAAGGGCTGGAATCTTGAATGACTCTTGAGACATGTTTTCAGGTGGTAATGATAAAATGTACTGATTGTGGGAGTGGATCTGAAGCTGGAAGCGTTTTGGGAGATTGTTTAGGCTTGTTCCGGACTCATAACCTGAAGATATTGAGAGTAGATAGAGATGTTGATTGAACTTAATGATACAGAAGGAAGGGGAAACTGCCCCTTATTTATACATAAATGTCATTACACAGAACCCATAAGAAAACATAGTAAGATGACTCATAAGAAAGTATGACAAATACAAATGAAACATTCCGCCACAATAGTATTACGACTCACGGGAGAGCGTACTATTTCTAGATTATCATCGCGTCAACTAGCTTTTCTAATCTTTTTTTTTATGTACTAATACTGTTATACGACATAATGAAGGCGATATATTACTCATCTATATAAACCATGAAAAGGGAAGCACATACTCACCGAAATATACTCAAGGTGAAATATGAAACTAACTCCAGCCAACAAGGAACAAACGATAATAAAAGTAGTCAAAAATCGAAATATCGACATTATTATTATCCAAATAAATCGATAATAACAACGTAACATGAACTGACATATCAAATTTATCCAAACCAACATAGAAAATTATAATCCACGGAAGTATCAAAGGTAGTTGCGGAGCAGTCTCACATCATATTCCTTTATTTTCCAGCCATAACATCCCTAACGCCACCGGAAGCATCGCAATCCCAATAATCGGGAACACATGTGCCCCCTCTACTGAAAGTATACTCGGCTCCTGGACCCACTGTTCTTCCTCCTCTGGCTCGGACTCTGATTCGTCTTGCGTACCGTCACTATGAATTGATGCCATGGAGGCGGCGGATTCGTTATCGTTGGTGCCGCGAGTTTGGGTCTCGGAGGCAGTGAGTGGATTGACGAGGGTTATGTATGGGATCTTATTCGCCGGGTCTTTTGCGGGTGTGTCAATAGGGGGAACATGTTCGTCGTTGGGAGCGTCATCGGTATTGGGAGGTTTATTGGGTTTGGGGACTTTGAATTCTTTCTTTGGTAGTGGATAATCCCCCCCGGCATTGGGTGCACTCAGTGCTCCTTGAGTACTGCGCCTTTTTGGCTCCCAGACCTTCACCTTCGTCTTCGCCTTTGGCTCACTGTCTTTTGTCTTTGGTTCGTGTTGGTTCGTCTTCGTCTTCGTCTTTGGATCCGGCTCCTGACCATTCGTCTTTGGCTCAGTTTCTTTCGTCTTCATCTTTGGCTCCGTTTGCTTCGTCTTCATCTTTGGCTCGGTTTTCTTCGGCTTTGTTTTTGGCTCCATCTTTGGTTCCTGATCCTTCGTCTTCGTCTTTGGCTCCGTCTTTGGTTCTTGATCCCTCATGTCTGGGTAATTTAGCTTCTGTTTATTACGCCCTAATCGTCCTGGAGGATGCTTAACCTTCGGGGCTGGCTCCTTCGCCTTGGGCAAAAGGTCCTCCTTTGGCACGTCCTTTGGTAATGGCTCTTTGGGATCGGGCGTCGTTTTTCGGCTCTTTGCTTTGGGGCCGGGGTCATCGGTTTCTGGGGGAGGTCTCTTTCGGGATAACTTGTGAGGCCGCGGCTTCCTCTTTCCCAGACCGCCTTCCCATGGTGCCTCAGCACTCATTCCAAACCAATCTAAAATAACCTGATTAATTTTCTGCCCCTTGTCCAGAGTCGCTGCCCACAGACCAAACATTTCATCGTCTGTACCCACAGCCGCCGAAACAAATCTAATCAATCTCTCTACCCATCCCACCACCCACGCTGGGTCCATGGTCCCTGCTGCCTGTCGAAACTCTATAGTACTATATCTCTGCACGGCCATAAAATTATACTTAAAGAATCTTATCCAGTACGAGTACGGAAGGTCAGGATTTGGATTACTACCCGGGTTCACAAGCAGGCAAAAACCCCAATAGTCCTGCGCATTCTCGATAGCCGCAATCTTCGCACTGAAATTCATCTTTTGGAGCGAAATGTTGTTAGCGACAGATCTCAAATAGTTTTCACCATCTGGCTGAACTATCGTCCCATCACGGCGCTGCGGGTGGAAGGCGTCCATGTCGGCTTCGAAGATGATAACCGCTTTAGCAATTCTCTTCAACTCGTCCAGTGTGTAGTCGTGCCCGAGTCCCATATGGACATGCAATCCGCAAGAATCATTGACGAGTATGCTTCCTTTGACTGCACTCACCGCCTCATTGATTACCTTAAGCGCCCCGCGAATGATACCGCCATATTTATCATACTGCATTATGGGGGTGGCAACTTCTACCCCCCTAGTCGCCCCAGGCAAGTTATCTTGTGTGGTAACAAGAATACTCGTGTCATCACCCACCCTGAAAGTGTGAAATGGGGCGGCTTTAGCCTCGAATGTGTGGAGTTTTTTGTTCACGGGTGCAATAGCGTATTGGACTACCTGTACTTGATCGGCCTCCGGATCTGGCAGATTGACGAGAAATTCGAACTCGATTCCTAAGGTGATACCGCTGGGGAATAGCGGGGGTAGCCCGCCCTTGAGAGGGAAAGGTTGGACTTGCTCGACCTCCTGTGGCTCCAGGTCCTTATTCGTTAGCTCTTGACTATTCTCGTTTGGCTCAGGGTTCTTCTTTGGTAAACTGTTCCCTCGATGTTTGGTTTTTCGATTCTTCGTTTTGGGGCTGGGGTTATCGGTTTCAGGGGGAGGTCTCTTTCGGGATGACTTGTGAGACCGCGGCTTCCTCTTTCCCAGACCGCGGCTTCCTCTTTCCCAGACCGCCTTCCCACGGTGCCTCAGCACTCATTCCAAACCAATCTGAAATAACCTGATCAATTTTCTGCCCCTTGTCCAGAGCCGCTGCCCACAGATCAAACATTTCATCATCTGTACCCACAGCCGCCGAAACAAAACGCACCACTCTCTCTACCCATTCTACTACAACCTCCGGATCTATGGTTCCTTCCGCTTGCCGAAACTCTATTGTTCCGTGCTTCTGTACAGCCACAAAATTGTACTTGTAATTCTTCGAACCCTCCCCTGGTTGGGCATCATCGCCGGGGTTCACAAGCGGGCAGAACGCTAGATAGTCCTCTGCCTCATCGATAGCCAGGATCTTCTCACTGTTAGTCATCTCGGCGAAGTTTTGATTGTTTGTGACTGACTGTAGGTAATTATCGCCGTCTTTCTGGACTATCGAGCCGTCGCGGTGCGGGGGGTGGAGGGTGTCCATGTCCCTCTCAAAAAGGACAACGGCCTTCGCGATTTTCTTCAGCTCGTCCAAGGTGTATGGGTGGCCAAGCCCTAGATGAACATGCAATCCGCAACTTTTATTAACTCTCGCCATCCCCTTGGTATTTGCCGCCGCTATTTTTATCGATTGCGTGGTGGCACGGATAATCCCGCCAAACTTGTCATATGGGAGTATGGGGGTTGCTACCTCCACGCCTCCGACGGTAGCAAGCCGAGATTCAAAAAACGGGGTGTCATTGGGAACAACAATGCTTGGGTCACCGCCCACCCAGAACGATTTATACGGCTCTCCACTTGGGGCACCATTTGGGGGCGGAATACCGAGGTTTTTACAAACGGGGGCAAGAGCATAACAGATGAAGCCGAATGTGCTATTCTCGACGGTGTCAAGGTGGGTTTCAATTGCCTTGGCTATGCGGCTAATGATGAATTCTAACTCGACTCCTATAGTTAATTCGCTGGGAAAGACGGGAGGAGAGCCCTCTTTGAGACGTAGGTCTTCTATTGATTCTGTCATTAAGAAGGGTTTGGAGTTTAGAAAATACTAAATGGTTAGTAGTTCCTGAGTACCTTGGATAAATATTGGGTATCTTGGCCAAGTATTGGAAATCTTATTTTCTGGTTTGAACACGTACTGCGCTGATGGATGTGGATCTAGATTGTGTGCAAGGTATTTCTTTTATATATACATAAAGAAACATTCAAATAATGCTGGTGAATACTTGAATTTGACGAAAGAGCAATAGGTGGCTAGTGATTTTCAAGGTGACTCCGTCGTGATGGTTGATACGGGCCGAGTGCCACCTCATGATCGGCTTCCCTGCACATCCACACCATACCACTCCAGAATTACATCGAACCCAGGTGAGCTTGGTAGAAATTTTCAGCAAAAGAAATAAACTCGTAGAAAAACACTTAGTTACGACCGCTTTTGTTCTGCTCAGGCGCACATCTATAGGAATATACTCCTTTCTCATTTACCGCAAGCATGAGTCGCTCACCGTTGACTCCGACCGACAACGATTACCCGGCGGCCTAGGGTAAAACGTATATGTATCCGCATATCGAACTCTCTAGTCACGATAAATCTTCAAATCAGTTCGCAGAGTAGTTGATCACTGTTTTTCAACCTGTGTATCAGCGAGATGACGATTCTGAGTGATATCCCATGCGCCAAGCCGCCATTTGATTTCAACTTTACTTTGCGTTTCTGTTTCTACGTTTATTTCTTGGACTAATTAATATCATGCTTATAGAAATGAGGAAGGTTGATAATTATTGTTTCATGTTCTTAGCTAAGTGTGGAAAGCATTTAGTTTCCTTGTATTACGACTTGTCAAAAATAATGGGATGCAACAGGCTTCAACGTAATGATTTCTCAATCACAACCAACCGCAAAGATGTCATGAATATGGCAAATGATAATAAGGAATATAAAAGGTCGAAAATATGTTTTCATACTGAATTAACATTTGTTGAAATTGGTGGCGAGGTTTGCTGGGCTGCTGTTGCGGTGTTAATTCCTACTAGTCCCAACTTCTACCAAACTAGCGAGGTCCAAAGGCATCTAGGACTCAAGCGAGATGGGAATAAAAGCGTGAGAGCGCAAGTAGACCACTAGCAAAAGAGTATGTCCTCAGCGAGAGTCGAACTCGCGACCTTCGGATATCCAGAATCTAATGAATCTGGTCATATTATGAGACCGACGCTTTAACCAACTAAGCCATGAAGACATGACATCATAAGATCCCACAACCTTTTTGAATCATGAAACATCATCCGTTTCCTACGTACTCCAAATTAACAGCCAGCTGAAGTCCCAATGTGATCAATGATTTGCTAAGCGAGGTTACTGCGGGTGAGTCTATAGTTGTTGCGACCGACAGGGATTTCAGAATGGTTTGGTCGGACGTCTAGGATTCCTGTTGATGCGATCATTTCCAAGCAACGCCCTCCGAGTGAGATATTGTGAGGAGGCGAGGCGTTGCTGTGGTTCCTCACCGATGTTTGTATCCCTTAGCCTGTCAGTAAAATGCTGACCCCCCAAGAAGAAGCAAATTTTGTGCGGCTTTACTAACAGATCCTGTTATCTCCCTTATCAAATAGTAGATCTCCCATAAAAATTTAATTCCTTTATTATAGGGGGGTCAGCATTGACAGCTTAAGGGATAGGTTCAAACATTACAAAAACTTTTATTTTTCTATCTAACCACTGTCAGCAAATAAAATCAAAATAGTACTCAAAACATAATTCAAAACACAATCATAAGCTCCGGTCGGTGCCGGGAGTATAATCAAAAACAAATAGTTCGCAAAACATAGAACGTCGATCTCTATCAAAATCAACAAAGCAAGGTTTTGTAGGTCAAAGTACTTTTAAATCAAAGCACGGCAAAAAAAAACTATAAGTTTTCTGCTATACTCCGCAATATGTCAAACTCTTACGCCCTAAAGCGCTGGGTTTAGTCGGGTAACTAAGCTGGTGGCGAAGCCATACGCTTAGCAATCTTCGCCAAACTCCGCTTAATTCTGTTCGAGAGCCTCTCCCGAATGTGATAAGAATGGAGCTTAGTCGACACCCTTTCGCTCAATCGTCTCAAGGTGTCACGCTTTCTTAAAGGCGCGTCTGTCCTTGTCGAAGGTTCCTCAGCCCTGGCACCCTTAGGACTAGAGTTAAGGTTTAAGTTAGCCATATTTGCAAGATCATCTTCACTCTCTTCGTCAGAATTGTCATCTCGTCGAGGAACTAGGGGTTTATTTTGGCAGTCAGGTGAAGGAAGGCCGTAGTATGCACTTATAACTTCGCTCCAAGCACAATCTTCTTCAGCCATATATGCAAGTATTGGAAACTGGTCATCGTCAGTACGTATTGCGCTGATAACGAATGTGATTACATTCCGAATCCACTTCAAGATAGCTGCTTCGTCGATTGTTCCCTCTGCTTGTCGGAATTCAACGGTTCCAAATCTTCTGGCTGCAGTCAGATTATACTTGAAATACTTTCCTGGCTGATTAGGGTCGCTATTAGTCAAAAGCATCAGTTCGGTGCAGTTTGTGGTGGCATCGAGCTTCTCAACCATCTGCGGGATCGAAAGCCCTTTAAGGTGTTCAGATGTCCGGTTACTCTTGATAAAGTCGCGTGCTCCGGTATAATTGCGCCTATGTTCAGCATGGTGTAAGTCCATCACATCCTCAAATATAATAATCGCTTTCGCAATTCTTTTCAACTCCGCAAAAGTGTAATGCCTTCCTTCAACGCCAATGTGGACGTGAAGACCACACTCGCTTTCAGGAGCAAGGTCGATTCTTGCGTCCTGTTCATCCACTACTTTGTTAATCGCGGCGCACATCTCAGGAACTACCCACTCAAACTGGTCTCCGAGTAAGATTGGGGTTGCAATTTCAATTGAAACCCCGGGGTTTAAGCCTCCCTTCCATCTTGTATTGATTGATACATCATCTTTCACAGCGAATGCGGCTGCATTACCGGCTTTAGACAGGTTAATCTCAAGCTCTTTGAGTCCGCCTTTGATAAGCGGGAACCACAGAAAATTGTATAAGTTATCCTCGTTCAGGTTGAATATTGCAAGCTCGAGTTCAACGCCAATGGTGATGGAATCATGTTCGACGCCTGGAAATTCCATGTCATCAAGATCAGTAGAAGCTCCGCCAATTGAAAGACTCATCTTGCCTGAAATATGAACCCGATGTTTCTGAGGGATATGTTAAAATTGTTAAAATTAGTGAATGTCCGACTATTTAAGTGGAAGGTTTGTTATCAACGTTGTGATGTTCTAATGGTATAATCGGAGATTGTTATAGTGTTTTGATCTGATGTGTTGGTCGGAAACAAAGATGGGAATGTGAGTGATGGATGATAAGAGATATTCTCAGAGTCATATTCCTTATATATGAGGCACTTCATTCAAACTATTGAGTTCATGCCGGTTGAAAAGTAGATGAATGAAAAATATGCTGATGAAAAGCATGCTTTGATATCATGAATTATTCGTCAAATGCCTTTCAAGTGCCCAAAAGCACAATAATAGCAAGCGATCATTTCCAAGAAACGCCCCGAGTGAGATTTCGTGAGGAGGCGGGGCGTTGCTATGGTTCCCGACTGATGTTTGTTTGGATAGACATATTACGACTTACTGTATAGATTCGAACATCACAAAAACTTTATTTTTCCAGCTAACCGCTGTCAGCAAATAAATCAAAAACTCAAAACAAATTGGTACTCGAAACACAATCATAAATATTGGTGAGGTATAATCAAAAACAAATAGCAGTTCGTAAAACACAGTACGTCTCTATCAAACTCAACATGGCAGAGGCTATGAATCAAAATATTTTTAAGGCAGAGCGTTTTGAAAACAAAGTCAGACAAGGTATCTGCTATACTCCGCAACATGTCAAAGTATCACGCCATACAGTGGGTGTGGTTGAGAAGATCAAGCCGGGGGTGAGGACATACGTTTAGCCACCTTGGCCAAAGCCCGGATAATTCTATTCGCAAGCCTCTCCTGGATATGGTTTCCGTGTATTCGATGAGATAATCTCTCACGAATATGATAAGAATGGAGCTTGGTCGAGACCCTTTCGCCCAATTTTTTCAGTGTATCACGCCTCCTGAGGGGCGCGTCAGTTCCACTATCAACCATTTTAGGCCGTTCAGTACTAGCGCTAGCCCCTCCACCCGAGCCAAGGCTTAAGTCGGCCATATCTGGGAGAATATCCTCACTCTCTTCTTCGTCAGAGTCGTCTTCGTTTCGGGGAACAGGTGGCTTTGCTTGGCGGTCAGGCGTGGGAAGACCGTAGTATGCGCTGATATTTTCGCTCCATGCATACTCCTGTTCAGCCATATATGCAAGTACCGGGAACTGGTCGTCACCGGTAGATACCGCACTGATAACGAAAGTGATTACGGTGCGGATCCACTCGACAATAACATTGCTATCGATTGATCCCTCTGCTTGTCGGAATTCAACGGTTCCAAAGACTCTAGTTGCGGTAAGATTATACTTGAAGAACTTGTCCGGTAAACCGGCGCTTTTGTTGACAATGTCCAATAGCTCCCCTGTGGTGGTGGCGGTGTCAATCCTTTCAACCATCTGAGCGATTGAAAGCCCCATGAGTTGTCCTGACCGGCGGTTGCTGCGGATATAATCAAGTGCTCCTGACCCATCAGCGAGTATGCTCCTAGATTCGGCATGATGCATGTCCATTGCATCTTCGAATATGACAATTGCTTTTGCGATTCTCTTCAGCTCCGCCAAAGTGTAGTGCCTTTCTCGAACACCTATGTGGACATGAAGACCGCATTCACTCTTGGGGTCAAGATCGATTGAGGCACCATGCGTCTTCACGACCTTGTTGATTGCAGTGCATACCTCAGGAATTACCCACTCATATTCGCCGCCAACCAGGATTGGAGTGGCTATTTCCACCGGGACTCCCGGTTGAACCAGGGCATCCTTCCACCGAACATTGATGGATGGATCATCTTTAATGCGAAACTCAGCTGTGCGCTCTGGGGTAGACAGTCTCTCTTCAACATTCTTAAGCGCTTCTTTGAAATAAGCGTACCATACGCGTTTATCCCGGCTCTGCTCAAGCTCATGGTTGTCAATAAAGATTGCGAGCTCTAGCTCAACACCCACAGTGACATGATCGTGAGAGATACCCGGTAAACTCATATTAGTAATATATTCAGAGGCTCCGCCAATTGCAAGATAACTCATTTTTTTCGGAGATATAAGGCGTGATACTGCGCGATATGGTGAAATTGTTGAAATTGTTGAAATTGTTGGGATTGTTGGGCCTCAAAATGTTTGTATAGGCTTTTTTCAAGATCCGTTTTCTGATATTGGTATTATCAAATGTTTCTGCGATGTTTAATATTTGGTGTGTTGGTCAAGGCCAGGGATGTGAACGTGAGTGGTGGTGGGGAGTATTGTCAGTGCCATTCTTCTTTATAAATAAGGTACTTGATCTAACTCTTGAGTTTATGCCGGTTGAAAAGTAGCTGAATGAAAAACATGCCGAAGAAAAGCAGACTTTGAACTCGGTATCAAGAGTTCGTCTCAAATTCCATTCAAGTGCTCGGGCCTGGAGAAATACGAAAGTAGCTGGAGGCCCCCCAAGCGCCGAAAGCATCAATAATAGCAATATTCTTATGCTTGAGATAGCATGAAGTTGGTTGCTAAAATAGTGTGAGTTAAGTGATATATGTGTAGATTTGGATATACCATGAAGCCGAGGGTTCTACTTTATAGAGGCCCACTGAAAAGCCATGTATGCCAAGTTATTTGGAAAACGATATGAAGTATGTTTTTATTCGGCGTAGGTAGCCGAGTAGTTGGGTATATCAAGGTCCCAGCAGATTGCGGGGTATTTCCCTGCGCGATATTGTTCCATGGCGACTGGCCGGTAATGAGCAATCGCTTATATACTATATTGGACTCAGTAATTAGTGAAGAACCCGTAGACAAAACATAAAAAGAACTGGGTTTACTCTACCTTGGTGTGCCTGGGGTCTGTAAACCAAGCTTTCGGCACAGTAGCTACTTCAAATCAGCTCTTCCATAGGAGTGATGTCCAGGTTGAGAGAAATCTTCACCCAGCATCTCAACAGCTGCAGCATTTGCATTCCACCACCAAATACTCCGAGTTTCCACCCTGATCCACCACATACAAAATCCAAAACACATACAAAATTTATAAAAGGCTTTGCTTGGACCATTATCAACTTGTGTAATACCGTATCCCAAGGTTGTGATCCCATAACTTAGACATCGTAATCTCCATCTCTTTGCAAATCAACTTGCTGTCCTTGAAGACTACATTTTGGTCCAACATGAGTAGCCTTGCGCCACCTCTGTACTTGGCGGGATAATACAGAATTGTACTAGGACCAAACTGTGATACTATATTTTTTTGCGTCAAGAAGAAAACATGGAGATAATTTCTACCATTCAGTGCAACACATTGTGCTTGTAAATTCTTTCAAAGATCCACATAACCAATTCGTCAGGAAAGTCTTGGTTTAGTCCTTGACAAGCTCCACTCGCAGTTTGGAAGGGAGAGGGAGGCATCGCTGGGAAATGCATTAGAGCCCTCCCTCTCCTGAGAAGGGTCTGTTCGGTTGGGGCTGGGTTGTTTGCGGTTCTCGGGTGTTTCGGTCGGGCAGGCCCTGATATCTAGTGCAATACCTAGTCAGCATTAAGGTTTTGGTTGAGAATCGTTATGGAAGACGGATATGGACGCACTTGTAAATCTCTATTCATAGTTCCTTGCCCTTAGTGTGTGATGCACTTTCTGAGGTTGCTAGGTTAATAGCTTTGCTCCTGAGTCTAACTTCATTTCGGTATTTGAGGTGAGAATGTTTTTCTAGACAAATCCGCACGATCTCTTTTAACCAAAACGAACAGTTAAGCTTGCCTGAGTGTCATAAAAGGTGTTCCCCAGAGTGTTTGCATGTGTAAGATGATATATTCTGAATTCGTGTGAAATGGACCGATTTGATTCGGAGTTACCGCGTTGGTGCAGTGTGTAAGAAAGTAGAGCCTCAGGAATACTGGAGGTTTTAGCCCCAACTTACTCTCTTATCATAATGCGCGCGTTGTTTCCCTTGTGACTGTTGCGCTGGGTTTATAAAGTCTGACAAAAAATGTAACATGGGTGTGGCGCATGCATGAAGCTAAGCCCCATCCGCCACATGCGAGTGACGTGGTGTGACCCCCTACTTCCTCCATCCCACAAACCTCCCTCCCTCCCTCTGCTCACCTCTCGCTGATCATACACGCACACAAAAAAAATTACCACCAAGTTTTACGCATTACCCGCTTTCATTGTTCATTCTAAGAACGAAGATGAAGAGAAAGAAATGGATGCTATTAGAGGTAGTTCAAATCCTTTTTTATTCATTATCACTTGCTAGCCTTGATGAAATTTACTAACAGGTTTACTTCCCAGATAGTGATAAGGATCATCACAAACTTTCCTCAGGTGGGGGCGAGGAGGACAGGAAGAATGATCTTAACGGTAATTTGAACGCTCTCTCTACTATTACCTGATCGTTTTCTTGAATGCTAAATGAATTCATAGATGACGGTCGTGATGATCCTTTCTCAGATGATGACAAAGATTGGGATGGCCCCACACCAGGGATCACTCAAAGTGAAGTAGGTAAATAACAACTTACATCCCAATACTATCCTATTCGGAGACTAACGGGTTCGATATCATCCAGCTAAAAAGCTTATCCTCGCAACACAAGAAGGAATCAAGACCTTCAAATATTTTATCAGCGGCTCTCAAGGATCACAGATCAGGTGCTGATCCTCTGTCTGGCCTCAAAGGCCGGAAAAGCTCTGGAGAGGGCGTACTAGGCTCAAAAAAAAAGTCTTTGCTGCCGAGGCAGTAAAAATACCAAGAATAGAAAACATTTATGCGGATAATCAAAAAGGAGAATACAAGATATTCTTGGGAAAGAGCTGATGCTCTGACCTTAGACTCCCGAGAGCTCTGACGAAAAGGGCCCTCAAAAGATCAAATCTGAGGACAACAACCTAAATGACAGCAAATAGCCATTAAAACAACGTAATCGTCGGCTGGCTTCCAGCATCTAAAGAGGATCAAGTCAACAAAAAATCACACCAGCTTCTATGCAACAAAGCAACACTGAAACAACTTGGCCGCGGTACATACACAGAATACCGCGGCCAACCTTCCTTTTACCTCAAACTACGGCCTTTTGCTTCTCTTTATCTGTCCACACTGTTCAGAACAATGCAATTTCCAGCAAACTAATTTTACATTTCTTGGATCCACGAAGACTTTTTCTACTTTTTTTCAACTATAATTAGTCTCTTCCTCCTTAATGATTCGGGAAGTTGGCTGTAAACAGCTTCCCCCATGATTTCCAGTGAATTAATATTCCACCAAACTTGTCTATTGTGATCTCTTTACGAACGCGGACAGAACAATATAGATGATATCATCTACCTCCATTCTGGCTTTTTTTGCGATTGGCTATGCTAGGTTGCAAACGGTATTCGGCCCTTTGCGTAGAGGCTCCAGAGTCTTTTTCCAGGAAGCTGATTAGTGACGATCAGCCCATCGACCAATAGTATAAGTAGAGAAAGACTCTGGAGTCTTTTGCGCAAAGGGCCTATTTCTGGCGAAGAGCAATGCAGGCGATGTTGTCTTAGCTCTATTCTCTCTTCCCATTTTTCTCAACGACGATTGGCTTATAGTCAACACCAGCGAAAAAGGAGGGGATAGGGGTGGAGTACAAAGAAAAAAAGAGTAGTGAAATCAATTCTACCTAAACTTTGGTTGGGCTAGGGCCCTCAAGGAGAATGGAGCATCAGAACCATCAATAGCTATGGGGTCTACTAAGCAACGCTTTCCTCCCTTGTTTCTTCAATTTCTCCGCGGTTTTGCTCAAAAAAATCAGAATGCAAATGATATCTACCATCTTTGAACTCTCCTTCTCGTTGCCTTCAACATAACTTGAATGCAGACAATATTGTCTTTGAAACCTGTTTCTCGTTTCTCCAAGTCAACCGCGATTTCTTTTAGCCTCACAAGAACGTTGACCAATGATATGGTTTCTGAGAATCCCTCCTTTTCTCATCGTTGCATCTCAACAGTGACCTTCTTCACTTTTGCCCGCCTATCTAGTACTAGCAGAGCTGGGGGTGGTACGGAGGATGGTAGCTTAAGGACTCCAACATATCCACCAAATAAAGCACCTCGGATTCGGCAGTGTATCTTCCATATTTACATCCCGTAGCGGGTTCTTTCTCAGCACGCCTATACGATCACTCCTTGATAGAACGTCCCGGCTACCATATTGCCCTTTCTTTGCTTTCAAAAGCAGCATGGCCAGGCGGTTGCCGGGGCTCAGGTGTAGCGCCCGCCTGTCCGCAATGACCCCCGCAAGCGCTCCCTTTGGATTATGGGATCAGTGCTTGGTATATTTGACAGGCACAACCGAAAAGCTTTAAAGAGTCTGATCATTTAGTATTAAACTTTGATGGGTATAGCAGTTAGATACTCGGCGTAAGCGGTGACTACCATGTCTACAGAATCCTCGTACTCTAGGAGTATGAGAAGAAATGAAAACTTGTGGCAACTGGGCTGCAGATGTGTGATCAACTTATCTGCAAGGTTTCACATACCAAAGCAGTATGAGAAAATTCCTTACACAGCGTAGTTGAATACGCATCACCCCCGACGTTGGATCTAAACGTCGTACCCACATGGTTTGGATTGGTTGGAAATCAAGATGAACCACTGGTTGAGAATCCGGATAGATTTGTCTTTGAACAGCACTTTTCTTTATGTTGATATAAGCGTGCTTTTGTGTCTGCAGAGACTCTCAAATCAACCAGAATGAGAGAAATTAGCTTGGATATAGCGCAATTAGATGGGCGCAAAGCCTTGCAATTGGTGTTGGAATGACCACATGGTGGTATATGGAAAGATCTATTTTGAACAACTATCAGAGAGACTCAAGAAGGGTGGGAAAATCTATCTAGCACATAGGGCAGTTAGCTAGGCAAGTTCCTGGATGGACCTCAGCGATAGATTTACAAAGTTGGGATTGAGGGGAGATGGAACTTTGAATAGTTGGCTGATCATGAGTACCCGGATAAGTTTTTTTTTTAAATATCTAACAGATTTTCAAGGAGATTGAGTAGGAAAAAAAAGGGCACCTAGCACAGTTTGGCATCACCCCCGGCGTTGGATCTAAACGTTTAAACGTTGATAAATAGTTTGGGATTATCGGGGGTGAAAGTTCAAAAGTTGGCTGAGTACATTTCAGCTAGGTGCATCTTTAAGCAGCAAGGAGAATAGAAAAGAAAAAGTAGATAGCACAGTTAGATTGGCATAGGCCCAGGCATTGAGCTTATGAGTTTGCATAGTTTGGAATTGAGGGAAGATGGAACTTTAGTTAGTTCGCTAGGCACATGGATACATCAGTTATCAAGTACTCTTCACAGTCAAATGTTTGGTTTTAGGTAGATACATAGCTAGTTGAAGGCGGCGACTTGGTAGAAATTGGGAAATGGAAAAAAATTGTTGGTAGAAAATTGGAAAATAAAAACAAAAAAAGATGTTTTTAGAGTACAAGAACTGTTCTAACCACTCCATATATGTCTAATATGGTACTACACGCATACTACGAATCAACCGAGAGCGAGAATAGACTAAAATGTAAGTAAAGAGCACAAACGCTCTATCAGTTTTAAGGATATCCAGACTCTCTACCACTGGAGAGAAATGCATGTGGATTGGGTTGGCGCAATATGTATCAGTAATGTGCTGCCTGGCGATTCTTTTCTCTCTTTTTTTTTTTTTTTAACGGCCCCAAGGGTCCTTTTATCTACACAGTTTTATCGGGCCGGGTATTTTCATATTAAAAAATAGTTTAATTAATGACGAAACCATATTTAGTACACTGTCTATATTAACAATATTAGTTATTCTCAATACTTAAAGAGGATCTATATAGTTGGCGCTAGATAGTGAAACGAGATCAATGATAAAATCCAGGTTCCCATGCGCCTGGTAGCTATAAGAAATAGATTGTAGGAGGTTGAGGGCAGAGAACGAGTGTATGTCGCCATCCAGCCATAGTAGCCAGAGATTCTTATTATCCCCAGATGCACAGACATCAAGAAGACACCTCTGAAAGACCATATTCAGGCAAATTGTCTTCTATTGCTTTAAATCTCTTTCTATCCAGTTTTCTTATGTAGACTATCCTAACCATAACAACATCACATGTAACTAGCTAGCCCTTTGCGATACGACGAAGATATTTTGATTTTCATTCGCTAAACTAGGGCACGTACCACATCCCACGTTAGTCTCATCCTAGTAACAACTCGCGGCATGGAGATCAACCACTTTACCTCTTATATCTATGTCCATCCAACAGCATGCAATGCAGGGGTAAGTTAATTATTGTCCTTATCGTTTGCTATATTGGATAGACAGCTATTAATTATTTTTGACCTGCATATTCGGGGTTTGTAATTCAAGAGAACTCACTGTTTTGCTCATCTCCTGAGACAGAACCTCTAGTCTTCAAGTTCTTCGACTTCTTCGAATTATGCGGTCCCTCGGTTTCAGCGATATCCATAGCGTCATCAGCGCCCATGATCCCGTCAGAAAGCTGGGAGTGTTCAGGGCCTTGAGCCCTTGAGGACTCTGCGGATCCTGAAGGTTCCGGATCCGGTGATGATACCGATTGGGTGGTATCATCAGCATCAGAAAAATCCGACCAATCCATATCGGAAAGTTGGGAAAGATCAGTCAAAGATGACATGTCGGAGAATTGTGAAAAAGAAATATCTGAATGCTTAGAAACAATTGACATCTTGGATGCCGCAGACGTTTTAGAAGTCTCACTTCCAGCATCAGAAGCGGCATCCCCTTCTTCAGAAGCCATACCTTCTTCGTTTTCAGAAGAGCAATCTTGACCTTCTTCAGAAGCGTCATCCTCTTCAAATGCGGAACCTTCTTCTTCAGAAGCCGCACTTTCATCTTCTTGGCTTTCGCTGTCATGCAACTCTTGAGAAATAATATGACCATCCATCGCATCTATAGATGAACCATGTTAGTACAGATGATACTAGAAGGTAACAAGGGACAAAGTGTTATATTACCGCCGATTCTCCAGGCTTCACATTCGACATCCCCGATAACATTTGCACAGACTGCTGTACAAGGAGCATTTGAAGATAGAGTGATTTCCCTACCAAGCAAGTCGGCCACATCCTGATGTGAAAGTTCAGCTACATCGAGAGTGATAATGGAACTCCACCCCAAATTCTGGGAGGAGAGGCTATCGCTATTATCTACCTGAGAAGAGCGGCTGTGATGATTATCCATCTGTGAAGAGGCGTTGTCGTTATTATCAACCTGAGTAGAGAGGTTGTCATTACTCTCAAGCTGAGAAGGTGACTTTTTGTTATTCTCAATTTGAGAATAGGGCTTCTTGTTCTTCTCAATTTGAGAAGGAGGATTGTCGTTATTCGGCATCTTTGAGTTTGATTGTATTGGATAGCAAGGCAGAAGTAGGCAGATGAAGAGTGTTTAGGGTAAAAGAAAAAGATAGGAGATGGAGGATGTTAGTTGAATAAGCTTCCAATAGGTCTTTGCTGTTTTATTAGCTCTAGAGCCTCTGCAAGCCCTAATTACCGAATGCCCTAAAGCCCTAGTGTGGGCGGGGATTGCTTTCAAGGGCGGGCATTAGCCTCTTAGGGCTAATACCCATACATTTTGTAATGCCCTATATACTTACATATATGTAAGCGGGGTATTTACATGCTCATCCTGGTAATGAGATCCTCGTAAGGCTACGTGTGAAGATTGGGTTGCACTTGATAATATCTTTGCTAGCTTTAGAAATAAGAGAGTAGCCCCATTTACTTAAACTTCTAACTAATTAAGACCACCAAGTTATATTTACCAATCACAAATGTAAATGAATCAAGGTTCTACAAGCTTTGCTTCCTTAGAGAAAGGTAAAATGTTGCTAATATGTTTGTTGTTTTATTCATTCAAGATTCAATACCAAGCTCTGGGGTGTTGATATATTTAGCTGGAGTCTCGTCTTATCCTTGATAATTACGCATTTCACGGAAGTACGCTCAAGCGTATATACAGACTTTATTACATTCATTCGAGCTACATACAAAATGATTTGACGTACTTGGTTGCATAACACTAACTTACCTTACTCTCCCCCTTCAACTACATGATATTAGCGCTTATCTCAACCCCACAAGAACACTCTCAGAATAACAATCCATCCACCCCCGGGATTTCCAGTCAAGTTTTTCTCCTCGGCCTAACTACCGCACCCTCCACCCTTTAACCTCTTCTACCTTCCTCCCCCATCTATCCAGCCCCTCGCCCCGCGCATCCTTCTCATTAGCTTCTTAGAACCTCACCCTCCACTACACATAGTGATATGTCTTAGTTCTCCGCCCCCACCACCGATTTGTCCAGCCGATGGGCCACTTGTGCCAGGGTATCCCGGCACGACGAAAGCTGTAAACAAAGCTTTGGGCAGGACGGACTTGAGGGCTACCACTTCGAATTTCCTTTCGACTCTGTTCTCTAGTTCGGCGTAGAAGCGTTTTGATGGTGCCTGAAATCGCGAGGTTAGTCTTTTATTGAATAATATATTCTCTTTTATTTTTCTAATAGTGGTAGGGACCTTCTGACTGCCATTACCTACCTTAAGTTTACATGGCCGCGATCACACCACCTCAATCGTACCGCAAACTGAAACGAACTCGATATGAACATTGACGAATCTGCGGTGTATATTTCTAGATTCATGTTTCCGACACATCTTCCTTCACAGTTTTTGCAGTTGTCTATACGCGCGGTTGGATAATGACTACAATGTGGTTTGAACTCTGCTTCTGGTTTTGTCCACTATAGCACCTGCATGACTCGATGAAGGTCCACTAATATTCCCATTGATCGATCGCCCGCTTGTTAAACCTGCAAACAAAACCACCACGGAAAAAAGGAACAAAGTTGGTATAACTCCACTCTACATTTTCAGTTGAAGTATCTGTCATTAAGATCTTCTAGAGCAAACAAGCAGGTCTCTATAGTCTTAACAAAGTGCTGGGGCTATTGGAATTGTAAAACCCGTGGGGACGGGGTTTCATCGGATCTCACTCGGTTTAGAATTTTCTTGGCGGCGGGAGGTTGCTAGGCAACCTTGTGGTAAGGATAGTTGGGCAGGAATTCTAATGTGAGTGGGGTAATGATATTATTACCTGTACAGCGACAGTCCGTCGAAACCGATTCTCATGCTAACCACTGCTCCTACCTACCATCAACAACAACAAACTACCCTCCTGAGGAAATATTTTCTGTAAAATGGTTCTAATAAGCGTTCTTGTAAAAGGATGTTTAAGTGAACCAACGCTTGTTTGTCGATAATGTCTTTGAAAATAGATTAATTTTCCCCTGATTAGACGGGCATCTGCTAATTGAAATTTCCGCTTGTAGGTCTAAAAGCAAATTTAACCACTATCTACATAGGAATCCCGTATTATACTAAGTCCGGCTACCTGCGGGCCCTCCACCCGCCCAGAAACAACCACCCATCCTCACCACTTCTCACCTACCTTTGCCTCCTAACCACACCCTCCTCGGCACCTCCACCTCATCAACCTCCCTCCCCCACCTACCTAGCTCCTTCGCCACCCTCTCCTGAGACCGCGGCCGGAACTTTGTCCTCCACGCTCCGTCTCTCAGCTTCTCAACCACACACCTGAGCGAGTGCCATCGGCGCTCACACTTACGTTCGTGCTTGGACCAGTATCGCCGCGGGCAGCGGAAGTTGCGGCAGTTGTGGAACCAGTGCTGGGGCGCATGCGGCGGTGGCATGAAGTTGAGGACGAGGACGAGGACGAAGGGGCCGGCGCAAGACCAGACGATGGTGTGTATTGCTGCAGGGGCTATTTCGCGGCGCTTGCGCAGAACCTGGAAGATCTAGGGTCAATGGGGGATCTACGTCGTGGGATCAATGCCAGGGGCATACTTTGCCGTTCCAAGGAGAAAATAGTTCGGCCCAGAGGGACGGGGCTTGGAATATGGCTTCTTGTGGATCTAGGTTAGTAGATTAGTAAACAAACACTCCAGCGTTTTAGGTCCTAGCTAATACATACCGCATGATCGAACATCTTCTACAGGCACCCTTGCCACTCCGGCTATATCAGTAGCACACAGCCCTCTGATCCCTGCTGGCAACGCACAAACACTGCTGATAACGACTAAGATAGTAAGAAAAAGTAGTAGGAGATGGCTACGCATGGCGGATGCGGTGCAATGTCTACAGGTAAGTACAGAAGTTTTAGCTCAGGAGTTGTGCAAGAAGTGCAAATGCAAGTTTTGTAGGCTGACGCGGCAGCGTGTGTAACGTTGTGGGACGGTGCGGGGTTACACGGTGTTACAATGGCGTAGAGCGGATTCAACTGATGTCTACTCGGGAGCTTTCAAGTGAGAGAGGGGACATGAGTATAAAGATCATCTTGTAGATAGTGGTGCACTGTGGCATTCTACATGGTATTAATGTGGCCCGTTAGATACCTGTTTGGGGCAGCAGAATGCAGAGCAGAAAATGACGGCAAGTGAAGAAGGATGCAATGTCCTTTGTAGTTTTATAGCTTCGAGGTGACAATTTCTTTTAGGTACACCGCATGCTTATAATGATTAAGATGTGGAGGGCTCCCATGCCCGTCGTGATTATGCGGACATGACAAGAATCACCTCCTCCCTCTCAACCACGCCGTCCTCGGCCTCTTCACCTCCACAACCTCCCTCCCCCACCTCTCCAACGCCTTCTTTGCTCTCTCCTCCGACTCCGGCTGGAACCTAGTCCTCCACGCCCCATCACCCATCATCTCAACAAAACACTGTAACTTGTGCCGCCGCTGTTCGCACATTATTTCATGCCTCGTCCAGAGCCGCCGTGGGCAGTATAAGATGCGGCAGTTGTGGAACCAATGCCAGCGCTTGAAGTAAAGGAGAAGAGCGTCGGAGAGCAAAGGGCCGAATAAGGTGATGAATATGAGGAAAAGTACATTGAGGAAGAAGGGGGCGGCGATGGACCAGGCAATGGCTTGGATTGCCGCGGGGGCCATAGACCGCTGGCGAGGGTTAGCATACTGGTCAGCCTGTTTATGGGATCATGTGGGAGGGGGACAAACCTTGGTATGGTGGTGTGTAGATGTTTTACCCCAGATAAACAAAGATGCCGAGAATTCGGGCTCTGATACTATCTAGTAGATTAGTAACCAGATACTTTGTTCCAATGTCCAAGTTAGTACATACCGCATCTAACCTCTTTTAGAATTGAAATTAGAGTAACCCCTGCATCTGCCCCCGCATACTCCCCGGATACATCAATAGCGCACAGCTCTTGTAACTCGGCACGTACCGGGAGCGAACAAACCCCACGCACTACAGCAAGGACAGAAAGAAGTAGTAAGAATTGGCTTTGCATTGTGGACACGCTGAAATGATTCCAAGCTGGCACCATGCGTAACCAGCGGTTTTAGTTCTGATGTCACGCAGTCTTTAAATGCACCTGCACTTTAGTAATTATCCGGGGCTGTTCGGCATATGTGTGTAACTTTGTGGAATGGCGTGAGGTTACATGGAGATGTCCTACGGTACTGTATATACAAGCAAAAGGCCGCCTTGCGGACTGCGCATTTTGCGTTTATGCAGTGGATACTTATTCGTTGGACGCCCTTGGGGCAATATTGAGCGGAGGATGGCCTGAAGTCGAGAGGACACGATGGTTTGATGGAGATGAGTATCGTCATGGGGATCGGGGGGACTATGCTTTTCTAAGATTACTACTCGGGGTACAAAACATGCTATGGAGACGGAATGGTCTTGGAATCTATGCTATTTATTGATGGGGGCAGAATTCTTCATGCCCGGTATGGGTTGTGGGCATGGAAAAATAATAATCGGAGGAGTTCTTTCCTTTATTCTAGAGGTCTATATTCTAACATTCTTAACAGAAAGAAAGGGCGGCACAAAGAAATAAGTATCACGATAAGCTTCTTGATCGAACCTGCCTTGGAATATGCCGAAAGGACTAAAGGCTGGTATTCACCCATAAGAACGAAAGCTCAAAGGCTCAATTGAGCCTTGTCTATTAGTCTATACGTTTCTGAGTAACGCCAGGCCAAAAGAACGCCGTCTTACTCGGTTCCACCGACATCCGCAGTCGGCTCCTTAAAGATGCCGCCCAACAGGAACGCCGGCTCCTCGACATTATGGTGGTTATATCTGGAAAATCAAACTCAGCACATTTCAAAAAATACCCATTCAGGAGTACTCACGTCAACGTCGCGATGCCACCCGGCTCAAGAATCATCTGGATCGGAAAGTCCAGCTCAAGCCCCAACCACCGCTTCGTAAACGCCCTCAAGAGGTGCCCATGCGAGACCTATTACCTATCAGCCATCGTCCAGTGTACAAACAACCAATATAACTTACCAACAAAACATCTACCTCCTTCTCCCCATTCATATATGGCCCCTGCAACTCTTTAATCTCTTTTATCACCCTATCCAGCCTCTCCTTCACCTCCTCCGCACTCTCCCCCTTCAACCCCTCTGGCCCCTCCCCATCCTCACACCCATCCCTCCAAATATCAAACGGCCTCTCCGTATCCAGCCCTCTTCCCTTGCGATCCTCCCGTATCTGCGCCGGAAACATACCCTCATACCTCCCATACCCCCACTCTGCAATATCCTCGGTCGTGCGAACCTCGGCTGCTTGGGGGGCGCCGTCAGGCAGCAGGAGCTTGAAGGTACGCTGGGCGCGGATTCGGGGAGAGACATAGATGCGCGCGAGGCGCGACGGGTCGATGAGGCGGTTTCGGCCGACTAGGTGGCGGCCGGCATTGAGGACTTGGGATTCGCCGTTGGGGGTTAGGGGGATCTCGGAGATGCCGGTGTGGCGGCCATTGAGCGTCCATTCGGTTTCGCCGTGGCGGGCAAGGAAGACACGGGGTGTGGACATGGTGGTGAGGTGTGTAGAGAGTTCTTTTGGGGGGTTTGTTTGTTTATCAGACTGGGTGCTATGCTAATTGGTGGGCGGGCGGGGCCGCAGGGCAAAATTAGTTGTGAGGGGCAGCGAGGGGCAGGGTTAGGGGTGCGATAAGCTTGTTTGCGCCTCAAGTGGGGGGCGCGCTTGGCGGTATGGGTGCTCAGGGTTTGGATCCACTGCCGGGGCTTTGTTACTTTGGGAGATGCTAACAATTGGAGCGCGGATTTACAGGTATTTGGGATTTGGGGCTTTAGCGGAGCTATATATGCAAGATAGAAAGCGAGGAAATAGTGTCCGTGGTTTGTGGACGGCATTATTCTCTATCTAAGATCACAATAAAATGTGGCAATGTCCCAATTTGTCAACTTATTCTTTACTATTAAATATCTATAAACCCTTAAATCGAGCTTGATATCGAAGCTTCTATGGTCATAAAATAGTATAATGAATTAGGAAGTGGATATATTCTATTTGTCTATCGGCATCTGGATAGCTCTTGTATCATCCACAAGCATAATCACAAGCTTACCTACCAAAGCTGCCAAACTGATCATTTCCGGCCGCCAGAAGCTCCACGGATCTCTCTATTCCGCGAACATATCGTTAATTGTTCCTCCTGCTAATTTGATTCGTGTAGTTTTGAAATTGTCTCGAGATGCTGCACCAATTTGCTATGGTTGCCTTGCTTGCACTCGCTTATCTCCCCCTGCTCTATTAATAGCCCGATCTTCAACCTCGTCCAAGCTCAAGCTCAGAATCAAGATCTCCCCTCACATCTTTTACATATCACACTCCACCACCTACCTCACCGCCGCCCACCATGGACTTTTCGGCCCTCACGCCCACCTACATCCCCTCCTTCACCTCCAACCCTCTCGATGAGATCTACCCCAACCTCTGGCTCGGCAGGTCCGTACCCTCCCCTTACCCCCCACTTCCTCCCCACTTCCACCACCCCCACTAACACCCCAACCACAGCCTCCAAGCCGCAGAATCCTACGAAACTCTCCGCGATCACAACATCACCGACGTCATCAGCATTACGTCTCACCGCCCCAGTATCCCACGCGGCCTCTCGATCCGAAGAAAGCACTTTCGCCTGCGCGACAACACGACGGCGGACCTGCTGGCGATACTGCCAGAGTGTATAGAGCGCATCGAGCATGTTCTCTCTAGCCCGCCGGATCAGTTGGGACGGACAAGACGGGTGCTGGTGCATTGTCGCATGGGGATCAGTAGGAGTGGGGGGATGGTGGTTGCTTACGGTTCGGCTGGCCGCAAAAAAGACCGATACAAAGGGGATAAGCGCTAATTGGGCATGCTACAGCGATGAAATCGGCACAGATCCCAGCATCACTCGCACTGGAGTACGTCCGCTCGCGCAGACCTATTGTGAACCCGAATCGCGCGTTCATGGCGCAACTGACGGTGTGGGGCGAGTGTGGGTATGATACGGCGCTGCTCATGCCGGATCTGGATCCGCAGGTGCCGCCACAGCAGGAAGAGGAGGAGGACGAAGAGATGATGCTGCAGAGGGCACTGGAAATGAGCCTTCTCGCTGAGCAAGAAGTGGGGGTACCAGGGGAGAAGATGGAGGTGGTGGAAGAGGACGAGGAGACAGCGCCGGAGGTGGCCGGCGATATCGATGGGATGTTATTAGATCCGCCTACATCGACACCAGCTCTGGCGCTGCCTATGGATCAGGTACAAGGAGCGGTTCAGCTGGCGGATGGAGGGATATTCATAGATCCGTCTTTTCCTGTCACTGAACCTACCCTTGTACCTGAAGCACCGCTTACGCCTGAGCTCACGCCGGCCGACCTGGCTAACCTCCCAAATACCGATACTCCCTCCACCCCTACCGCACTTTCTAGCCTCTCTGCCTTGACAGCTCCTATAGACCCATCAACAATCCCACTACCACTATCACCGCCGAATCTGCATCCTGAGCAGCGCCAGTCTCTTACTCCGGCTTCAGCCTCGGCGGAGGAAGTGTGGACAGAGATACGGATGCAGGACGGCATGCGCCGGTGCTTTGAGGAGTGTGTGAGGGATGTAGACCTTGCCCTGGGAACACAGGGAGATGCGAGTGCGAGGTAGCGGCTCTTTGTAGATAGATGGGAATGTGGGTAGATAGCTTTGGCCTTTTTTTTATTTTTCGTCTTTTGGAAAAAATGGTTGGGTATTTTTGGTAGGTATGGATGTATCCCTTTTCTGGCCTTTGTGAGATTCAGTATATGCATATCGTGCAGGAGGTAGTGGGTCCTGATATTGTAGCTACTATAGGTAGTCGTGGTGAGGGAGAGCTGGTATAAAGTGTAGAACCCATTCTGTACCGGAAAACAAATTATGTGGAATATATCATGCATGAATCAAAGTAAGGAATAGATATTTATGCACGAGCGATCATTGACATAACCTCATTTGTGGATTCTGGGAGGGGCCGATCTTCTTCTTTGGCTGTGGGAGTGTATGCTGGGTGGTACATAGGCGTGAATCGTTATTTGCACTTACTATACGTATGTGGATTATTGCCTGGGAGGGGGGGTTGATAGTTTGTAACCTGAATGTAATGCCACTTGCATACATTTAGTCCGGGGTTTTTCTAGTTAGTACATCAAACATGCCGTTTATACATGTAGGTACACATCGACTCGAGCTCTCGAGCCGATATGCCCATTATAGCTTATGGGAGCGGCACACCTTGATGATCACAAACCTACACATACACACATAGTGAGCGCCATTCAAGGCCACGGTGGGAGCCTGATACTCTCCGGGATATAGCAGGGGAGCAGATGGTTGCGCGGCTTTGGGGGGCCTGGGTTAATGCGTGTTGTACAGTAGTGCCGTGGGGTTTATAGATATATGGTGGATGCGCACACCTAGTATATGTGAACGATGATGTATATATTGATATTTGGTATATATACATGTATGCTAGCTGGGTCGCGGTTGTTGAATGAATGGGTTTATATGTAGTGCGTATGTGGTGGGCTGTTGGGTAGGTGGGTTATATGTACGAGGTTGAGGCCAAAAGAATCAGGCTAGCAACGGGAAAACTCCCCAATATCGACCTCGATATCTCAAGATATTTACCTGCTATTGAAGATGAGAACAATACTATCGTTTAATATTGAGTTGTCAGGCCCATTGCACGTGGGAGTGGGACTCATTATCGATGTGTGTTAGTGATTTTTCTGACCACAACTTCGTAATACATGTATGTAAGTATGCACCCAGGGTGTTGGAAGTGATGCATGCACCATATAGACTTATCTACCATAACCAGCACGAGCACCTGGGTCCTCCCACGCACGAGCAGGAACTATAAATACCGCCTGCCTGGTACCAACACGGGCCCCAGCTTCTGGAACCTTACAATTAACTCATTTTCGTATATGTAACCTTGGAGTGACTTCTTCCAAACACCATTTATCTAGACATACCTCTACACATGTATATACTGGGTTGTAGTGCGGGGTGTGTGTGTATACTTGGGAAGTATAGGAAGTATGTGGTATTTATGTTTGGGGGGGGGGGGGTATATAGGCGCTGTCAGGCCTTTTTTTTATTCCACGGCGTTGGCAGGTCGAAATGTGCATTACTTTCCAATACCCTGGGTATATATATGTAACGGGTGAAATGATTTGTTTCCTCGTTGGATGTGTGTATGGGTTGTATGTATGTATATGGGTACATTGATGTATGTATGTATGTATGTATGTGAATTGGAATAACGCAAGACATGTATTATGGTGATGCTTATTACAACAGTGGTCCGCAGGCATATTTACTCTCAATCATACTAAATAGTTACTTCTTACTAAAATCTACTTGCCCTCCATTCTATTTCTATCTTCCTACTCTCACCAACCTTCCTATTACCAGCACTGTAGAGTATCCTTCTTCATCTTTACCCAGCCAGGTGCCCAACAAGATCTAGTGAGTTCTCAAAATCATCCCAATCATTTATTTATACACTCATATCCCAGATACTAACCACCATACCCAGAAGCACAACATGGCGCTATACTGCATTTCCGAGCACTACCGGACGCGTGCCACCGCAGCCTCCACGGAGCGCCCCCCAATCCCCTTCACGCAACAAATCCACATGCAAGTCTCCGCTGAAACCTTCTTCGACGCTGACCAGCCCGACCTCTCCCTGGCGGCCTACCACGAGCTCTGTTTCCTGCACCGCCCAACCGCAAAAACCCTCTTCAACATTTCCCAGTTGCACCTACGCAAGCGCAACCTTCGCGAGTGCACCTCGTGGCTCAGGCACGCCCTCAGGCGTGATCCGTTTCTGGCAGTGGCATACTTCCAGCTTGCCGCGGTCCTCGTCCGTATGGGAAAGATCGGCGATGCGTTCGAGGCGTACACAAAGTGCTTGAATGTTTCTCTTCGGGGAAGTTCTGGGAGCGCTGGACTCGGGAACGGCGATATCGAGTATGCGCAGATCGGACTTAGGTATCATCTCCGTGTCGACCATATCAAACATAATCAGCGTCTGTGTGAGCACTGGTTGAAGCTGTGCCTTATTAAGGCGCCGCCGCTGATGGTGACGGATAAGCAGATGGAGCGCCTGGATAATGAGGCAAGGATCATTGGCGTGCCGTATTCGCTGATCTTCAGGCTACCCGAGAGGATTGTAACGGCGAGGCATATCAAGCCGGCTGAGACGGCGGAGTGGAGGTTTCGGGATGAGGCTAGGGTGGTTGCGGAGGTTCCGACTGACTCGGGGAGGATGGGGGCTTGGGGTTAAGCAATAATGATACTGGTGGTGGGGTCTTCAGAATATCGGGAATAGAAAATAGTGTGTCAGTAAAATGTTGTATACGTTGCATTTACTGGCTTTCGGTTTGATCAGTTGGTTTTCTGATGCCTGCTGAGCCCACCTCTGGAGTGGTTTACGAGACGAGATGGTAGATACGTAGAGCTGGATTCGTGGTGAAAAAAAAAAGAATGGGGAAACGTGTATCAATTCTAGGTTTTACGAAATTTACGTACTCATGTCTTTAGAAATTGCCAAAGTCCATCCTTTTCTGATTGCGTTTCACGTCTAAATGTATCACTCACTTAACCACATGTATGTACAGTATTACGCAAAAAGTGATTCATTCCCTTGAGTTTAGATACGGTGGGTACTCGTATTGATATGGTATTCCAGACTAAATACCGTCGCACTGTGGCAGGAGATACGCCAGCCCGTTCTGTAGCTGTTGGTACATGTATTTATTGGTACGCACGTATGTGTAAAATAAGTCCAAACATCATAAATAAAAATCAAAGAGCAAAAAAAAAAAAAAAAAAAGAACGAAAGAAAAATCCGTAAAACCGTTACTACGCAACATTATCGGGGGGCAGTGTATGTGGCCCTGTCGGTTGTCTTGGCATGTTAAACGAGCTAGTCCAAGGTGGGACAACTTACTTGTTGAGTGCCTTCACACACACACACACACATGTTCCGTGAGCAATTCAACCAGTGAAATTCTGCTCCACCTACCAATCACCCCATATCTTCACCGCAGTCATCTACAATCCCTTACTGCTTCACCCTTCATGATCAACTCACTCATTTAATCTCAGGGATTTTCAGAAACAGTCCTCAGATCAACTGCATCTATTACGGTGTTAATATTGGTTGATTTTCAAACCAAAAAAAAAAAAAAAATCTTTTGATTTCAGTTCAGTCAAACTACAATATCTGAAGCGGTCAAAGATATAAACAGTGGAAAGTTCGAATCCTCTGCTACTTTGATCCAACTAGTTTGCTAATCTCAACTAGACCATTTTTCCTTCTTACTTCGATCCTACCAATTTCTCAATAAATCATCCCAGATATTCTAGAAATTCTTGATCTCTGTCTGTCAAAATTATATCACCATGCTCGCTCACACAGACAGACTTCCACTTCTCCACAATCATGCCAAAACCAAGCAGCATTGGGCAGACTGTGACACTAGTGAACTTTTCAACTTTATAAAATCCGTCAATTGGAGCACACAGCCCAAGGTGGACTGGATGGAAAGACTCCATGAAGCAATGGATTTGGGCACCGGGACTGAAAGACGTAAGACCAAGTCTAAACGCCGTAAGGAACAATTGCAAGCTATAGTCGATGTATGGGATCTCAGGAGCGCATCGTTCGAATGGACGGCAACGAACAGAATAGCATTGTCAGGCCGAAGGCCTTTTGACGCCACGATGCATATGAATGTGATTATGACACTAAATTCCTTTTTTAACAAACATTCATCGAAAAGTTCTCAGTTTGAGGAGGTGAAAGTATGGGAGGCAAAATATTTTGAAACACACCACAAGGCCCAGGAGTGTGAGGGAACAGGGGGGTCAGTCTTGGTCTGGTCCTTTCTTCAGGAATTCAAGGATAATAGATATCCCATTCCTTCAGAGTGGGTGGAGGAACTTCATCGATTACTCATTCAATGGCGATCCAGGCTGGAGATTGCACAAGCATTAGAAGAGGCGAGGTCTAGCCATCTAGCTAATCTGAATCAGGCAAAATATATGACTGGGAATAGCGGGAAAATTGAATACGACCTTGATCAGAAACGATTTGACCTAAAATGCACCGTGCTGGATATCTTTGACATGGTATATCGATCAAATATGAAATCAAACGAGACATTCAAAGGCATCAGATTTACTCCAATGGATAGAGCGACTTTCATGGACTTTGAGAATGCAGTGCGTAATATGGGCTTGGGGTCTGCAATGCCAGCGGCCGGTAACTGGTTTCGATATTCTCGTGCTGTAATTGACATGGATGAGTTCTGTCTAGGATATGCCTGGGAATTTATTGCTTACAGTGCCTTTGGACTTCATGAGGTTTCTTTCCTCTGGACATGGGACGTTAATGATAATTTCGATCTCAAAAGACTTGACGAGAGAGTAAAGCTTATAAAGCCGTTCTTTCTCAAACTCCAAGAGCTATTTAAGAAAAGATTCCCTGACACCGAGTTTTGCCGCCATTGGATCGCTGCCTTTGAAAGTACGTATGGAAACTAACCGTATTCCCCGTGTTCTCATTATCAAGTGTATTAAACTCACCCAAATCACCATTATAGAATTCTGCAGCCTCACAAAGGAAGGTTCTACTGAACTGGTAACAGCTACAAGGGTCGATGGGGGCCCTAGGTTGATGGCCAAAATGCGCGAATGTATCCCTAATCAATCGCAATCGAGTAGCCCAGGAGAAACTTCGGGTAGTGCATTAAAATCTATGACAAGCGAAGAAATCCATATTATGGTGGGCAAAAGATTCAAAGCCTGGATCGACACTATGGTTAACGCGCTCTTGACTCATGTGCCAAAGACTAATAAGCGCAAAGTACTGAACCAAACCCATGATTTGGGGCCGTTCAAAATATCCAAGAACCAGCCAAGGCTGGTAATGGCTCGATTTGGGGCGCTTCTGGAGACTTCAACTTGCACTACTATACCCCAAAATGCTCTGAAAGAACTACTGACTATTACAGCGCGGTTACGGGATGAAATGGATGCGGAATTAAATTGCATGCTCTGGCCTGACATGGACAATTTTACCCCGAATATTATTATCCGTCCTCAGTCCATTAATATCCCCGGCGTGGGTCCCCTCCCATCATTAAGGTCACTCTCAGACTTTATCTCAAAAGCCACAGATTTCAGTGCTTATCATGGAAAGCTAGTGGGTGATTTGGCTTACAAAGCGTACTGTAAAGAGCGGTCATACCTGGCGTCTAACCAACCGGAGAAAGTGGTCAAGCAGAAACAGCCGGAACAACAAGACAAAGTCGGTAAAACAACTGGACTACCACAGCAAGCTAATCCTTTTCTACCCATGGCTACATATCCAGACATTAATGTCCGGGCAGCACTACCAGGTAATTACCCCAGAAAAGCAAAATACTTAACTCTGTTCCACTAAGAAAATACAGATATTCTAGTTGAGGCAGCAAAAATAAAGACTCCTGTTAAGCCAGTACTACCAGATACTGCCATTGTACCAGCTCTGCAAAATACCCCAGTCGAGCCAATAAAGCGAGGCAATCAGGCTGAGTCAAGTAGAGTCCTTGCGGGGCTCCAAGCCGGACAAAGCAAGCCCACCCCAGCGGCGCCTGTGGGCAAAACTAATAAAGAAGTAGACTCCATATTGCTGGAGCACCTTGAAGCTAGACATAAGGAGGTAGAATTAAGACTGGCGAAGGAATTGGCAGCTTATACGGCCACTGCAGTCAAGAACGCACTTGATGCCAAGGCAACCGAGTTCAATGCACAAATAGCGGCAACAGAAACTGAAAAGGGAGAACAAGCACTACCAAGTAGTTCAGCTAAGTCAACTAAGCCAATGCAAGATATCTCGGTTAAGCCATCGCCATCACCTCAACCGGATACTCCTCCTGAGTCAACAGAACCGGATCTATTATCTCAACGTACACCAATGGATATTCCCCAGTCGCACCAATTCGATGGAACTAACTCGCCAGAAAAGACTTGCCCATCTAACAAAATTGGCCATGTTAATAATCATGACGTACAACCGATTCATCCATCATCGTTAGATTTAATTTCTCCTGCGACCCCCTTCTACCCAGGATCTCGAGGGGACGCTGTCACTCAGCCTATCGCCCCTATTTCCAACCCCTTGGCGGGTTCTATTAACAAAATCATGAATTGTGGCAGGTATTCAAACCCATCCCCCCCATTAAACCCTTTAATACCGTTGGCTTACTTGCAAAACTCGGCCAGGGATCATGGTGTTTTGTTGGATGAGGTTAATATGCTCAGAGCAGCTATTACAGTGTTGATTGATGGAGACACCAAGTCACGGATGGCTATAATGCAAAAAGGCCATCTGGTAGTCCCATTTTCCGAACTCAAAACCGAAACAACACCAGATAGGGCCACTGCATTTGCGAACGTCAAGGATCAATGCCGAGTATGTTGTCTCCAGTAATTTATGCAGGAAACATGGACTGACAACTGTTTTTACAGATGAGGGTTTTGGGTTCCATCCAGGACAAGAAGACATCCGATTCTTAATCTTTCTGATTCAAGAATTATCCATACAATCAGATGCTGGAAGGACTTGTTACGGTTGGGATTGCGGACATTTCAGTGTTGTATTAATAGCATGAATGGTATATGGCCTTCCCGAAGGCTGTACTAAAATTACAGAAAAAGCTCATTGGTTGGGATTGGGTTTACAATCTGGCTTTGACGTTAGTAGTTAAGAGAAATAAAAGCAACTAAGTTACAGCCTGCCGACCTTGGGACATTCTGCGCTGTTACGATAGGGTTGATGTGATGAATGCAAATAACTCCTCTCTTGGTGATCATGCCAGAATCAAGCTCCTTATTTTGAATGTTCAAACTTTTAAAAGGGATCTGTATATACAGCAGCGCAAGGAAAAGCTGTACTTTGTAGGCTACTTCTTTTTCATAAATGCAACGAGGAATTAGAGAACTCCGTCATGGGGTATCATTCGCTGGTTTTCTCGATTATATAGAATAAATAAGCCAACCACTGTGCCGTAACAATAATACGAAACCACTACCAACACTTCTTTTGTGTCCCTGCCTATATAAAACACAGTTTTCTCATATACCCGTGCCACAACCCAAATCTTTATGAGCCAGCGCGCAACCCGATCAAAAAAGGGAATCATTTTTTTTTGATCCCCTTAGTGCCCTAGTATGGTAGGGTGGGTCTAAATACTCCAACGAGCCAAAACGGAAATACCCCTCAGCTAGAATACAAAAACCTCCTCCACAACTACTACAATAAGCTACATACATACAAGGCACATACATAAATACCCCTCGTATCAACGCTTAGTGCATGAACCGCCTCTCTAGCCACAGATAAGATTCCCGTCCCCCTGCCCAAGGAGTAGCTGCTACCTCTTCGGGACGTCTAGGCGCATATAAGTTTTCGGCAACCGACGGACGCATAGGATCTCACTCGGTCATGGGTCTCACTCGGTCATAAGACTCACTCGGTCACTTGGTAGCACTCGGATCTTGGCATTGCATGGCAGTTGTGTTGTTTTATTGTTGGACATGGAGGGTGCCGTCCAGAAAGGGTTAGGCGAAACTTTATTTTGGGGCTAACCCAACTACGTGCAAGTAAGTACATGTCTGTACTTGTAGGTGTGTAGATGCAGTTCTGGGGGTGTCGCGCCAAAGCTATAGGTCTCCATATTTTGGCTTATGCTCTGGGGTTCGCGCGGCTTTGGGATGGAGGTATATGTTATGGGCGGCCGCATATTCGGTAAATGTGTGCGTTTGAGTGAGGTTTTGGTGGGCTTTCCAAGTGCCTGTGTGGGTTTGGGGTCTTGGCAGGGTTTGGGGGGGTAGTCCTACAAAATGCTCTTCGATTGATGGTACAGTGATTTTTTCAAAGAATGTTGCTTTTTCGGAGGGAAATTAAGTCATGAAACTGTATATAGTCAATTCTCATGAGTTATATTTTAATGGTGGTTTGTATAGCTATTTGGAGGGGCGTGCTTGGATATACATGTGTCGATCTAGGGAGTGTATGCACCGGGCAAAGTACTGTTGTGTTGCATAACTTTCCGGACGTCAACCCCATGATAGCAACACTATTTCCTCAACAACAAGAGTGGGCCTTGAAATAAGGGTGGCCCTACTGGTTAAATACATGCTGAAGATTACAACTACATCGAAATATTCTTGAAATATCTTTATTTGAGCTTTCTTTGCTTATTTCCTAATCATACCGATAGCTTAACATTGAACATCCAATTACCACATACCGAATCACCGGAATTTATTTGAAAGCTGTCTATGATGAGGAGAGAGTCTATTTTACCTCTTTCCAAGTCCTTGATAATATAGTTCCAATAGACGTATTGGTGGGTTGCGGGGTTCAAATCTTGAATATGGTTAAAATCCGGGAGATTTTGAGACACGGCTGTACATGTATGTATCATCAACACATGCACAGTAAAGATTACTTACTTAGAAAACTCGCATTCAGAGTGTGGGCCTGAAAATTATATAAACCATATATTCCCTTATATAAATTAAATATAATACCGAGGTCCGAAGTCTATATACTCCCCCCAGAGAGCTCCACCACGCGCCTACCAAAGATTACCTGAGGAACCTGAGCAGTATACCCTCCCGCGAAGCACCCAACCCAACTAGCCCCGCCCTCCATGTGACACCAGGCAGTGAGTCCTTCTGAGATTCTTATGAGAACCTCAGTGCCTTTGACTTCTTCGGTGTCTTTAATGCGTTTCAGGTATTCTTCCATGTCAGGGCGTGGGATGATAATCTCAGAGATTATCATATAATTTTGCCATTTTCCTGCGCCCGGTGTAAGCTTATCCTACTCATCTGCTTGTTCAAGAGACGGCAGTGCCATCGAAGTCCCTGTCTACCGCGAGCAGAACCCGGTATTCTAGGAATATCAATACCGTTCCGCACATTCGCAACGAAATATTATTTAAAAATAAGCTAGGAGTACCTGTTCCATATGTAGCCCCTGGGCTGGGTATTAAGAGCGACAATCGTGTTGAATGAGCTCATCAACTTATGTAGCTGTTCAGATCGCAATGCTCATCACCTAGGAAAAGTCTTATTCCTACAGAAGAAAGGCCTACCCTCCTGCAAGGCACTTGACATACTACCGTCGTCCTATGCGGATGATGGGAATTGCATAATGGGCGAATTGGAGAACACGGAGGCTCAACTTCACCCCTATAGATCTCCGGCCATCATAAAATTCACCCCAGAGGGGAATGAAGATGACATCGATATCGGAGGAGACGAGGTGTAGGCGTCTCTGAGCAAGAGGAGCCCTTTTGGGGATGAGACAATAGGAGAGAAATAGTCCTAGCCTCCTGCATTGCACTCGACATTTAACCACCAAACCAACCCGCCGGACCCTGTTCCAATAGAAGGTTAATTGGTGATAAAGGTGGCCCGCCTGCCTCGAGAAACGTAGACCGCTTGATGAAGCAGGCTGGTTGATAGAGGTAGTGCGAGGATCACTAAGCCTATTCGAGTACATTTATCAGATAGGGTCGTCAAAAACAAGAGGATGCCAAATATTACTTACTGCATAAGGATGGCTCTCCCTCGTACCAAGTTATGAGCTTAAGAGGGCCGGGCCCCCAGAAGTACCTACGCTACTGACCAGCTATAGATTCCCGGGTCTAGGCGGGTCGTTTAGTGACTTTGGGTCGATAAAATATTGGGGGATTTTCAATACCACTTACCGCGAATGGTTGACCTGGAACCCCACCCTCGGGCCGTATCATATAATTAAAGTAATCTAATCCCTGTACCCCCTACATGAGACTATATGCCTCAATATCCTACGTCCATTTATCACTCAACGGGGATCTAGTATCACGGCGTTGTAGATATTCACAGCCTGGGTACCCTCTAGACCCAGTCGAGTTAAGGTCGTGAATCAAGAGGCACCCTCTTCTAGGGATAAAATTCCCAAATCAAGTCATTGTCACCCTAAGATGTGACTGCAGATTAGTTAGAGAGGAAGCCACTATAGGGACTGGATTATTAGTTAATCGTTTAATAAGTGGGTCAAGAGAGTGCTCTAAAATAGGGCTCGGAAGAGATTTGGAAACTGATATAGGGGAAAGGGAACTCATTACTTACCCCCAGTTTTTGAGTGTAAACACTACAATTGCAATAAGATATCAAGCCTCTAGTACCACCTTCCCACCCCTTCGATAAATCAATATGATTTAGTAAATGATGGACCCAAGCGTTTCATTGTAGGAAGGATTGAATCTTAAATACCTTGGCCGTTATATATAATATTGACGCTCGTGTTGGGTATGTATATAAAGAGCTTTAGATAAAAGATAGGCTTGTTTGATGAAGTTAGGGGGTCTTGGTCCTATGAGTGGGGAGGCGGGGTTGGATCAAGTATAAAGGTCACAAGTGGACTTTTTTTTGGCTATAGCCTCGTACATGTAAGCACAACGGTGACGTGATTCACTACTCGTGGAACTTAGCTACGCTATACATGACGAGAACATGTATTATATGGTAGGAAGTCCCGCTCGTACGATAATGCGGATACGTGTCCGTTGGCAAGAGAGCAGGTTTGCAGCCAAATTTCTCATTACGACATATATACGACTCTAGATCTGGGGCGCAATGGCACAAAGTTTGCAATTTTAACCAGAGGAAACGTGATGTTTTGGAGGTGTATTCATAGAATTAACATTCAGTGAATTATATGGGTAAATTCAATAAGAAAACCTTCCTGGTATATAATTTTTGATAGCTGATAGTATGACCCTGTAGATCATATACATGTCTAATTATTGGATCATTATAATATGATACATAATACGTTTGAATAGACGGATAACTCATGGCCGCAGAATTATAGTTTTGGGCAGTAAAGGATATCTTTCGTATTCAAAGCGAGATATAATTTTTTTGAAGAACTTATACTTACTTAACGTAAATGTGGTTTGAAAAGTCATTGACAGACCAATGACTGATTTTAGGTAAATCCATATCGGATATCCGATGTTAACCGTATATCTTATTGACTATTATGCCAAGACTGACAAGGTTCAAAGATAGTACTAACCACTTCAAGGATTGTAATAATTTTCTTGTAGCCATGAGATGTAGAGTGATAAAAACATACATGCAGTTAATTAAACAGTTGTTTTGAACAAAGGAAAATTCTTAAAGAATGTCATTTTAACACCATGCAATAGTGGTCAAATCAGCCTTTCCCAAGCAAATCCCCACCAATTCAACCACCAACCGCCGCGAAATAAGCATGATGTGAAAGCTAAACAATGTGCTAGAGTATAAATGAAAGGTACTGATCCTGGTCTTTTCTTCAATATATGCCCACAAGCTTCTACGCCACTCGCATTATTCCCAAGGATCCCAACCACCGTCCCGCAACACGCTCGATTAACATCCTCCTACCCATTCCTCCTACTAATGATTTATTTTTTGGCAAGAGATTTAACAGTGTTCTTGAGAACATCTTTTGTTGCTTCCAAGCTATGATCCAGATGAGTCAGGCTTATCTGTATCTCCTCCACAGCTTCTTCAATAGCCATGTCGAAACACTTCTTGATGATCTGCAAACGCCCATCGGCTTTATGGAAACGGTTCTTCATGCCGACCCGCCTCTTACGATTCTCTCTGGTCATAATCTGTCCTGGAATGGAGGAGGCCTGTTCAATGGACTCCGGAAGTACGGTTCTGGTTACGAAGAACCAGGTTCGTAACCTGATATTTTCTTGATCCATTAGACGCAATATTACGTTCCAGTCTTCATCATAAGTTCTTCCCACACGGAAGGTAACTTCATCTCCTTTTAGGAAAACCAATACTTTGTAAATTCTTTCCTCATCACTGAGACGGTACATCGAGTAGAGGGACATGATCAATTCGAGGAATGTTGGGGCAAAGTCGCAACATAGAATAATCGGACGAATATAGTCTGGGTTGAAATCATCCATTAGGCAAGTTATGAATCTGTATTTTCCATCTCCGGGCGGGGAAATTCTAGCTTCGATGATCGACTCGGTGTCACATTTGGTCTGTGGGATATAACGAACCACCTCATTGGAAATAGGAGCAGGTCTCTTCTCCTCTGCTCGGGCACTCAAGTGTCTCTTTCTCTTCTTCAGTAAACTCAAACTGAAAAAAGAGATCGTTTTAACAGGGCCTTCTTTGTTAATATTACTCTCGTTGAAGCTAGAGGACCCGGAAGGCCCGGCCACAGCAACTGAGCTTGCCCCAGCACACTGACCCACTCCCCCTGTGTTTTGGGTATGAAGATCCTTATTTCCCCTAAAGACTTCGAAGCCACTGACCCGAGGGACACATAAAAGTGAAGCCACCCATGAAGTGTGTTTATTATGGCGACTCTTGCCATGCCTAACTGGCCTCCTAAGGGGGGTTCTGTGTTCACGATGGAAAGGTCGAGATGTCTTTGACGAACTCTCAGCAGAGAAGCTACTACCGGAGGCGTCTATACATGATTAGCCGAATTTCTTAGTTACTTTATTTCCTGAAAACCTTTAAAAGTAAGAAAAAATAGTGATATATATAGGTACGTACCACTTTCGAGACTGTTGATTGATCTAACAGGACTATACCCCGCAGTAGAATTCTGGTTAGAAGTCTTGCGTATTTGATCATCCACAAGGATGGAACCTTTTTCGAAGCCATTGCCCTTGTTTATGCCGGCTATTGATGATTCTGAGGTGTAGATACTATCCCGAGATGACTTAGGGTTGACTCTGTTTGATGATCCGGAACAGGCCATTCCAGTATTTGAGGTAGAACTGCAAGTGTAGTCTTGTTCATCCATGATAGGTTCGGGGCCTTCTGGTGGGCGGTGTAGTTACAGGCTCTAAATACTTTAGGAAAAAGATCTCAATATTCAGAGCGTAAACAAAGATTAAAGAGCTAGGAGGAAGATAGATAGGAACTGAGACCAGAAATTTGCATTTAATGTGTAATTTGGGATCGGTCCTTTGTGGGGCGGGGGTGCTCGTGACGGGAGAAGCGATGCAAATATGATTTAAGGCCACCAGGCAACTCCTAAAAATATAATCGAGTGTGTATTAGGGACTGGGCGCCTATAGACCCTGAGAAGAGAGGCCTGATTCGGTTAGGAACTGATTAAATCCAAGAAAAGGGGCAATATATCTCTTTGGGACACTATTTCACTTACATACATGAGAAATTAAATCGATATATACTTGTACTCTCATGAACCGCAGTCTTACATTACAACATCTATCTGTTGTATACCAAATCTCCATAGAGTACATGTAGTTTTCACACATGTACAGATTGAGCAATTCCTACATCTACAAGCAGTGTTAAAGGTACAGTCATCCACTATATATATATATATATGACAATTCTACTCGGGCAAGACGAGATGAGGAAATTTCATTGAACTATCTCCACCAAGAACTAGAGACACTTTAGCTAGGCTACAGGCTATTTCTTTTATGCTATGCCACGTAGGTTGGCGAAAATCTCTGTACAAAGCTTCAGGAATTTATTTATGTGGTTATCAATCTCTGATAGATTGCCATTAATGCCTGCGACAACTTTGGTATGAAATTAGTACTTACATACAGTATGTATGTTGTCTATCTGTGTGGCCATTCTAGCTTCTGCTTATCTTTGCACAATCCTTACATTACATGTATGTATGTTCACCGTGAGATAGTGTAGTCGCAAGCTTGCAAAGTGAGAAAAAGCCTAGGGCTCCGACGTAAGCATACATGTATATATAGCTTGCTACCCTAAAATTAAAACATTTCTCCTACTGTAGCCAGCCGTGGAGGACCACTTACAAGAATGAGCTGCAGTTTACACTAGTCCCGCTTCAATACATGTATATGCCCTACGTCTTTGGTTTCACTCATCTATCACATAAAACACTCGCAGCCCCAGAAGAGCTCTTCACAACCACAGCCATCTTATTTAATTAATTTGAAAGATGAATCCTCCTAATCCAAACCAAAATTCACTGGCAAATTCCCCTAACAACTTAGATCTTCCTTTCAAACTTCAGCACCGGTATTACCGAGTCCCTCTTGACCATGTCGGTCTCAAGTACGCAGTATTGTGAGTATACATTTTTTTTGAAACCCATGCATGAGTTTATGATTATTTATAAAAGTGTTACTAAAGATCTCAATAGAAGGGTCCCTCTCTCAGCAGATCATACATCACCAGATCATCAAGATTCATGCGTTAGCCCCGTCAATATATCTAAGAACTTGAAAGATATTGCAAGAATCGACCCAAAAACTGGAACTCTTCCAATATGTCCATGTTGCAGACCTGATGGAAAACAAGTAAGGAAAGGTCAATTACCTAAGGCAGTACTAAATCACCCGCTACTCTGGCGGTTGATGTGTGCTGTACACCCTGACTTACCGAAAGTCAATCCTCCAGCCCAGAAGGCCACCGGAACACAATCTCAAGCAATACATGCTTCTACAGCTCAACGGCCTGTAGCGGCCGCTGCCAAAGCCGTTCATCCACACTTTCAGCAGTCTGGTGTGCCTACTGGCCTCCAAGAATCAAATCAATCCTCTCAGCAGACTGACGAGACCGTCTCACAAACACTACATCGTATCGGAGGTGAGCTAAATGCAGCTGAAAGCTTTCTAGCAAGGTTAAAAGCCGAAGAAGCCATTATATCCCACAACCTTAAGAACACTTTACCACCTCCTCAAATCAGAAATAGACCTACCTCTCATACATCTAGAGACCAGTCACCGAAGCCTGCTGCAAATACTCCACTGCCTCGTCCTGCATCCGCCATGACTAATTGGCGCGTGGAAACCGATCAGTTCGGTAAGGCCTTCAAATCAATAGATGATCCTATCCCTAATGTTGAGAAGTTTCTTGAAAGAAACTCTTTTATTGAAAAGAATAACCTTTATAGCAAGCCGCTTCCACCTCAAAGCTCAGAATTGTACCCACCACCTTATAATTCAGCGTTACCATCCTTTGAGCCTTATTCATATATATTTGATAAAAAGGACTATAAAGTCCAAGTTGCTCCGAAGCTGCCTCCTCCAAAAAGCTCCAGTGATAAAGTTGAGTTTCAGAGGTACCTTTTCCGCCAGATTGATCCTATTCAGCAACAAAGACTCCAGGAGTATCTCGTTCGCGAGCGCAGTCTAAACCAACAACGAAACCTCCAACGTACTACCCAGGAAAACGCCATTCAGAAAAACACAGCCAATAAGCGAACGGTTCTCAATGAAGCGTTTCAAAGGGTCCCACAGAAACAGCGGTTTCTATCAAGATCTACCCAGAAACATTCATTGCAGCAAAACTCATTGCAGAAAGGTTCGTTGCAGAAAAACCCATTTCAGCTACAGGCGCAACACCTCCAAATGCTTCCGCAGTCACCGCCACAAGCTCCTCATCAACAAGTCCCCCTCAAGGGACATTCTCAAGAGCAAGCTTCCCCGCAGCAGACTTTAAATAAAGTACCTCAGAAGCAAGTTCTTCAATCACAGGCGCTCGCAAAGGGAGCTCCCCAGAAACCTAGCCTCCAGCCACAACTCCCTCAGCCCCAGCTCCGTGAACAGCAGCTCTCTGAAAAGAAGCTCGTTGAACAGCAACTCTCTGAAAAGAAGCTCGTTGAACAGCAGCCCTCTGCACAACAGCCCCCTCAACAGCTCTTTAAACAGCAAGATACTGCGCAGCAACAATCCTGGCATCCCCGCCTCCGGAATCGCTTATCTCCAGCTCACCCGACTAGCCCCCTCCCAGCCCAAAATCCCCATATCTCCAACGAGGACAAAGCCAAGCAACCAGAACAGGATCTCCCAGCCGCCCCAGGCGGTACCTGGTCAAGGAAGAGGAAGGCAGAAGGATTGAGCATCACTGAGGCTCGTTTGGCAAAACAAAGGGAGGGTAGCAGGCGCAGTTCCAGGCTCGGGGGTGCTCAAAATAACAAGTAGGGTCGGTGGTGAGGTGTGACTGCGCCTCAGTTGTCAACCACATAGTTAATGGCGAGGACTTTTCGATGATTACTTCAGGTCTTCTGAGGTAAATTGGTTTCAACTGTAGTTTCCAGGCCGCTTAACGACATAGAGGCCAGTATTAATTCTGCAGAATCATGTTGAAAACTCCGCTGAGTCTTTTTTCATGACTATGAAATCATGTTTCACGGCGTTGTATCATGGGACGGTGTTTGTTTTAGAATATTATTTTTTCATTTTCTTTTACTCTCCTATGATTTACACGTATTTCCTGATGCCTATAGTTGATGACAGAACTTAAGGATGGAACGCAGTACAGAGGGGTCTTCTGTAAAGGGCGGATAATGCCGCTATCAGGCGCTTTTAAAGGTTCTGGCAATATTAACTATACCGCAAGAATGGTCTGTCTCGACATTTTATCCGCGCTGTTATTAATCACATTAGGAACTTTCTAGGGGTTGCAATTGTACAGATTCGGTGGACTTTGTAGATAGCGGAGAATGAGAACAAATGATAGAAGAGAATAATTCCGGGGAGAAAGCCGAAACCATATATATGCAACATTCATGACCTGTTTTTCCAATGTATTACACATAAGACAATCTTGAGTCCAGCCTCCAAGCCGCAGCTGCAAAGTATAGTAATTCTTACCATACTTCGATATTTTTAAGCATTTATATGTCTGTAATCATGTGAAGCTATATACATGTGCGGGTTATGTGCCTATGTAGCTACAAGCGGAGCTATGAGCTATGGGCCGGGGCTATGAGCTTCAGAGCGAGCCTTCTAATTCCTTGACAGATTCTCATAACGTTAACGGCCTTAATTAAATGTAAATCTCAAGGACGGGTTGGGACTCGACCTTCACTAACGGCGTCTCTTTTTACTTTGAATCTTGAGCCATAAACCCAGTTTCAACATCCCGAATTGAGAATAAAAAACAAAAAAACATCTTGAATGTACGTTCCAGGGTTAGAGTTTCAATTTCTGACTTATCCTGTATCCGATAGACGGTCAGTCCGAGGTGGAACTCGAGACCCCTAAACCCTTGTTGGCAATACAGCATATTGGCCCACATCTTCTGAGTCTAAATATTTAGTTCTTGGTGACCGTTTTTTTGGCGTGGATAGCCCGCCAAGAGCTCAAAATTTGAACTCAAAATTTGAAAATAAGGGTGTGTCTAATATGCTCCAATGTGATGGATCTACTCGTGATTTCACAGCGGTTGTGTTCACAAACACTGTGAGATCATCAGGAACGCCCCAAATGTTAGAATTGAAGTTTTTGGCATGCATGACATTATGTGACAGTATTTTAGTTTCGATCCGTGGGCTGTTTATACCACGATTACTAGAAAGGGTTTAAGTGTCTTGTTATACATATTAGAGACCTTGTGCTAATGGAATGGAGCTCTACGCTCCGGTTATCTGATTGGCAGATGGTGAGATCAGCACCAACCATGTTTGTATGTACAGTGGTACCTAACCAAATTTCGTATGGGAATGCAACCTCAAATGTCTATTAACGTTTTCAACCGAGTACCATGTCAGTCCTAGAAGTGTGTCGCATGGCAATAGCACGGAAAGCTAGACGTAAAGCCTTCAAGAAACGAAGACTTAACAAAACAGCATAATAGAAGGTAGTTAATATGCAAACCTTTCAATTGCTTTTGTTTTTAAGTGGAACTCATCTTGTAGTAAGTATCTCAAGAGGTAGTGAAGATAGCTTTGGCAACAGAAATCACCATACAAATTTGTGTATGATTGACACTCTTTTAGGTCTGACACAGTGCCCGGTCTAATACGTTGCTCCACAACCAAAATCATTGAGCAGATATGGTTTCCTGAGTGTTGAGAGTACATATATTTTATGGTGGGCAGCATTTTTCGCCAGCATAAGTGATACCTTGAAAATTCCGCCATGGTAGTGATTGCTGTATCGTGATCGCTCACCTATGACCCCAACAATAGTTCTAATTGATCGTCTACCAGATACTAATGCTGCCATTAAATATCCTCAGCACCTGAGGGGCGGAAAGAAAATACTCTCTACACTAAACTGTATCGGTTGCCTGCTTAGATAAAGCCAGGGTTAGGGTTGAGCCTTATCACGCTAGGGCCTAGACATAACACTACCAGGTCAGTGAATCCAAACGGGTCAAAATTGTATTTACCTACGCACGAAAAACCGCATCAACAAAGATATCATGAAACAGAGAGATGCTTTAGGAACTCCAGGACAATATGAAACCTACACCCGGTCAGCAAAGCTCCAGGATACAGTCGAAACATGAGAGTGCGATACCGTACTCACCATAGAACGAAATGGGTGCATGTATCTAATTAGGGGGTAAAAGTCAACCTGTGTTTGCATGTGCTCACCCCCAATGCTCCGTCTCAGAGACATCGCCAATATTTACCCGAGAGCATCTAAGATGTAGCCACAAACACCACCTATGCAAGCAGCGACCAGTAGGGCCCCGGATCCTAAGGACAGATGGCTGATGAAACGTAGCGGCCCACACCTGCGACCAAACTTAGAACCCCTAACCCATTCAAAGAAGCTAACAGTATCCCTTCACAACACGCTACAAGACCTATCAACTATGCAACATTATTTCCGTCATTCACCGATTAAGCGACACCATCCCGTATCCATCGACCGCACTATCTTAAGATATCTTGTTCCAACAAAAGTACAATCTTCTGTCCCTCCAACTAATGCTACCGGTTTAAACGATACTGGTATATGTAATATCACAGGGTAAGCCTCAGCCGCTGTAAGTTTAGACTATGTATTGACGTGATTCGCAGTCTAAAAATGAGCGCTGAAAACAAACCCAAGGGTCTTGAGACAGTCGACGACAAAGGCTTATGTCACCTATATATCATCAATAGGTGGTATCGAAATTCAGGAAGCGGGAGCCGAGTGTATAAGGCATGGATTAATTCCTTGATGTCGAATTATTCTTATCTCCAGCTAGCAGGTGCTGGTAAACTCGAACTTTTGCAAGTGGACTGTTGTCTAGACTTCATTAAAGAGCATCGTGGCAAATACACACTTCGGACAATTGACTCTCATGTAGCATATATGCACAATGTCATCAACAGCGGCTGCAATGATCATGCGAAGTTCGTTGGGCTGTCTCCGGATACAAGTCTCTGGGATGCCCCCGAATCGCAACAGAACCTTATCATTCTATGGGAGATACAAGGCCAATGGAAATCATGGATTACGCAAATGGAGTGGGAATACAAAACTTCCAAGCGATGCATGACAAGTTCACAGCGTGGAGAGATCATCCGAATGATAGACGTGGGAATTGAAGAGAGTCGAAAGCGGTTCAAATGTTTAGAAACTATACAATGGCTTGAGGATTGGTTGGATATATTTCTATATCATGCAAACCTCGATGATGACGTCTTTTTAGGCTCGCGTGCCTGGCAATACATTCATTCTTGCGGTAATGCCGAGGTTGTACCTGGTCCCGGGGCACCCCCAGTCGAGTGGCAGCATCAAATAAATGACTTCCGCCTCCGTTACGCCCTGAATTTCGATCTTAGGGATATTATGTCATGTTTTCAGGATGCTGCGTTTGATCTGGAAGAACGTATCGACATATTGCTACCAAAGCTAAGCCGTGCCAAGGAAAATAATCAGCTCAAGGAATTCAGAAAACTTCTTAAAAGGACCACCTCCGCCATCAAACACTATTCTGACCACCAGATTGATATTTTGGCGAGGATTTATGCAAGAGATGATGTAAATGTTCCCGTTATGGGCACGCAGGACAGGAAGGAGTTGCAGAAATTTGTATTTGAGCAGGTAAAGGGGCATGAGCTTCTCAAAAGCAGAGAAATTATTATTAAATGGTACAATACCAAAGTTGTCCCTGCCATCAAGTGGAACTTTATTTTTGTCGGGTATCTCTGGGCTGTTCTTGCCCATACCTCCACAATGACAGCTTGGAGGTTTCTTATCTGTTATGACAAGGATATCCACTTATCAGACCACGATAATTTACATGTTATGGAAGACATCGACCTATTTCTACAGCTTTTAAATAATTTCTTATCAGATTTGAAGACCCGAGGCAAGTTCAAAAAAAAGGGGCGGAAAGGAGGTCAAAAAAAAAAGAATAAAAAATCCCCCGCTACAGAGAAAACAGAGGCTCTAGGCGAGAAATTCCAAATTAATACAACAGAACGCACTTCCGATGATGATGAGTCCGAGGCTTCTGTGACCACGGAGGATTTGGTGCCCGCTATCCATAGTAAAGAAACATCCCCGGGAATCCCCGAGAGCACAAGGTTAGAGAACATTAAAGGCAAAGAGAGCGACAAAGTCCTAGCCAGTAGCACAAAAAAGCACCTAGAATCACACCGCACGGCAGCAGGAGCTAAAGTAAAAGGCAAGAAGCCTTCCAAAAGGTCCTTATCTATGAAAAGGACAGAGCTAGTGTGTCCCCCTCCCAGTGCAGAGAGTTGTGTCCGAGGATCAAAATACATCGCAGGAGCTTTGGTCAAGAGCCCAATCGTCAAACCATCCACTAAATGGTTAGATGAGGATCCCACGACTCAATCGGGGAAAGAAGAGGAGGCTTTAGACGCCGGGTCTCCTCAAGAAAAGATCACCGAGGATGATCGCAGCCTGGAAGTGGAAACCCATATTGTCTCAAATGTAGAAGACCTAGAGGATGTACTATCGGCGATGATTCAAAAGGGGAAAGCGCGCATTGAGAGAGAGTGGCTTCAGAAACGGCGGGATGATAAAGCTCAAGACAAAAAAGTTGCACCCGCAAAAAAGGTTAAAATCGACACGAAGCGGTGCCAGGTGATAAATCATACGGATAAAGAATGTGCGCTAGAATCTTCAGGCCCAGGGGGAGTCTCCGACATAAGAATCGTAGATAAGGAAGCTAAGTATGAAAGAGAACCCGGAGCAAAGAAGACAACTACGTCTCTAGGCCTTGAGGTTTCCGGTAGGTGTGCTGTCGATAATCAAACTCAGAATGCAGCATCATCGACAAAAGAGACAACAATAAAGTCCTTGGGCTCAGAAAACTCAAGCATGGGCACCGTCAATAATCTAATTAATAATAAAAGTGAGTCTGAAGAAGACCAGACAATAGAAGCCTTAGGCCTAAGGAGGCCTAGTTCGGATACTGTTGTTAATCCAACTATAGGTACAAACAGATTGAAAAAACATACCGAGATCAAAGATAAAAATATACACCAGCCGTTGTTATCACCATCGCCGCCGCCATCGAGTGATGAAGAGGAAAGTAAAACATTCTATGATCGCTGGGACGAGCTGGAAAAGGAGTATATGATATCGCAGCGGAAGAAAGAAGAAACGATTCCCATGCAGACAAACCTGATTCAAGACCAAATACTCAATTCTCTAAAAACTTTATTTGAGGAGCAAAACAAAGAAGGTGGTGACAAAACGGTCACAAGCAGTGTCATCATACCTTTGGCTGATGAATTCCATGCAGTCGAGAACAACCTTACCTCATCAAAAACTCGTGACCTGTATCTGCACGATAACACTAAAGCCTCGAAAATAAACCTCAAGAAAAAGAGGGAAAGGAATGGCAAGAAAGTTGGGCAAGTATTTTCAGGGCACGATGAATTGCTGCCAAAGGTCTTATCGCGAGAGAACAACAAAGCAAGAAAAAATATGCTTGGATTACCTCTAAATGACTCCGGGCAACCTGCACAGCCCCTCATTGCTGTACGGGAGGGCGAAAACCCTAATGAGACAGAGCCGGAGGGTTCGGTATGTGAGGAAAATCGAGCAGACCTGTCGAAAGAACGGACAGAAGGTCAAGGCCAAGATCATTGGAAGCTGCTCGAAAAAAAAGAGGGGCCTCAGATTACGGAGCATCACCCGTTGAAGATATCAGAAACACCGGTAATATCCAAGACACGAAGGTGTGACAAGCCAGATAGAGATCCGCCTCTAAAGATTAGATTCAAGAGCGGGGGAAACAGACGTAATCCTGAGAAAAGTAAATTCTCTGATGGAAATGAGAGATCTAGTAATAAGGTCAAAAAAGGTGATAAGGTTGAAGGTAAGATACTATACAGTCCTTGTCAACGGCTACTTGAGTCTCACATAAGAGGTAGCTCCCGTAATAATCTCCAAGCCAAAGGCCGAAGTCCAACGTGTAAAAAAGGAGGCCCAGAAATTGAATATGCCCCCCGAGCAGAAAGACCAAACCCCGTCCCTAGATAGAACCTCACGTATTCGAGAATACGAGAAAGAAGCAGAAAGTCAGAAGGCTAAACTAGGGAGATCGCCGATATTGAAAAAGACTTCCCTCGCAAACGTGATCCCTGATAATACACAGATGCCAGATTCGCCAAAAACATCGGTATTATCCATTATAGTACCAAAAGGTGCTTTGGTATTACAAACATCTACCAAGCCTATTAGACAAGAAAAATTAAAAGACACCGGAATCCAAAAGAGCCCCTGGGTACCGCTACCCTCTGTAGTTGAACTTCCGAAAGGTCCCATTGATCATACCAAACAACCTCCATGGCCTGCTATAGCAGGTGAGGATAGCCCCCTGGAATCTCCCCCAAATCAGAAGCCTATGTGTACGATGGCACTCACTGGAGGTGTTGAGACCATGGCGGTCCCCAGGAACAAAAATAATCCACAGCAATCCTTCTCACTCTCGGCAAAGAAAGCTGCAACGAATACTCCCAAGCATTCTGATAATAAATCGGTTCCAGTAGGAAAGCCGTTGTTGGGTTCTGTTCCTCTTTTGGCAAAAGAACCTACAAATTTGAACCAACTCGAGGCTACCTCATCCAAACAAACAGTCGCAGAAACGCCATTGCGAGAAAATTCGTTGCAACAGCATTCAAATCACATTGAAGTTGTCAGAAAAGAAGCAAACCTCCAACCCAAAAATGAGGAGCAAATGCAAGGGCCCCCAAACAAGGACCCAGGACCACCCCAAAGTCAACCGAGACGTAAAGGTAGCCCAGGATACAGAGGGGATCATAAAACTGACCCAAATACCAGTGCAAAGTGTAGCCCGCGAAATGGGCGCAAAGAGTCTCATCAAAAAATCGGAGAAACGGGGGGGGTAGAGTGCGAAAACAGCCGTACATATTCAAAGATGCCATTGCCCGTTGGGATACCCCACACTGCTGAACATCCAACCCAGGAAACAGTGCATCAGGATAGTAGCAACGTAGTTTGGGTCCAGAAGGGCCATATTCTATTAAACCAGCCGCAAAAAACTGAGATAAAAAAATTAGAAGTAGGATCAGGCACATCAGGGAAAGAAGAACGGCCCTTGGTGGAACAATTAACACTAAGGCACCAAGAATTGACTCAAGCAAACGACCTGATTCACCTTTTAGAAAATACTTCATCTGTAAAGGACGACATTATTTCATTATGTTCTTCTAGGATTAAAGATCTCATACAGGATAGAGGCGCACTCATGCAAGAATGCGCTTCACTACGCCACCTTGCTCAAACTCTTACAAATGGGACACCAGAAAAACGTGTTAATGCTAGTATGCAAGGTCATCAGTGTATATCAACTACACAACTAAGGTCTGCCATTATAAGCCCAAGCGGGCTTATAGAGAATCGGCCAGTCCCGTTTCGTCTTCCCAATGGACTAACAGAATCTAAACACGGTGTTCATGCTATTCTAAACGGTGTTGATCTAGAAGGAGACAAATGGCAGTATGAGAATCATGATATCGTAAGATCCAAATACCTCAATCTCTCTATTTCTTGCTAATTCTCTTATCCTTTATAGCCACTCATCCCCAGACACCTGGTCCCGGGCGAGAAAGACCTACCACCCCCCCATACGATCCTAGAACGCGGTGATAACCCGCGATTAGGCCAACATATCCCAATAACAGGACACATACAATCCTCTTTCGTGCGGCTTGTGTACGGGACTGAAAACCGGCCAAATCCACCAAACGAACGAGGTTCAACGCTACCCGTACAAGCAAATTTACAAATACCCAAACCTACAATGGGATTAACAGAACTTCCTCCTCAAGATATGCCGGAAAGCGCCCAGAACCACAATATGCAGCATAACCTGGTGCAAAATAGTTCTCCGCACAGCAGTAATCTGCAGTCTCAATATACTGCGGTACAACCTGCTTCTCATCTTATCAATACTTCGCAACCTCAACCTACTCTTGTAGATTCTCCTCCCCTCCTCCGCAGTATTCCGCGGCCCCAGCAACCTTTATTTCAGCCTACTCCGATACGCATTCCTAGCCCTCACGCCTGCCTCGGACAACCTCAATACACTCCGACACATATGCCTTCGGCCTACCCCAATCTTCCGCAGCCTGAGCTTATCCTGAGGTCGGCACATACTCCTCTAGCCCCCCGCAGTGATCGGTGGCCCCAGCAAACTCAAATTCAGCCCGCCCCGATCCATGCTCCTCTCCCGCGCCCCCACATCGCCCAGCCTCAGTCAACTCTTGTAAATACTTCTATCAACCAGAACGCCCCCCAGCCTCCAACAGGGCCACCTCTCATTCTACCACATAATAATTACTTACAACCATATCAAGCGCCCCCACAGTATACCAGGGTACAAAATTCTGCACGTGTAGGGGCCTATCATCGTAACAGATATCCGAATCTCCCCGGGGGGGGCCCGCAGAACTACTACCAAAATCGCGAGATTCCAACTAGACAAATCCAAACTGCGCAGGTGGAGAGAGCTCCCCAAGATGGCACCACAAGCTCTCCGGTAATTGTGAACGGATCTAACCAAAGTAATCACAAGAAACGTCGGGGAAGTGCCTAAGCTTTTCATCATGATAAAGAGTAAAAACTGATGGATAATATTTATCCGTAGTTTGTATGAGATATACACGTGCTTTCTTGAGAGTCATAAGCTTCATCTGTTGAGAATCAATTGTTTACAAGGACGTACAGGCGTTAAGGGTCCTAAATACCAACATTAGTAGAAGTTTGACGTTTTTCGTTGTATACTAGTCTAAAAATCAAGTGTTAGTATCTACCTCGGGGGTCCTCATAGTGATCCTAAGAGACATTCAACCGCCTACACTTCTATGACCTTTCACCTACCGCAGCACTCTGGCGTGGTAACCACTCCCAAATTCAGGACCTAGAGCTAATATTTGGCTTTTTCCATATACTCTGATTCATATCCTCCTGATCGAGCTTCCTCTTTATAGAGCGTCTTTATTTTTGATTTGTTAGCACGGTGATTGATGGCCGTAGAATAGTGGTTCGTAGTAGGTGTTGCGTCATTTTCAGAACGGCTGTCAAGACTAACGTTTCAATGTGGCTAGCGTAATCCATGCATAACTTAATTACAGACAGTCGTGCATAATCGGGCGCGGCTCGTTCCTTAAGCAAAAAATTCCTAAGAGCAAATTTTACAAAAAAAGGGTTAGGGTTTCGTCATGCAGTTCCTGTGGTTCTCACCAGTTTTTTGGCAGTAGTTACAAGTGAACTCTCGGATTGTTGATTGTGGGACTCCTGTGATCACTAAAAAAAAAAAGCCCCACCAATTTGGAGAAAAACATAAAAAAAAATATGGAATAATTAAGCAAACACTTTGTTAATCACCAGCAATCATGAAATAGTTGAGGAATTTCAAGAAAATTTGGGGAGATTAGGTAAAAATTTGTGTTTAAAACTGAGTGATAATTCCTTACAGCAGATTCAGTTTGGATGGGAACAAGAGTATGACAGGGGTGTTTGATTTGGAGATTTCATCTACTACACTAAAGGCAGTTTTTCCCTTATACAGAGGTTTTTTTGGTGAGGTGGAAAACAATCCTCAAATCTATTCCCTTATAGCAAATATTCCTTAATCTGGGGTTCCTTAATCCGAGGTGCGACTGTAGAGCGTTTTAGCTATGTTGGAAGAAGCCTTGTAGGGGTAGCCTACCAAATAGAATAAAAGTCCGTTGCTACTATGAAAAGGGTGGTTTATGCACGATTGACAAACTACCCGTGCAGAGCTTCTTCCACCATACTCTGCCATACCGCATTATCTGGTCAAAATCCACCATGGTGTTAGCGACTAAACACCCGCAAAGCCAACCCTTCTATAGCGAAATTTTAGTATTTTTGTGGAGGGTTAGGGTTTTCGTTGCTAGCTTCATGGTGGATTTAGCCGTGCAGAAGCCACTTACGCCACACCATTTTACGTGGAAGAAATATGGCAGAAAAATAGATTGCAGGGATGTACTAAAACACTCTAATATTCCCCACACCGCAACGTTTCACACTTGGTCATAAGCATACCACATGTACTTACCTATGTACAGCTAGTCACTACTTAAGCAATTGTCGGTGTTTAAATCCGTACGTTCATAATAATTATCTAGGGGGAGGGGGAGGGGGATAGAAATGTCATTTCGTATCCCATAATCCATTAAGCCTGTTCCTTGACCACACATGCATGCAGCATGCTTACGTGCGAGAGAAACTATACACCCTTCACCAATAACCTCTCGGAATTTCAAAGATAAAGTTTATTGCCGTCCGCTCTCTCTTGTGAGTTACTAATAAAAGCCTCGATTTACAGGTAATCCTAACTAATAGTCCGAGTCCAAGCAGTCTCTTCCATCTACGAAGATGCTGGGCATTCGTACGCGGGATCTAGGAAAACAAAGATGTTAGTCTACTATCGAGCATTATAGATATTGATAAACGTACCACAGTATTCTGGGCAGAGGCATGTAGGGCAAGCGATCTTGCAGGCGTTTGTGCAGGGCCCGCAAGTAACCTGTCTTGGTTTGACTGCTTCAACGGTAGTGGCATCACAAGCATATTTAGGATCTATATTTGTCAGTCTGGAGATTCAAATTCATTCGAAGATATTACTGACCGCATTCTTTTGTGCAGAAGCAGTCCTCAGGCGCAACATCGTCTCCGCAACCATAGAAAGTGCAGTCGTTGTAGCATCCGCATGGATTTGTTGCCGGTGCCGGAGCTGGGGCAGCAGTAGCTTCACGTTCACCAAGAAGAGAACGCCTTGTGGTGCAGGTAGAATAGTCGGGATCTTGTTAAAAGAGAAGTTAGTTTCAATTTACATCTTCTCAAACAATTGTTTACTTACCACAGACGGTTGGACAGAAGCATGATCGCGGTGCCTGTGCAGCGCACTGAACAGTACAGCTGTTTGCACATACGTTGCATTCCGGAGCTGGCAGAGCAAACACGTTTAGGATCAAGCCGGGAATCAGAAGGGCTGCAATGGTGTAGAACTTCATGATGTAATTATGGGAGGGAGATGATTATGATTAAGGTGAGGAAGAGGATCCGTGACTTGATTATTCCAGGTTATCTGTGCTTGGAATGAAGAGCAAAGCTGATACTATCAAGAGGAGGCACGTAGCCTGCTATTTATCTACTTTTTCGGTTTCTTCATCGTGCTTTTTAACTAATCTCCTATGCCTCATTCAAAGAACACCCGCTCCCACAAGAAGCCGAGCACAGTAGTGCACATTTGCCAGCCAAGGTTCTAAGATGTGCATGTACGTGGGCTTAGAATAGTCCCACTGATCAGTAAGTCCCCATTAGACAAGGATTTTTAAAGTTGTTATCTCGAATATGTTCTTTGTGTGATTGGCTATACCACTCTTAAACTTAATTTAAAGCTGACAGCTAAGCCAATCCTGGCTCGCACTGAGCTACTCCTGTTTGTTTAGCTGTACAAGTTCTCTTCTACGCGGTATTTATTTGATAGACATAATATCTTTTAGTTGACTGGGATAGCCTACACTAGATCTTTATCTCGGCACCTACCTTGCTGCTTAGCTGGATATTCCTACTCTTCCGGACCCTTTTGGTGAACCACACGCTATTGTAACGCACAATCTATTGCCGTCTTCACCAATCGGCCTCTGTGGATGGCACCTACATCAAAACAATATTTAAATGTGGCCAAGTCACTTTGCCTCGCGGCGCCACAGAGAGGCTCTGGCCCATCCTAACCCATTGTCATAATTCTTCTCCCGTTCGGATTCGGCCCACTCGGAGCGAAATACCCGAAGACTCGAAATAATTATGATCCTAGCAAACCTTATTAAGAAAAACAAATAATATAGCTTACCAAAAGTAGGTAGTATCAATATAATCCGGCCCGATGGAAGAAAATGCACCGTACCCAAAGTGGTTAGATGACTTGGATAGGTTACATACTTGGATAGGTCGCGATATTAATAGACCTCAACTTCATTGGCTCCAAGCATCGTGTTTTTGAATATAAACTCACCCTTTTTAATGTGGAGTTTTTTTTTCTCGCTAAATACATATATCTTTGAGATCATTGAAAGGACAGGAACGGATTCCTCCAGCCTCGAAGGTGGTAGGACAATTAGAACACAGTCATTATGTGCTATCACTTGCAGGAAGTTAGCTAGCTCGACTTCGGATGGATAATTCTGGATGATTTCGAAAGTTTAACTCTGGCCTCCGCCCCCAAGTGCTTCACGTTAATCTAATCATCGATTGCATCCATCCATGTCTTTCAGCTTCACACTCAGCAGGAGCCACACCTGAGCCATGTAGTTACTTTCCTTGGCCATTATTGACCCATAAGGCTGTAACAACTATTGAGCTTATAATATTCTCAAATACGAGTCGGCAGAAGCCTATATCCTTCTGCAATCTTGTGGTAAAACCATTAATTACACAAGGCACTCGTTTGGTGCGACCAGATCAGTAACTAAATACCATTTACAGGGATCTCACGGCAATTGGAAATCCGGTACATGTTGTCGAGAAGCCGTGTCTAATCATACGAGGCTATACTCATGTCCCCCTAGAAGTATTATTTAGGGTCGGATATTCGTATTCAATCTATGACGACCTCTGAAGCGACCGTTGAAGCGATATAGTAGTTATCGGGGGTAAAGATCATCCCGTAATAAAGTGTTGAGGGGCAACCTGGTAACACGACATCATCTTCCCTGGAATGTGGTTTTTCCCGTACTACCGAGCAACTTGCATCGCATGGACATGCACACAGGAACTCCTACGAGGATACCATGATCGCGATACTGTTGGATAAATACTCTTCACATTGCGTGCAGTGCGCGATATTATGCTACAACTTGGCAAAGGTTTAATTAAATAATAGAACCACCGCGCCAGCAGCAACTCATGATCATGAGATAGTTTCTTTACAGAAAAGCCGAGTTGCCGTAAAAAAAAATGCACCTATCCTGATCCCAACTCCTAATTCCTAGCGCAAGTTTTATAGTTCAGTATTAGGCATATGATATATAGTAAAAGCCAACCCTTAGCTCTTAGTTTGTAAGATCCTCAGAAAGGGGACTTGCATCCTTGGTATTGGGGGCCATGCCAGTAAGTTAAAGCTTACAACGTTCTGCTGTACATGTGCCTACTCGATCGTAAACATAATAAGGCCCCATTGCAGGGTCCACCTGTCCTGTTAGCTTAGTCACCTACCTTACAAGTTATATCAGATGTGATCGCTAATTGTAAGGCTTTAGAATGTTGATTCCGGTGTTGTGGTAGCTGGTTTCGCTTCAGGGATGTTTGTGGGTTAGGTACCAGGAAATATCTTGATATCCTGGTAAAGACGAACATGAGTGACCAGGTATGATTATACATATGTGTCAAAAAAACCTCAAATACAGTACGGCGAAATTAGTAACTTGTTGAATTACTTGGTTTGAAGAATACGGATCTATATATGTTTAAATTCATAGATTGATGAGCTATTCTTATGCTGGACAATGTTCATAAGATTACCTATGAACCTGTCACCTTGGTTTCCACTAATACTTCTGGGCTATAAGAAATCCAATTCCAATTAACGCCTAAACGTATTCTGCATTCTCTGAAACTTCAACCCCAGAACCGACGCGAAATATAGAACTTTATCTATGAGATTCGTCGTTGAAATAAAGTTTGTCCTACGTTCCATCCGCCTACCGATATATAGATTGGCTTTGATCCTGCGTTTAGGGTCTTCGGGATCGATCTGAGTACACATACGTACGTATTTGTATGTTGCCTATTTTATTTCAGCCACATGAGCACCGCGGAACGACATTAATGCAAGGCGTCACCATGGAAGAATTCGGTAAGGTTGTACGGTGCCGAATTAGTCAATCTTGTACTCTCTCACTTTTTTCGGGTCGATGGCGTTATCCCGTAGCCCTATTATGCGACAGCGGGAACGTGTAACCTATCAGCGGTTCGGGCCTTCTATTTCCCGCTACACGCAAACTCCAAACTTTCTCTTGACTGGTATCCGATGGTTTGTACCGTTGCGCCACAGATAGAGAATTTCAGTAACGCAGATCAGGTCAGTGCTTACGTTTATGGGACTGAAGTACTCTTTATATATTTATTAGGTAGGGGGGATCGAGAGCAAGCTGACCGGTTTTGAACCCATTATTTTTTGATAGAAAACCATTATTGTATGAGTTTTAAAACCCCATCCCCACCGTCTTCTAAGGTTCTTGTTCTAGAAATTGTGGCGAACGTGATGGACATGAATGTATGGTTGAGCTTACTCCACTGCGGTTTTGTTTCGGCGTGAAAATACCAACCCGCCTAATCCACCTTGGCTTCCCAAAAGAAAATATCCTTTACATCTCAGCCATTCATCTTTGGATTGACAAAGGCTGTCTAGCAGAATACAATCAAAGGATAATCAGCGCCAATCAGCAAACTGTCTCTCGCCCTAATTTCGACCAGGCTGATAATCGATCCCCTCGACATCGTCCGAAGCAGCGATCCCTAGCTTATCATACTAGGTGTGGTTTAATTATAATCATAATTAGTGAGGCCCTCAATGTTAAACAATCACTAAAACTGCAGAATATTTCTCTGAATCGCATTGATAATATAGATCCACGTAAACATGTTTTATTGCGTACGAAGCGTTGATCAATCGTCCGCTCAATTTTTTGTATTTTTGTTTATATCTTGGAAACCCGTCCTCCCCTTTAACCTTAATTAATCGTCCAGGAAGTTATAGAAAAAAATTAAAAAGCTTAATATTTTGAAGCTACAAAGTAGTCATCGCCTATACTGGAATCCTAAAGCGGTCCTTAATAGTTAATTCCACCTCAGTGGCTACATGCAATAACTTGATTGTGAGAGTGCATGCCGCATGATGAACATATAGAGCTACTACTATTGGTCAATAAAAATAATAATCACCCATACGTATACACCGGATTTTGCCCAGCTAGCTACGAATCACTTTCCTCTGTGAGTTTCTATAGTTCTATTAGTTAATCAACTCCTCGCCAGTATTGTAATAGTGGGTTATTATCGGTTCTGAACTACCACAGGCCCCACAACAAAATTGATAAAATGTATGCTGGCCATATGGTCCATATACCCATCTCTACACCAGCTCAACCCATATCCCCCTCAACTCGTTTTTGAGCGGGTAGTTATATCATCTAATTCCCGAACAAAGTAATCCTTAGATGTGGAAATGAAATACTATAAATTGATACCTTATGTATCAAGGGACCAATCAAATGAGATACTGAGGATATTCGTATATTGATGTTGTTTGTACCTTGCTAATTACTAAAGCTGCCTCAACACCACCTAGAGGCATATACATTTCTAAAGTGTCTTATCATAATTCCCAAGTCAATCAGGCGACATGAATAATATATCGCATAATTTTGATCATAACATATTGGTTAACTGGTTACTGTCGTTCGAATAAGTGTACGCATATAGAACTAACCAACGCGTATGGCACTTAAAGTCGACCTACAGTACCAGAAAAAGGTATGGATTCGCTACTATATTCCCTAAAATACTCTAGAAAGGCGGTAGCAGTACGGTATCAATACGATATTCAACTTATTATGCTGGTTTGGTTTGGTGTTCTGGACTAATTATCGGAGGACCATGAGAGTGATATGATTGCAGCCCGCGGCCGTTTTTTCGCACTGTAGTTAAGGATAAAGTTTAATGCTGTATACTAAGGGCTTCATATAAATACAGGTATGTATACGTAGATTGAGGTTGCTTTCTGTTCCTCTAACGTTCCAAATAAAATCGGAAAATAAGCTACATGCAGTCTCGTATCAAAACTTTTCCACCAGCAAGATAAAAAATGTTATAGTATATGGGCATCATGCAGCTACTAGCACGACCCACAAAATGTACAAGCACTCTACCTAGGCCATATATACACACATGTCAGTATGCTAACTGCGCCGGGGTTTAATTCCCCCACCCCTAGCTACTATCACCTCTGCTGCCTAATTCTTCCTTCTTTTTGTCTTCTTCCTTTTTTTCCCCCTTTTTTCCTTCCCATTCATACGTACTACCCCTTCCTCATTCCTACCCTTCCTTCCTTCCTTCTGCCTCTTCTATCTTCCTCTTCTTCTTCCTTTATCTTTTCTCTTCCTCTCTCTCTTTCATCTCCATTGCTCCGCCAGTGCCAGCCGTAAGATTTGCTCACACTCCAAAGATTGCAACCAAAACTCAACTAAGTCGAGCCTTCCAGCTATAGAATAATCTTAGAACCTTCGCTATCTCTCCCTTGAACAGATACCCTCACTTCCTCCCAAACAAATCTTCGTCAATCCTACAAAAAGATGCCTACCTTCAAGACTCTTTATAATAAACTTAGGCTCTTTCTCGCAAAGATTTCCTGCTTTGACGGGGGGGTTACAGGAGAGAAGTATGTCTCTATTTTCATAACTCTTTGGCTAGTTCAAACTGACGATGCCCTTCTCCCAACCAAGAAACGAGCAAGCTATCGCTGTTTATCAGGATGCTTACACCCTTTTCCCTAATATCTTCAATCGTAACGATATCGAACTGCAGCACATCACTCTTGCAAATAGTCAGGACATTCCCTCTGGTGATAACGAAGCCCAGACCACTAAACACAAACTCCCTTGTGGTATTTCTGAGGAAAATGAAGTCTGCACTCCCAACATTGATGGTATGTTTTCACCTTGAGCTCATTAAACTAGACCTTAAGGCCTTCACTGACTGTAGTTTAATCTCTTGCAGGAAAACAGAGTGCTCCCAATCAGCAGAGTAATCCTCGCAACAACGGAGTCTCTTCCAGATCTGGCGATCTCTTCCGTAGTTCGTGGATCACTGTCAGTGGAACCTCTTTTTATCATTGGACTCCATCGCCTGGTAGTTCAATCTATGAAATTACCAAGCGAGGCTGTCCTTAAGTGTAGATTGAAAGATATCTAATAGGTTAATGTGAAAAAGGCATTCATCCTAGTAGTGAGTTGACTCTCTAACCCTAAATACTGATAGACTAACGTTTATAAGATTTTAATGCTTTACCTCTGCTTCCGCGGTGTCAACGATTGTACATTTCTTTTTCAATTACCTAAAAAAACCCGTCTTGTTTCTTAGTGGTTTTCCACAGTACCCCTGTTATATTCAATACCTTTGCTAGGTATCCAATTATTGATGATCTCATGAAAGTACGAAACACTACTAACTCAGCCCCGGTTTATAGCGTTTAGATAACGCTTGCCTATGTGGCCCACTTTTATGTTATATTTTTAGGGCCCACGGATCTAGCTTCACGGAGCTTACGTTCTACTATATGTGTGTATCATAGTGTGAAATGTGGGTTGGTGAATGTCTTGGAGGAAAGGCAGTTAATGGATATATCAAACATCCCCGCCACTGCCGATAGTTCAGTTAAAACCAGTATGTTGAGGACTAACTACCAAATAATTTTGATGGCATGATTAATCTAACCGGTTGCAGAAATTTGAACTCTGTAGTCGCGTCAAGGACACGTGGGGGCTTTGATTGATACCATTAAGTTCTTGCTATAACTAATCATTAATGAAATTCGAATTTCTGTTTACGTCAAGTTTTGCTCGATCAGATTATCATTTTGAAATAGTTCAATTAGGCCAACATTAGCTGATTGCTTGGTTCAGTTTGGTTCGCGATTGCGCCCAAAGTTAGCCCCAGGGAGAACCAACGTCCATATTCCCATATGTATGAGACCACTATCCTAGCACTAGTTGCCATTAGATCCCCAGTCGCCCGTAGAGTTGGCCAAACCACAAGAGCCAAGATATGTATGTACCTTTGCGCAAGGATTGTATGGCTAGGAATGTTTACTAAATAAGCCTGGACTGGGAATGTAAGTACGAAGCCCTTACACACCAGTCATTTAACGACTGACCCTACTAATGTCAGATTTGTCACTATTACTATTCCTATTAGGAGATTATTTGTTGCAAGGTGACTGATTCTACCGGCGGTACTAATAATTATTAGGCTACCGGAGCTCTAGACTATTCTAGTCAACCACCAATTCAGGGTTAGGGGTTCATCCCTGCCCTTACCTTATCTTGACACCCTGATCTCACGAGACCTCCACATCACCCTGAAACGATTTTGCCTAGAATCGCTTCATACAAACCACCACAACATGCCGCGCCTACCTAAACTATGGATATTCATATCACTCATCGCGTTCTATGGCCTCCGGTACATCCTAATATTCACGGAGTTCGGCCCCTCAACTTACTTCCTGTCGGCTGGCAGGCGGGAAACCAGGCATTGCTATGCGCGCGTGAGAACAAACTCGGAGGGTGGTGATGGTGTCAATACTTGCTTTATGGTGAAGGGGGGTATAGTTACAAAGATATGGAATGATACACCGGAAACAGGTGCGACGCATCATACGGGATATGCATACCCGGGTTTGTGGGACGGGCACGGGCATGTGCTGCAATATGGAGAGATGCTGCATAGTGTCAAATTATATGGCGCTAAAAGCATCGACGGTAAATCTTTTGATTTTATCTATGTTGTCGGAGTCGCTTGCTAATTTCTGCAGAGGTTAAATTGAGGATCAAAAAATATCTAAAGGCGCAACTCGACAACGACTATGGGACTCCAGAGAAGTGGATTAGGGGAATAGGGTGGGACCAGGCAAATTTTGGAGGTGCTATGCCAACTGCTGTAAATAAACTCAATAAACCTCCCTCCATAGATACTACAAGCGTGGTTACTTACTTTATGTGACTTGCATTTCTATAGAAAGATCTTGAGGATGATCCGGAATTGAAAGGAAAATATATCATGCTTGACCGCGTGGATGTTCACTGCACTTGGGTTTCTGGTAGATCTAATTTTTTCTGGTTTTTTTTTTTTTTACCCCTCCATCACGTCTTAAAGTTCTTACTTACTAAGCCATCTCGGTTGTAGAGGCTGTGCTCAAACTTCTTCCAAACCCACTCCCAAATGTTCCCGGCGGCGAGATCACAACCGACCCAGGCCTAGGGGTGTTCTGTGACAATGCAATGGACCTTCCTCTTGGTCAATGGCCCAAGCCTACTGTGGAAGACAAGATGGAGTATCTTGTCGGTGCCATGAAATCTCTGCACTCCTATGGGATTGTCGGCGCTCACGATGCTGGTGTTGTGCCCGAAGATATCGAACTTTACGATGAGTAAGTTTTCCTTAGTCTAAACAATAAAGCCACCCGAGAACATCCGATTAATTATTTCTTTCCAGATTGGCAGATTTGGGCCTTATGACATTGAGGATCTATGCAATGATCGAGTGTCCTGTTCGCAACACTTTCTGTGGGAAAGATGTGAGGAAGATCAAGCGTCATGATGGGGTATTGAGCGTTCGTTCAGTCAAGCTCTTTGCTGGTAAGCCTGATAACTCAGGAGAGCTGCCACCTTTTATTAACATTGTTCAGATGGCGCACTTGGCTCCTGGGGTGCTGCACTTCTTGAGCCTTATAGCGATAAGCCCGAAACCAGCGGCACCATGTTAATCGAAGAAAAGCCCCTCGGGAAAGTCGTCCAAAAGGTTTTTCCGATACATCCTTAATAACTCTTAAATATCACTAACTTTCCCAGTGGTATGCACATGGCTTTCAAGTCAACATCCACGCCATTGGCGACCGTGCTTGCCACGCCGCCATTGAAGCCTTCTCCCTTGTCCTTGCCTCTTCATGCCCACATAGCAACTACGTCTCCTCCCCCGAGATTCTCATAACCACACAGACTGCCTGTATGGCCCAAACACAGAAAAATCACCGCCGTCTCCGCATTGAGCATTCTCAAATCATTGCGCCAGCCGACCAGGCGCGCATGCGTGAACTTGGTATTATTGCTAGTATCCAGCCGACCCATGCCACCAGCGATGCCGCCTATGCTCTCGACCGCCTCGGCGCCCAGCGTCTCAATGAGAGCGCATATCGTATGCGTACCTTCAAGGACCGTGGCGTCCCAATGGTTTTTGGCAGTGACTTCCCGGTTGAACCACCAAGCCCGTGGGAGGGAATTTATGCTGCAACCACAAGGCGCTCTCCAGCAGCTTCCGGAACGTGGAGGGATGGCGGTTGGTATGAGGAGGAGGCTGTTGATGTGACTACTGCTTTGGAAGGCTTTACCAGAGGTCCTGCGTTCGCTAGTTTCATGGAGAAACATGGGGCTGGTGAAATTAAGGTTGGCGGGTGGGCCGATTGGATCGTTCTGGAAACTGATGTCGCTGCCGAGGCTGAGAATGACCTCGAGGTTTTGAGAGGCGAGGGCATGTCCGGGGTCAGAGTCAAAGAGACTTGGGTTGCTGGACGCAAGGTCTGGAGTGAGGAGAACGAGCATAGAGGTATTGGATGGTTTGGATGGGCCAGGAGGGTTGAAAGGGTTATGGGAGAGGTTGAGAGGGTCTTGGGTCAACAAGGGCTATAAGATGCCAACTTAGTGTTCTTGGTTTACAAGCGGCATATACAGCGTCTTTAGATGTCTTTCATTCGTTTTCTACATTCATTCTGATTAATCCCTTTTGTCCTATTCCATTTTTCTTTTCATTAAACCGGTAGTTAGAACATAGAAACATGTTCCTTCATTACAAATAAGAAACTGCATTAAACCACACATCAATCCCTCCTTCTTACCCGAATAGGGCCCCTATGTAATAGGACCATCCGAGTCTATCTAGCCAGTTGAGTTAAATTGGATACATCAATCCCGCTACAGGCACCGCAGGTTCCACGTTGAGACTAAGCCTCGGGCGCGCAACAGCGCTGCAAAATAGTTAACCAAGGGAGTCTTAATTAAAAGCATTTCCCACACTTCATCGCTCGCTTCACGCCTGTAACCAAGTCTACCTATCAACGCCTTAAAAGACCTCCAAGGAGTCAGAACCTGTCCAACCTCCCATTCATCTCATACCATGACCGAACCATAAAACGTACAGCCGCCTCCCTCCAAATAGAGGCCAGATCCGAGTGACATCCTATGTCTAAGGACACCGAAACTATACTATTCGAAAGTGCATGTTGAGTCAAGTCGTCATCTATGAGAGCGAGATTTCTCGGTGTTCTTTAGGCGATGGTTATTTTTGCTAGAATGCATGGTAAACCTCAAGAAAACCGGGATATGCGTGGTGGTGGCGGCCTCAGTTGAATTAGTTGGCTGTTTCGACCCCCTCAAGAAAGACTCGCGGGAATTTATTGCAGGATTCTTTGGCTTGACTTGGCTAGTAGAGACAGAGGTCATGGGTTGGTGGCTGGATTGTGGGGGGGCGAGACTTCTTAGGTTGGTGATCTGCGTGAGGATGCTTTACTCAGGATACACAAACACGTTTTCTACCACGCCTCACCCCCCTACAACGCCTTGCCATCCCACTCATTACGTACAAGGCTCAACGTCTAGTGTGGTAAATACTCACCGGAACCACGACGCCCCATAAGTAAGATACATATGTAGGTACATCAACTAACCCAGTTGTACCCACTGTGGAGATTACAACCTCGATTACCGAACTATCATAGCCCATCACTCGATTATACCCACAAAGAAAGAAACAATCCAGCCCCAATCCACGATACCAGACTATCAAGCTGTTGGTTGAACCGTGTTCCATAGTAAAGTACGATATCTCAGGGGTAATGAACTTTATGATCAGGAAGCACAAGAGAGGATGCTTCTATGTGTACCCAGGGGTGTCGATGCAACGGCTCGATATACCACTCACGATTCCAACCACATCGACCCAATTTTAACCCTAATGAAGCAACAACATATGGTATACAGAGTAAAGAATCCATAAATCATATTTAAATAAAAGAAATCAAGGTGGTTGTGAACTCACCAAGACCTCACTTAATAGCGCAATCCCAAGCCGTTGCATCACTTTTAGGGACAGTGGTAGGGTTTATGCGGAAGGCCGATGAGGGCGGGATGTTATTGCTTGTTTTACCGCGTACCAGAGGGAGCCAAGCCCGCTCACTATGGAAATCTTCTCTTTTGGTTTTGGTGCAATGGAATATAGAAACTGGTCTCCGCCTATAGCTTGGGATACATCATCTGGTTAAAAAGGCACTTGATCACCCTATACGTTTCGGCTCGTATAAACTTTTTTTTTTCAATCGCGTACTATCTATACATAACGCCGTCATATTCGTAACTGCACCCAAGGACACCTATCTAGTATCAACCTGGGCTCGTTAACATCATTTCCCTCTGCAACTGTACAGGACCAAATAGCCACCAAACTAAAATGAAACTTTTGATCACGCCAAAGGAAATATAGACAGCAGTAGTTATGACGATAAATCTTCAGGCTCCCTCTGCTTCGAGCTTCTTCTCTAGCTCTCGCCGCCTGGCCTCCTTTTCTATCCTAGCCCTCTCGCTTTCCAAGATAAGGCACCTTATCGCTTCATCCTCCTTTCCCAACCCTCTTCCAAGATACCGAGGATCTATCCTAGCCACCATCGGTATAGATATGCCTCCTTCTGCCCACTTCTCAATGTCTCCGGTCGGTGGAGGCGTATCCCAGCCTTTATAACACCGGTCCACGCCCCACTGTCCAGTCTCTTCTGTATCCAGTTTGGCCTGAATATCCGCCATCCTTCGCCGATGAAGCCGTGACTGTCGTAGATACAAGAGACCGACAATCAGGGACATAACCAGGAGCGGAACCAAGACGGCAAGTGTTATTCTCCCAGTCGTTGTTGCCGAGTGTGGGGAAGAAGCGGAACCAGTATGATCTGCAAACAAAAATTCCCCGTTAGTAAACAAACAAGCCTTGAGTGATCCACCATGACTTACTCCTCCTCAGCAGGTGGTGTCCTGCAAACCTTCTTCCGTTCATCGCTGCTGGTGATGCCGCCATTTTAAACAGAAAATGAATGTTCTTCACCAACCCTCGCTTGGCGGCCATCGCCCTTTATAAATAAACGGCAAGTGCACCTGTGATCAGACTTTTCACTTTTGTGGTGGTATGGAAATAGAAGCCATCAAGAGCCTCTCTCAGATGACCATGTTCCGAGACAGGTGGTCGCCTAGCTTGGCCTGTTGAGGCTTGTGTCCCGCCTGCCAAGACGAGTGATACAGGGTGTATCTCGGTAGCTCCCGTCAACGCGTTTTGATGGCATCGGAATTTGGACATGCTTGGCTGTTGATATTTTCCTTTCTGGGACGGGGGGGGGGGGTGTCTAGAGGGGGAAATCTGGGGGGACACTTGTGTAAGACACACGATGCCGGGTTACCGGGGCTAGATGCTGGTGCTCTGGGCGTGGAAGGGACATGTGATGTGTGGGTTTAATGTGTGATGGGGTACAGGGAGAAGTAGAGTAGAGTAGAGTGAGTACAGAATGGACGTTTGCTGGCACTAAAAGCGTAAATAGTTACATTGCATATTGATATTTTGAGTGGTGTGGTCATGTGGACTGGATTTTAATCATGAGTGGAGAGATCAGGTTGCCTCAATTATAAACTCTATTTTACCCTGCTCCCGAGAACTTCACTCTAGTTCTCAAACTACGAATATAATAATATCTTACTACCAGCACATTCGTATAAGGGCAGCCTAGGAATGCAACTTGATAAATCTTTTAGGCTATACTCTACATTCTCCATTCTAAATATATGTATGGCATTGAGCCCTGACGATCGGTGTTTTGCGAGATCGATCCGCGTCGAAAGTACACGAAGCGAACGAGTAGGTACATAGTTCGTCCTACAATGGATAATGGATCGGGTTCTTCCAGGCATGTAAGTAAATTTACACACTTACAGTGGTATCCCATAATAAGAGTACCCCACTGACCCAACGGGTGACGTGTAAAATAACTTCACGATAGAACCTCTGAACATGTAGGTACAGCGCATGCACACATCTAAATAGAGTATATTCACCGTATGTGGAAAGCCCATGCATTCAATTGGTCACCGACAATTAAAGCTGACTGATAAAAATAAATAGTTGCGCTGACAGGTCAAAGAACAAAACCTCCACTCAATTTCTACTCGTAATGGGGAATTGCCTCGCTTTAGTAAGAAATACCATGACTGCAGGTGGCCCGTGGGTAATATATTTTATCCTTGCCTCCCAATGAACATTCACCTCGCGGGCATCAACCGTTGATTACAACTATATACGTCCATCCACTACGCACAATGGTCCGACTTTCATGAGAGATATCGTCATTGGAGGGGTCAAGTTTTTTCATCCGGAGACACGCACACGGGACCGCAATTTGGTGACAAGATTTGCACCAACGTCACAGAATTGAGATCTTGGAACTAGGATCTCAGAGAATGCGAATCTCTAATGGAGCCGTCATCGCCATTCTACTTTAGAAATTTGGCGGCGAGCATGGGGTTGCCGGGTCGCTCCTGCCTGGCCTGGATACGGTGTCTCAAGGCTGGTCTTAGAAGCAGAAGAAGTCCCCTGCTATCTAATGCAGTAGCAAGACAATATCGGGTTGTAGATACATGTACGTCATACGGTGTTTTGGTTAGGATGCAATCCCAAGAACGAACCACAACATATGTCCGGGCGGGATCTGAACTAACAGATCAGTTCAAATATTTGAATTGTTGATCACCTTGAACAGTACCTAGTCTAAATCCCAGATCTCCTGCTGAGTTGGACAACATGGAATCTCGGGACTCGTAACTACCACCGCCTTCCCCCCAAAAAAAATAACATTAAATAATTTATACAACCTAAAAGAAGTCCTACATGAGAAATGAATTTAATCAAGCCGATCAGATCACACCAGTTGATTCCGGCCCCTAACTCTCCCCGGCAGACGACCCCTTCTTGACCGTAAATAGGATTGAACTAGGAATCTCAACCTCCGTGATCTGCGGCGCGGCATTCCCTTCCAACTCAATCCTCGTTTTATCTATATCGCTAGCATCCATTGGTGCCTCAAGTTCCGCAATAAACGCGTTGTTGTTTACCGCACCCACACCCCGCGTACCCGCACCAGACCCAGCATACCCGTTACCACCCATCCCCGACATCTCTGAACCCGTAATCTTGCTTGGAGCGAAATAACTAGTCCTCACGTTCGTGTCGGAAACAGCACCCGAAATAAACAAATTGCTTTTCACGCCCGCAATTGGGCTCACGGCCATAACTGGGCTCGAATCCAATTCCATACATTTTCCAGCCATTGACGATCCATCAAGTTCAGCAATAAACACAGTTCCCATTCCTCCTGGCCCTGGATCCAACTCCGAGACGGCAGTGTCTAATCGCACATCTACGTAACCCTTCTCGGCGTTCGACTCGCTCTTTTCGTTGGGGAAAACGGGGTCTAGCGGCGGTGGTGCCTCGGCTGCAGCAGCCGCACGGCGTCGTCGCCTCCAGTAGAATATCGCGGCACCTATTATAATTATAACGACGGGTATTGCGACACCAATAAGAATATAGCCGACGGAACTCGTCAGAGGATGGGGTGCGTGGGAAAGCGAGGGTGCCGTCGATGCCCATGCCGATTCCGATGCCGATGCCGAGTCGGTCGAGGACTCGAGCGTGGTGGTTAAGGGGGTGGAGCTACGTATGTTAGGCCAACATACAAGAAGCTTAAGCGAGGAAGAGGGGAAAAAACGCTGACTTACCTCTCCGACGACGAGGTGGTGACTGGACACGGCGAGTTTCCGTCGGTGCCACAGTTGGGGTCCCAGTCATCTGCGGTGGTGGTGGTTGCGAATAGTGCCATTATTAATTAATTTATGTTTATGTATATTGATATATATACCGTACCCTGAGTGAGTGAAGGGATGCGGTTGGGTGCTTTAGGGAAGGGGAAAAGAGGACGAGTAAATGTCTAAATATTGGATTGGGAAAAAAACGTCCCACTCCCCTACCACGGCGGCCCACCACCCCTTTTGACGCAAAAGGAGTGAATGAATGTCTCATATAAGCATATCGGGCCGGTAGTGCTAGTGCTCACTACTTTTGGGGTGGAAATGAGGTCCCATGTCTCGGATGTTGGGTAAGTGCCAAACTAGTGTCCCGGCGGGCGTCCGTGGGTCTTTTTTGTTTCCTGTTACGGGCGGGGGGTGATTCATCATGTCTCACTCGTATTTCCAGTGAAGAGATTGATCTACGACTAAGAGGGGAAGAAGGGTAGGGTCGGGGATTATATTGGGATCTGCAGGTGGATGGGGGGGAGGGGCCGGGTATGTAAGTAGATGGATGATGAACGAAAAGAAATATTTACCGAAAGCTTGCCGCTGTAGGTATGTATGTATGTATGTATGTATGTATGTACGCTCGATGTCTGAGCGCGAGAAAGCGGCCAGGAACTCGTGCGAATTGAGAAACTTGGAGTAGAGAATAAGCGCGCCTCGCCTCGCTTGGCTAGTGCCTGGAGTAACGAGTTGATGGAGTATATTAAACACATCATCTCAAATATCAAAGCCCCAAAACCTTTCTCACAAAGACCTCTTTGACATTGGCCTCATACCTGCACTACATGTAGTTACCCTAGACCCCCCTAGCAATTATGTATGTAGACAGCACGTAAAGTATGCAGGTACGTAGCTCCATCCCCTTAGTAGCATAGGTCTCTTGGTGATGGTGCGAATCGGAGAAGGACGTGGGGTATTGTGTGGTTAGCGCCCTCGGGCGGACTAGCTGCTTTGGGGGTGGTGGGGGGTAAGGGGGCATGAGGGGTGGTCGGAGATTTTGGGGGGAATGGGGATGGTGGTGGTGGTGGTGGAGGAAACGGCTTTGGTTTGGTTTGGTTTGGTTGTGGTGTGGGTGGGTGGGCTTGGCGGAGGTGGTGGTGGTGGTGGTGGTGGTGGTGGTGGTGGTGGTGGTGGTGGTGGTGGTTGTGGGTGGATGACGTAGGGCGGCTCTGTATGCGAGAGTGATGGGATGGGTTTGCACTGGCTGGGCTTGTGTTGGTGAGCAATGGACTTTGGCAGTGAGAGTGAGTAGTGATAGGGTAATCGACTCGGTTGGAGGATAGTTCTGGGTCTTTGTACTTTGGTATCAAGGGTACGTGAGAAGACAGCACGCTGTCAAGGTTGGTAAAGGGTGTCTTTACACATAACGAGATATTCAAGGGAGGAGGACACCAGGATGGTATTAACATCCTACCCTAAGCATGCTTAATCAGAGGCATGGCCCTTAACAGACGAAGATGAATACTGCTGTTCTCGGACTATCTGGCTGTGCTTCTCGTTTAGTGTCGTGGCGGAGATACATCATTAATATCGAGGTGATGCATCGTACGTACATACAGTGTAGGATACAATACGGCGCCTAAAGGTACGCCTAGTTTTCGCGCATATACATGTGACCTGGCTATGTCTATACCCAGTCAGTCCACATCACCGCTGAAATCCCGTAAACGGTGGTGACCGGCAGCCAGGTACGTACTAACCCCTGCAACTGTCTTTGACGGACTTCTTCTTACAGAGTGGGTATTGTACAACGTCCACTAGATTGATTTTTGGGCGTAGAGAAGTCGGTATTTTGGGTGTTGGTGTGGGAGCTTATAGCTGTGATATTCTGGGGCGGGCTGATCAAGATGGAGGGAAGAAGTGTATTCATAGATTATCACTCGGTTTCGTTTTGCTCGCGGATTTTTATTTATATTCATGTGCATGTAACATCACGGGTATGGCAGAGAAATTAGTGGAGAATAACCCTGAGGTTGGTATGTTTAATTAGTCTCACCTGCTGACTCCCGATATTCCTTGGTGTGCGTTTGCTGTGATCCCGGGTATAATAATCGATACTCGCGCGTTAATTAAGTAGTCGGATATTGTTGCAACCAAACACATACTAAAAATTCCGACTTTTTAATTAACGACTGAGTAAATCCCTCCCCTCTTATATATAGTAGTAAGCTAAGTGATCTTTTGATCAATACCGTAGTAATTCGTCTCAGCGGAAGTTACACAGACGTCGAGGCTGCCTTTTATTTTACAGCGGAAGATTAGGGGGCGTCTGCAAGTCAAATGACCAGAACAAGTGATTTCAACGTCAATATGGGTGTCCGCTGAGACGAATTGATGCGGTATTGGAATGCGTTGAATGTTTATAGCAGGACCTGGGGGGATGTGATATGGATAAAACTATAATTATAACTGAATGGATAATATGGGCTTCTGTTTGGAATATTAGGGCTCTTTTGAAGCTTGAAGTTAACATTTGGCCCTTGGGTTAGAAGTTAGCGCCTCCGCCAGAACTAAGCAGTGGACTTCCAAGTGACATATGCCAAAATGGTGAGGATAAGTAAAATTTACGTCACAATAATATTAAAGGAGTGCAGGCAATTCATTCTTGATATAGAACTGTAGCTCTTAACATGGAATAGTGGATAGGATCGAGTAAACTTAGAAAAACAAATCTTGCAATATGCATAGTTTCATATCCTTCAGCAATCAAGATGATAGGCCTCTTCACGATAAACAACTATCAGCACTAGGCATTGGATACCAACGAAACATAAAACTCGAACTATAGCAGTAAATCAGTTGATAGAAAATCAACATCCGATGAAATATGCACCGTCTCGGGAAACAGAGGCCCTTTATGTTCCGGGGCTCTCCAATACCGTATAGCTTATCGGCATTCATTCTATAGTAGATGAGTGTGGTATCGAGGGTGAAAGATTGGGGCTTGGGGTTCATGTGGTGGTCAGGTACCGTGGAAGCCGGGTCCATAGTATAGCATTCCGTTGGCAACGATAGGGATTTACTAATGTTGGAGGGCATCGGCGAACAGTTGGGATGGTTAGTTTTGCAGCGTTTGTTGGCTTGGAAGGTTGGATAGCGGTGGTGGCGTAGTAGGTGTGTATGCGGGTGTGTGTATTGGTGCGGGAGTGGCGTATGCATCTCGAGAGGGTTGGATAGAAAAGCTGAATTCGATGGCTGGGACAGAGAGCACAAAGGAGAATGCCGAAGGTGCATGATATCCGAAAATGCACTCTCCTGCATCCATGCTCAGAAGTGTATGTTTGACCCACCAACAGTTTCCGTCTTATTTAAAACCAGACTTTAATTTGAGCTGCGTGACAAAGCGAAGGCATCATAAAAACCGTTGTAAACGGAACCGTGGAGCTGGGTAGGTGACGATTAACAAGAATAGCGGCACGATCGAAGACTTATGCAGGGTAAAATCATTGAGGGAATTTAGACGCCTAGAATGTATCCTTCTAAAAGTTAAGGAATTGCAGTACCTTCAAATTTATCTGCTCATTTGTCTTCATTCGCCCCTTGTCCCCTGACTTCATCCCAAGCCTTCACTATCTCGTCTGGGGTAAACCTATGCATCAGCTTCTTCCTCACCTCCTCTACAACCCCTCCCCTGGCCGTCTTCGCGACGTGGATAACTGGTACATCAAATTCCTATGAACAACTGTTAATCCATTAACCTACGCTGCCTCGACCGACTGAACCTACATAGATGTCCTTCCACTTCTGCTGTCCTGGCTCCATGACATCTATTTCGGCGAACTCAAAGGGCCGCAGGTTCCACGCATTCGCGAGGTTCTGTCGCGCATTAGTGCATAGAGCACAGCTGGAGCGAGTGAAAAAGGTTATGTGGATTGGCAGACGGGGAAGGACTTTCGACATGATCGTGAAGGGGAGGTTTAGTCTAAAGCGTCGCACGCATGCATGGATGGATGTGTTGTCGTTGGTTGGCTGTTTGAGATCTTGGCTGTCACGCCGCTAAGATATTGATAAGATAAGATAAGATCTTCTTTCGGCGGCAATGTCACTCCACCCCCTCACACCAGTCCACTTTAAACTCTAGCTATGCCCGTTGGGATGAGAATTCGGTGCGGCTTTTACTACTGTTGGCCCGGAGCTCCCTGTGCTGTCACGGCGGGATTGGTTGTGGTGCCGGGGGAGGGATGAGTTAGGATGTGGTGTGGTGGGGTAGGTGGTGGTTGTTGGTTATTTTGAACCCCTCGATGCAATCATGTGCCCTGCTTCATGCCATGCTTAGCAAACTGTTGAGTACATATACCCACCACCTCTCCTCTCCTCCTTCTTCTCTACCCTCGATTATAATTCATCGCTTCTGCTCTCCCTTCTGTCACCAGCTGAAGAAAATCTCATACGTCGCATCGCTACCACGATATTGCGCTCCAGCATTCCTACAAACCAGTCCCTACGTTATCATTATTCTACGAGTCTCAAGTTAACGGCCGCCATCAAGCTTACAAGATTTACCCCACACCCATTCACAGTTCCATTTTTTACCCCCCCGCCGTTTCTATCTACCCCTCGTACGCGCTCGCACCTTGAATTATTTTCTTCAGTTTCAAATAGAAAGATTATAATTTGAAGTTTCTGTTTTTCTTCTCTGGTACTCAAATTCATTTCTTTTTTCTCATTTCCTTGGTTTCCTATCTGCTTGAGTTGAAGTACTAGTGAAAAACGAAAACCATATTCAAAGAAATAATATACTAGAAGGAAGAAAGAATCGTTTTGTCTCACTCATTTTCTCCAAAAAGAAAAAGTGCACTTCACATACATATATACTCACTCCTTTTATCTCTTGGATCATGCAACTGAGACATATGTCGAGAATTGATAGAAAAAATCCTTCAGCTAACCCGGCCCTTCGCTAGCTGAAAGTATGATGCCCTACGTATCAGTCCGTTGTTTGAACTGCAACAACATTGACGAGTTCCCCCGAATGGACTACGACGAGATCCCATACTGTTCACAGGCGAGTATATGCTACAGCTATCATTCCCGGCCATATCAGCTAACAGACTGCAGTGCGCCTCGACCACAAACCTCGTTCCTACCACACCTCCAACAAAGCCACAGCCAGGCCAACAGCAGTGGTCTGATCCCACGAGCGACGAACTCGCAAATCTCTTCTCCCACAACCTTTCGCTCCTCGATCCCCCTGCGACTCCCCCGATGTCCCCACCAGCAAACGCCAATTACTCCGTCTCCCAGCACTACACCCACCCAACCTACGCCCCCTTTCTTGCGCAGCCCCAACAGCAGCAGCAGCAGCCAAAGGCGCAACAAGCCACCACCATTACCACCACCGCAGAGCAAAACACCTACATCCAGTACCTCCTGCACTCCAATCTCGGCTCCTCCACGTCCCAGAACGACCTTGAAATTGCGCTCGCACACGGCATCATCGACCACACGACCTACATGCACGCCCTCAGCACGCACAACCAGCTTCTCCAGCAACAGGCGCAGCAGCAGCAACAAGCACGGGTACCACAGGCACTCACGGAGGACTGCAGCGCCCATAGCATGCTCTCTGCGTCGGCAGCGACGAAGCAGCGCGGAGACCCTGTGTACAGGACGGCGGAGTTCTTTAATGAGTACTATGGGGGTGTTGACGAGGATTTCTTGTGCGAGGATGAAGACGAGATGGCGCCGTGCAGTGTTTATTCGGCTGGTGGCGGGGGGAGGTTGAGACCTTTTGACTTGTAGGTTTGTAATTGACTCTACAGCTATTTTATGTCCTCTCATTCTTTTTGTTGCTTTTCTTTTGTGTGGATCTTTAAGTGGGTGGCTTTTGTGCTTTGTGTTTTGTTTTGCTCGGCTTGAAACGGAAAACGGTCCATGTGTTGTATAGGTTGTTTGTAAATGGAACTCGAAATAAATAGCTCTACTTCATATCAACTTGCCAGAGTTATCTATGGTGATAGGACAGAATCCAAATCTGTCTTCCGTATCAAAAATAAATGCTGGGTGTACCCGACCAAGAACGGCAGAGCGGTCACGTGAATTGATCGGCCCAGTTCGGGTCCGGTTCACGAGCGATCACTCGGATGGCCGACCCCACACGAATGACGTCCGATGATCCATTTTAGCCCGTCAAATACCGCGCCAAAGTGAAGCCTAGAGACTTCTTCAAAGCTTTGAGAGCCTTTGGATGAGGTGATGACATCACGATGGTGGCTCAACCTATTTCATGGTTCCGCGAGGCGCCTGTTGGTGGGGTAATGATTGATTTCCTGGTTTCTGTAAATGTCTGGTCTTTCGTAGGGAGGGGGGCTGGCTCATACTCATGGATGGACCTGGTTTTTAGTATTATAGATGGATTTATTTGTCTTTTCTGCGCGTTGTTGACCTGGTGGTGGTGGTGGTGGTGGGTACTCGGGGGATGGGTCTAGTTGCGTGAGTTTAGGTTTGTGTTGAGACGAGGTAACGAGTGTAGATATCTACAAGGTCTTGAGCTTTATGGAGAGTCCTATATTAGCGTTCAAGTAGGCTTTGCAAACCTGTAGACTCGAGACAATTTAAGTCGACTGGATTATATGGTTATGCGTATCGTTCTATTCGAGTATAGGTATTGAGAAGTAGTTGGCGTGCGGCGCTGTAAGTAGCTGCATGGATTTTACCCTTTATGTATATCAAGTGGTGGGCCTAAGCACATGTTGTACCTCATAGTAGGCTTTAATGCACTCGAGTATCGCGCAGGACAAAGGATATCGGGGTTGATGGGTGGGGCCGATTTAACTCCCAAGGCTACAAACTACGAAAGAGAGTAAATGCAAGACAACAGCTAGATATAAAAAAAAAAGAGAAAAAGAATTTCTGTGGGATAAAGAAAATAGAACTCGACAGAGAGGAATGGAAACTGTGCTAAGTACATGTGTTACCCGGAGCTTATCGACATTATATCATCGTCCTCGTCCTCATCCGGATTTTCGACGGCCGGCTCCAATGCTCCCCTGTTCCGCAAGATAGTAATAATATCCTTATCACTCCAATAAACCGCCGCCTGTAGCGCACTTCCATATTCACCACCAGCTGCGTTGACATCCGCTCCCCTATCCAGCAGCAGCTCCACAATGTCTGCCTCCCCCCCGTATGCTGCTGCCTGTAGCGCACTTCCATATTTACCACCGGCTGCATTGACATCCGCTCCTCTATCCAGCAGCAGCTCCACAATGTCTGTCTCCCCATCGTATGCTGCCGTCTGTAGCGCACTTCCATATTTACCACCGGCTGCGTTGACATCTGCTCCCCTATCTAATAGTAGCTTGATAATGTCTATGCTCCCGTATACTACCGCCGCCTGTAGCGCACTTCCATATCTACCACCAGCTGCATTGACATCCGCTCCTCTATCTAGCAGTAGCTTCAGAATGTCTATATTCAGACCCTTTACAACCGCCGCCTGTAGCGCACCTCCATGTCTATCACCAAGTGCATTCACATCCGCTCCCCTATCCAGCAGTAGCTTCACAATGCTTACGCTCCGATTGGCTATCGCCGCCTGTAGCGCACTGTCATATTCATCACCAGCTGCATTGATATCCGCTCCCTTATCCAGCAGTAGCTTCACAATCTCTGTATTCCGACCGTCTACAACCGCGGCCTCTAGTACACTTCCATATCTACCACCAGCTGCATTGGCATCTGCTCCCCTATCTAGCAGTAGCTTTACAATGTCTGTCTTCCCCTCGTATGCTGCCGCCTGTAGCGCACTTCCATATCTACCACCAGCTACATTGACATCCGCTCCTTTGTCCAGAAGTAGCTTCACTACCTCCGGGTGTCCTTGAAGTACCGCGGAATCTAAAGCAGTAAACCCCTTATAACCAGGACGAACAGCCTTGCTGTTGATATCAACCCCTTTATCAACCAGCAGGGGCACAGCCCACTGAACCCAGTTGTGCGGTTGCCCCACAACAAACACAAGTATGGTGGTCCACAGCTCCATCTCTCCCGGCGGAATACTCCAAAACTCTGATTCCCATAAACTACTGGCCTCGCTTAAACCATAACATAGGGCTACTTGGATCGGAAGTGTCGGTGTGAGTTCTTCCCATAATTTGCACAGACAGTCACTGGTAGATGATTTCCTCGCGCAAGAATCACGATCTAATTCTACCCATCTGATAAGGGCGGGGTGTTTCAAAAAGGTGATAAGCAACTGGGAAAGATCCTGGTTGCTATTCTGGGGTATCTGGCGGGAGGACTGCATGTGTTCTATCCAGTGATCGATAGCATAATATGCGGCAAAGTACTGGCCCTCCCCATACATCCATCTGTCCTCGTCTGTTGGCACGCTATCAAGAGCTTTGGTGTTATCCATCATATACGAAAGACAAAACTTCGATGCCATGATGTGTGCGTTCGTGATTCCGACTCCTTGTGGTCCTTCAAGAAACTCGCGTACGGATAAGTGTGCAACCTGCACAACATCAAGTCGCCGATCGATCACAAGAAGGTTGTGACACATTTTTAACAAGGTATCTATGCTGAATTCGTGGCAATCCCCGGCGGATAGTGATACTAACGTACAGAGATTCTCGGGCGAAGTCCGCACTTTCGAACAAATGACCCACATCAATGTGGTTTTGGCTATTTCTCCGCTTTTTCCTTTCTGGGATAAAATCCGGTCGTAGATCTCTATATAAGTCTTCTCCAAGGATTCCGGGAGTGTGTTTAATCCCGTCTCGATATCTGCTGGGGTATTCATGGCGCAAATATGTTTGATTTGAAGGTCAACCCACATAAACCTTACAAGTAAAGGTTAGAAAATGCCCTATAGTGAGTGTATATACATATATCACAAAGAAAATTTTAAACATACATTCCTCTCGACCTCACGGTCAAACTATTGATGATTTTCTTCATCAACGCATCGCTCACCCTACCACGTAGCAGGTCCCCGTCATCCTTACAGCGCAAGACCTCTTGCTGCACAAATCTTTCAATATCTCCTGCGTTATCGGTTGCTTCAATCCAAAAATTCGGTACTGTTTCCAGGCTGAGTATAATGTCATCATCGTTTCTGCTAGAAACAAATATTTTTACGAGACTGGTAGATGATTCGACGATGGTCCTCAACGACTTGAAAAACCTTTTGCGTTTTTCCGGGTCACACTCATCCAAAGCATCGATAACAATAGTAGTCTGAGGGTAAATGTTGATGAGTTTTATAATGAGCTCGAGGCTTTCTTCGAATCTCAGAGATCCAGCGGAGAACCCGGATTGTTTCCTAGCTTGATAAGCGGTAACAACTTCATCTTGCAATGGAAGCAAAGGCCTCAGGCGACAGAGTTGCTTGACGATGGCGCTCATGGCGATTTCTGGGTCGGTCGATCCAGAAGCATCACGTTTACAATAGAAATAGGCAAGCGCCTCACTGCTTCCGGATGCAAATGCTTGCTGCCGTATAATGGTGTCGATTACCTTCGATCTACAGGTCAATGCATTATTAACCACGCAAACTCTCAAAAACTGAATTATGGTACTTACGTAAGTTTCGTTTTCCCGGCCCCAGCTATGCATAAAAAATGTCAGATTATAGACCGAAATGAAAGCTCTTAGACAAGAGATGGAGCTAGTTAGACTCACGGATGCCCCGTAACCAAATAATTGTTGAAGCACTCGATTTTTGCCATTGAATGAACTCTTTTTTCCTCAATAACCATTCACCCGTCCCGACCACACGGCCGTTGGAAGCATTTGCGTGATGCTTTTCATATTCAATCTTTGATAGCCACATCAAAATCTCTGTCCGCTCTGAATCTAGTGCAATCACCCGGAGTTAGCTTTGATTTATTTGGATCCCTGGGGGTATTTCAAGGGAGAAGGATGGGGGAAACAGATTTCAATACCTGCTAGTGAAGTGCAAAGTTTTCCGATATTTGACTCGACTCTAGCAATTGGCATCTCAAATTCCTGAGTAACTCTTTCCAGCCTATCAAAAATGTCTAGTGGATTATAAAGTTCATTGGAAAAATTAGTATGATGCGCTTGCTTAGACCCGTATATTGCCGGAGTAGCATTCGGGATTTACCTTTGCTTAGTTTCTCTATATCATTATTAACTGTTGTATTAGCTGTTCTATGATCTGTATCCAGACGAGAGTTAGCGTCTTAAGATTTCTGAATTAGTGGCTAGAAAAACCCCCACATAGTGCTTCTGCTAGATCGATTGCTTTAAGTAGGCAGGCCTCCTGCGTGGCAATATCATTAAGCAGAGAGGCTAGTTCTGTCTCGAAGATACTGAACAGAATTCGAGCTACAGAAAAAAAAAAATACAATTGCACGTCAGATCTTCTGTTTAACCAGCCACCCTAATATCTTTAGAAAGGAACGATATATATACCGGCAGTGTTCCTGGAGTAATATCGTTTAGCTCGTGCTAGAAAATGTAGAATACATGCATATAATCGAACTATCTCTTCCTCGAACGGAATAGATGATCCGGACCCGTCTCCCATGTATAAATTTTCATATATCGCACACCTTCCAATAAGATTTGCGATAATCTCCAGGCCAATAAGAACTGCTCCCATGTTTTCGCTATCATTTGTAGCAACCTATCCTCTAGGTTAATATCACTTACTGAAATCTCCAAAGAAGGTATTTAACTTTCCTGTAGAATAAATCTAAATGCCGCCCATGGAAGCGCAGCATGGCGCGGATCAAATGATACCACTACATCTCCTATAGATTTAAATTTGTCGACCCATGCAATAATCTTATCAGCAACATCGCGAAGTATAATTGTATCTCCTTTCCACTTATATTTCCATTGCTTCTCTCGGCATATTTCTCTTTTCTCTCTCGTTGCTGCTAGGACGGATTCCAGAATGTCAAGTTTTTTGCTACTGCCCAAGCTCAACACTTGTTGTTCTTTCGTTGATAGTTTGGCTAGCGCTGCTTCCCACAAGAGCTCGGGCTGTCTATTCCCATAAGCTACGTAAGCATTCTCTATACAATAAATGGATAACAGAGCACAATGTTCGCCTTACTTTGAAGTGGGGGGAAGAGACGGCGCAGTACTCCCAGCGACGGGGGGCTTGCTTGGCTATTGACGCTTGGGTTTCCAGTAGCCTGCTGAGGGATACCTGTAGACACAATATTTGCGGGCGGGCTAGCTGAATTTTGCCCGCTAACAGAGCGGATTCCTGCGGCAGTAGCACTTGTATTGATTTCTGTTGTGGCTAGAGTACCCGCAGTGTTTACAGATAAAGCGTTTTGGCCTCTCGAAGCCTCAGAGCCGCTCGCGGTAACGCGATCCCTAATAGGTAAGGTGGAAGTGCTGGAGTTCACTCCGCTACTCGAAAGTTGGGTAGAATCTGGTGGAGCTTCCTTACGCCTCTTAGGATTCCGGCGAAGGATCCAGAGAACGCTTTCCTTTTGGCGGGGGTTCTCAAGGCTCTACCTGAAGATTGGCCTATTATAAGGATATTCTCATTAGCATCTAGATATATTTAGCAAGGAATACATTGCAACTTACCTGGTGGGGGAGTAGAAGATTCCCCAGAACTCATTATAAGGTAGATGATATGATATATTAATGTTAACTTAGTGACTTTAGACTTGGATACGGTGTGATGTGGGGATGTTATTTTAAAGCTACAGAGTAAAGAAGGCTAGCTGTGCAGAGTAGATTTTAGAGCCTAGCCTCGGCCGGGCCAAAACTGAACCCTTGTCATTGGCTCACAAATAGGGACTCCGCCGCAAAACAGGTATTATTCAAACGTGCAGGGTTGTATTCAAAATATACGATTACGGAAGGTGCATAAATCTGAATCTAGCTATGTACCGGGGGTTAACCATAAATACCGAGAATCAGATAAGATAAACGCACCTATTTCACAGCAAGATTCCTTTATCAGATTCTTCGTATTTACCGTTAACACCCGGTACAGACATGAACGAATTATAATAATACATGTACAGCTTCTGGTAGAATTATTGTGGAAAAGTGGCGTGCAATATCTCTCTCTATTTGAGCGATATCATTGGCCAGAAGCCCTTGATCGGTAATCCCTGTTTCCATAATAATTCTACCAGAGGCTGTAGTTCTGTTAGTCAATCTACTATATTCACCTGGGAATTTGTGCAAGGGGTGTAGGTATTTGTATGTACGTATACCCGATAAGTACCAATTGCTTAAATATCCCCGCTACTGATGTTTCCCATTACATGGATACATACGTTTCTATGGTGTACCTTTCTTGAATTATTGACTTTCAGCCCCTAATGTGGCTGGAAACTGCTTTTTCGCTCAGCCCTTCACGGACACTGGGTCGTGCGCTCTATTGGGTTTTTTTTGGCCGCGACCTCGTACAGCACCCGGCATAAATTATCTTTGCCGCAGCCAAACGAACCAAAATGTGCAAATCCAAAACGATACAACCCCGCGCACCCTAACTCAATAGTTGCCCCTTTCGAAATATATGATCGCCCATAGCACATCTTTCTATCCCTAAAGTCCCGTAAATTTTAGAGAAAAATTCAAAGTATGGAGAGCTGTTGATATATTTTGGCCAGTTTTGGAGTGGTATTACTTCGCGACGGTGATTTGCGTCCTGGATCTCTCTCGCTATACTTGCATGCATGTAAAGCAATGCCGAAACCCCAAGGCTCGGAGAACCATGTACCTACTTTTCGCCTAAGTATATGCCTAATACATATCTAATCTTGTTATCGCCTGTCACACTGTATGAAAAGTGTCCGATGTGGCCCATGAGCCTCACACTATCCTGCCAATGATCGCTTAGTTGTATGCCGCTTGGGTTTTTGACAAGTGCTCTGAGAGGAACCTACCCGCTTGCGTTTGTGTATGCAAGAAGTACTAGAGTAGTACAGCGGTGGGTAAAAAGTCTCGGGCACCTGCACGCTATATATAACCATACTATATTTTTGGCCCTGTTGTCCTCACCACTGTAGGTACATCCCGAGTACCTGCTCTGGGGGTGGGGGCGTGAAAACTTTGCAGCGGCGGTCAGAGACTCTGCAAGAATGGATAAATATAGAATTCAGGCTTCAGATCTTATTGGCAAGTTGGACACCACAGCCAAGCCCAAGAGGATTCTATAAGAACTTGGTGCATGGTCACAAAATAATGACAGTCTTCAAAGCCGTCCCTTCAGAAAGGATACAATTTCAACTCAAAATATGATAATACCCCGCCCGGGCAGCCAAAGCACGGTAGTGGGAACGCATCAACAGGTTTACTGGCATAAAGGGAAGAGTGTTCCCCGCCTTGATATTCAATTAATCGAGGCGTTTAGATTTTCCTATTTGCTAACCAAAAGAAAACACCGTAGAGCTCAGCCTCAATCTATGAGCTCATCGGAATTATCGTTATGCGTCAAAGCCAAATCCCACCTATTTTATACAAAAGGAAGAAATTCAGGACAAGAGAGAGAATAACGCCTCAGACCCCACCTACATATCTGGAAAATAGTATCAGAAAGTTACTCATTCATCCACAAGGACCACAGGAAAGCAAGGCCTGCGACTACAAATGATGAGGATAAAGGTGATGGTGGTGCTATTAACCGCATTCCAGAATTCGCCATGGTTGCGCTTGGGGGAGGTCCGAGTTGTTGAGCTCCCATTCCGGTTCCATTGAAACAAAAGTGGTTCCACACAGCAGGCTCGGCGAATCTTTCGGCTTCCTGGGCGGAGAAAGTGATATCCATACACTGTCAATCCAATCCTCAGTCAGTAGTCCACCGGCACGCGCTTCTCCTCCGATTAAAGCATGGATATGTTCATACACTATACAGCGCAGCACCGGTACCTGTCAACTGGATAACCTGGATCGTTGCATTTACACCATCTGCTACTTCACTGGCAATTCTCCTCGGTATCTTTACTTTTGGAATACAGAAAGTAGAGTTCCCACCGGTTTGGTTGAATAATGGTACCATGGGGATGTTGTACGGGTTGGAATCGATATTTTCGTCAATGTTATTGCCGAGCGCGATATTGACAGTTGTAAGTGCAAAGGCGTGAATTGGAACGAAGGACAATGCGCCGCCGAGTACGGGCCATGCGGAACGGTTATCAGAAGGTGAAGATCCTGAGGTAGAGAATAGTTAGAGGTTAGAGAAAGTTCGAGGGGCGGGGCCAAGTGGATGGAGTGATAGGGGTCAAACCTCCGCCTGCCAACTGTCAGCCTTTAGAAGGGGTTGATAACTATGGAAAAGTGTCTTACATGGAAACCTAAACTGATCATGATACACATAATCCCGTTGTGTGGGGTATGTAACCTGAAAATGCGCATCGACACCATGCAAACTTAAGGATAATAACACACACGAGAAAAGGAGAACCCCCCACCCTGGAGTTGATGATGGCAGAACCATTTTTCTCGTGAGTTTCTTGAACTTTTTATTGAGGGGTCCAACCTTGGATGGAAGAAAGGCTGAAAAAGAGGGGAGTAAGTTTGAAGGGTGGGAGACACATCGACCATATGTAGCGGGTGAGAAAAAGCACAGGATTTTGTGGTGGGGAGCGCCCCCGAATCCTTCTTGCTGTTGAGACAAAACCAAAGTGGGAATTACAGCGGAGGCTAATCATAAATTAGTGGCAATTAAAGGTCCAAAAGAGGCAGCCGGTGAGAAAAAGAAAAGCTCTGTGAGAGACAAGCTTCTTCGCGATGGGCTAGTCCTCTAGCAAATTAAAAGCTTGTATGTGAGTTAAGCCCCCTGTTCAGGCTCCCGCTTGCGGTGATCAGAGCTAGGAAGTTAGCCAATAGTAAAGCACAAATTAGAAAAAGCAACTTTGATTTCAAGGATTAACCACCACATGCATGTACCATATCTAGAGACTTGAAGACGTATTTATGTAATGCATAGTTAAATGTAACTGCCTTTGTTTGTCGTTGAGGAATATGAAATTTCTTTTCTTGGAATATCTTCTTAGGATATGAGCTCTGAAGATGACTAGGTGCATTATTGTGGGAGGCGTGGTGCAATTCGCGAAACGAACTGGCGATGCTTATCTTGATTCTATGGTTTTTGATAGCTCGGGCCGGACTACATAGATATGCACCAGTAAAATAAATCAAAAAAGAAAAGGGATTTCCCGTTCAATGCACACGAATATCAATTCGGTGGATAGAACGCCGTCAGCATTCTTTACCTGTATTCCCCGCCGCAAAGCCGAACAGATACTTACGCTTCTTGAAGGTCAGTATCGGCTGAAGCGATAACGCTCGCCTAAGTGTATTAGCAGCCAGGTTTTGTGGTGCATGCTTGGGCTGTTAATTAGGCTGGTACAGTTGCGATCGTGCACTAGCTAGCTCGAGGGATTATCTGCCCGGAGAGGTCAGTATTTTCCAGTCTCTACATCATGTGCTATCTTTTATCACCACATCGGATCAGCGGCCCTCTTCCTCCTCTTTGGGAATTACTCGAGTCCGATTTTCATATGACGTCAGGGCGAATATCGGCAGGACATAATATAACCCCTTTAACATTGGATCACGGCATAAGCGAGTGACACTCCGTGATTAAAGCAAGTTACAATCCGGATTTCATAAATCTATATATATCAAGTGAGCTCGTCCGTAGAAGATCTCTGCACTTGTTTCTGGAGCCCTCTGAGATCTTCTGCCGTATAGTTTTCGAATGTTCTTGCTAGATTCTTTATGACGGATGTCTGCGCGATGTAGGCCTAGGATGCGCACCGCTATCTAGGGTGGTTCAGTGAATATACCCAGCTCAGCACTCCTGTACAGGAAGTGTATAAGCAAGTTGGTGGCAATATAAGGGCCAAATTCGGAGAATGGGTTCGTAAAGATCGTCCGCCCTCCAAGCCTCCCGCGCATACACTGGGTTTAGAACGCCGCGCAAGAGCAGTTTGTCGCCAGACGGTTTACAGCTCGCACGCTGCAGGAGTATCGGCAGTGATTGGCTGAAAATGATAAATTGTTTGCCTGAATGACTCCTCTTGTGCCGTACGATGCCACCTGAATTGTTCGTTACCCGCTGCAGAATAAAGTTAGTCTCCTCGTGTAGCTATGGACACGTACTTTATTTAGTTTGCCAGTTATCCAGATCATGCACTAAATACTCAAGCAAAGCTGGCCATGGGATCCATAAGTATGCCTGATCTTGCAAACATAAACTTCAACCTCGTATTTTATGAAAAGCATCGTGAAGTTCAAGTATATGTAAGTAATCCTTGAGAAGAAGTATTCACAAGATAAACTAGTACATACATGTAGGTATGTATTTTATCCCGTATTTCCACGCGTGCTATATACACATGTATATCTTCAGGCTAGAATAGATCGTCAACTTATCTAGGATATGTACGTGCTAGAATCCACACTCTGGAGTGATTGTTACAGTCGACTAGTATATAATCTTGGGGGCCCTGTGCTGTTTATAGTAGCTAACTTTTGTATAACTCCTGCACTTTCTAAATCCTCTCCATTCATATATCGTAATGACTAATTCGCACATACCTAGGGTCGTTGATCTAAGTGTCTTTCCACGTGTTCCAAAATTAACTAGGCGGTAAATTTAACCCTTATTACTACCAGATTTAGATCCTCCCAGTTAGGTTTTACATTTCAGCGGGTGGATCAATACTTCTTTTTTACAGATCACTATTACGTCTATGAAGCTCCTCCAGTGCAGTCTTTTTTGTCGTCAGTGATAGATGACCCAGGTCAACTAGATATCTATAGGGACGAAACTGAATTGTATGAATCAAATATTTTATAGACACCATCAGTATATTTTGGGTTAGCCTGGCCTTGACCCGTATCCGCCGGAGGTAGTAATGATAATGGATGGATATTGAAAGCTGCGCCCGTAGATATATGCCGGATGAATGACTGTTCTAGAGTCCACACTTATCTGACACAGCCATGCAATAGGTGACGGCATAATGTTGTGGAACATATTCGTGGGGTGCTGCCGATCGGCGAGAAATTATCATAATAGGTCGTTAGAAAGTCGTGACGTCCGGGGAATAGCATGTTTAAAACCACCTATCGAAGAAAGGGGGAAGGAAGGGGTTTAGACACTCTATTTCATTCTGGAGTGGTATATATTAGGGATCACGCATTATCTTTCCTGGCAGTCGTAGGCCTACTTAATATTGCACGTTGTGAACATTAGAAACTAAAATGAAGAAGCTTCTGGTTTAGAAACGCGTTTACTCCGTGTCATATTTCTCATAGCTATAGAAACACGAGGCCGGTGATTATGATTGAAGGGCATATAACGAGTTTATTGGCCAACCAATATAGGAGTTGACGTGTATGCGAGAAGTATGCATGCAGCGAGTGCTCCACGCGGCACAAATACGAGTTCGTAATATACTCATGGCTGTTAATTCGTATCAGTACTTATCGAAAAATTACTCTCTTCAGAATCCCTGAAGAGCGATCATACCTGGGATACGATAGCAATATAATCTTAATTATAGCCAATAAAGGCCACTTTATCCCTGAGTATATAATGACCAACTGTTGTCAACAAGTGAGAGTTTCAATGTCATTCCTTTCCTCTTAAGTCCAATAATTAATATTAAAATTATCCAGGCTAACTATACATTCCCCAACTCCCCCACCCCCAATCCTACTAAAATACAATAAAATATAAATAAATAAATGACCTTACATTGGGAAGATACTCCCTCGAAAAGCGATTTCGCACTCATTTCTATCTCTATTCGTAAACCTAAAGCCCCTCTTTACCGCTGTTTCCAGCGCCGTCAAGCCTCTCGAATCCCTGATTCCGATATCTGCACCTTCGTCTAACAACAGATTTAGCACTTCTGGCGAATCCCGGCCCGAATCATCTAGCGCCGCCACATGAAGCGCTGTCTTTCCCTTTTTGTTCTGCACATCAATCCCAGCGCCATGCTCCAGCAGAAGCGTTATCGCATCGAACGCACCTTCCAGATAACACTGTGCTAGAACATGTAGCGCCGTATTCCCCATATTGTCCTGGACAGTTACGTCCGCGCCATTCTCAATAAGTAGGGAGATCCCTGGCACCAGATCACGATTGAATACATGATTTCCCTGTGCTGCCCAATGCAGCGCCGTCTTCCCTCGCTCGCACCGCCGGTCGATATCAGCGCCTCGTCGCAGTAGCAGCTCGGCGACAGCTAGATTGCCAAATTGTACGGCAAAATGCAGTGCGGTCTGCTTGGCCTGATAAGTGCCTTGGTTGATCTCGACGCCATGGTCGAGGAATATCACCACCATGCCTACGCGCCCACTGAGGGCTGCGCAGTGGAATGCCGTCTGCCAGGCGTAATCGTGGGCGTTTATATCGATTTCTGGGTTTGAAAGGAGAAAGCGTACCATAAGCTCGTTGTCGCCGAGGACTGCGTGGTGCAGCGGTGTTTGGCCAAATCCGTCTTGCACATTGATAGAGATGCCATTGGCAAGGAGGATCGAGGCGAGCTTCCGGAAGCCCTTTTCTGCGGCCCAGTGAAGGGCAGAAATCCGTCGGTTTTGATGTTTCTGAGACTCTCGAAGAGCTGCATCGAAAAGGGGCACCAGCCCTGTTATTTCCGGACAGCACTCTAGGAGTGATTTGAGCGAGAATTCATCGAGGTTTGATGCGATGGATTGGAGAATCTCGGTTGGGAGATTAGGGAATGGCATGGCATTCGGGGGGGCCTCTGCCAGTCTATATGTCGGAGCAAGTGGCAGAAAGAGGTTGTGATTGCGGTGCCTTGCAGCCTGTCTGGTGGGGAAGACGCGATAGATGGAGGGAAGACGCGTGAGGAGGATCAAGCAGGGCAGCTGTATGTAGGTAGGTAGGGGTTGCTATGCATACGCCAAGCAGACTCGGCCCCTGACCCCCCCTTATGCAGATCGAGTGTACCTGCATTGTGATCCGTGCCAGTGGAGTTATGGTCGTTGAGCGGGCCGAGAGCACCATGTTTGGGGAGGAGTGGAATAGATTATATATTCGGTGCAGCGGCTTCATACGCTGTATACGTACCTGCATATTTATCGATGGATTTACTCTATTCTAATACAATTATTTACCTATATTTTAGAGTAGTGAGTCCAAACTCCATAAGCGATATCAAACTGATGATCACTGACGTTTGTTTGCTGGTTCAGTCCTGTTGGGCGCCTGTTGCAATTGTGAGCCCACGCGGGATGTCAACCAGCTGGATCAGGGGCTCGTACCCCTCCTCCTGTCGTGATAAGAAACTGTAGGGGGAAAAACAAAAAGCATCAAACCTCATTTATGGTTAGATGGCGTGTCGATCAACATGTGCGCATTATCTGAGACACATTCCCGAGTGGGGCACAGCCATTCAATCTTAGAGATGACCTGAATTAATTCTAAATGGCTGTTACCGAGATACTGGAAAGCGATAAAGCAGGAACGGGGAGCAGAAATACCTTAATTTGATGCCGTGACGGGCATGTACCTATTTAATGACTGCGGCAGAAAGCTTCAATTGGACTGGTTCCTCGAGCCAATGCATGATCAGATATTCCGGTGGAATTCAAGGTGTGTGGGCCCGTATATATATATACTCGGATTGATTAAGGGATAAAGTTTCATAAAAGCAGAGACTTGTCAATTAATATCATAGATTCAGATGCCGATTCCCTTTAGGTAACCTGTACACTTGGATAGCTTTGTTCTACAATAATGTCCTGAAGGCTGCAATACAGGCCTAAAGATACCTTCATTGTCGACGCTACTACCCTTTCTGCATTAGATCTTGCGTTGGCTACAGACTCACTAGCTTGAATATGGACCATACCCAAGCGTGTGGGGCGCTAACTATGGCACCATATACAATCAAGCAAGTATTAAAATAATACTAATATAATTCTTAAGCTTGATATATCTATGGCATAATAATTTGTGATTCTTAATATTACCGGCATATCGAGGGACCTATACTAGTTATGTCAAGTTTATTATTCGTTGGAGGACTATCGTTTATCGCCTATCGTCTATTACTTTCCGGAACAATCTATCGGAAGTTAAATTAAGAGAAGCATAGTATTTCCGGTGTTCTCGGGTGGAGGGATTTCGGGGGAGGAAAGAATAAAAGACTGAATAGATTGACCAATCATATGTTTTGGCATTTTCCCGTGGTGTTGAGGTGCAGGGGGTACCTACATTTATGATGCTGCCCTCCTGCTGCTTATCAATACATCATAATCGTTAAGCCATGGCTTGCGGACTCGGTCCCTGGGTATTGAAAGAGGTCTCCCGGTATTCATGCAACTATCCCTTAGTCTGTCAGTAAAATGCTGACCCTCCAAGAAGAAGCAAATTTTGTGTGGCTTTACTAACAGATCCTATTATCTCCCTTATCAAATAATAGATCTCCCATACAAATTTAATTCCTCTATTATAGGGGGGTCAGCATTGACAGCTTAAGGGATAGGTATTAGGAAGCCCAAACGTACTTTCTGATAGTGATAGACTTTCTCTAGCTTTAACATAATCCCCTTGTTATCCATACGTATGTACTGTTGAGACGGGCGTGGTAAGCACGTAAAAACAGATGGTTAAAACTACTACAGCGCCGAAATCAGGCTTAGGGTAGTTCGATTGCACATTTTACTATGCGGCTCATCTCAATGGAAGATCTCTGGCGGCGGTCTCCAGATTCAGCAGTTCGAGGAAACCCTATAAGGGTCACAACGATACATATCCCAGCGTTCAGCGAGAATTTGCTCCAATATGCCGTGACGGATATTTTGAAACAACTCCATCCCGGTGAACCAGAGGACTAGAATCCGTACTGATGCACCAGATCTCGCATGATCGAAACTCTAGGCCAATGATCAACCCGAAAAATGCTATATATTTGCCACCAAGCAAAACGGTTTCCGCAACTAGTAGTTTTGAACCCATTTTTGTATGGGGATCGACATGGAAGCATCAATTTTGCTACCCGCAACCGTCAATTTTGCAACTAGCATTTTCTAAAATTGATGGTTGTCCTAAAACTTTTAATATCTCCAATTCAAGACCCACCGCGCGCTGGAGGAGGAGTCACATGTGTATCTATGTCGAGTAAGTGGGGAATCTAAGAGACAACGTGCCTAAGCGGTGCGTTTGATATATGACTCCGTGTAAGTGCAGATCGATGGTTGTCATATTTTTTGCATGACATGCACGCTCACTGACTGGGTGACAGACTGACAGTACTGCTCTCTGCCTTGTTGTAGCCGGCGCCATGAATTTCAAACCGATAGGTAGTGGAGAGCCCAGCTTTGTACGCGGACCCAATGGTGGACAGAACTGTCACATTGGTAAGGCCTTGCATTGCAATCGATAAATGCATCACCAGATCATATCCTCAAACAGGAGCTTAAACCAATCAAATAGCCGCTCACATTGGTGATGTCAACACTGGCACCGCTATCAGTCAGAGCACGCCGCAAACTTGTCAGGATGATGTTACTGTCAAATTTCTTGCCTGTTGCGGTGGATGCATGAGTATGCAGGGCTTTCCATATTCAAACCTATTCAAATTCGGAAGAATTATTAACTACATACAAGAAGTACTAGTTAGCCTCTTCACTCTCAGATATCACCACTTCTAATACGGTCTCATATTTTAGCAATCCCCTAGACCTCTGGGGCCCTGCGGTCCCTGTACGTATGGGTGTGTGCATAGGGACATACATGCGCCCAGATAGGTACTATATCCTCTCATAAAACCAGTCTCGCACAGCCGAATACAAGTTATTGGTATCAAAAGAAAAGAATAGGTCTATACTCGCAGTGATTGGCGGGTGATTGATCAAAGATGTCGAACAACAGCAAATCGACGACAATACGGACCTAATCAGGCAGGGCTATTTCAGAGCATCGAATGGACAGGTATCAATAAGTATAAAGCAGGATCTCGTTGTTGCATACCGGCAACTCTGCTAGATATGTAAGTAATGGAATGATCGATGGAAAGGTTGCATGGAAAAGTATACGTACTTACATGATTGATATATCTGGAAATGTCAATCGACTGGCGGAAAATGGAACGAAGTGATTAGTATTCTGGAGAAAGTGGGATGGTGACAAGTCTCCTAGGAACACTCTGGCTGTAGTTAGAAAGGATCACCAGTCCCATATTTTGTTTTGACATTGCTTACCTTTTTAGTAAGTCGATGCTAACGATCGAAACATCTCCAATCCCGCGTCAATACACGCATGTGTAAATGATCTATCATAATCCTGGCTAAATCGCAGTTCCTAGGTCTGAATCGATTATCTTGTGTTCCTCAATGCTTACGCGCCAAACTTACTTTTAGTTGATCCAGAGATAGCGCTATATACATCCGTGTTGTGCTTGTAACGGGAGAAACCTAGGTTTTGTTCAGCCAAACTGTTGCCTGACCAGCATTCCAGGTAGCTCTGCAATACGATAACCTTGAAGTATTGTGATCATAAAAACAAAACTTCTGGAGGTGCTTATTCCAAAGCTCACACCTAAGCTCCCTCACTGGACCAGCGTAATTCTGAACTTCTGGTCCCAATATCTTGTTTCCCTTGAGATTTGCTCCCCGATTTTCGTGTTTTACGCACATCATAGCCCAGAATAGATCGGGTAGATGTATTTGTGGAATGTGGGATGCGTTGGTTAGTTGTAGGATATCTGACTGGCTGCACTCGCATATCATAGGAAGACTCAAATTTTGTCTGGAGTTGTGCGTGGTGAGTCGATCAAATACGATGGCATCGTGATATATCTTGCTGAACAGACCATCATATTCAGGGTTGAACTAAACAACGTATAAAAACTAGGTATTTTTGTTTAGACCACACATACAGCAGGTTATGTACCGTAGAGAAAATCTTTGATGCTGATCAGTTCCAATATTCATGGAAAAATTTCTAGACAAAGATAGTAAAGCAGGAATCATATTTCTTGAGCTTTGGTGGTAGTATGTATAATTATCCCTTAGATTAAAGCTGCCAACTTTGCCATGTTTCATGTCTCAATTCTGTGGCTTGCATGCGAGAATTGCTCTGTGCTACCGTGTCTCGATGTTGGCAGCACTTAACAGCCTAAGGGATACAAGTGGAACTACCCTCTAGAGGACGCCATCTGTGACAGTAGCGGCACCTTATTATTGGATTAGAGGTCGAATGGTAAGGCAACAACTCGGGTTGACTGTTTGGGGTAAAGTTCGAAACTCGACTGTTGTTTTGATAATGAATAACCGCATGGGATGGATTACCTAACTACCATTTTTGGGCGAGGCTAGAGACGTAGAGAGTCATGATATTTTCACGGCTTGAGTTGACCTGCCAGCCTCTGAACGAGACGACCGAATACGGTGCTGTAGTTTGATCCCGCGGTACGTGAATTAGTGGTTCCTTTAGTTGCCGCTTTTAGATCTAGAATGCTCATGGTGGCTCGTCAGTATTTCGTTGGTGTAGGGGAACTGAAAAATTTGCAGGTGCGCTACTTTAGTATCCTCTCGCTCCTAAACGTGCGGTGCTCGCATATAGGATGGTGGGCTTCGGTTCTGGTAAGCACGGTAATCTTTATCTTGCATAGAGTGCATGTACTTACATACATGTAGACACCTTCCCCCTTCACCGGAACACCCCCCTCACTAGAATAGATGTTGGTTCGTTAATGTTTGGTGAGGAAAACTGGTTCAAGAGGTAAAGAGGTCAGTTAAAATGACAGTATTTACCTTCTTAGGTTTAGTCGTTCCACTGAGGGGGGGTGTTCCGGTGGAGAGGAAAGTCGTCTACATACATGTACTTAGGCTCAGTAGCTATCTTCTCTGGGCGCCTCAACCCTATCCCAGCTCACAATCGCCCTCTCGACACCTGCTACCAGACACCTCATCCCTCCGCAAGCCGCCCTAATTACATGTAACTAGAGTACATGAGCGAAGTCCACCCCTATTACGATGGTCAGAGAATACGGAAATATCAGATTGCACCTTCGCTAGCTGTTTCTATCAATTCCGCCCCGAAAGGTCACTCTTCAGCAACTGACCTCTTATTCTGCATAGGCTAGTCTGTTTTGCGCGTGCCATATAGAACTTCAGGGATACCACGCCAAATATCAACAAATGTTTGGTTTTAGTTGCTGGGGCACCGAGGTCTGTTGGTTTTTGTCCTGAGGTCTAGGGTTGGAAGCTTGCGGGCAGCATCGTGGGGCGGTCGGGTGTTTTGGTTCCAATTTCTCGGTAAGCCAGAGAGGTTCTTGGTTATGCACGGGGAAGCTTTGCACCGCTTGTGAGGGAGGGGCCTGAGATAGTATATATTTTTTTAGGTTGGTCACCACTCGGAAACCCACTGCGTGGTTCTTAGGCTGAGTGCTATTCAACTCGGTCCCTTTGTTCCCCTTCTTATCAGACGGTCATTTAGTATACTATCCGGTTTCTTGGTTATCTACTGGTCACCCTGAGCCAACAAGATGAGAATCGTACGAAGCACATACTTCGAGTGATATTTTATGACTATATACTTGGAAGGAAATACCAACTGAACAATCAAGTGCGCCAGAAAAGAAGTAACCCCCAGAGTCCCTCTATTTAATAATGATAAACAAGAACGCCATATTAAATACAGTCTAGATCTAGATATCCATCTTCTCACCCTCCAGCCACTGCTTCGCCTGCACATATAAAAGATCATGCTTCTTACCGGTGAGACTATCACCCTCGTTTCTGTGTCCAGGCATATCTAGCATGACCTTGACGCCCATTGTCGCCTCCTGGCAGTAAGCCAAGTACCTATAACCCTTGGGGAACGTCGCCAACTTCTCGTCGTCAAGATTTGGGATTTTCCTTGGGTCCACTGGGATCAACTTGTCCTTCTCGTACCAGTGCCTGACGAAGCACGCACCCCATTTGCCCTCCCGCTTCTCGAAAAGGAAGAAGAAGCGGCAATCGGACTCGGCATCGACCTCGCACCCGTCTAGAACGAAGCGCTGAGTGATGGTGGCCTTCATCTTGGTCACGGCGCGGTTTCCCTGGATGTCGGTGGTGGTCCCGTGGATACGGTGCATGATGAAGGCGCCGCGGTCCATGCCGCCCTGTGAGGCGGCAATAAAGTCAGCGATGGCTGTGCGCCCGGTCCAGGTGGTGTAGACATAGGCATCGGGGTAGTGGAAAATGGACTTGAAGTTTTCCCATTCGCAGGCGTCGCTGTGGCGAGGGGCATGTTAAATTAGTGGTTGGTGGGAAGGACACGACAGAATCGGTCTAATAGTGTAGGAAGGGCTTACCGATAGCATGGCCATCCCTCGGCGAGCTCACGGATCTTGTAGCGCTCGAGAGCTAAGTCATCAGGGCCATTGTTCCGGATAGCACCCTCGGGACGGGTATTAGGGGGGAGTGAATGGAAGTCTGGCATTTTGGGAGACACGGTCGCGGAAAAAGTAAGTGCTTCTTGGGGATCTATTGGAAGCGTGGGAAGACGAATTCAACTGGCTGTAAAATCTCGTTGAATTCATCCTCTTATACCGACTTATAGCTCTATTCACTTCATATTCAAAAAAAACTCCCCCATACATTGAGCTACTCATTAGCACGCCGACAAGTCCGGCCGGAGCTCATCGAGCTCATCTTCTTGTTAGATTATGTGGGGTAAAGAAAAGAATCCCTAGCCCTAACCGAGACGGCGGCTATATGTTTACCCGAATGACAACAGGCGACTGGGGTGAATGCTCTTCCGAAGAAGTGAAAATTAGTAGCTTTGGACACCTGATCCAATAATGGGTAGAGGAATAGTAATGAATAGCTCGGAATTAACCGGCATTGATCAATGGCGTTGATCAATTGATGGAGGATTTTACATGCAATTAGCAAATGTTAACCAAGCACTGTGCGTTGCCTGAATGCCGACGATAGGCGGCTACATGTAGCTTAGCTGCAACAAGCGCTTTCTTTCTTAGTGAGGAAGGGGATTCATAGAGAGGACAGTAATTGATTATTAGGTGATTGGAAATGAGCTTTGGGGGGAGGTTGGGGGGGGGGGGGATGGCTCACTGCCGCCTCATGGTTTACTACACGTATTATACTACCGTTTTTAGGGCGTTATTGATAATTCTGACACACCCCTGACTGATACGTACTGAGCAGGTGAGTGCAGATCATCCCATTTGATTTCCTCTCCCCCGCATTCTGTCAGTTTCCCCCCCCCCGCCATAGAAGTGGCCATTCTTAAAACTGGGGACATCGCTTCTTCTTCAACATCTATCTTATCTTCTCTACACCTCCATCCATCTCATCTTCTCTACACCTCCATCCATCCATCCATTCATCCACCCTCACCACTACCCATCAATTGAAGCAATCAACAAATTGGTTTTATATATTATTCTATTGATAATCTGTATCATTGTTTCCTCTTCTCCCTATACATATAGCAAAAATGGATCCCACCAAAGTTACTATCCCCCCCATGATGGATCTCACCGATGAGAACATTACAGCAAACACCCACATCATCAACTCTCAAGGCCCCGACAAGCGTCTCCAATTCCTCATGCATAGCCTCGTCAGTCACCTCCACGACTTTGCGCGTGAGACCCGCCTGACCACCGACGAGTGGATGGGCGCCATCAATTTCCTGACAGCCTGTGGAAAGATGTGCAGTGACACCCGCCAGGAATTCATCCTCCTCTCCGACACCCTCGGCCTCTCAATGCTCGTCGACTCAATGAACCACCCCAAGCCTCCGGGCGCAACAGAGGGAACGGTCTTGGGACCCTTCCACACTCACGATGCCCTCGAGTTTGAGAACGGTGAGAGTATCTGCAGTGAGGGTAAGGGAGAGCCTATGTTGGCGCTATGCACGCTTCGTGATACCTCCGGGAGGCCTGTCGTTGGCGCAAGTATTGATATCTGGGAGACGGATGAGACGGGACATTACGACACGCAGTATGCAGACCGTGGCGGACCGGATTGCAGAGGTATTATCCACAGCAGGGAGGACGGATTCCATTTCAAGGGAATCAGGCCAGTGCCATACCCTGTCCCTACAGATGGACCAGTCGGTGTTATGCTTTTGAAGTTGTTGAGGCACGCCTACAGGCCCAGTCACATGCACTTCAAGATCAACGCCCCCGGCTACGACGAGCTCGTCACGTATGCTCTCCTTTCCGTAGGCCATATCTATCTAGTAGCTAGCTAACAGCCATATCACAGTGCCCTCTACATCCGCGGCGACCCGTACGAGACCTCCGACGCTGTCTTTGGCGTCAAGTCCTCGCTTATCATCGACCTCCAGAAGATCACCGACCCCGCCATGGCCGAGAAATATGGCATGAAGCTCGGCGACTGGCTGCTCGTGCACGACTTTGTCATCGTCACGGACGAGGAGAGTGATGCGCTGCGACGCAAGCAGGCGAAGGAGGCGCTGGCGAAGCTGGGAAGCTTGGCGACGTTGAACGCGGATGGGCTGCCGACTGCTGCTGAGCTGGACTAGGTGGTCGAGGCAGCATTGGGTGCTTATGAGATGGCTTTCATTTGTTTGGGTTGCGTTGGGTTTGCTTTGTATATAGATTGTTTGTTTTTATTATAGCATGGACTCTGACTTGTTTGTATTCACTTGTAAAATTGTGAGCTGTGATGTTTACTGAATTGCTGCCCAGTGCCATTGCCACCAAGAACCCCGCCCCCGCACCAAACTCTGTGACGTCATGTCTCGTACTCATTCCCATCCGACCCTGACAGTGTAGATAGGTAGAATATAAGCGGTTTTTATCGAATGTCAGAAAACTGCCCTTGCCATGCTGTGTCCCCCGAGCGCACCGAGGTATAACTTGATTACTATTTACGAACCCCGTATAGTACAGTTCTTGGACGTAAATCACCGACCCCGGTCCCGCACCAAAGCGCGCCGTTGGCCAAAAACGAGAGCTCCCAATTTCTTCAACCAAGCCATGAAATCGCCAAATGTGAAAGATACGCTGTAAATGGGGCTTATACCTCAAGTTGTACCCTTCTTTTATTCAGTATTTCGGGTTTGAAATCTGGGGTTTGGGTGGACGGTGGTCCCCGTGCGGATTTGAGGTCTTGGCATGTTTTTTTTTTCGTTATTTTTGGGTTGTGGGACTTTTGGATGGATGAAAGTGGGAATGTGTTTTGGAGTTGTCGTTTCGCCGTTTTTTTGGTGTGGTTTGCTTAAGAACTGTACCTACAGTAGGTAGGTACCTGCGCGCAGATTAATGCGGGGATGCTGTAGGTAGAGTAAGCACTGACTAAAATGTAGGTTGTGGTTTGTGGACAGCAGCCCAGAATGCCAGGATCAGGCAGGGCGAGGGCAGCTCTCGGGTGTCAATGATTCTTGTTTCAACTGGTGATTGTTTCGCGTGTTACACAGATATATTTCTTTTGGCTGTGCAAGAGACAAACCGTAGGACACAAGCACGAAACACATCGATATCGCTTGCTTCAAACACCATTCATTTTTCATTGAAACCCAGCCGGTACATGCATGCTAAAAGGAAATAAAGATTCTATTTACATACTCCAAAAAGAAAGTCCACAGAAAAAAACAAAAAGATGTTACTCTAGCTAGTGCTTGCCCTGGCGCGCCTTCTCCAGAGCCTCCCTGATCACGGCGTTCGCCTTGTCGACCGGAAACTCCTCGAGCTGCTTCTCGGCCCACAATACCTGCTGCGCAATGCCCTGGTGGATCATGGCCTCTGTTCCTGGGATGACGGCCCAGCCGTTGCTCTCGCTCAGCCTGTAGAACTCGGTGACGGGGTGTGGGTGATAGCACATCTCGTGGACATAACCCTTGACGCTGCCCTCAGATACATCGCGCTGCAGGAACTCCTCAACGATCTTACGGGCAAGGATCTCGCCGGGCTCTTTTGGCGGAAAGTCAGGAACGGTGCCGACAACCACCACGGGGGTCTCGAGCTCCTTTGCCTGCTCGAGGGTCGCGACGTGGACAAGCTGCGCGGGACATCCGGCTTCCCGGAATGCGTCGATGATGGCGGTGACTTCCTCGGGGATGCGGTTGACGAGATAGATCTTGGATGCGCCGAGCCACTTCCAGCACGAGTAGACTGCGCTGCGGCATGCACCGCCGCCGCCGAGGATCATGGCTGGCTTGCCAGTCGATCGTAAGAGGACTTCGGGGTGGTTCTGGAGGAAGGCCTCGCGGATGCCGATGCAGTCGGTGTTTGTGCCGATGTAGCGCTTGTTTCCGGCGGCATCGAGGCGGATGAAGACGGTGTTGATAGCGCCAATCATGCGGCCCTCCTCTGTGAGGTCGTCAACCTCCTTGATGAAATTGACTTTGTGGGGCATTGTTACGGCGGAGCCGATGCAGTTGGAGGCCTTGAGCTTGGGGAGGAAGTCATCGTAGTTTGTGGACTCGATGAGTGAGTAGTTCCAGTTTATTCCGAGGGACTCGAAGAGGGTGTTGTGGAGGAGAGGGGCGAGGGAATGCGCAATCGGATATCCGAAGAGGTATGTCTTTAGAGGTTCTGTGAGGGATGTAGCAGTGAGAGGTGATTTGCCATAGGCGTATGAGAGCTTGAGGGTATCAGTTTCGGCAGACATTGTACTGGTAGTGGTACTGGGGACGATAATTTCGACTTTTCTTTTTTTTTTTTTTTTTCGTGTGGTGGGTGCTACTGAGATGAACTGATGTGAACTTTTTTTTCCCCGCTAGAATCAAGCAATGAACATACGTTTTTGAGGTAGAATCTGGTGATAATTGCTCCCGTCCAATATCAACTCCACTGGGGTTATAAGCATCTGCCTCTCTTCTCCGCAATTTCGCTTCTTCCACCTCGGCCAGGCTCGGCGTTGTGGGGTCGCGGTTGCACTGTGCTCCACCCCCCCAAACCTCATCACCACCACCCCGCATGACGCAGATGCGTACGGGGTCAGGTACCAGATGGCATAAATCATTACCCGTGCCGTCCGCCGTGGAGGAGGAGGGGTGCGGGGTACCTACCTATGTAGATCATTGGCGGATAATCTTATATCCACATATTTCGCCTCGCGCGGAGACTCGGAAGAGAGAAACGATGGGTTAGGGTTTAATTAATGCCAATGATCAGGGACCATGGAACGTCCGCCAGAAATACTTTATTCTCGTTGTATCATGAAGGTGAAGGGTCGGTAGATGGAGTGGTGGTGGTGTTATGAGGTTCGGGGTGTGGTTTGGTGTTGCTGGCAACTACTGTGTTTTCGGGTCTGGCTCGGCTGGCAGGACTTGCGTCCGGGTTCGGTGATGAGTGGCTGGGTCTGTTGAGATTGATATTTCTGTGGCTGGCTCGGCATGGATTGTAGCCTTTGACGTTGATGTTGTGCGTTACATATGTAGATCCTTATGTCGTAACACCCAAAGAGCGATGCCGACAGATTCATTCCTTAAATATTCCCTATCAAGACATTAGCCTTTACGACAAGTAACAACATAAAACTAATCAAGCGTATATACATTTAAGTTTGCCGATCATCACGTCTTATCCCCTTCATTCTCGCCCACGAACCCTATCTCCTCCGATGTATCAGTGTAATTCATAGGACGAGTGATATTTTATGACCCTTCCGACCCTCCATCTATATTCCCGCGTATCCTTCAGATATTTACACAAGGACTCGGAACTCGTATCCTTGTTTCGAAGGTAAGGGTCCACAATCATTAGTTAATCTGATTCTGGTGTCTGAGCTGTGTGCATGTATTGTTTAGCAAATCTTCCAACCGACAAACCCGGTAATCTCCACAAATAACAGGTTCATGGTAGTCGTCCTTTATGGTAATGGCCGGAAAGCCATAGATCTGCACCTGGTATCTTCTTGGTACCCACATCTTTGCTTGGGGAGTATTTGGTTCGGAAAGTATTCTATAGTTTCCCGTGGTCAGGTTTCAAGCGAATTTTTGGTTCCGAGTTTGGGCATAAATAGCGCGCAGGAGAGTAAGGGCGAAGCTTAAGCTAGAAAAATTCTAGGTTTTATTGTAGAGCTCACGGTGGTACTATATCATTCTGGGCCTCGATCGTCATTCACCGGGACTTGGATACATTGCGTCCACTCTAGATCTCATAGGGTATCCGAGACTGCCCGGCCGTGTTTTTTCACATCTGTGCTGCGAGACTTTGCGTGGGTCAGTCGTGTTCCTGCGTCTGGTTACTCCTTGCTAGCTCACGGGTTCCTATGGCCATCGAGTGGCTGTTTTGGCGTAGAGGCCAGTAAGATTTATACTAGCCACTCATCACCACACTGGTCTATCATCATTTATGAATCTCCAAGCCCATATATGACGGCGCATTCTGGTTCTGGCAACTGTGTCCATGTCATCCCTATAAGCCCATTCATAAAGCCACAGTCCCATAGTATTGACCTGCCCAGCGTGCTTTGGAGCACACGGTACTATTGGACCTCTGGTGAATGAGGGGCATCGGGGAGTAGTCCGCCGTTCGGGAGTAAGGGGTAGCCGGCTGTTTGGTGGTTTTTGTGTTAGGGTTGGGTATACAGGTTGGGGGATATCAGTTAGGTGTGGGTAGTTAGTTACATGTGAGACAAAGTGCTACCAGATAGGGCTGGGGGTTATCCGGCTTCTTCAGTGAGGAGTAGGGTCGTCTATGTGAGGTGTGCTTACTCTGATCACCGGAGTTGACAAACGCTGTTTAGAGTGTCTATGTTGCCGGTTTCGTCTGTGGATGGTTCGGATGTAGTTGTTAGACGGATGGATAGATGTGGGTTGTGTTCTGACTGGATGATTCTGGAGTATGGCTGCGTACGTGTACGTCCTAACAGCACGGTGCGGGATTTTCTTTTATCCGTTATGTGCATGCAAGCTTACGGTTATGGTGCTGTAAGTCAGCTAGCTGCCTACACCGCCTACCCTAACTAACCAAAGGGTAAACCCATGCTAAGGGTGAACCAGCAATCGGTCTCTTACCTCTCCTTTCTCCATGGGGTCTCTGCTCTGCGTCTGTCTCGTACACGTACTGGCCCATGTGCTCCCTGTAAATCTCTTTGATCCAGATTCGTGTCGCTGCCCGGTCATGTATTGTGTTCTGCGCTGCTGCTGAGGCGGTAGCATCCGGAGTGGGGTCGTAGATGTGGGGTGTGTTTGTCCTGGTGTTGGAGTGAGGGAGTAGGTTTGTTGAGAGTGGCTCTTGATGTATGTTCTCTGGGGTTACTTGGTTGGATTGATAAAGCTCCTCCGCCAGAATGGGCTCCATCAAGTATTCCTTGAATTAATCAAGAAACTCACTGTTGAGGACATCTCCCCCTGAAAATAGACGTCTAAAAGAAAAAGACAAAGTCAAAGACAAAGGAAAGCCACGCATATGCCGGGTTCTCAACTACATAGCTACATGTATGCATCCCTAGGTACATCCAACCAAGCCGCGCCAACACTACCCATACTCATCCAGCTAAACCAAACTAAACCCTAACCACGCCCACCCAGCACAACACGCTTCCATGACATCCGGAATAGTCATAATCTTGAACTATCACTCGCATTTCATATACTACCGCCGACAAGACGACTCATGGACTCATGTAGTCAGCGTAGTAGAGGCTCCTGCTGAGATGTTGGAGTGTAGTCGACACTGTGGTATGCGGGCGGGTGGGCGACCTTGGCAGCGTCTATCGTAATTCGTTGCGAGACGGGCAAGTGTGGAGTAATCCGATACGGATCATCTGGTAGGTGTGTTATTTACTATGTATGGTATGGTATGGTCTATGGGGGTGTGTGGCGAATGTTTGGTCGGCACTATCATGGGATGTGGTGTCTGGTGGATAGTGTAGGTTTGGTTATGTATCGTGTCTGTGGTTTGCTGGTGGGCTTCATTGCGTTATGCTGTTGGTGGGGGGTCATGGGGTGTCACTCGGGTTTGCTATCCCGGGAATATTCATCCATTGTGCCTATCAAATCACTGAAATAGCGATGGTGGAATTCCGTATTGCAATCGCGACTAATCACTCACTATCTAACCGATAAAAAACCCTTTTTCATAATAAATCGTAAAAGAAACCCCCAACCCAACAAAAGAAACTAAAATACATCTACACACTATTCTACAGCTCAACGCTAGCCGGCTCACCGGCCCACGCCCTCCTAATAACCTCCTTGATCTCCGCCCTCTCAATGCTCCTCGGGTTTGGGTACGGCTTCGCGACCGCCAGGTCCGCCGCCTTCTCGACATCCTCCTCCTTCATCCCGTAGGCCTTCAACGCCCTTTCAACGCCCATCTTCTCAAGAAGGATATTCAACCCCTTGACTGCGTCGCCGTCGCTTCCCGGTAATACGGCCGCCAGCTTGGTCAACACCTCTTTTGGCAGTGCAGGTGCATTGTATGCCAGTGCATGTGGGAGAACAATGGTGTGTACCTCTGCGTGGGGGAGGTTGAAGCTCCCACCGAGGGTGTGGCACAGCTTGTGGTGCAGGGCCATCCCAACACTCCCCAGGCAGCTGCCGCACAGCCATGCGCCGTAGAGAGCATCAGAGCGCACGTCGACGTTCTTTGGGTCGTCTTTGAGCTTTGGGAGTGCCGCGGCGAGTGCGCGGATGCCTTCGAGTGCCAGGAGGGTGATGACTGGGTTTGTGGTTGTGCTGTAGAGCGCCTCGACAGAGTGCGCGATTGCGTTGACGCCGCTGGTGAAGCTCATGGAGACCGGGAGCGTGAGTGTGAGGTTCACATCGTAGATGACGGTCCCTGGGAGGATCTTGGGGTCTGAACGGGTGGTCTTGACGCCGTCGGCGGTCTCACCGAGAATGGGGGTCATCTCGGAGCCGGCGTAGGTTGTGGGGATGCAGATGTGGGGGAGGCCAGTGCGGACTGAGATGGCTTTTCCGAGGCCGATGGTGGAGCCGCCGCCGATGGAGATGATGGAGTCTGCGTTGGTGGTGCGGGCGACTACGAGGGCTTCGTCGGTGATGTGGGTGGGGGTGTGCATGGTCGCCTTTGCGAAGGTCCCTGCGGTGGAGGGAAGTAAGGCGGTCACATCGGCGGCTTGTGAGGTCTGTTGGGGGGTGCAGAGGACGAGTGGGGAGGAGAGGTTCTGACGGGCGAGCTCGGCGGGGAGCTGTGAGAGGGTACCAGCGCCGAAGATGACGCGGGAGGGGTTTGCGGTGTAGGTGAAGGGGTGCATTTTGGGGATTGTGCTGGTGGTGAGGTGACGGTGGAGGAGGTGGGTTCTGGAAAGGGCTTTGGAGAGGAGCGTGGTCATGTATGGAGTGGGATGGATGGGGAGTTTTAGACGGATGCTGATATCTATAACAGGAAAGATTCAAGGTGCGTAGTTGTGGGAATGGGCGCTTATATTTTTATCCGGGGGGGGGGGGGTGGGGTGGGGATCATTGGCACTCAACTCCATTCTTTCTCGTCAGCGCTTACCAAGGATTTCATCACGGTGAGTAAGATGTGGGGATCGGGTATTGCCGCGGTAATGATCCTGGCAGTTGGGATTGCTGGGTCTGAGATCTACACACTTGCGTGTTGATTGGATGTGGTGGTTTGTAAGGATTACGGATGTTGGGTAAGTATCAGTAAGGTGAGTCTTGGCAGCTTTGACATCGGACCGAGGGGATGCCGTAACTGAGATGATTAAGCAGGGCTCAAATGCCTATAGATTATAACCCTAACCCACTGGCAGGACAGCGCAGAGGAGAAACGGTATGGTTGGGTTTATCACTCAGACGGATGAATCTTGTCAAATTCGCGACTTTCCTCTTTCAGCTGATACCAACCTAGTTGGAAATTCTTGATTGGTTTGTTGTTGCTATTTACTGTATCAAGTAATATAATTCCTTTACTATGTTGTGCACGGTCCAGGTCGCGAATTTGACATGTTTCATCCGCCTGAGTGATAAACATAGCTGCAGTAATTACCATTGGCCTTATGTTGCACTTGTATGTACCTGCACTCGTATTTGCACTTGCACTTGCACTTCTTTACCACCTCCGCCATGCCAGCCAGAAGAATATCCCCCATCCGATCATTGGTAGGCTAGAGAGCAGGTACGACAAGACAGGAACAACCGCCTCCAAGTACGGTACAGACCCGGTTTAAACCCCAATTAACGTGCCATAAAGTGCACCTATCTGGAGTACTGGTGTACGGTAGCCTGCATGACGTCCACATGGGCACGTTTCGGGTGGGCTGTGTGTGTATGGATGATATGGTTGGTGGTGGTTTGGGAGGTATGTATGAATGAGGTATCAGGATCGTGACTCTCATACGCCCTTCCAGGTGTAATGAACCTCTATCTCTCGCTTCCTCATCATACACATGGGAAAACTTTTGATATCATTCATCGTTTCGGTACAGCACCAGTACATAAAAGTGCCACGTAGAATATTTACAACAAACAAAACAAACAAAACAAAACGCCAATATGCACATGCACGGACCAAACATAGACGGCCCTATATTACATTGTAGCCCTACACCTTAATCTCCCTCAACGAGTCACTGACGGAAAACGGCGCGCCGGTCTTGGCCTTGAGCTCGTCGACCGTCACGCCCGGCGCAATCTCTAGCAACGTCAGTCCGGCGGAGAAGTCGACGTCAAAGACGGCGAGGTCGGTGATGATGCGTGAGACGCATTGTTTCCCGGTGAGTGGGAATTGGCACTCTGGGGGCCTTGTTAGTATCGGATTCTTGTATGTGTGTGTGGATATAGGAGATTATATATACCGTTGAGAATCTTTGGTCTTCCCTTCTTGTCTACGTGCTCCATCAGCACGACCACTCTGGTGGCCGCTGGATTGGCAACGAGGTCCATGGCGCCACCCATGCCCTTGATCTTTCCTGGGAGCCCCCAGTTTGCGAGATCACCCTTCGCGGACACCTGTAGGGCCCCCAGCATGGTCAAGCCCATGCGTCCAGCTCTAATCATGCCGAACGACTCCTCGCTGCCAAAGGTGGATGCTCCAGGGTTCAAGGTGACCGTCTCCTTCCCGGCGTTGATAAGATCGGGATCGGCCTGCTCCCTTGTCGGGTAGGGTCCCATCCCCAGTAGCCCGTTCTCGGATTGAAGGTGGACGTGCACGCCCTCGGGCAAGAAGCTCGGCGCAAGTGTCGGCATGCCGATACCGAGATTGACGACGTCCCCATCTTGAAACTCCTGCGCGGCCCGTCTGACGATCGTCTCTCTCCTCTTTGCCGCCTCGCCCCCACCGCTCTTCATCTCCTTCTCAATGTCCTCGGCTGTCTTTGCCAGTGTCAAGAGCTCAATGTCCTTGGGTGCGGTGCTCTGGACAATCTGTTTGACGTAGACACCCGGGACGTGGATATCGTCCGGATGGATCTCACCAGGTTCGACAATGTTCTCGGCCTCGACGACCGTATGCTTTGCCGCGCGGGCCATCGCCGAGTTGAAATTCCGCGCCGAGAGACGAAAGCGGATGTTTCCGAGCGTGTCGACCGTGTGCGCCTTGACGAACGCAACGTCGCCCACAATAGCCTCCTCCAGTATAAACTTCCTTCCGTTAAACTCCCGGACCTCTCGGGGCTTACTCGTAATCTCGACCTCGCCGCTGCCATCGCGCTTGTACCGCACGGGGAGCTTCCCCTCCTCGATCCAGGTACCGACGCCGGCGGGAGTGTAGAAGGCCGGAACACCCATTCCGGCGGCTGCTAGGCGGCCGGCAATGTTGCCTTGGGGTGTCAGCTCGACGTCTAGCGCGCCAGAGAGGTACATTTGCTCAAAGGTCTTGTTGGAGCCAATGTAGGAGGCAATCATCTTTTTGACTTGACCAGACTCGAGGAGCTGGGAGAGGCCGTGGCCGGGGGTGCCGGCGTTGTTGGAGACGGCGGTGAGGGATTGGATGGCGGAGGTGTGGAGGACTTGGCTGATGAGGGTGTCTATATAACATACCTGTATTAGCCTTCTGTTCAATTGGATTCAATGATAAAAAAAATGAAATGAATACCGGGAACACCGCAGACGCCGAAACCTCCGCAGAGGAGCGTGTCGCCGGACTTGAGACTCTGGACCGCCGTCTCGGCAGAGACAACCTTGGACCTATACTGGCGCATCCCCGAGCTCACAGAGAAGCAGCGGTGCTGCGGCCGCACGGCGCGGAGCAGACGGAGACTCGACATGGTATAGAGTAGTAGATATTAATTACAGCAAGAACAAAATAAGAATAAAAAAATAAAATAAAAATAAGATAAATGGCAGTCAATTGCAACAGAAAATAACGGGTAGATATGTAAAAAGGGAGAGAGAGAGAGAGAGCGGTACTTCTAAGCTTTTGTAATGGCTGACTGAGCGGGCTACTGTTGGTTAGCTCGTATGCGATGGGTTAGGGCTGGGACGGGGGCGGCACGTGTGATAACGGGTAAGTGTATATCCGCATCTTATCTGTGTGCCGATGCTCCGCGGCGGGGTTGGGGTGCGGGGGATCGATCCGGGCCGGGGGGGGGTTCGTAAGGGAAGAGATCAATTGGGATGAGATGAGGATGAGATGTGTCTTGGATTGGTTCTTTTATTTCTAAAACATAGACAGGCGGCAATAATCAATGGAGATATACACGCAAAATATGTCACAATGATTTTTACCAAAAAAAGAAATTCAAAAAAAAAAAAAAATACAAAAAAATACAAGAAACACCCACTACGCCTTCACAGGCGCAGTGTTCTCCTTCCCCCTCTTCTCCTTCTCCTTCTCCGCCACAAACCCAACCGCAGCACTATACCCATACGTCCCCAGCCCAATGATGCACGCCGTCGCCTTATCGCTCAGATAGCTGTGATGCCTAAACGCCTCTCGCGCATGCACATTACTCACGTGCACCTCAATGAACGGGATATTGACGCCGACCAGGGCATCGCGGAGGGCAACGCTCGTGTGGGTGAGGCCTCCGGGGTTGATGATGATCCAGGAGACGCCCTCGAGGCGTGCGGCGTGGATTCGGTCGATGATGTGCCCTTCGTGGTTGGATTGGTAGGAGCTGAGGGAGAGGCCGGAGGTGGAGGCGAGAGTGGAGGCGGAGAGTTCTACGTCGGGGAGGGTGGTGTAGCCGTAGATGTGAGGTTCACGGGTTCCGAGGAGGTTGAGGTTGGGGCCATTGATGAGGAGGATTTTGGGAGTCATTGTGGGGGTTGTTTTGGGGTGAGTGATTGTTTGTGATGGGTGTGTGTGTGTGTGTGTGTGTGTATATAGAGGGTTTGTGGAGTGGGTGAGTGTGTGTGGTTATTGTTTTTTTTTTTTTTTTGGTGAGGGTTGATGGATGGGCCAATAGATAGATAGAAAGAGATGTAGAGTTGACCCACTTTAGTACCCGTCCGTTGTTGTCGAATCGAATTCGCCAACCGGCTTCTACATACTAATCCCCACAATCAATTCCCCACAGTAAAGTAGGTATGTAATTATTGATTCTGCCCCATAGCTCTGAATTGTATACCCCCCCCCCAAATCTCCATTTTCCCGGCGATGCAATATACACAATAAGCTCGGCACGTAGTATAGTGCGTGCGTGCGTGGGTGCGCTGGGGTCGGTTCCACCTTACTAGGACAAGCACAACGATCATTTCCCCCCGTCTAAACGTTCTTCCGGCGCCAAAGCCATGATGGGTAGGACCAATGTGTGGGTGTAGGTAGGTAGGTACGTATGTGTATGGTATGTATGGTATGTATGTATGTATGTATGAATGACTGGTGTATGATGAATGATAGCCTGTGTGGAGAAAAAAAAAAAAAAAAAAAGAAATAGAGACCCCGGACACCGGACACCGGGAAAGGTACAAAAAGAAAGCCAGAACCAGAGGTTTTCGAAAATAAAAAAAAAAAAAAAAGTCTCATCTTCTTCATCCCACTCGTACCTTTTTCTCCCTCACACGTATCCTTCATCCTTTATTCAAGAATAGTAGTAAAAAAAAAAAAAAGAAAAAGAAAAAAAGAAAAGGAAAATGTTGCCCCCAGCCTACACAACCCCCAAAAAGCTCGTCGACGCCCTCCCGCTCGGCATAGCATCAATGAACCTCGGCCGCGCAGCCTTCCACGAGCTCGAGCCAAAACTGACCGCCGCCGCTGCAGCAGGATATAAAGGTGTCGAGGCCTTCTACGAGGACATCAAGATCCCAGCTCGCCGAGCGCTCGCCGCAAACCCCAACACAACATTCCAGGAGCAGCTCGTCATCTCTGCGCAGAACTTTAGGGATCTCTGCGATAAGTATGGCTTGACAATTTTTGTCTTTCAGCCCTTCAAGAACTACGATGGGCTGCTGTCGCAGCAGCGCCACGACGAAAAGATCGAGAAGTTGAAGCACTGGTTCAAGCTGGCAAAGATATTGAGGACGGATACTATACAGATCCCGAGCATGTTCCATACGGATCCTACGGTGGCTACCGGAGATAAGGACAAGATTGTGGCAGATCTGTTGGAGGTTGCAGAGTTGGGGGCGAGGGAGAACCCACCGATTAGGTTTGCGTATGAGGTTATGGCGTGGGGAGCCCACGTAGATCGCTGGCAGCAGGCATGGGCAATCACAAAGGCTGTCGACCGAGACAACTTTGGCATGTGTCTAGATACGTATCAGATCCTCGCAAACATCTGGGCGGATTGTACCAGCGAGAGCGGAGTGCTCCCCAACGCGGATAAGCTCCTGCAGGAGGACATTGAAGAGTTTCTGCGAGAGGTGCCCCTGGAGAAGGTGTACTATGTGCAGCTGGCAGATGCCGCGAGGATGTCGCCACCACTGTCGAAGGACCATGAGTGGTACGATCCGAAGCAAAAGTGGGTCATGACCTGGAGTAGGAATGCGAGGTTGTTTCCGTTCGAGGAGGACCGTGGTGGGTACTTGCCGGTGTTGAGGATGCTGGAGATGTGGATCTTTGAGTGGGGGTATAGGGGGTATGTGTCGATGGAGCTGTTTAATAGGAGTATGATGGACCCTTCGCCGTCAGTCCCGAAGGAGCATGCGGAGCGGGGGGTGGTTTCGTGGAATAAGTGTATCAAGGCGTTGAAGTTGGATGAGAGGGATGCGTAGAGCGTTTCCTGCTTTGCTTGGTTTTTTTTTGTGTAAAGGATTTTATTCTTCTTCTTCTTCTTTTGCTTTCTTGTAATTTTCTTTGTCTTGGAATTTCTTTGGTTGTATTCTTTGGAGCTAGAAATATATCATTCTTGGGCTTGAAGATTTGGGCGCGCGGTTGATATGTGTTGATTGCTATGCTGGCTGTGAGTATGTATAGGTACTGGATGATAAATCACCCAACCTTCAATACTATGCAAGTACGTGAATAATTACTTTGGTGGGAGCGTTCAAGTAAAATGGGATGATTGTTATCGCTGAATCCAATTCTCGAGTGATTTCACATGACCCGAATTCAAATACATGTATCTGAGTATATATGATGCGTAGGACATGTACATGCATTCCTGAAACTTCAACGTGAGAGATGCAGAAAAGGGATGGAAATACGATGCGTAAACTGAAAGCCCGCTTGGTAGGGGGTGCAACGTAGCGGGGATGGTACGCGGTGCGTTTCAGTGGTAGATACATGTATGTCGAGTCCCTGCTCTTTCAACGCATATACAGCGGTGGGTAATAAGTCATCAGACGGAATACCTCCAAAATACGCGTTTGCAGGCAAAGTTGTGGGTGACTTATTACCCACCGCTGTACGTGTCTTACTTTGAAGCAGACATGTTCAGATGGGCTGGAATAATGTTTGCTCCGACAAAAGACAACCTGCAGCGTGGCATGGGTGGTAGATTATGTAGTGGTTATATATCTACGACATCAATCTCGTTATATGGATGGCTTGGGCGTCAAGACTGTGTTTGTACTTTATTCTGGAAAACTTGTTCATTTATCTGAACTTGTATAGAGGGGACCTCTTCTTCCTTTATTAGTATACTGAAATCACTTATATTTCGGACCAACCACAGCAAGGCAAAATCACGCCTCTATTTATTGATAATTGGACTCGCGTCCGCCGCCTTCCTCAGCGCCTCCCATGCCTTCTCGTACGGAATCTTCTTTGCCATTTCAGGCCCAGCCCAGAGTGTGTACTGCCTCTCGAGCTGCCACCCAATGATGTTTGTCCCATCGACCGTCTTCCATCCATCTGCCTCCGCCTTCTTTATCAGCCTCGTCCTCCTTGGATTGAAGCACATATCCAAAAACACTCCCCTCGCCTCCACCGGCGTCTCTTTAAAGACACAAGTCATAATCTTTGCTGCCTCAATCTCGTTATCTGTCTTTGGCTCAAAATCCGGTACTGTGCCGACTACATATGCCGGTGCCTCCCCGGACGCAATTATACCCTCCATCTGCGATAGCGACTTGACATGCACAATCGTGGGGCCCCTCTCACCGTATGCTCTGGAGTCGTTCTGAAGATCGATAACCTCCTGGTCGTCACGGTTGGTCACATATATCGCCCCGCACTTGAGATGTGCATACAGCGCATAGACGGCCGCTCTACTTGCACCTCCGGCTCCAATGACTAGTGCCGGCTTTCCGATACCCTTATCCGATGCGGTACGCAGACACTCTAGGATGCCTATCCAGTCTGTGTTTGAGCCCACGAGCTTGCCGTCGGCGTCTAGGTAGACGTTGTTGCATGACCCGAGCGTTGTGCACAACTCATCGAGGCGGTCAAGGTGTGGCATGATGGTCTTCTTGTAGGGCATTGTGACCACGCCGGCGGCAAAGTCGGGGCGGCGGAAGATGGAGATTACTTCCTCGACGGTTGGGATGTCGATGGCCTTGAAGGTCCATGGGAGGTTGAGGGCGTCAGCGCAGGTCTGGTGAACGGTTGGAGAGATGGAGTGGTGGACGCCTATGCCGGCGAGGTAGTAGGATTTTGGGACTGTTGACATTGGGGCTGTAGGAGGGAATGGAACGGAATGGAGAAATTAGTCTTGAGATTTGAATAGAGGTTGAATGGTGAGGAGACTTGGAGGCCAGAGTTTTGAGTATAAAAGCTGCAGGAATGACTCAAAGGCAGCCTTTACAGAATACAAGACACGCCGACAACACCGAGATTGGTAGGCTCTGTGGTTGCTTGATCTCCATAGCGCTGTTTGCGAGATTAGGTTCAGTTTTGAGTAGAAAATCCAGGGCCGAGTATGAATATGTGATTAGATATAAATTTTGCATACTACTGACTGGCGGACTGTCTACTACTAATGAAAACAGACATAATAATGAAAACAGATATAGTAATGAAAACAGATATAATAATGAAAACAGATATAATTATTCCTAAATAAATAATATTACATACTACAAGCTACGGCATTGTCTCCCACTGCCAATACCAAGCAGCACAAACAATCCTTTTTTCCTCTATCCAGACTTTACCATACCTGCCCACCCACTTACAGCTAACCATTCACACATCCTAAACACTATTTACAAATCAAACCGAGCCATTACAATGAAATTCCCAGGGCCTTCCCCACCCCCATCTCCCCCGCACTCGTCAACTGACCCTCACCGGCTCCCCAGGTTTTGGTCTTCTTCCCCACGTAACCTGGATAAGCACTTACCCGCTAGCTCCTACCTGTGCACCGGCTGGCCCGCGCGTTCCACGGCAACAAAGCTTGCCGAGGATAAATTCTGGGGCTGTCCCTAGCTTGACTGGTACATATTTCTTTTTCTTTACTTTTTTTCCCCCCACGGGGAATCTCGATCTTACGCCGACACAGTCTCACTAAAACAGGTGGCAGGTCACAGGGGACGTCGTTAGCCTCGCTTAAGTAGAGGTCAGGGGGGCGCTGATCCGGAAGAGCTCTTATGCGTAGCATCCTTGTCGCTCGCTTGCCCCGTTACAAATGGTTGCAGTTGGTAGGGGAGTCCCGGAGGTTGGTGTGGGTTAGGGTTTCTGGGTGAAAGTACAACCATTGAATACGATACGTGGGTAGGTAGAGTGAGGTGTTATAAGGTTTACCCCCACGGTGTTATTGCATGGGAGTTTGTCGATGGGGATTTATGTATTTTTTTTGTCTGGCTGTGAGGTTTGGTTGGGTTTGTGGTTCATGATTGGCAGAAGGAAGGAAGGAAGGAAGGAAGGAAGGAAGGAAGGAAGGAAGGAAGGAAGGAAGGAAGGAAGTTGGGATTACATATATACGCTATGATAGTGAGCTTGAAAGTAAGTCCGTGAAAAGTAGGAATATACAGACGCAGAGAGGAATACAGGATAGTGACTGCATCATCACAGCCACTCCAACTTCAACATACCCCATTCACCAAGCCACCCACCCATCACCGCCGCCGCCATGACCGCCACCGACCCGATAACCGCCAACCACGCCGCCGGCCTCAAGACCTACATCCTCCCTCTCACCCACCCAACAACCACTACAATCCTCCCCCTCCTCCTACCCACACCGACATCTTTGAGCTCCGCGCCGACCTCCTCGCCGATCCGTCTTTCCTCGCCGCCGCGCATTCGTAGTCGCAGCTGCGGCAGCTCAAGGACGCAATGGATCTTCTGATCATGTTCACGGTGCGCACGGAGTCTCAGGGTGGGAAATGACCTGATGGGGCGCATGGGGCGGCGCTGGAATGTATGTTGATGACGGCGCGTACGTGGATGTGGAGGTTGGTGACCGCGGGAGATGGTGGAGAGGGTTGTGGAGGGGAGGAGAGCAGCGAGAGTCGTGAGTAGTTCTCATGATTGGAGTGGGGATTTGGGGTGGTCTGGGGGGAGGTGAGGGGGTGGTTGGAGGAGTGTGAGAGGGTTGGGGGTGGGTTTTTATTTTTTTTTTATTTTTTTTTAGGTTGTTTATTTTTGGAGAGTGGGGGTTAGGTTTTTTTTTTTACTTGAGGGTTGGTATTTGTGGTTTTTGAGGAGTTGTGATGTTTAATATTTATGGTTATAATATTGGGAGTTGTGGTTGATATTAGTTGTAGGAATAGTAAGTGCAATGATCGCTAATGCAGGAAAATCCTCACAGACATCCCCAAGCTCAGCATCATGGCCACCAGCATCTATGACGCCCACGGACAAGCCCTCTTCCTCCGCTCACTGTCCTCCAGCCCAAACCCATCATCGCCGTCTCCGTGGGCTCCGCCAGCCAACTCTCCCGCGCCCTCTCCCCCATCAGCATGGTCGCGCACTCATCACTCCCCTCATCGGCTCCGGGGAAACTCACCCTCTCGCAGGTCCACAAAACCATGCACCTCGCCGGCCTCCTCCCGAAAAAGAACTTTTTCATCTTTGGGAATAATATCGGGCACTCGCTTTCTCCGGCGCTGCACAACACGGGCTTTGCAGAGCTCGGCCTGCCGCATCATTATGCGATCCATGAGACGCATCGTGTCGATGAGGAGGTGGCTAAAATGATGAGGGAGGAGAGCTTTGGGGGCGCGAGCGTGACGTTCCCGCATAAGCTCCAGATTGGAAAGTATCTGCAGGAGACATCGGAGAGGGCGAGACTGGTTGGGGCTGTCAACACTGTGGTGGTGAAGACGGATCCGGTCACTAGGGAGCGGGTGCTGAGTGGTGATAATACGGACTGGCTAGGGATCAAGTCTTGTATTGAGGTCAACTGGCCGAGACCCCGCGACGTGAACGCTGACGCCGCGATCATTTTCGGTGCCGGCGGTGCGTCGCTGGCCGCGTGCTATGCCATGTAGCAGCTTGGTGTTAGGAAGATCTACCTAATCAACCGCACACGTAGCAAGTCCGATGAACTCGTAGCGGACTTCCCCACGCTGCAATTCGAGCACTACCTCTCCATGTCCGAGTACCCAGCATCAATATCACCACCACCAAGCATCATTGTCGGCTGCATGCCCGCAGATGACTTTACCGAGGCCGCCGCCGCAGTTCTTTGCGCAGGCGGCGGATGACGGGGTGCTGGTGGAGATGGCGTATCGTCCGCTGGTGACGGCGCTGATGAGGGTGGATGCGGTGTTGGCGGGGAGGAGGTAGAGATGGTTTGATTTTTCTTTTGGGGGTTTGAGTAGGTGGGGTTTTCTTTTGTGGATTTGGGGTAGGTAGATTTTCTTGTTTTGGTATACCAGAGGTGATATCAATATGGTAGGTAGTTGCGGTACCGAGCGGTGAGATATGAATATTCGCGCCGGCGAGTGATATGTGGTGTTGAGTACAGTACGAAAAAACGGGCTGTAATCACTACCATAGTCCAATGGTATTTAGTATAGAAAACCGAATTAAACCAGCATTATGAATCGAATACCGCATTGATACCGTATTCTTGCCTTATTCCTAGCGTATTTCAGGGAATATCGTAGCGAATCCATACCTTTTTTTGGTACTGTAGTTAGGTCTAGATTTAAGTAGTCAGCAAGGTTTCAATGCAAAGGCCATAAAAGTCTCCTCTTCATAGCCATCTTTTGTCAGGAGTCTTAGCGAAATAATTGTGGCCTATCTGTGGCTGGGAATACATGAGAAATATCTCTCTACTGATTCAATCCTAATCGTGGTACTCAATCTTGAGATGGGCACGATATATTAGCCATAGCCACGTAGGCAGATTAAGCTATCAGAATATTATTATATCCACAAGTTCTCCATGGTGCTGGCAATGCCCGTCTTACCTACCCAATTCGATGATTCGACGACCTCAAAGATTTTTCGGTATAACGCAACAAGAGTCCCAGGTACAAGCTTCATTACTGCAATATCACGTGAGGCCTCGTGCTCGCGATTCTCTGGGTATCACGGTGCCAGCGACGCATAGGCAGTCCCTTATGGAACCCTAGCCTTATATGGTGCACACACTGCACATCAATCATTACCGATACCATGTTTCTCGGAGGCAGTGCGAACAGCATTTCCCCCAGGACTGAGATGTCCGTTCCTCAGTAGGGAATGTACCCCGACATATTTTTCTAAGCAAAAGCTTAAGTTTACCAATCCTTTTGATCGTCAGGTGGAGAAAGAATCAGAGACATGAGCGGTTATATGTTATGAGCTGTCTATGTGTGAATAACGACTCAATGGCTAGAAATTAAATGCTTCATCGAGCAGTAGAAACAACTTCTGCATCGGGTTTATTAACCCTCGTCGTAGCTGTAATGGTGATTCGAGTTGTTGCAGGAATGGCACCACTCAAAACCAATGACATGATCTGTGGCATGACACTCTCTCCTCCCCGGTTCACTGTTTCCACAGTTGTGTTGTAGAGGAATTTAAAAACTACCAAGAAGCCCCCAAATCTTTTTTTTCTTTCTTTTCTGAACCGGGTGGAAATATCAGAGGTTTGAGATGGAGCTCTCTTGACTTTTTCCAATGATATAGTTCCGAGACTCCAGTCCTGTCTTCTCGTTGATGTTCTTGCTTTGGTTCGGTTCTTGTCTTTTACCCAGTAGGTTGCACCTCATTACCACACTGTAATTACTCTATTACTTGCAAGTAATGTTATTTCCGTCTTAACGCCTCTCTCTCCCCCTCTCAATTCTCGATCTTGCACCAAGATGGATGATGTTCAACGGGAAAAGATAACTCCTTTACCCTCTGTCAAATCCGGAATCGTTTATTAGAAATCAATGAAACAACTGGTTTCTTTAACCGGCTCAATTCAATTCGGCCCCCTCCCCCGCGGAAAAAGCGTAACCGTCCTTGCCATTTCATGATCAAAAAGAATTTAGGGGAAAAAGCAAGTATCCCTTTTCAGTTCGGTCGCATCTTTTGCTGTGCAGGGTTATGTGTGGCAGCACAACCATAACGTGGACAGGGACATTCATCACACACACCAAGAAATATCGGTCTCTTGTGCGGTCTACCCATCCACAAACCATTCAGGTCACAAAGGATGGGATGGGGATACCATGTCGCTCGCTACCATTCCAGTCAGTAGTCAATACCAACTTCACTTCGACGCGGTAGAGCACATGGCCACATGAAGGTAAGACCTGTCTTGTCTCTTGTCTGACCCTTGCAAGTGTGTAGAACTGCCGCCAATTTTTATGATGAAGATCTTGGCCACTTCCCCGCATAATGTCCTATCCGGGCCTCCTTTCCCCGGACAATTGCAAGGGATGGTTTTCCCCACAACGCCTCCAGTGTGAGCGTCAAAGTGATGGCCACCAAAGGGTTGGTATGTAGGTATGGTGTGGGTACATGTAGGTATGGTGTTGCGCAACGTTCCTATTCGGCTACCCGCGGTGGGATTAGTGTTCTCCCCGACAAAATAAGTGGCTAACCACCAAACTAAGTAGAACTACATACCTTGGGAAAAATGTCAAAGTGCCCTGGTGGCCGTATATATTACTCCCATCGTTTCCCCACCTTCCCACAACTTCATCATTCCTCCCAACAATAATCACTCAGTCCTGACTTCACTGCAAACAAAAACAGTCCAGTCATCACTCTCTGATACTGTTGGAATCGAATCTTCACCACTCTACTTCAATTTCAATAACCTAGACATCGCCCAGTATGCGTAACCCATTCGCAATGAAGGACGATTCGACCAACCCCGCCCCCCCACAGGTTTACAATTGGAGGGTTTACGGGCTCGCCGTCTCAGCAGCTATGGGTTCCGCAATGTTTGGTTATGATTCCGCCTTCATTGGTGGGACCATGTCTCTCCCATCCTTCCAGAGCCGTTTCGGCTTGGCTGAGGCCTCTGGAGAGGAACTTGCAAACTTGAAAGCAAACATTGTGTCTACTTTCCAGGCTGGATGTTTCTTTGGCGCAATCCTTTGTTACTCGTTGACAGAGAAGTTTGGAAGAAAGTATACTTTGATGCCTTGCGGTGTCATCTTCTGTCTTGGTGCTATCTTGCAATTGGTCTCAAACGGTGGTCTTGGCTTGATTTACGGTGGCCGCGCTCTTACCGGTATGTGCACGCGCCAGGTTCAATCTCAATCCTTGACATTTTTCAACATTTCTAACTTTTCCCAGGTCTTGGTGTCGGCGCTTCTTCTCTCTTGGTCCCCATCTATATTTCTGAATGTTCTCCTCCAGCCATCCGTGGACGTCTGATCGGTATCTTTGAAATCTTGCTCCAATTGGCTCTCGTTATTGGTTTCTGGGTCAACTATGGTGTTTCCATCCACGAAGACGACGACGACGACCGCCAATGGCACATTCCTTTCGCCGTGCAGCTCGTTCCTGGCTCCCTCCTTGTCATCCTCATGTGGTTCCAGCCTGAATCCCCCAGATGGCTCGTCAAGGCCGGAAAGACTGAACTAGCGCTCAAGAATCTTTGCCAAATCCGTGGCCTCCCCGCTGATCACGAGTACATCATCTGGGAAATGGACACCGTCAACCAGCAGATTGACCACGAGAACTCCCTTGGTGCCAACAGATCTTTCCTCTCAAAGTTGAAGGAGACTTTCCTCCCCGGCAACCGCAACCGTCTCTTTATCGGAATGGCTCTTATGATGTTCCAGAACTTGTCCGGTATCAACGCCCTCAACTACTACTCTCCCACCATCTTCACGAGCATTGGATTCTCTGGCACTAGTGTTGGACTTCTCGCTACCGGTGTTTTCGGTATTGTCAAGGCCGTTGCTACCATTATGTTCATGTTCTTCGGTGTCGATATCTTGGGACGTCGTAAGTCTCTTCTTTATGGAGGTGCCGGTGCCCTCGTCGCTATGTTCTACCTCGCTGGTTTCTCCAAGATGTCTGGATCATTCGAGGGAACTGCCCAGCGTGATGCCGGTGCTTACGTCGCTATTGTCATGATCTACATCTTTGCCGTCTTCTACGCTCTTTCATGGAACGGCGTCCCATGGATTTTCTGGTATGTATCCTCTTTTCGATATTTCTCTTGGCCAATATGGGAACAGAATGCTAACATCGCCGATTTTTTAGCGCTGAGGTTTTCCCTACCGGTATCCGTTCAGTCTGCCTTGTCTTCACCACCTGCACCCAGTGGCTCGGACAGTTCATCATTGTGTACTCCACTCCATACATGATGGAGAACATCACCTACGGAACTTTCCTCTTCTTCGGTTGCTCCCTCTTTCTCGGTATGATCTTTGCGTGGTGCTTTCTCCCCGAGACCAAGGGTCTTTCACTCGAGGACATGGACATCATGTTCAACCTCAAGGGCCTTGCTACCCATCTCCGTCCCGAGACCGACCGCATCATTGCCATCAACCGTGAGGAGCTCCGCACTGGTGAGCTTTCCGACGGAAGCATTGAGAAACAGGGCTCCAAGCATGTGGAGGTTGTCTAAATCGACAAATCCTTCTGGTTTTTTGAGCAAACGGAAATAATGTTATTGCCTGCTTGGTTATTGCACCTTCAATGGTCCTTAAATTTCTTGTTTGGAAGATAAAAAAAAATATCTTTTCATTTATTGTAATTAAATGCGCCATCTACTGTTGTGGCCTATGACCTATTTTCTTTCTTTCCATGTTTGATGATGTCGATGAGCTTTGTATTTATGCCGGTATGGGGGGTCATTTGGGTGGTTTGGCTTGGGGAGCGGGTTTTTCTTAGTGTTTCTATTTATCCATGTTTGGCACGAAAAACTTTCATGTATTTATCATGCCTATGGAGTTTGTATAAATTTTATGAAACGTTCCTCCTACAAAACATTCCTTTGGTCCGCCTATTTTTTGACTCATCGCAGAGTGTGAAGGGGGAAAAAAAAAAAAAGAAAAGAAAAGAAAAAAATCTATGAGGAGTAACTAGTGGCAAATTAAAGCTAGGATAGTGTACTGGCGGAGCTATGCACACCGTGGGCTGGGCAGGAACCCGCAGAAACTAACCCAAAGCCCTAAGGATGCTGCTTCTTAAGAAGGAACCACACCAATAGGAGCTAACACTTCAGGGACCTCAGACCTTGTTTTTGCACAAACGATACGTAAAGAAGAGTGGGCAGCATAGCAACGGCTGAGATCTCAGCAACCATGTGGCAGGGCTAGGCGTTGTCACACGACAAGAATAGGCGAAAAGCTTGGCTGGGAACTTAATTTACCCTAATCGGATAAGTGATGAAGGACTGTTGTCCGCATGAGCCGGAACGTAGGCCGGACGGAAGAACTATTTTGCTGGTTTATTTGGTGTGTGGGTTTTGGAGGGGTAAATAAATGTGTGTACGAATGGAGAGCAGTATCATCGTGGGAATGTTAATGCAGAGTTGTGTGTAGAATATGATCACTATCTAGAAAGATGCAGTACAGCGAGAGGTAAGATTATTGTAGAATGATGGGAGGAGTCCTATTGGCTTAACCAGCCATACAAGCCCTGTTTTTAGACCCCCTGTTTCTACAATAATCTTACCTCTCACTATACGAACGGGGTTCGATCTCGAGTATGCTTGTCGAACCTTCACAGCCGGTGTTTCCTGCTCTATATCTCACTACTTGCCGATATCTCAATGAAGATCGACGGTGGATGAAATCTCGGTGCATACATACCTTGATGCTTTTCCCTGTCGAGCGTCAAATAAGCCTTCTATCGCTGCAGGCGAGAGCAAAACAGACGGGATGGACCTGCACGGCCGTGGGTGCCGAAACCAAAACTACGGTTTTTTTATTTTTTCACTCGACTCTACATATGTAGATCGCTGTGCTGAAAACGTCACCCCGGATCTTAGTTTCTCCGTCTGTGCTTGCCGAGCTCCGTGCGCTTCGAGGGGTGGGGGTGAGGTGGCGCAAACGTGTGGTGGCTGAGGCTATGCCAAATCTTAGGCAGGAGGGTATTAGATTACCCGATTGTTTCACGGCATACCCCGCATTATGGAGGCAAGCCCTGATTTCAAATTTGCAAGTCCTGGTTTTCTTTTTTTCTTTTTTTGATAACTGGGCCAGGGGCTGTCAGGATGATTGGATCTTGTTTGATTGGTGGGTCAGTGGATTGTTTCCATTTTCACCTAACCCATGACCTATATAATTGGCCTGTGACCCTATGGAATACTCCTTAAGCCTTCATGCTACGACTGGAGCAGTTGGTCCTCCTACTGGAATATTAATTCAAAGTTATTCTTGTATTATTCGATGTCATCTCCTTTATGGAAAACATTCTCCCATCGCCGAGTGAGATCTTGTGATTACAATTGGTTGATATCCAGGTGTCTAAGATGCTCTTTATCACTTCCGGCTGAAGTTAGTACCGGTCGGAGTATATGTATATGGAAAATTACCAGGGCTTTTACCGAATGCATCGTGATTAGGTACATGTAGATAGTCTCTATTATGATAGTAGATGTTTCTCCGTGCCATCGCTGTGCCTATCCCAGACAGGTTTATCCAGGGTAATAATGGATACAATTCGGCCGAGAATATCGATATACTTTGTTTGAACCAGAGTAATCATTGAAACGGGTTATGAGCTTTGAATGTACCACCTAATCCCACCACTACCGTATACTACCAGTCTAGATCATAATTGGCCGCATGCACAGTATCAGCTTGGTAGAAGAAAGGATTGTAAGAAAGGCATTGCGGTACTAATATTATCCTTATCTTAGTGGTAATGATATCAGATATCCAAAGTATCTCTGAATAAATCAAGATATGCCGGGCTGGATAAGGCGGCGGATGAATTTATACGCACAGGATGGGTGGGCTCGAATTAATGTGCCTGCAGCACGAGTTCCTTTCGTCATAATCGCCTGAGAGCGGTATGGTATCTTCGTTGCCACATGATCAGGTCGCCACTATCGGCTCTATTGATCGGTTCACCTCATTTCATGACCGCTCCCTAGGGACTCCTACCTGTGAGACACGCTATCTCACTCAAATGCTGGGTAACGCAACTCTGTTCATAAAGATCCCTGGTCAGGGGCGGCTTCGGCATACAGCGGGAAGGGTTATGAATTACAAAGACAGATGTAATAACTCACAGATTAGACACCTCCTTTCCGGCTAACAGGGGGAAGCTAGACCACGGGTAGGGTCGTGACTCCTCGTTATTGGTGGAACCCACGTATGAATCCGAACTGACAAGGTTGGTCTGCGGTGAGCATGAGACTGCTAGAAGGACTATACTAAGACTAGCCCTGTTGGATCAGGAATTTCTTGCTTTGATGATGAGAACGGAAGGGACAGCCGAAACCTAGGTTAGCGAGGGATCACTGGGGAATATCGAGGGGCAGAGCTGATTCTAGCAATGAAGACCGGCGGCGGGTAAATATTGATATTTTTCGATGATGAATCTAGGGAGGTTGTTGATGTATATATGATTACATGGATACAGATCAGATTATAATAATCATAACGGTGATAATGATGGCGATAATTGCGGTTGTTTATGTGAGCATTGGGAATGCTAGAGGCCCTGGAAACATGGGGCACTAATCAAAATAGGGGCCGGAAAAGCAAAGAGGAGGCTAGTCATCCGTCGTCACCTGACATGCATGCTAAAAGTTTACGCGTATATGAGTGTTTGAGTGACTGTTGCGGTATCACCGATCTTAGCAGTGGTCTTAGTCTTGCCGAATAAAGTGATATCCGAGGTATTCCTGCACAAAAGTGATTCATATACGATTCTCCTTTACTAGGCTAAGTCTGGGGGTATACGTATTTACGCTATTAAATACTTGTTCTGATATATATAGCTGTAACTCCTTTATAAGCTGCCCCTACCAACTAAATCCCTTCATTCATGTGCGCCACTCGGGGCTAAGTTATTCTGTAGTTCCGAGCCTGGTCTTGGGAGGGCATTGTGACCGCCTCAGATTACAAATGAATCATACAAAAAAAACAAAAACGACCGATTATGAGGTTGACTATTGGTTGCATGCACATAATGAATAAAAGAAAGAAAAAAAAAGGTTGACTATTGACCGAGTGATGGTTCATGATTGATCAATTTTATATGCGAGATTCGACATTATGTGAGAATGTCCTTGTACTACTTAAATTAAGCAAATACTGGAGCTTATACTGGATTTTTTCTTGCTCCAAGTGGTTGAATGGTTGGTAGGTCGGTCAATATTAGTCTTTTCACATTAGCGACCCGTAGGCTCTAATAGCCCGGTAGATGGGTCGTGTAAAATCGTTAGTATATGAATCATGTAGATGAATCAATAAAGTAATAGATAAATGTGTAATTAGGTAAATTGGATGACTTTACATACATATTCCCCAAAGCCCTAACCCTGAGAGCAAAACATGAAAGTTTACTATCAGGAGTCGAACTTATGCTATTTCTCACTGAGTGACTATCCATAACTACTTTATTATCATGGTAATACAACCCAACTAACCATGGATATATATTTAGGGAAAAAATAAATTTTCTTATGACTTTACAAACACTTTTGCTGGTAAAATCATTGGCAAAAGTGTATATACTATTGTAAATAGAAAGGCTCATTAATAGAAGTATAGGTGAAATCATCTCTTGATACATTTACATTAGATATTGCATGTGAATGCATCATTTAGTTGATTTACCGAATTTGTTTTGTGTGGGAAAAGGTATAAAATTAGCATTTACCGGGCTATTAGAGAGGTTCAAGCTTGAAAAACGGCATAAATAGCGTCAAATTGCTTTGTTATACATTATGACTCCTAAGTTGACGCTTACCATATTATACTGCCCCTGCCCTGGTATCTTATATGAAGAAATACCATCGGACTGAGGTGTCAGTTTCATGAACTTACACTATCGCCAGGCCATGACATGGTAATTACAACCTTGAGATATTTTAGAGAACAATATTACTGTAGTGCCCGTGTTATCTTTATACTTTCAGCAAAAAGCTCTCAGCTACTTACATCTCCGCGGCAGCTCAACAGAACTAGTTGAAAGTCGATAAATCTCGGACCTTACGAAAATCGATACAAAGCCCTGAAAAAATCTAAATCTGAAGTACAGCCATGATGGGTGTTGTAGTACTTTGCTCAGTGCTTTTACTTGGTAATATAAGAAATCTTATAGGAACCGGAATTATCATTAACAAACGTAAAGAAAGCTAGAGGTATCAGCTGAGAAATTAGGTCCTTATCAACTATAGCAGAGTTTGGGTCTACACTCTTGAAAGAATTAGGTTAAAACTCCAAGGTGGATGCCTTAATCACCCGGCCAGGCCTTTTAGTCATACGTTATGAATAAAAAAAAGGAAAAAAAAAAGGTCTTTTAATCATGGATTGTCACTCGACTTCTTGACTCAGACTAATATTTTTTTTATTCATTATATGCGTACAACCTTGCAGTTATAATGGAACTTAGCTTATTATCGCTCTGGTTCATATATTGTTTTATTCTGGAACCATTGTATCTGCGTGAATCAGTATCCCTCTGGTCGTGAGTAAAAGCTGACCTAAAAAAAGTAAATAGCTGCTGGCATTTGCCAGTAGAGCCACACTTTTAATAATTGATCCTCATAGAAATTTTGATTGTGTACTTAGAAGGTCAGAATTGACAGCTTAAGGGATAGTCAGAGAGGAGGCATGGCTAGTTAACCACTATGTACGCTGTACCGGCCTCATAAGTGTAATAGTGATAAATATGAGGTATTTCACCTTGAGATAGTACGAGACATTACGCCCATGCATATAAAATTGATGTGATGTGAGTTATTGGGTAGCTTTATCTGTGCCATTATCTATCAAAACTCTCGTGTGAGCTTCGGACATGAAATCTTCTGCTACAAGACGTAATGCAGAGTTGAATCATACTATCCTGGTGATGCCACCATATCAACCATCACTACCAAATGTCGATACTTGCGAATACGAGACATTAGCTAAGGACTCCATATTCATCAGATTGTGGTTCGATGCAAATCTTTTAAACCGAGCTTCAGGCCATGGGCGAAGTTGATTCCATAGATTATGACTGTACGAGCTAGAGCGGGATATAGCGTGGCTAGACTAAAGCCTCAGCATAAAGATTGCAAAAGTTTCTACTCTCCTAGAGTCTCGACACTTCCAGTATTGGCATTTGAGGGGGGGAAAAGAGAAAGAAATTGCGTGGGACAGGTTTGTAATTCCGAGTGATAAACTATGATCAACCTCCGATTTGTAGCTAAAGTATATGTCTTGTCACGGCTGAAAGATTATATGAATAGCTTGTCAAGGAAAAAACGTTCTATGATAGTTTATTTCTTAGCTCACCGGTGTCTAGCGTATATTGATGCTATTTAGACTAGTAACTACTTCGCGGCTAATAACTTTATGGGTTTGAATCCTAATATCTTGAATGTGGGATAGGTATAAGTAAGTTATTAAAGACTAGTGCCGAGTCATGGCCTGGGCTAGTGGATCTAACTAGCATGACTAATATGTAGATTCTGGCCGGAACGTCACCAGGCTAGTAATTAATATACAGAAAGATTAGTAGCTCCTTGGCGAATGGTGAGATGTTCTCATTGGTGAGCTGTTGTTTGGTTCTTTGATCCTCATTCGCCATTCGGTGTCTCACAATGCACTCAGAAAGCAATCTTCATGTGACGTGATCACATCGGATCTCAACGATATCCTTGAGAGGCCACTGTACTAGGCTAGTTAAATCATCTTTTTATTTACCCAGCGGACCAAGATCTAATTAAGCCTGTTGACACTGTGGCACTAACCGATACGATATACATATACATACTATCTAGCTAGTATATACTCTATCAATTAGCAACTCTTGATGTCAGTGAAAGATACTGGTTACCCCTGAAGAGGAGAAAATGAACATATATGTGCCCATTTTCAGTCTTTATGTGATTTTTGTTTAATTTTTTCATGTTTAAATTCCGTTTTTATGAAATCCGAGGTCCGAGAGGTTTAAAGTACATTATTTCGCTAATATATGGTTTGGGGAAATCCACCCGGTTCGACGTTCCACAGGGTGTTTTCTAACGCTTGATCCGCGGTCTTCATACAATCCATAACTTCCCGTTTTAGGGTCCCTAATGCTGGAGTGTACGTGCACAACGTTGTGTTCACCTAAGCTAGGGAATATAACTAAGGATATCTATGTGGGCAAATCATCGGCGCTTTTATTCTACAGCCCACCTTACGTCTTATATCTTACTATGCCAATTCTAGTGATGTGCTATAGCTATTTTTATATCTCCTGCGTATCCCAAGGAAGAACAATGGAGACATATACAGTGGTAGGCGTAGAGTGGACTTTACATGAAAATTAGCAATTACTAGTATGTATGTATGTATACAATGGTCAGCTAGAAAACTTGATTAAGCCTGCAGCTGGTTACTTGGTGTTATTTTGAATAATGTAAGAATACCGCACAGAAGGCTTGAATTTAGATTTGATGAAGTGGATTATGTATTGGCAGTTATATAATGTAGCCATAGGTCTAGATCTCCCTCTTTTAGCGGATGATCGGTTTAAGTCATACATGTGATGCGTGTAACCTTGCGCATGCAGATGTTCAAGTGAAAGGTGATCTCGTCACATCCCAGCCTGTCAGGACCAGATATATACCCAGGGATCCTTAAAGTGATGCAACGGACCCAGCCCTGTGGGATCTCGACTACTGATAAGAGTTGTCAAATTCGCCGCCTACCCAAAATGTTATGATATCCATTGTGGACAACAAGTGACAATATATATGATCAGCTTTTCAGCTCAATAATAGGAAAGTTGCTAATTTTTGGGCTAGGTCACGAATTTGGCGGTTTCATCCTCCCAAGGGATACATTATGATTCAGCTCCTTCGCATCTAATTCCTAATATAGGTTATCTTCAATTCTTATTTATTGATGTTGCACGGAATGGTGGTTCATATGTGGTGATTGTTGAATCACTTTAAGGACCCGCCCCCCCGGTATATATTAATACTTGTATGGCGTTTCCGAACATGATTGCCATTAGAGTATTTTAGTCCCCATACTTTTGCCATAATTCGGCCATATTTCTGCTGCAGAAGCCACAGGAGCCACACGATTTTAGGTGGAAGAAATATGGTCGAATAATGGATTACAGGGGTGGACTAAAATGCTCTATTAATGCGATAAAAATATACAATAAATCCCTTCCTTTGCATGGTGTGCTATAGTAGTCATGTTCAGAAAAGTCACGCAACCACGGTTTATCGGATTGAAATCTCGGCGAAAGTTCGATATAGACCCGATCGGCCTAATAGAAGAATTGAGACTGCCTAAGGTACGCCAGCGTAACTGTAGAAATGTGTTCCGGAAATTTACTCTGGAAACGAATGATATAGAAATGTGTACTCAATCGTTCAGTGAAAAATTGCATTGCGATGGCCATCACAGCTATCTCTATCACGACTTTTTCGCTGAAGGCCTTAGCAGTAGAGGGCGTTGAAATGAGTTATATTATCGCATTAATTCGTCTCAGCGACCGGTCACCGAACACGTTAAGACTCCCTATTTGGTTATAGTCTTGAATATACATCTCCGAGTCTCCCTCATTATAATCGCTTGAAAAGGCAACTTTGACATCTTGTGTGACTGGCCGCTGAGAGGAATTAGTGCCACATTACTGGAAAATGAATGTTTTTCAGTATTTCAACAATTTTCCCAACATATTTCCCAGGCATATCCTGACAAGTTGAGTGTTAGTTAATGAACCTAGAAATTATTTTAAGGTGTTTATTGGGAAAAGGGTGGAAAAAATGCTAAGTGACAGAGCCTCTAGTTTTATATTCTGATAAAGGGTGTGCTACCAGTTGAACTATAAACGGAGATGTAGATTTTGAGGTTCTTGTGATTTTATAGATATCAATCTAAAAGGTCGGCTGGAAAAGTTTTAAGAAAGTGCTCAAAAGTCATCTGTGGAAATGGTATCTGGAAATGCATCACACTACACAGCGTATTAAATATTAATGGAAGTACCCTAGAAATGAATCATTTGATTGATTTCATCAACAGGCAAGGCTAGAGAGAATCTGCTTTGAGCACATATAACTTTAATTCACTTTTATCTTATCTACTGGTTATGGTTCTATAAAGTTTCATGTTGGGTGGAGTTGAGTGATGCCACGCAATTGGGGCAAGATGCCGAGCGCCACGCACCAACCACCCTCCTTGAAAAGTCTCTGATATCCAGCCTAGCGCCGCCAAATCCCGCACACGCAAATCTAAAGAAATATCTGGAAGCAGTATTGTCACATCCCCACCTGGCCACCGATGTATTGCAAAAGAAATCAAAAAGAGCGTTCCTGCATCAACGAGCCAACCAACGAACCAAACCCAGGGGTGTTAGTTCACCTTCCCGCCTTATGATTATTCAACCCAAAGTATTTAGAATTCCCAGGTATATATGTTTAAATAGGTTCGTGCTCGACGATATCCGGCTCAGAGGTTAGAGCTGAAACACGGCCGATTTCCGGGTCGCTTTCGTGCTCGGAAGTGTGTACCTGTACAGCCATAAAAAAATGCACTACCAAGACGATACGGCTGATAGGTGTTGAGCGTGAGGGTGGGTTCGGGCTTTCAGGGTTTGGGTTGGTTGATGAGCCCCACACGTTGGGGTTCCCAGGGTGAGGGTTGTTTCCAGGTTCATGTGGGGGAGCTGGGCATGGCTAGAACTCATTTGGATTAGACTTCGTGATTTTCCAACCCACCCTTCCGCTACGCGCGTCTAACATACAGCTACCGGATTCTTGGAATCTTTCCAGTATATATACCCCAGGACAAGACCAATTACAGCAATGATTATACCGGCTATTCTGGAACCGATTGTGATCTTATCGACGGTGTTCATATTTCAATCTTCCCTGGTGTAAAATCTTTGAATAGTATACTTTGGGGCCTTCCAAGATCGAACTGAGCGGGCACCGGGAAGTATTGCGTTAAGTACGGTCGTCGCGGTTGTTGAATAGATAATGTGATCCAAGTCGCAGTATACAGATCCTTCATAACGTTCGTGTTGGTAATTATATATGTGGGAACGGGAGAAAGTACTACTGCGGACTGTAGAGATATTTTGGGGTGGACCTATGTAGCATATATAACAACTATGGTGAGGAAGATTCCATCTAAACGCCTACGGGATGTTCCCGCATAATCGAGACAGAGGCAACCAGAAGTGCACAAGCAGGAGAGAATTTTCGAACACCTTTGATGGGAGTACAAGGGTTTGGGGTTTAGTGAGTGGACGAATCCTCACCTGTCAACACCCTATTTAGTTCACTCACTTATTCCAGAGCCTTGTATAAAACCAGCTTAAGAAGGGGTGCAGTTCGATAGGAGTATACAACCAGCAGTGCACAAGCTTGAGAAGGATAGGATTATACAATTGCAACCAGAAGTGCACAAGCTTAGAAGGGTAGGATTATGCAGTTGCGGCCAGGAGTGCAAGTTTAAGAAGGGTATATAGGATTATGCAATTGCAACCAGAAGTGCACAAACTTATGAAGGAGTGCAGTTCGATAGGAGTATACAGCCAGAAGTACACAAAAATAGGGCAGCAATCTGCGAATAGAAATTTTAGGCCAGCCGTCGGTTTTGAAAAATGCTAGTTGTAAAATTGATGGTTGCGGGTAGCAAAATTGATGTTTCCATATCGATCCCCATATAAAAATGGGTTCAAAACTGCTAGTTGCGGGAACCGTTTTGCTTGGTGACAAATAGCATTTTTCAAAATTGATCGTTGACCTAAAGTTTCTAATATGTATTATCCCTTAGACGGATGAAACCGTAGCTAACATTTATCTTCGATTAGCTCTACGGTTTTAACATCAACCGTTACGTGCACGGTCCAGGCTGCGAATTTGACGATTTCATTGTCCGAGGGATAGCACATCTATTCGAGAAAATCCGTTGTAACGGTCACCACACAAATAAACCCGGCCCTCTCTCTCATTCATATGCTCAGTATTGAGTAAGTATTCCAAGGGCTGATAAACATAGCGAACTGCTTACCCTCACCCAAAGTCGAGATCACATGATATATATATGCATGAGAGAGATTCTCCAATGTCTCATACGTCCAGGACATAGAGAGGGATGTATATGATATAAGGGAATCTTATACCAATATGAATTTGCTTATGGTATGCTCCGTCGTACAATCGTGGAGTGAAGAGGTAAAGACGAATGAATTATACGGATCAAAGTCGTCGGTAGATAGACTAGTTCGCCCATGATCGAGTGCTGCCTAAGATTTTGAGATACTCGTTATTTAGCTAGTAACGCTCGCTGATGGGGGTACATACTGGTTAACGGAAGCTATATGTATAGAGTAGTGGTAGGTAAAAAGTTATGGAATGCGGCTGGAAGCAAACGTAGTTGGATGTCTCAGCCGCGTTCCATGACTTTTAAGTTACCGTTGTACTTCTGAAGAGAACACATGAAGCAATCATAGTACTTGGCTACCTACAAGTCGTACAGTTTATGCGCCCCCTAGTTGGAATTAATACGACTATACGATGCTTCTGCACGAGCAAAGTTTTCAAGTTCATGCTTGGCTACATGTAGGTAAGAGGCGGATATCCCCAGGCCTTTCCTGGGTGCGGTTAGGGGTAGGGTTGGTTGTGGTGTTTGCCTGGGTAGAGAGGAGCTGAAAAGGAAGAGATCGGAGCCTTTGACACCAGATCAAAAGCCAACACCGCTCTTTGCAACCGTCCGAGATTTTGCGGTAGTCCGTCTCAACGCAGCTTTATGCCCAAGCCCCAGAGAGGAATCTGATAGAATAAAAAATCGGCGGAAGTATAACGTTTTCGACCGAGTACCATGTCAGACCTAGAAGTATGCCGCATGGCAACAGCATCAAAAGCCTTCAAAAAAACGAAGACTTGGCACAATAGCATAATAAAAGGTAGTTAATATGGAAACCATTGAATTGCTTTTGTTTCGAGGTGGATCTCATCTTGTAGTAAATATCTCAAGGGATAGTGGAGATATGGCGCGGCGCATCTTAAAGGTGACAGCAGACTCCATCGCTAATAACTTCTTAACAAGGCAGGATATCAAAATCTGTCTGATAGAAGTGCAGACATAGTAATGGTGAACACTTCTATCAGACAGATTTTTGATATTTTACTTTGGTAAAAAGTTATTAAAGGTTGAATTTGCCTGTTTTTGTGTGTAAAAATTGCCAAGACCTGGTGAAATGGAACAGTATTATCCCTTAGGCTGTTACTTAAGTGCTGCCAACATTGAAACACGGTAGCACAGGGCAATTCTCGAACGCAAGCCACAGAACTGAGACAAGAAACATGGCAAAGTTGGCAGCTTTAACAACCTAAGGGATACCCATTTATCCCTTAAGCTGTCAATGCTGACCCCCATATAATAAAGGAATTAAATTTGTATGGGAGATCTATTATTTGATAAGGGAGATAACAGGATCTGTTAGTAAAGCCACACAAAATTTGCTTCTTCTTGGGGGTCAGCATTTTACTGACAGACTAAGGATACCTCTACACCACAGACCTGCAGCCAAGATTTAGTTTTCAGCCATAACATGGCTGAAATATAACTCTCTGATTGGTTTATGAGCAGTTGGAGTGGCTAAGATTGTTCCAGGTGAGATACTGGCATGTCACCTTTAAGACGCGCCGCGCCATAGCTTTGGCAGTGGAAATCGCCATACAAACTTGTGCGGGATTCACACTCTTCTAGGTCTGACAGAGTGCTTGGTCTAATATGTTACTTCTCGTTCTTTTTCTTTCCACTTTCCTCTCATGCCCAGGCGTTGTTTCGTCACTTTTCTCACACGGGTGTGCCTGAGAGATCTAAGCGCATGTATGGTGGGTCCGGACTGCAAAGAACACTGGCCCGGCCCCGGCCCCGGCCCCTCAGCGTCACCATAATTCAAGTCCAAACTCATGCTCATAAATATGGAAAAGTTTTCAATGATAAAGAGATAGAGTTGGAGTCAGCGTACACCGCTATGGTTAGCTTTTGTAAAATAAGATATTATTTACAAAGCAATTAACGAAGATTTGTATCGGGGGCATTTCATTTTGGTGCTTGTTCATGACTTTTTCGCAACGTTGTAAATACCTACAAGTAAGTGATGCCCTCCACTATGGTACATGCGCTTGGTGAGGATTGTGTAGGCTGCATAATCTACTCTTAGCAGCAGGTATATAATTGTGCAACTTACACAATGATAATTGCCATTGTGCTATTTATACAATTATAATTATTATTGTGGGTTGTTGTAGTGCTGTTTACACAATTACAGTTCCTATTGTAATCATTGTATGGTTTACACAATTAAAAAAATTGGTTAATTTACACAATTAGAATTAACGAGAGATTGTTAAGTTTAATAAGGGACAATCATTTTTTATTATTAGTTTAGAAGCAGGACATTTGCTAGTATAGTGGATAAGTGTAGAATTATGAGCAGGTTTATGTGAGAAAGCTTGAAGGTTCAATTCCCCTACAACTTGTGGGATTCTTTTTCCTTATTTTAATAGATTCATTGTGCAGATAACACAGATTCATTGTGCAGATAACACAGATTCATTGTGCAGATAACACAGATTCATTATTTAATTGTGCAATTCACCCAAATGTAAGATTGTGCAACCCGCACACGGAATTTTGTACCATGGTGCCTCGTTCCCCACCAAGCTAGTTCATCACGATCTTCTGAGCGCAGCAAGGAGAGAAGACCTCAAACTCAGTGGGTGGTGAACTCGCTTGGCGGGTACGTCACTTATTACGCAGATGTGCTACTGGCAGGCACCAGTGCATTCGTTGTCGACATGTCACGTATGAGCTGCATAGCCGTGCCTGAAACCGCAGCCTTGCTTTGGGCTTCGAACTTCGTGTTTCCACTGCAGCCATGTCTTATGCAGATCTCGGGGCTATGAACTTGGAGTGACTACAAGTGGAGGCTATGCTGTTCTCGCCTGGAATAGTCTCTCGTGATGGCAGCCTTCTTGTTTGCCCGGCCGTAGTACTGATAAGGATTAATATTCATTAGAGAGATTTCGCAAGAAATTATTAAATTCGGCTCGCGATCGGAAGTATGATTGGTTGACATGGTGGTTCGCCAAAGATTGTTCCACAAAGTAGGGAACCTTTGACTCTAGAAAGCCGGTAATCGAGCTCTCAGATGGTGTTTTTTTCTTTCCATAACTCAAAGAAACAAGCTCTAACTTTCGATTAACAGACTTTGAGAGTGCTTTAATCTCAATTAAGATTTCCAGTAACTCTACCCCACTTAGGCCTCCACTCTCCAATTACATCCCATCCCATGTATCGCCCGAGGCCTGGTTCCGGGGCCTCTCCGTTGGGGGATGCACGCCCTCGGGGCCGAGTACATGTAATTGTAAAGTCATAGAACACCGCCAGTTTCATTGGGTATCACTCGAACTGCGCTAAGCACTTTGGTCCTAATCTCAGGATACACTCTTAGTCATACCTATGGTGCGCCCTACCTTAAAGGTGACATGTCGCTATTTCAGTTGGAACAGGTTGAGCCACTCAGGATGTTTTTGAACCAATGAAATAAATTGAAAAATCAAGCTGGTAAATTTCAGCCATAAAGTGGCTGGAAACTGCTTTTTGTTCAGGTGATGCTTTTTACATATGACAGAAATGTGAAATTTCAAATCCCTAAGGCTTTACAACTAGAACAGATATTAAAAATCTGGTCTTACAATTTAAAATTTATCATTAGTACTACAGTTTGTATGACCTGACTTTTTTCAACTTTTTTCATTGACAAGCCTTAGGGAATCGACTTTGATTCATTTTTCGGTTACATTTAAGAGTGGGCGCACCATACGAGTACCGCAAGAACTCAATAGGTGAGCCCGGGCGTAAACCAAAAATACAGGGTGAATAACAGTGGGGAAACACAAAACAACCAATCAGCGAGCTCAGATTCGATAGATGGGCCCGGGCTCACATATCGAGTTTTTACGGTAACTACATGTACTACATGTAGTCAATTGCTAGAAAAGTCACGACTATAATCACCGTGTAACCAAATGGTAATACTAGTTAAAACTTATACTGAGGAACGGTTGAATGGTATGTTTAATGTACTCTCCTAGTTTACTTTAGTTTCGATGTACTTATGATTAGGGACTGATTATCCTACTGGTTTAGTGGGCTCGAGCGCATCAGACCAGGGCGCGTTCCGCAACTGTCACTTGTGCGCAATTGACAATTGGGAATCGAGGCAGATTTGACATCTGTGATAATCCATGAGTGTTAACCGCCACCACAACCCTCCACTACTCTACACTATGTACAATTTACTCTTGTTTTTGGCATTTGCGGGATTCACTTTGGAGGTCGGCAAGATGTCAAAAGCCAGTTGTCAAATACACTCTATTGTACCAGACCTGACGTGAGTATACATTGTATCCTATACTACCGCATTAACGTAGACGTCTATAAAAAGCGAGGCAAAAGATATATAGTTTCGTGATCATTATTTGGAAAACCAGGGCAGGCGAGCGCCACAAGTGTTTTTCAAATAATGACCACGGAAACTGTAACGCGTTGGACCACCAAAATCCGAAGCACTAGTACTAGTACCTATGGTAAAATCTCTAACCCATAGGAATGTAGATACTATTTACAATCTATACATAGAATCTAAGATATATCAACCTGGTTTGGTTGAAGGCTCCAGTAGATAATTGGGTAGTGGAAGTATGACAGCTGAGGATGGGTGGTATACGTTATGGGCGGCCATATGAGTGGGGACAAGCACGTGACCCAGGATCCTCCTACCTGCTTCCCTAGGCTAGACGAGACCACACACCGAAAAGTCTTATGCAAGGCCTACAAGACTTTGTGACTGCACAAGTCAAGACAAGGCGAGTTTTTGTCAATTTTAGTCTCGTTTTGCCCTGTACCTATTATTTCGCGTAGGACGGATGACTTGAACAAACTAAAGAAAGCAAAAAATTAGCAAAATATTTCCTCCGATAAGAGCGCAGTCACCACACCATAGGATTAATGTCAGCCAAAACTAAAATCTTAGCGTCGATATGGTCTATAGCAGAGATGGGGCTTACTCTGGCATCAATTGACACCGTAATTCAGTAGGAGATTATTAGACAGGGTTAGGGTTACTTTTGACGAGTGATAATCTATGCATCGCATTGTCAAACACGAAACCACTTAATATTCTATAGTCACAGGAAGAGAAGAAGAGAACAGATTGAATCATAATCTTATATTTTAATTACATCATTGGTCATCTAACCACCACTCTCACTCATCAAATCCCCACGCATACCCAAACCCATCCAGCCAGCCAAAAGGTAAAGAAAAAAGAAAGATCACTAAAAAGAAAGATCACTAAAAAGAAAAATCACTTAAAAAACAGCAAAGTTCTACCCCTCCCAAGCCCAGAGCCCATGCTTAACAAGCATATAACTATCCCCACCTTCCTCCCTGCCCTCCGCCGCCTCCCCCTAACCACTGCTCAAGCACACTGCTCATGCCCCGCCGTCCAGCGGCGCCACCGCCTATGTCATCATCGGCCGAGTTGCTGTAGGTTGCGTCTGCGTCCTGGCGGAGGCCTAGGATTTGGAGTGGGGCTTGGGCGTGGTCGAGGGGTGGGAAGCCGCCCACATAGCCGAGGTTGGAGATGAATTCGGGTATGCCGGCTTGTGTCCTGCGGGGTCGTTAGTGGTTGTTTTGAAGTTTTTGTTTGAAAGTTGGGGTGAGGTTGTAGCGGTGGGGAGGGGGAGGCGGTAATGATAGAAATGCGGGTATTGGGGTATAAGGGGTAATGATAGAAGTGCGGATATTGGGGGTGTAGGGGGTAATGATAGAAGTGCGGGTATTAGGTGTAGACGGCAGGGGAAATGATAGAAGTGTAGGTATTGGGGAAACAGTGCGAAACTTGCTTCCCATCGAAAGAACAAAATCCTTAGGATAAGAATAATTTATACGGAATGGAGTCATTCATAAATACAAATCTCCCATTTTCCGCCGCTTGTATTCCCTCGTTCTTTTGATGGCAAACAAATATATGAATATTGGATGGGGGTACCCAAGGATCAACAATACTCTACCCCCCATATCCAACGAAAGCGGAGCATTATTGACCCCTCGGCAGCCCCGCTCCCATAGCTCTCAGAACCCAATTATAGTACCTCAAATCATCCCATAGGAAAAGAAAACTCACCAATGCAAACACTCCAGCATCCCCATCTCCTCATCGAACCCATCCGGACTCGGCTGACTAAACCCCAGGCTCGCCTGGCTTCCACCCCCACCCACATACTCCCCCTCTCCCTCCCCTCCCTCCCCTCGGACTTAACAAACTCCCCCCTCCTCCCCCCTGCACCGCCCCAAATCCCCCCACACTGCTATATCGCCGACTCTCCACGACCCCCCGCTCCTCCACCACCCCAACCCTTGGCAACGCAATCTCCCTTTCCCGGTCCCCCCCCTCCTTAGCAGCCTTTACAATCCCACCTCCAACCAGCACCTCCCGAACCCGATTGGCGCCCTCCCACTCCAACCCCCCAAACAGCGCGGGTGCCACAGCCGTATTTCGGGCTTCACTGAACGCCTCCAGAATACTGACGACACTTGATCTCGCAGCGGAGTTCTCGTGTCGGGCCATGATGGCCCGCGCATAAAAGAGGTGCAGGACGCACATGTGCGGGCTACTCGGGACGAGGGCTGGTAATTCCACTTCATGCGGGTTGAGCACGTCGAAGCTGCAATGTGGCGGTAGCTCACGACACCAGGTGTGCAGATCGGAGAGTTTGTGCTGAGAGGAGCCCAGGATGCGGGTAAGGGAGGAGAGGGCATTGAAGGTACTTAGTATACGTGCTGGGTCTCCCTCGCTGGCTTGTGCGGCAGAGGAGCCCGGGTGCAATGCTGAAGGATGCTCTTTCCAGTGTTCCCATTCCTCCCAGCCGTCTTCGTCGATAGGTTTGGCCCAGGACGAGGTAGGGGGCAGGTGTGGGGGGTAGGGGGTTAGTGTGCTGATGAGCGTTTCAAGGATGAGGTGGCCGGCCCAGGTGCGGGTGGAGAAGCGGTCGGTCGCGGTAGGGAGGCCAGTTGTGGTGGCTAAGCATCCCGCGTGGCCGTTGAGGAGGTAGGCGGTGGATGTGTGCTTTTGGGAGAGATTTATGAGGGCCATCAGGAGGAGGGCCTGGATGTGCTCGAGTGGGGCTTCGGCGCCGGGGGCGAAGAGAATTGATTGGGCGGCGATGTATAACGTGGCCGCTGTAGTACTCAAGGTGTATGTGAGTGCGTCGTGCTGCAGACTAGCGAGGGCCAACACGGCGTATAGGAGTGCCCGCTTGCTGGCCGGAATGTCCGCCTTTGGTGGGCTCGCCTTTCGCTTTGTCGTGCCCGCGCTGTTGGCGATATGGAAGAAGCGCACAAGGTCGTATTTATCGAGGATTGGGAACCAGACGTGTGTGTAGGCAAAGTAGATATCAAGAAGTGTTCGCGCGTTCTGCGGGAGGGGCGGGTATGGGTCTGTGGCTGTGGCCGCCGTCGTCTCGACGATCGGCGACTCGGAGGTGTATGATAACGGCTGGAAAGATGTGTGTGTTGGTGTCGGTAATATCACTTCCTGTTCGGGAGCGTTGAATTGATGGTCGTCACCGCCCGAATCTAATGGGGTATACAGCGGCGGCGTTACAGCTGCAGCCGGCGGCCGCATCCGTCTCGGGTATGAGGAGGCCGTGGAGGACCCGTGGTCAGTGCCCAGCGGCGTATTCTGTATAAGTGGGAGTGTTTCTCGAGATTTTTGGGCTGTAAGGTCAGGCTGTAGACTCTGCGACTCCTTGACCCAGTCCATCTCTGTGGTTGCTTCGTCGCCGTTGGCCGTAGTTGCTGCTGCTGTCGCGGCCACCGCGGCCACCGCGGCCACCGATGGCCGCCGAGGGTTAGGTGTATCCTCGGGCGGCGGTGGCCTCGCCTCAGAACCCGCAGCCATAGCCCTCACAGCATCCCGGAAGCCATCGTACTCTTCACTAAGCTGTATGGGCCCCATCTCCCCCACCTCTTGTGATCTCCCATCACCCCCCATGCCCGTGCCCGCACCTGTGCCCGTCCTTGTCCCTGTCCCTCCTCCCAAAACACTCTCTTTAATCCCTTCCAGCTCCCTATGCACCACCCCCTCCTTCCATACACCACAAAGCCGCCGCCCCTCCTCCCCATCATCAAACAGCCCAACCCCTCGCCGCTTCACCAGCGCCAGCAGTGCCCCCTCCGCGCCATCGACGCTCTCCACCAGCAGCCCTAGTACCCGCTGTAACAGCTTCACGGAGCGCTCGAGCGCCGAGACGCTGCCCGGAGGGAGACCGCGCTTTCGGGGTTGCGCGCCGTAGGTACAGTTTTGTGAGAGGGTTACGCAGGGGGAGCATGTCGGCGTTTTGCCGTCGCATTTGGCTTTTCGAGAGCGGCATTGTTCGCAGGCGCGGGAGACGCGCATGCGTTTTGGGGGCGGGTCGGGGGTAGTGGTGGGGGTGGGAGCACTCATGGGTGGAAGGTGGGCATAGACGGACGGGGTGCGGCGGGGATGGGCGCGGTCGGGGATTGTAGGAGGGAGCGTGACGGTGGTGATAGTGGCGGTGATACTCGGTAGGTCACGTTTCCAGATTAGTTCCCTGTCTTGAGAGTAGTATATAAAGTACTGTCGTCCCCGTCAATTATGAGGAATGGATGGATGGATGGGTTAGATTATAGTGGACGACGAGCAAAGCAATTGGGTCTTCGAGTAAGCTTGGGACGAGGCTGGCTATGCTTGGGTTCCTTTTCCTTCAACAGTAGGTTCTTGTCTAACGTTTTGCAGAGCAGGCTAGTTTTTGCGGGGAAGTTGTGGGGAAGGCTTGGAACATTACGCTTTACGGGGGGGTGGGGGTGTCGCTGGTTGGTTTGTGATGTGTGCGTGAGGCGAAAGCGCAAAGGGGTGGTGGTGGTGGTGGTGGGGAGACTTCAAGAAGGACTCATGAGAGAATCAATAATAATCAGGGTTTGAGACATCATGGTTATTATTATGGTGGAGGGCTAACTTTGATTTTACGAGTCCTTCTCTTTTCAAGAGAGGAACTATTACTCAATGGCACAGTAATGAAAACAACAAGACAAACTGTCTCGCCCACTCTTGGTATCACTTTTGTAGCTAGGGAGTGGATTAGATGCCGTTGTAGCCACGGTATGTTGATGCCGAGAGCTACGGGGATGTCGTACATACATGAACCTACATCTTGACAGTGTTTACAGTGCATGAAGTTCTCTCTACCGTGTCTCTACGTTTTAGAGGGGGGGGGGGGTATCAATTATATAGTGCACTGTAGCTGTTTGGGGGGGAGGAAGGGGGGGGGGGGTGCATGCTAGAAAAGAGAGAGGAATTGAGAAGAAGGGAGGACATCGCATGTAGATAGATATATACATAGGAGCTTCGCGGTGAGAGTAACTAGAGTAATCAGGACAGAGAGAGAGTACTTACCGATGACATCCCCTATATGCACAACTCATATTCACATGAAAAGTTACCCACCTGAGATAAAGGGAGGGAGTGAGAGTGAGAGAGACCTTCACCCTTACACAACCTTTCCCCATCGTGATACATTCTCGGAATAACCCTCTGTTTAGGGGGAGGGCGGCTATTTTCGGTGAAGTGTAACTGGTTGGTTGTTGGTTGGCTATCCGAACCTTCTGAATGGGTGGGTTGTCCTTTAAGGTTTGGTGTGTTTCTCTCGGCTGTTGCCATACATATCCATCCATCCATCCTCGGCTGAATGTTTACCCGCGGAGATGATGATTCCCAAATATTTTGCTACAGAACGATCGTCGTGACCGGAAAGAGGCCAACAACCCAATTTCTTTGTTGTTGTTTGCATGTGGTAAATTCACAATTCGAGTAAAACTACAGTAGTATCTTCCCCCACAGTCCGGAACCCTATAGTTTGCATTAGCATTAGCATTAGCATTAGCATTAGCATTAGCATTAGCATTAGAATTGGCATTGGCATTGGCATTAGCATTAGCAATTAGCATCAGTATAGCACAGCAGTTGTCGTCGATTTGATACTGCCCTCCCCTCCCTCTTCCCTTTCGCCCCTAAGCCCATGATCCTCTCCCCCTTCTCCCCCAGAGTTGCTTCCCCCGTGTCTCAAACGCCCCCTCACTCCTACTTCACCCCCCTACCCCAGCCCTCTCCCCACAATCTCTTGGGGCCTCAATCCTCAATCTCACTCACCCCCCCCTCACCCCCAACCCCAAACACCCCCCATGTCACTCTTGATCTCCCATACCCTACACCTCCAGCCGCAAGCCCGCACATGCCGCTTCTCATTCTCATGCTCACTATTGATCCACGACGTCCCAACTTGCTGTCTCAAGATCCGAGTCTCCAGCCTTTCCACCCACCATCGGGATGCATCACCCCCGAGCCCATGCTGACATGACTATGCCCGTAACCATAGTCCCCAATCCACAATTATCATCATCCGTAAACCCACACCAAGAGCAGCATCCGTCCTCCGCTACAAGCTTTGTCTCGCCCATATCTCCCCCTACCACTACCAATAGCAGCAGCAGGCCCCCATTCCCGCGGCCTGCCGCCCAACAAAGCATGAAACGTAAGCTCGTGGAGGTCTCTAACCCCGACCATCAACGCGTGCGTTCACCCCTCGCCCCCTCCTCTGTCCCCTCTCTCCGTCATTCACAGTCCCAACAACTCCCACCCCGACCCATGCCTCCCACGCCCTCTCGCCCAACCAGCTACCCACCCAATGCCTCCATCGCTCTCATTGGCCTCCGCGGCGTCGGCAAGTCAACTATCGGCGTCATCGTCTCCTCGACCCTCCGCCGCCGCCTCATTGATGCAGATATGCACTTTATTCAAGTGACCGGCATGGCCGCCGGTCAATATGCGACGGCCCACGGCTGGCCCGCCTACCGCACCAAGGAGGCCGAGATCTTTGCCGACATCCTGAGGGACCACGACACTGGCGCGGTGATTGTGTGCAGCAGTGGGTGTGTGGAGAAGGCAGGGTCCCGCGCACTGCTGAGGAGCTGGATGGAACGGCACCCTGTAGTGCATATCGTTAGGCATGAGAAGGAGGTCGAGGCATATATATCTCCTTCCTCGCCTGGGCCGGCACAGGCAACGCTGAGGCGCTTGGCGGCCAGGAGAGAGCCAATGTATGCGATGTGTAGTAATTTCGAGTTTTATAATATGTGGGATAAGCAGGCGTCTGGCAGCGGAGGATCAGCCCCGTCATCTCCGACACTCAAGAAGGTCGAGCAGGACTTTCTCAGATTGTTGAACTTTGTATTTGGCACTGAAATGGCCCCACTGATCGTCTGGGATCGCGACAGCCCTCATCCGGGATCAGCGGCCGCCAGCACGGCATTGGAAGCTAGATTGTACACATATGCTCTCGTTCTGCCGCCCAACGCCAGTTTCGGGAGAATCGACGACGGTGCAATAGACCTCGAAGAGGTAAGCGCAACAGCAGAGGCATTCGATCTCCGCGTCGACTTTCTCCTGCACTCGGGCATGCCTCAAGGCAGCGACAAAGACGGCCAGAGTTATCTCCGCTTTATCAGCGAGATGTTTGCGTATGTGCGGCGGCAGTCGAGTCTTCCGATTATATACCATGTGGGGACCACCAGCCAGGGCGGCGCCTTCCCCGCGAAACCGGAAGATGCGAGGAGCGAGGATGAGTATTTTGGATTACTGTATCATGGGCTGAGACTCGGGGCAGAGTATCTGGTGGTCGAGTTGCATTATGGGGATCAGAGGATTAGGGAGCTGGTGGCGGCGAAGGGAGCGACCAAGATTATGGGTGTACATCATGAGGCCGTCGGCCCCAATACATCATGGGATAGTCCAGAAAGAACAAAGTCATATGACCGTGCGGCCGCTCTGGGGTGCGATATCGCCCGTTTGAGCCAGAAGGCGACCAGTATATCTGATAACTTTGCGGCCTTGGCCTTCTCATGGAGTATCAAAAAGAAACGAGACGCCAACCCCGCCCTTCCCTCTCTCGTTGCGTTCAATACGGGGAAGCTCGGCCGCATGTCGCGGTTTATGAATAGTGTGCTCTCTCCCGTAACCCACCCGCTCCTGACAGCGCACCAGAAGGCGCAGGGCCATCCAGTTGATGAGGAGGACGCGATCACGCCCAGAGAGGCATTGATAGCGATCCATGCGTGCTCTATGCTCCCCAGGCGACAGTTCTGTATCTTTGGCTCGGCCATTACGCACTCCCTGAGCCCAGCCATGCATAATGCCGCGTACACGGCCTTTGGGCTGCCGCATAACTATAGAGTCCAGCAGGCGGCGAGTATCAATGAGCTTTTGCATATCGTGCAGGATCCAAATTTTGGGGGCGCGTCGATTACGCTACCATTCAAGCTCGAGATCATACCTTTGCTGCACAGCATCAGCGACCATGCCCGTGCCATTGGGGCGGTGAATACGATTGTGCCGATCCATAGTGATAGAGAGGACGGCGGCCATCCGTCTCTGCATGGGGACAACACGGACTGGATCGGTATTCGGACCTGTACATTGCGGTATCTCACCCCCGTTAATGCAATCACAGCCCGCACCTCCGCGCTTGTGGTTGGCGCTGGGGGAATGGCCAGAGCGGCTGTCTATGCCCTTCAGAAGCTCGGTGTCGAGAACATCTTCATCTACGGGCGGTCTGTCCACCGGGCCGCGGACCTAGCACAGTATTTTAACCACCGCTCTCGGAGCAGTTCTCTAGCCGTTCCGAGCCGGGGCTCTCCCTCCGGCGGGCAGGAATCAACACACCCGAGCGGCGCCTCCTCGCCCGTCTGCTCGGGTAGCCGGAGCACAGTAAGAGTCCTCCCGAGCCTGGAAGGTAAATGGCCTGAAGACTTCTGGCTTCCCTCCATCGTCGTCTCCTGTATCCCCGCGCATAGTATCCAAGGCGCCCCACCCGCAAACTTCACCCTCCCCGAATCATGGCTCGGCAGCCCCACCGGCGGCGTCTGCGTCGAGGTATGCATCTTTCACATTCTTTTCCTCCCGCGTCCTCGTGTCCCCGGGCAACCGCTAACATTAGATCTGCGTAAACAGCTAGCGTATAAGCCCCGGGTGACACCGCTTCTACATCAGGTCAGGGCGTTGGCTCATAGAGGGTGGATTGGCGTGGATGGGTTGGAGGTCCTGCCAGAGCAGGGATATGCCCAATTTGAGATGTTTTTGGGCAGGATGGCGCCGAGGAAGGTGATGAGGGACGCGGTGGAGGTGGCATACGAGGAGGCGAGGAGACGGGCGGTGGCGGAGGGAGGGGGGGATGGGGTGGGGGGACCGGCGAGTGAGGGGGAGGTGGGGTGGGTTAGTAGGTAGGTAGGGAATAATGGGAAAGGGTGTATATACTAGTTTCCTCTTTGTTTATTTTTTTTCTTCTTTAGTTCTTTTTTTATATTTGATTTGTGTGCTTTGGAGTATTGTAGGCTTGTAGGATTATATATAAGCGGTTTATGGCTGATATGAATACTACGTACGTATATTATTCAAAATTGTGAGATGCACGAAATTGTCAATGGTGGTATAAGAAATGGTATGACTAACTGGGGTTGTATTGATTATCAGGGTAGAAGGCGAGTGTGATGGGGGAAATTTTCGGGAATGTGGCGTGGTTGAAGTTGGGTGAGGTCAAGCTTAGGCCCGGTCTGATGGGCCGTTCAAGGAGCGTCACGAGAGATCACTCGGTCAGAGTTAGCGTGATAGATGGTGATGGACAATAGTGGTCTCCTGGGTTGTGGTGCAGACTTTGGCATTATGGAAAAGATACAATGTTTTACTTTGGATAAATGTGCGGGTATGGGCTACGGCTTCTATTCCGATATAGAACATGTGTAGGAATTTGTAAGATGACACAAGCAGTACGCATTAGGCCTAGGTAATGTGGAACGAAGAAGTGCGGTGCTAACGAGATTTTGACACTTTGACATCAGAGGCCTATCATTCATGACGGTTCAGGCACAAGGCTTCTCCCACTGATTCATTAACCCCCAAGACCCGTATTTGACAGAGACCAATACCCGTCTCTGCCTAGGGAGAAGGCGAGGGCAGTGCCGAGTGTGGGGCTGTGGAGACTGTTTGTGTGCTCACCATGACTATAGTGATGATTACAATAGTCGGCAACGAGTTATCGAGGTCTTAGCACTGCCTTGTATGCATGTTCTAATTGATGTCACACAAGACTTAAACCTTTTCAGAGGAGAATATAGTCTGTGCTTTTCAGGCAGCTTTTTCAACATATAAATATGATTTTTCTGGGATTAAAACATGCTCATAGCTTTTTTTTTCCCAGCACGATACCACAAGCATGCTCGGATATATCATTTAAAGTATCCCGGAGAAAGCACCGGTTCAGTCAGTCGGTCTGGGACGGCACTGTGTATACTTCCCTTCCATCCTGCCTCCTCATCTCACCATAGATATTTGATGTATATTATTTAAGAATTCAGATCTCGGCCATCTATTATCAAGAATTTGAATTTGCGCCTGATGTAAAGGTTTGATAATGAATTTGCGAATGGAGTTCTGTGTTAGTTATAGTAGTAGCCTGACCGGTACGAAGATAAAATACGTGAGGGAGAAAAGCTTGAACCAAGAAAGATACAACATACATAGGCCGTTAGCGGCTTTACCACAAAAGCTATTCGCAAAACCGGCTACAGGTCCAATGATTTAGATTATGGGAAGGCTGTTCAGGCAAGTTCCAAGCTGTTAATAAACCTAGCAACGTAATGAATTACGGAGAGAGGGTAATGCGTATTCTATTGTTTTCAGAGAACTGCGTATAACCATTCGTGTCAAGACTCTGATAAATACCATAATCTTATTTTTCTAGCGGTTTAGTTTATCGACGGACATTTGAGTAATGTACTACTATACCTTTAATTTAACTATTGCTATTGGCCTTTCCATACCAGGCAGTAGCACCTGTCACAATCCAAAACTCGGGGTTAGTTCAAGCCATATCGTACTCGGCTTTTCCAACCGCCAGAGAGTGAGCTTTCACAATGCGAATCCTTTGCTTGCCTTACTGCTACCAAATCGACAATTATCTAACCATTTCCTTCCGCTATTCCTCTAACAATTCACAATTATTCCGACATTATAAAAAAGAATTGACGATATATTCGGTGAAATACAATCCCGTTCTGACATTTCGTTCGAGTAAAATATTCTATACTATTCTTCAATCAGCTACTACTTCCTTGAAGTTTGGATAGGTATAGAAGTATTGATTTTATGTGATAAGTCATATCATAATTCACAGTAGGGACGTCCTATACATATACTATAATAACTTATAACAGCATTTTACTGTCAAATAGGTAGTTTATTTTTTGAAGCTACAGCTACTCATCAAAAATGTTTGTAATTCAGATTTCATTTGGCTCAGAGTCTAGTTCAAGCCATAAGTCGTTATCTATTGAAAATTTCAAAACCTCAACCTTATAGCAATCAATGTTGCCCAAAACCAATGTCATATATATAATCCTGTTATTTCTAGTCACTAATCCTGGAAAACTATTTGGATACACTCTATTTCCTGAGTCCGAGAGCACAACCTGATTGAACCACGAATACATTTGACCAGTAGCTATACTACGGTCCCTTATTTCTTTCAGTTCCGATACCTCCTCCATTTTCATATTCAACTCCAACTCCACCCCTACTTGCATCTCGACTTTTTACCTCAACCTCTATCTTCATCTCCATATCCACCTCGATTATCTTTCTATTTTCATATTTTAACACTTAGGGCCCGTTTTCACCCCTGTAAACTCCGTTTCAATGATCTTTTTGTTAGGCCTTGATCCTTGGAAATTCCGTTTTGTCTTGTTGCCAAACGGGCCCTTATACTATCTATATATACTCCTAATTCGACCTTTAATACAGCACCTAATTGACTTCCAAATCAACGCCTCAACCAACATCCAAATCAACAGTCAAATCGGTGGCTAGTTCAACGGCTAAATCGACACAATTTGATATCCAAATTGATGTCCAAATCAATACCTAATACGACGCCCAAATCAATATTCAGTTCCACTCCAAACTACAATCCGAGCCAGGCATTAAATCACATTCAAAATCAGGAGATGAACCAGTAGACACAAAATCAAATACCTAATCATGCACTTACTCGAATACCAATACGATTTCACAATTAAGCACCTAATTTAGCAGGTGATTGATGACTTTTGCAGGTACATTTTGCACAATATTCGAATCGAATTATTAGTTGATATAATTGCATACTAATACAGTCGCCATACATGAGAAAAAGTCCCTGGCCGGGATCCACATCGAAGGTGGGAGGGCCCTTTTCCCATTAGCAACCCACAACACAAGGCTTCTATGGCTGCTCAACAAGATAAGCCGATCACCTGTTTTTATTCTTCCAATCATTATACAGACATGACCAAGCGAGGGGCTCTAATTACTTTGCACAACCTCCAGACCTATTTGCCACTGACTGCAGCCGAGATTCAGTAAAAGACCAAGCTCTAGTACGGTAATTGGTTTAATACACAATACCGAGCAAAATGGGAAACAGAATAGGAATAATAAGGACCCATCACCCTACGGCACCAGAAGACCTCGCTTCCAGAAAAAGTTCTAGGCGTCCTCGCAGGTTTGGTGGAGTTCAGCAGCAGACGGCGATTGAGTATGCGACGAGTGACACAGTCCAAAAAAGAAATCCTTGGAGCAGAATAGCAAAAGACCTTCCTTCCTTATAAACAGAATACATGTGGAAATATTTCGAATGCAGCCGGATAGTTCAGGTGTATTCTTGAGTCAAAACCAAAAAACCCCGTGAAAAATCCGCACCCCCCAAATCTTTCCACTAAGAAATGGAAGAAGCAAGATGTAAAGATACAAGATAGTCAACCAGATGAGCCTTCTTTTGATGGTTGGATTTTTATGGAGGAAATTCACTTTATTGTGGGAGAGCATTATTGGTCAGAAAGAGTAATAGATTTGGGGAGTCACAAGTATCATGTTGATTGCATCAATAAAGAATGATCAAGACAAATACAAATTATGATTTGTGGCTTGAGTGTTTAAAACGTTGGATGTTCAGAATGTACATATTTTACTTGGAAGAAGATATAGATGCCAAACGAAAAGTTATACATGATCAATTTGCTCGCCATAATCTGATGGTAGAGGAAGAGGTTGTTTTAGATAGTTATTCAAATTTGTATATTAAGGACATTGTAGATTGAAAACCCTTACTGAGAGGGTAACAACCGTTTGAATTTCTTACAAACCCTTATAAAGTCATAAATAAAATATGAGAAAAGAAGTTTAAAGGGGAAATTGATTGGTTTTGCAACCAGTAGTATGTTTGTAACAATAAACTCTACATTTTCTATTATAAGTTTCAGGACTCAATTATATATAATAAACATAGATCTATCATTTTGATAAAAATAGTGCTGGCTCCCACCAGACCAAATTCCTCAAAAATCATCATATTGTCAATAATAATAATAATAATAATGAAAGCAATTGAGTATCATTCTCTTCTGAGTTTCAACCCGAGTGAATGATTTTGAAACTACATCTGTGTCGAAAATTTTGTTAGAAAATTATTTCTTATTACTAAAGAAGCTATTCAAATACCATAGATAGTGGTATTGAAATATATAAAGTAAAGAGAAAGTATAAATAAGAGACACTGTAATATAATCAGGGAGAAAAAAACAAAAAACTATTACTATATTAATAATAAAAATAAAATAACAAATGAAGCTAAAATCAAAAGTAATACAAAATAAAAAAAAGCACAATTGAATGTACGATCAAAGCTTATGGAATTTTAATACATGTTGTTATATCATATCAAAATAGAACCTGTAGGTAGATATTATGGACCAATCACATCAGCCTCGAGTTAGACTCGTTTCATTATCAAATACACAGATTCAAAATAGAATTGTTGAGTAAGGATGTGTTAATCGGTATTATGGTTTCTTGATTGGTATCTGACTGCATGAAGCATTAGTATAACGTAGTTTTTCCTTATATATATTTCTCTCTTCCTTGTACTTTTCTCTTCATCGTAATATGATGATAATCATTAGTATTTTACGGGTTTCGATTGAGTGAGAAGAGTTATTGGATCTCATATTATATACATAGTCATTACTATTCTTCCTTTACTTTGTTTCTTTTCTCCTCTATTCAACTTCTTCTTATTGCTATCATGGTGCAAAGAGGAGTTGAGTACAGTGGTCAAATTATGGAAAGAGTTTTGTAGAAGTAGGAAAGAAGACAGAGGAGAGACAGAAATAGACGAGAGCAAAGACTTGGATAGAGAATGGAGGGACTTGGATAGGGAAGGGGAGGAGGGGGAAGAGTAAATTGCATCAGAATTTTTAACTTGTTTTATTCCTTCATTTTCCTATGTAGTAGAGGAGAAGGTGAGAGAGGTGAGGAAACCCAATTGTATAGGGAGTTGTTTTAGTGCCATAACTGTAAGGTTGCATGTACATAATGAATAAAAAAAAAAACTTTTTTTTTGTTATTGCCAGTATTTAGTTTGAATTTATTTTGTAGTTTCTTCCTGTTATCGGTGTCAAGTCTAACCTTTTAGTGCCGAATTTTCTGTTCACGATAGTATCAAGTCCGTTCCCTTATTCCGAATCCCTCATGAGCATACCCTTGATCATTCCGTTTCACCTATCCATTTTCACTCCTGATCATATGGGGAAGATATATAACAAAGAAATATTATATCTGTAAAGTAAACTGAATCCAAGTAGGTAACTCAAATCTCAAAATATTACACTATTCAAATCAAGAAAAGGTGCTCGTACTAATCTGTAATTACTTTTGTATCATCACTCTTTTCACTAATTAGATCAATCTAATATTAATCTGTAAATGAATCTTGCAAACAGTAAAAATCTTTCTACAAAGTGATATATTTGTCCAAATTATAATATATCAGCAGAATTTTAGTACAATTAGGATTAATGTAGGCCAATAATATCATATTTGACGTGATTTTTTCAACATCTTCTGATACTTTCACTTTCTCTATTTCATTATCCATAGTTCGAACTACTTCAACTCCTTCACTTTCATCAACTGCATTTTCAGCGTCATGCCTAATACTTAAAACACCTTGTAGCATTTCCCAATAAGGAGAATTTGAACATGTAAAAAAAAGCCTAACCATTCTGCTATCGTAACATAGAAGTCATTAACATAAATTTAAATTGTAAATTAAAATTTATTCTAGAGAAAAGAAAGCAGAAAATGAATTGATAAAATCCATTCTTTGTCAGTAATATTGAATATAATTATAACTTTTAAATTTTAATACACTTTAAGGTTTTGTAGTTTAACAAAACAAAAAATAATTATAGTTAAGGTATAAAATGTTAATATAAGATAAAACTCAAGAAAAATAATTTTTGATTCCATTAAAATAAAGTAAAAGTATTTAATTACTTTTAATGGAAAACAGTTAAATGAAAATATTGATACACTACATTATTCACAAGAAATATTCCAAGTGATAATTTAATAATCATAACATATTAATTATTTTTCTATATATGTTTATTTTATCATTCTCAACATATTAAAAATTGAAATCAAATCATTATATAAACGGAAATATATTATGACTCCAACGATATTATCAATCAAGCTTACATTATGTAAAACAATCCTACACACCCCTTTTTTATATGATTGGAAATTCACAGAGGCAGTGCAACATTCATTTCGGTTTTAGTTACCGAATCAAGTAAAGATTAACCCTGTTTCAGGGAAAAAATTTTCACACATGAGTCAACTGTCTTAAATCCTTGCCACGAATAATATTGGTTGCCACACTATAAAATAATAATAAATATTAACAATCACAAGGCAATCAACTATATAAGTAACGCAAATATCCTCGCAAAAAGTTCTAATTTCAGTCTTACTTCACATTCTGCAATTCTCGATATTCTGACTATACTTTTTATGGTTTTTCTTGCTAAAATTGAACCTTAAATCGCAATATTTACTTCAATTCAATATATCAATACCGATATATTTCGGCCGTTCTCTATATCCTCAATGAATTCTACAAATTCACTCACCTTCAATCCTACCAGAATTACAAATTCAACAAAATTACAAAACCGCGATAATACACCTTCAATATCGGAACTTTTGTCTATAATACCGACATGGCTTGCAGTTATTGTCACCGTTATTGGTTTATATCAAACTTATAAGTATTATAAACGGTCCCAAAATGTTTGTCAATACTTTTCATTCCATAGAAAATGATTGTTGACTTTTTTAGAATTCTTCCCAAACTATGCAAGAGAATGTTACAAACACAAACAATCTTTACTTGACAAATATCACCATCAACAACATTCACCTCTCAAACACAGCTGAGCTTAATCATGGAAATTCCCGGATTCTTGAGGAAGAGGTTTAAAGTATTAGTCTGTTTCTGTGTATTGTATACTCATGTTTACTTGGGAGCGATTTTCCTTTTTTGAAAGCTTTCTATTGTTATTTCGAGGTTTATTCGACACCTGATATCAGCGTTACTCAAACGCGGGTTTTCCTTTGCTCAACTCTTCATTTTCCCTTTCCTGATCAGTGTCATCCCTGCTGGGGTTCTTTCGCTACATGATTTTATTCCGTCTTTTTCTCTTTAAAAATCAGTGTTGATGGTATAATTCCTTTTTTGAATATGAGATATTGATATCGTTTCTCGCATTTTCTGTGATGTCGCGAACGCGCGAAAGCTCGAGTTGTTGCCGCCCGCCGGCTGGTTTACCACACGCAGTTCATTTCTCGCGACGCATAGCATCAAGTATCAGGATCAGCAACCCAAACATGAAAGCCAGAGTATCGAGGATAGAATCCTTGATACTACCTCCCTTGTGTCGCATCTAGTTCAAAAGGTTACCGATCGCTTAATACTCGTCCGCTGAATACTTCCTGACTAGCCAAAATTGAATAAACCTAATTCTCCACAAACCAGCGTCACTAATCGATATCTTGGACCGAATTCGATACCATTCGATCAAACGGCTCTGACTGTTTTAGCCAATTAATACGGTAAGGTTCTTAGATCATAACGGCGAGGGACAACCTCGACGTCGCCCCGTCGCCCCGTTTTATGTATTATCACTCCTAGCCTCTACCGCCACAGAATTGGTTTAGCGAGGCAAGCCAGCTTGACGGGCTACAGCGAGAGGTAAGATTACTGCAGAAACAGGGTCTACAAACGGGGGTTTCTATGGCTGGTTAAGGCAATAGGACTCCTCTCATCATTCTACTTCTCGCTGTTTGATCTTGCAGGGCGCACGTATGATCAGGTAAACGAGCTTGATTCATGTATGGGGGGGAATGCCGAATTACGATAAAACTCGACGTTGCGACCAACTACTCTCGCCCAGATAACCCCTGGCATACTCTCATCAGTGAGTCTAGAACTTAGGGCCCGTTCGGTTGACACTGATCTGCTTGCAATCTATGGATTCGATCCAAAACCTCTGGAGGTATGGTGGAAGAAGCTCTGTACGGGTAGCTTGTCAACCGTGCATAAACCACCCCTTTCATAGTAGCAACGGACTTTTATTCTGTTTGGTAGGCCAAAAGTGAGGGGTGTGAGCAGGGTTGACATACTGCCCCTACAAGGCTTCTTCCACCATAATTGTTCTATAAGAGACTTTGCGCAAATGGGGCCAGCTCCATATTCTGATTATCTAATTGGCTGGTGATGTGATCGGCACCAATCAGGTTTTCGGAAAATGGAGCTGGCTCCATTTGCGCAAAGTCTCTAATAGGCCCAATCCATATATTTTCGTGTTAACCGAACGGGCCCCAAATGAATGCCAAGGACGGTACTAGTAAAAGAAAATAAGAGTTACGTAAGCGTTTGCCTAAGTTATCCTTGGACGCGAGTATTGCTCGTGGCGATCCCCCGCGATTTATTTTTTGATCCAATGATCATCGATCGTTGGGGCGCCGAGGCGTCGCCCCTGGGCAGGCTGCAACCACTTTCACCTTCTTAAAAAGCGGCAAAGAGGATACTTTACTTAACAACAACAATGTGAAACTAAAATTGAAGAAATTGAAGAACAAGATTGATTAGGAAATCAACTCTGGCCACCTTGTCCAAAAGAATTATGTGCACATCTTTATCAGAACTAGTCCTTTCCTAGAGGATGTTGTTGAATTATGCCCCCACAAAAACTGGTCGCCTCCGATACCTGTGTGAGTTTGTGAGTTTATGGGCTTTCGGGCCATCGTAAGCTAGTACTCGCCCTCTAATTAGAACCCGAAAATGCCAATGACATGGCAGGAGTTATTTGTACGGAGTGGCGCTGACCTGTCCTACAATATCACATTTTGCATTTTCTGGTTGTAGGCGAGTATCATGCATCAATTAATATCACCTTAGTCTTGGTGGCGTATAATATCCGATTCTGCCCCTCTCAGGGATTTTGGCCGCGTCATAATAGGCGAGGCATAATTTAGAGCGATGATGAAACCCAAAATGGGCATCAAGTTTTATTTGTTATTCGGGCCCCTGGCCCATGCACAGCCACGTTTTGAGGGGGATCCACTAGATTCCTACTTGTACCAGCCTTAAGGCGTACGCGGACAATGATCAAAACACTAGATAACACTGTAAATCACATCCTTTAGCTCGTAGAGCAGTTTCGGTTGATTACATATCACCTAGTCTTCTTCGACGGCTCAAGAAACTACCTTGTGCTCGATAATCCTCTCTTGATATCACACGATTGATTTCTCGTGTGATTTAATGCTTTGGGGGCGTATCTAACCGGGAAGTATGTACTGTTGACTCTCCTGATAGGGCTTCGAAGCATAGCTACGAAGCCCGAGTTTATATTTTCTAGCTTTTCCTACTTCTTCCACGAGATGAGATCGCTCAACAGCTCTTCGCTTGGTAAAGAACGTGGAATCCAAAGTGAATACGTAGGTATACGTATACGTGTGATTTGCGTGGACTGTCTAGCACCTGCCGACAGTGCCGTCTAATCCCCAAGCTTGGATGCACGACTCCATGGATTACCGGTGACATTAGCGAAGTTAGGCTTATTTTTCGCAATGTTTTCGCTCGCGTAGAGGTCTACGGGGGGTAGTTTGTTTTTTCAGTTCTGTGGGAGGTAACTTTGTGGCTGTTTACGTATCAACATTCAACCGGAACCGAGACCGAGTGACACATCGTGACCTATCCTTTTTTGGATTGCTGCAACGAGACTACACTAGATCGAAACAAGTTTTGGTGCTGGGACCTGCCAAGAAATACCGGCTATCGTTAAACAACCAACGGAGAATCAATTTTGATTTCAAAAGCTCTTCATAGAGCTGTGGGCCCTCTCTTTTCGCATCTATCTATGAACTGTTTCTATATTTGAGTGAGAATGGGCGTGAATTAAACAATTAAATGTGGAGTACTGGGGTGTTGATTCTCCCCTAAGCTGTTAGTAAAATGCTGACTCCTAGAAAAAATTAAAAGTTGGTGGCTTTTGCTAACAAATCTTGTAATCTCCCTGAGTAGATAATTGATCTCTCATACAAATTCCTAGTCTCTATTATGCGGGGGTTAGCATCAACAGCATAAGGGATAGGCGGCGTCAACCATATGCGACTTTAGATCCACATCCATAAGCGAAACTAGTAGGACATACCGTTATTTCTCGAGAAATTCCACTATCCCCGCCCTGCTAAATCTTTTAATTCCGGGTGAGAAGAAGTGTGTCTCTGCACGAATCCGTGAAGTTTAATTCGCCAATTCGCCCTGGTTCGGACTTACCACATATAAATACGGAGATAGTGGATTATTCGAGAATTAACGGTATCTCGGATCAGTCCCCGATGGGTTCGTATTTCGATTTGATGAGAGGAATTGTGGTACTGGGTTAGGGTTATTTACATACATGCCGTGTCAACCGAACCCCGCAGTCTTTATGCCAACCAAGAACCAAGCTTTCTTTTACAGGGCAATATCCGGAAAAACCATGGCTTCCCCACTCCCAGGCAACAACAACATTATCCTTTATTACATTCCAGAACTTACCCCTACTTCGGAAGCAGGAGCCGCGGACTCGGGAGGAATCTTGGCGAGTCGCGAAAGGTAGCCTCGGAGTATTTTGAACCGCCGGGAATCAAACCGCAACGAGATGCGGGGGAACCACAGTCACAAGGGGGGGGGGGGGCTTAAGGGCTTAAGGAGATGTATCCTAGCGCTCCATAGTCTACTCTACACATGTACATTGGTAAGCACGAAATTGCAGGCCTCTTCGTCAGAGGTAGAGTTGGGACTAATTGTAAGCTTACTTGGCATAGACTTTCTGAGGTTTTTGTCAGCTGTCTGTCCGAGCGCAGGGTTAGGGGTTAATCTATGTGATACTCCCAAGGGTCTCATTACGGTATGAACGCCGTACAGTTGCGTACAGTTGCAGCACTCAAAACATATAGGGCTGTTACTATCAACTGCAATGAGTAATGAGTAATGAGCATCGGTACCCTCCTCGTGCAAATAGAAGCAATACCGAAGGGGTGATAACTCCTCCCCCCCCCCTCCACACACAAAAACTAGCTGAGAAGAGATGCCCAGCCCTCCCCCACAGTTTCGGAACACGGTTAACAGTGCCGAACTGGTTCAATTGGGACCGAGGGATCCAGGGCCCTATTAGAGTGTTTTAGTTGATCCCTGTCGTTCATAATTCGCCATACAAAATTATCATTTTTCAGCAGTGCATGTATGGCGGAAAAATGAAAATTGGCATCAACTAAAACACTCTATTGTTCCTGCAGATAAATCCCGTTGTTACCTTGGTATGTACATACTAGCTCCCCAGGGATCTAACTATAGAGCTAACTAGACTAGCAGTAGGATTAACCCTTGGCTGTTGGAGAAACTCAATACCTCTCCCCAGGACCAGGCCTCGAGAGGAATTAAACTGACATCCCTTCATCAACCTCCCCTGACATGTACCTGCAGAATCTCGCCATCATGGCATCCGAGCTAGCTGGCGTTTGATGGAAAATAGGACAAATTGAATCTGTATAAGAGCACCATCAATACCCTCACTATCAATACTCAGACCTACATAGTTCCCTACAGATCGCATCATACCGACCTACGCGCTACCATTGCGTCATCCATTCTTTCTAAGCATGCTTCTCAAATCGCTCTTTGGCGCTGCTGCGCTCTTCTGCTCTTCTGCACTCGCTGCCTTTGGCGTCACTGACTCTGGCACCCAACTCACGGTCGATACCAATGGTGGACTTGTGTTCAAGGTCAACAAGAGCACTGGTGACATCATCTCCCTGGTTTACAATGGGGTCGAGTGTCAGGACTCCTCCAAGTTCTCGCACATCAGCTCTGGGCTTGGGAGTGACAATGTTGTTGCCACTACATCGGGAAACTACATCAAGATCACTGTCACCACTGACACACTGATCCACTACTACATTGCCAAGGTGAGTCTGCTTCAGTGAGTGATATTACGATTCTAAAGCTCCCGCACCTAACCGCCTTTCTAGTCTGGTGACCCAATTGTCTACATGGCAACCTACATCACGGCCGAGCCCACCGTCGGTGAGCTCCGCTTCATTGCCCGCCTCAAGAAGTCCGCCCTCCCCAACGGCGTCACCTACTCTGATGTCGAAGACGGTACCGTTGTCGAAGGTTCAGATGTCTTCCTTGTTGACGGTCAAACTCGCTCCAAGTTCTACTCCAGCAAGCGCTTCATTGAGGACCAGGTCCATTGTGTCACCGGGTCCAGCGTCGCGGCCTGCATGGTCATCCCCGGATACTCATACGAGAGCTCCTCCGGCGGCCCCTTCTTCCGTGATATCGATAACCAGGGATCCGCCCAACAGGAACTGTACTTTTACATGAACTCCAATCACGTCCAGACAGAGGCTTACCGTATGGGTCTACACGGTCCTTATGGACTTGTCTTCACCACCGGTTCCACGGCCTCATCAACTCTCGACTTCAGCTTTTTCAGTTCTCTCTCCATCACTGGATTCGTACCCGTCAGCAGCCGCGGATATGTTTCCGGCACCGTCTCAGGTGTCACCTCTGATGGTGTTGTCCACTGGAAGAACTCTGCCGCTCAATATTGGACCCAGAGCACTGGCTCTTTTACCTCTCCAGCCATGAAGCCCGGTACCTATGATATGATCCTCTATAGCGGTGAATATCAGGTTGCGTCCACCACCGTTACCGTCACTGCCGGTTCAACAACTAGCAAGTCCATCACCGCCACTGCCGGCACTGCTTCGGTCGTTTTCCGTATTGGCGCTGTCGACGGCCGTCCAACTGGTTTCAAGAACGCCGCGAACCAGCTTATCATGCACCCCTCAGACTCCCGCATGTCCTCGTGGTCGGCAGCAACTTTCACCTGGGGATCCAGCTCAACTGCTGACTTCCCAATGGCCCAGGTCAAGACCGTCAACGACCCCACCACCATCAAGGTGACCCTGACTGCGGCTCAGATCACCGCCGCTAGAACCCTAAAGATCTACACTACCCTTTCCTTCGCCGGTGGTAGACCGAGTGTTGTCTTCAACAGCTACACCGCTACCACCCCCGCAGCACCAACAAAGATCGATAGCAGAGGCTTCACCAGAGGTGCCTACAGGGGTTATGGGGAGGTTTATGAGTTCCCAATTTCCACATCGAACTTGATTGCGGGTGTCAACACGATCCAGATTAGCTGCGCCAGCGGAAGCTCTGGGGACACCTACTTGAACCCCAACTTTATCTATGATTCGATAGAGTTTTTTTAGAGCGTGTGGGAAGTGTTTATAGGGGTCATGAATACATGTAGTTGGTAATTTAAATATTTTGAATATTGTTAATTTTACTGCGATAGTATAATTATGAGCTCTGAGTGAATTGCGCTTGAAAGGAATTGAGTGGGTGAATTATGAGGGATGAACTGGGTAACAAATGCTTTACAATAACCGGTAAATTATGGCCAATAGTAAATTCTCAAATAAAAAACCTTGCCGTGTGCCAAGAAGAAACGTGCTCAAAACGGGGTCTGCCAAGGTATGGTGTAAGAAGCTCTGTAGAAGGGTCTGGGGTTTAGTGAGTGAACAGATCCTCACCTATTAACACCCTATTTAATTCACTCACTTAATGCCAGAGCCTTGTATGTACAGGTAGCTTATCAAATAGTAGCAAAGGACTTTTATTTTGTTTGGTAGGCCAAAAGTGAGAGGTGTGAGCAGGGTTGACATGCTAACCCCCCCCCCCCCCTCAAGGCTGCTTCCACCATATGCCCAATTACGCCTAACGGCGCCAAGCAATTGCAGTGTTATGGCGCCGGAATCTAAAGCCCACACCTCGTTTCAAATCCCCAAGCTTTTCACCACGACACAAAGAGTGTAAACAAAAACCATTAATAAAGATGACCTATGCCCTGGTGAAAATGGTTTTGTTTCTCTAAAAATATGCGTTACTGTTGAGGAGTACCGCCAAATCTGGTGAGTAAGCCCATGGGCTTGAAGCAAAGTATTGGTAGGAAAGAAGGGAATTAGTGCTCTTTGATTGGCCCAAGTCGCGGGAAGATGCATAGATCACTCCCACTACTTTACTTTTAAGCCATGGGCTTACTCGCCAGAAATGGAGGTAGGCTAGTTTATCGATTTATTGTCGCCAAGACCACTCAAGACCACCTGGAACAGTTCCTATCAATGCTCCTCGCTCTAGGTCTCTTGCAATTGGGCCTTTGAGATGATGCATATGGAAACACGATACGGACTGAGCATGAAGTGTTGTGGCCTATTGATCCTCTCCCATATTTTTCGGGCAACAGATCCCGCCACTCTAGCATATTTGAGAGGTGCTAGCTTGATGATTCGGGAACTCTGGACAGGAGGGAAACCTACTCGTACAATAGGGCACGAATCATAATATAGAATCTTATGCACTCTGTATGTGTGTATATCTTTGAGGCGCCTCGAAGAGTCTCCGCAAGGCTACAGGATAGGTTTTCGTACACGGATCTCAGGTGCGAAGGGGTTTGAGCGCCGAAAAACGCCTGCTGTTTGATATGTTCCCGAGGTCTGAAACATGACAACCGAGTCCGCACCTGAGGGACGGGCGGGGTAGGGGGGTTGGATACCTGCCTACTATGTTAGTGTTGACGATACGCCATGTGTATTCTCTAAATGATTAGTATAAAGTTGCACTCCCTGTGTCATTAGGTATAGCTGATATACCCAAATATACGTAAGTTTTGGTGGAGAAAGAGAGCAAGAGACCCAAGATATGAAATCATGGGATAGTAAGGTGTAGCTGTACTTATGTACTATCGCTCGGAAGTCTGGGCTGTCCTATTGGGTAGGCCAGCTGCAGGGAAGCCAGACGGAGGCGGATATGTTCTTAATATTTTATATACGCCCCTGTCCCAACCCTAGATCTAGAGCCTAAAGTAACTACAAGCCTCCGGAGAATCTATGTTCCTGATAATTAGTACTAACGGGGGTTGTGCCTAGCAACCAGGGTGGTTACTTAGTACTACTTACTCAACCCTACCTACATAGTTTACATAAAGAGCTTGACATATCCCTCCTTTTGGTGGTGGGTGAGAATTCAAACATTTTTAGTCTCACGCTTTAACTGTGATAGGCAGCGGAGAAGATCAAAGCCTTTTAGTGGATATGCTTAAAGGACTGCGCGTGTAGATTTATGTCTGTCCAAGAATCTAAAAAGGAGGGGGTGGACGGCTATGCAAAGGATCCTTCTGGGAGATGCCACGAAACATCCAAAATGCCAAGGTCTACCTGGTTGCATGCTCGCGTCTATTGGTAGACCATGAGCGCTAAATGCTCGTTCCCTGCACGTACATAATAGCTGCCTGCTGGCCTGGCGTGGTCACACAATCTCGGGCCTCAGCTCGACGACAGTAGATAACACTTGCTCGACAATTCTCCCCCTTCTACTCCTTTCCACCTTCTCAAATAACTAGGTCGAAGTTGAGTGCTATGAAATGGGGCACGACGATAGATATCAAACACCCTTTTTGCAGAACTACATTGAGGAGGGGGGAGACCAATACGATCGGCCCCCTACCCCATCCTCACCATACCGGACCCACCCCGACCATCCAGACCACGGCACGAGACATCAAGATGGAAATCGCGTCGCTGATTCCGGGGGGGGATTGGGGCCTATGACGAGTAGGTATCACCGTTCCAGGCTTCCTGTGACCATCAACTAACACCTGTTTCAGCGCAGGATAATTCAAGAAGGAAGCGTCGATTTTGGTATCAGATCAAAGACTCTTCTGGGAGTAGTTGTGCTGGACGCGTGGAGAATGAGAGGAGATATGTTGAAAGCGATCTCACCCAAGAAAAGATAAATCGTATCCATAAACATTTGTGGTGGGTTGGTCGTCCAGGAAACATACGACCACTCCATCATCAGAAAGCCATGTTCCGGGATGTCATCGTGACGGAGAGGTCATATTTACACCTGGTCTGGTTTGAGAATAATATTTTTCTCAAGCCGCTGCCGGAATATCTCCTTGACCGAAAATACTTTGAGGAGATTATTTGCCCCGACCCGGATCTTTATAAATTGGCCTGTGGGTTCCTTTACAGCTATTCGAAACTCATTGTACACAGGAGCGACCACAAGATCGCCGAGGAGCATGACTTGATACCGGAGTGGATGGACTGGGTGACTTGGTGCGAATTTTCAAAGGAGATTAAAAAATCAGTAACTATTCCTACAGTCAACAAGAGGTACCGATACGGGGAGCTACGACTCAGAAGATTGAACCATGTTTATAGGTTTTGTAAGTTAAAGCCGAGAGGATTTTATAGTTTGGATAGGGGGTACAACAGTTTCTTTAGGCGAAACTTCGGGTGGTTGGTGGGGCTGTTCGCGTTCTTAACAATCATCTTGACAGGGATGCAAGTCGTGTTGGCGACCCCTCAGGGGCAAGAAGGGCAAAATACTGGGCTATTTCGACACGTGAGCTATGTATTCGGGGTGGTATCTATTGTTATACCAGTTGTGGTGACGGGTACGGCGTTGGGGTTATTTTTTGTTTTGTTTTGGTGGAATGTTAGGGTTACTTTATTACATAGGAGGAAAAAGCGGGAGGAGAGGTTGTCAGGGTGTATAGCCTAAAAATACTTTGTCCATTTTGTACTGCCAATGTACTGGAATCTTCAATTCTATCTCATTAGAAAAGATTGGAACTTTTGTATCAAATAATAATTTTCTACAGTCCAGATATTAAGATTAATTGCTCAGCAATGAATCTAGCCAGCTTTAATGATCACCCGGTCAAGATTTAGAATTTTCAAAAAAATATCATACCATTGACTCCCGGCCGGTCGTGGGAACAGACTTAGGAGGAAATCAATTCTCTACCTTTGTGGTCAGCTTTACACACATGAATAGGGCCAGAGTTGGAAGGATTTTTTTTGTTTTATTTCTTTGTAGAACGGGAGATATCCCTCAAGATAACATGTAGGCTCGCGTTTGGGGGTACGTCGAAGTTGGGGGAACGCGAAACAAGGATTGCGTTGCAACGTCGAGTTCCAGCGCAGTTCGGCATTTACCCAAACGCGAGTGGTAACTATGATTAAGAGTCCAAGCCTCGATTCTTTCTTCTTTCTTTCTTTCCTTCTTTCCTTCTACTTTATATGTACGCAACCTGACAGCTATTCCATTCAACTAACTCCACTCTTCCTCCAACCTTGCCTCTTTCCCACCCTGCCAACCAAAAGTGAAGCAAAATGGAAAAATGAGATGAACTAGTTGTATGACTCGTAGAAATCATCACCTCGTGAAAAAAATGGGATTCAGGGAAAGGTGATATTGCACGTCCCAGATGACCACGGATGTGACGGAGCCTGTAGTGAACACGGAGAGATTTTGTCACTTATTCGAAACAAATAGAAACGTATTAATTATGGATTACAAGTGAAATTTAGGAACAAACTATTACTATAGATCGAACTTTTGGCTCTTATCTCAGTAATTCCTGTTGTCCACCTTTTTTTTCGAAGCTCGCCGCAATGGTATATGAGGTTATATAATTATAACGCTGTCCTCACCGCTCAAACCTACGGAAATTTACACATTGATTTAATATCTTGTGGGTATATTTAGAGTTTTAAGTGTTTTTCTTATTATCTGTTCTATACTCATAATAAAACTAGACTGTAGAGAATCATATTCATTCTCATACAAGTCAGACTTTATAATTAATTCAATAAGCTTCAAAAACCCACGCATCTGTAATAAATAGATATAGTGTTTTCAGTTCTAATCTGTTTTGATATTAAATAGACTTCAACTATGTCCTATTCTTACTCGTTTGCATCCCTTTTAACGACATTTATGATAGGGAAAACATTGTTGTTTCTTATTTACAATGGATTGGTACAATCTTTGATCTTAGCATATCATTCCTTAATTTCTCTAACTATTCGGGGGTGGATTTGTCTCTAGTTTTATGTTGGCATAATGGTTAATTTATGGCTTTGCTAAATAGTAATATTAATTAAATCTCGTACACTTGTTAAGCTATACTTTTGGCATTTGACATAATATGGACTTCTTATTTTACCTTATCTCTATAATCCTTTGGATTTTTTTATTTTGCTTTTCTGCAGGCCTACCCCGTTCAAGTATATGTGCTGGGTCTTTTATGCATATGTTATTGTTTGTACTCGCGTGTCAATTAAGCCCTGAGAATTTTGGGTTTCAACGGCCTTCCAAAAAGATCATGAAAATTGACGTTGCAACGAGCGATCATGGCCATCTCTATCACGAGCTTTTACAAGGCTCTGGCATTAAGTCAGTGAACTAACTAGGGTGTTGATAGGTGAGGATCTGTTCACTCACTAAATCCCAGACCCTTGTACTGAACGCCTGAGTACTGAACGTCTGAGTAATTGGACATCATAATTCATACTTAGAAGCACATTGACATGATTTAAAACAAGCACAAAAAGTAAAATAGTGATGCTAGAAGTTGATTACATCCATAGTCGATTTCACTATCCTTCTTCGCCTTGGTACCGAGTTGTTTTTAACGGTTGCATATAATACTTTAATAAATACAAAGTTTGTATGCATTAACAGCATGCATCAATTAACGAGTCTCAAGATTGATAAATGAAATTTACTCCACAGAGTAGTCGGCAGGCATGGACCCTTGAAGGTGAACCCCGGTATCTTGTCGGCCATTTTTGGTATGGGGTGGTGGGTTGTCGCGTCGTCCTATGACTGCTACATGTAATACCTACCCGCATGCGCATATGCTTAAAGCTCATGCCGCCTATCGGATCTACAGGCGCCAGCTTTATTTGAACCGACAAGTGTGCTACAGCAGAAACCCTTTACAGCAGAAGCCTTTCACGAAAACTCGCATACAAGGCTCTGGCATTAAGTGCGAAAAATGCCAGTTCGCCTGCAACCGTTACTTTTTGCTCTAAATTGATTATTGGCCTATGTGACCTCTACTGACATTCAAAGACTTTTTCTAGTTGGCCTATCCATCTGTTGTCTCGCAAAGAATTTTCTCCGATATTGCAGCACCTAATACATGGAAAAACACTGGTCCCGATAAAAATGTCCCCTGACGAAGTCTCTAATCTAAACCTTGCAATTTGGGGTGTTCGGACTATCGCGGGTGGGTACATCAAATCATGGCTGCCTCTACGAGCTGTCCCGAAGATTTTATTGGCCACGTGACCATCTATTGCTATGAAACTAGGGGAATTAGATTGTAGAGTAGGTACTCTACGTATGTCACGTATGGCTTACATACAAGATATATCTACGAATTCCATAAATGATTGTACTTTATGCCCTGGCCATGCATTAGCGCCTGAAATTTAAGTGTGTGATCGGGGTAAGCAGCTGCAGCCCCTAGAATAGTTGGTGCCATATGGTTTGCAGGTGCATGCGAGGGGGATTTCACAAAGTGTTTCAAAACACAAATTGCAAGGACATCCCGCCCTGTATGATATTGAAGGGAAACTAGTATAGATAATAATTCTTTTAACTATATATATATGGATAGCGTGTGTATATATATATATACACTCTACCCTGATGAAGGTTGAAGATGCCTCTGATCTGCAACTATTCAATAATGCGGGCCATAGTTATGATAATTTTTATGATGATTCTCAAGCGGAGGAGCAAGCGTTCGTAGCGGGGCCGGTGGCGTAATACAATGATCCATATGGCCGACTAAGGCAGTTAATCCGGCAGGACAGAGTGATTGCAGCCGTGTGTTCATCAAGGATCGGGAGGATCAATGATATACATAACTGCCAATCCTCTTTTCGTTCCCTTTATTCCGACTGGAATTAGGGAATGGGTGGGTAAGCATGAATACTAGTACAGTACTGTCCCTATGATAGAACTAGAAAATGCGAGTGACGGATTTAAGCAAACTATGTGTATAGAGTAGTGCTGATTACCCATACTCTTCTAGATGGCAGGATTCAATGGCAAGTCCTTCTTTTGACAGACGGAAGTAACATGCTACCGCCAGGTCTGGAGAATTGTCTACGAGACAATAGGGTCAGGTTTAGGCAAAATAAATGAAGCATTTGATTGTTAATACATGAGTTTGTTGCGTGCACGTAGATAATCCCTGCTGTCTCGCAACGGATTATCTCAGATTCTATGACACCTTGATATATACCACGGGCCTGAGAAACTACAGGGCACCCAAACCCACAAACAAGCGGTGACAGGGACTGGAGATATTATAAGGTGGAGTTTATCAGCTTAAGTCGCAGAATGCATATGCAAAAAGATTCTAATTGCGCGGAAGAAATAGCTGAAAATGATCCCTCATGTCGACGCCGGCGATAGTTGCCCAAAATTGTGTTGGTGGACGGTGCCATGGTCGGTCAGTTCGCGGTCTGGTCCCTGAGGGTGGTTTTGGTTGAGGTGTTTAAAGGGCCGGAGATAGGGTTAAAAGGATTTCCGGATCAGCTTATGGGTTTTAAGGCCTATATCTACATCCTCAGGGATTAGAATATTTGTCCGGTTCAACCAATGTTTCCTTGGTTAAGCTTAAATTTGCAATTAATTATACATATTATGATCCACATGGGCTAGGAGTGTGACAATGCCATCAAAGGCTTTGATCGTGAGTTGTGAATGCTCAAGATGCCAGAGTACCTATTTGGCCCGTTACATCATATCAACTAGGATTACGTCGTACATGCCTCTCTGGGCACTCTTGTCATTGGAGCCCTTGGTCGTTTGTGGCTTTCGGCCGTATTGTGCTGGCAGAGTGTGATTCGCCGCGTGGTATGGATAGTCTTGAATACTCATCAATATGGCTTAATAGATTATTGAACAATAAAGAGAACCTACGAAGGGGACATTAGTTATAATAGTGGACGTTGTGGGCTGGCTAGTGTAGAAAGTCTCTCTAAAGCACGGATGGAACGACGGTCGATCGGACAGTAGAATTAAACTTGAGTATATTATGAGTGACGCTTAAGTTATCGTCGTTGTCAAGGACAAGTGAAGATCTAACTATAGTGTGCTGCCCCAGGAACACCTGTCCCATTCTACAATATTACACGTCCCCTTAGCGCAAGCGAGTAGCATGCCTGACAGCGTGTACTCTTGGGGTGATTGGGAGAATGAGGGGCTGCTGAGAGGTATATACATATATACGCATGTGGATTTAATTTACCCATCCTGATATATGACAAACAAGGTCTGAGATCTGTATCTTCAGGAGTTTCCTTATTGAACAATATATGTGAGAAAAGTCCAGATACACCTATACCTATAAAGCCCATATCGACCGTTACAGTCTGAGGAAGATTTCACTCCTAGTTTTGAGCGATTCCTCGGTTTGGCTACTTCTTGGCGTACGATACGAAAAAAGACAAAGTCCGATACCCCCTTTATCACCTCGAGCTCACCCGACTAAGAGCGGTGCGGTAGTATGACACCGGAATCTCCTGCTGGTATACACCCGGCACCGCAGACACATGGAGCCATCGTCGAATATGTAGCCCCCGATGCTTCTCCAAACAACGGCAACTCTAGAAGGATGGCCCTTGAAGTGGAGAGAAAGTACGGCAATTTGAAAGCCTCTCTCTTGCCTTTCCAGCCAGTAATGGACTGGCTACAGACATGGGGTCTTCTCATTATCCACTTAGTATTCACCGTGCTCCTCGCGTATTACATTCTTGCATGGATTAAGGGTCTACGGGTGGGGTCAGAGGGGATACGTGCATCTACTTCACGCCGGATGTATGTTCTCGGGAGTGCCACCAATCCTCGAGAACAGGTCTTCTTTACCAGCAGAGATTGGCTCCTCCCTGGGGGTATTACCACACTCGTCGCAATTGGGACAGTGATCATCAAGCCAGTAACGGGATCCTGGACGGGACTGACAGCCTGGAGCTGTGCACGTATCATCCTGGAAAAAGAATACCTTACTTTCAGAGAGATAAGGTTTATGGTATCCAATAGGGTGGTAATTTGGCCTCGTGGAAGATACTCCTGGGCAACATTTGCAGCATTGTTACTTTTAATACCTGCGCAGGTTTTGGCACCGTTGGTCTCGGGTTCTATAAGTTGGATTCGGGATATGGCTTACGTCCGTTCGGATATGGAGGTCGAAGCCTTTCCATCTTCGGGTGGTGACCTGAGTATGTGGAACGACTATATCAATTTAATCGAAACCCGCAATCAGATCTTAACTGAAGCCTTATCATACAGCTGGTCACTGTACCGGAACACAGTATCCAACGACGACAATTGTCGAAGACGCATGGCAAATATGAGAGTGAGGGATAACTCGTTAGTAACGAGTATGACGATACCTTACTTGCGGTTTGATTCTATCACATGGGAGAAGGAGCTTCCGCCGGCAGATATCTTGGGAAATATGACAAAGAACTACCTTGAGAATTCAGTTCATGATGTGGTCCGAGGCAGAGTCAGTATCCTAGACATGAAGGGATGGAATGGAGTCGCAATGTATGGCGGGTTACCCCGCCTCCCACAATTTTTCGGGGGACACACCTGATCTCCTTGATATGGGCAACCTTACCATTTGGCCAAGCTTGTGCACAAGCGTATTCGGATATAAATGGAGTGGAGAGTGCCGTTTGGCAGTACACCGGGAGGAACGGGGAGGGTTGTTATGTTTTTGCTACAGTACAGGTTACTGCAGGAACCGTCACTGGGCAAGCGAAGGTCGTCTCCCATGGTCTGGTAGAGGCTGATTGAACTGCGGATATCGCTGCGAATGAGTTTACGAATGAATCGGCTTTCATGTTAAATGAACTAATGGGGAATATGGCCCTGAGTAACCCGTATCAGAGCGTATCCAACCACACGGCAGTCGTAAAGGCCGCTATGGAGAGAGGCTATGTATCAGCATGGAACGCGCTGCAATGCGAATACGGCGAAAATTCAGGAACAAGGAAAAAAGAGGATCTCAGACCTAGCGCCGTGACAGAGAGTGTTTACCTGCTAAGGGCGGTGGTAACTGAATGGAGGGTATTGATGTGGGTGGGACTCAATGTTCTTGTAACGATATCTAGGCTCATTTTATGGGGGCTCCAAACAAAATGTGGAAGACAAATAGAGAGGAGCTTTTTCCGCCGATGTCTTGATGTTGAACACAAGAGATGTGTACACCGAAAAGTTGAGACGCAGGGAATTTCGCACAAGAGTTGCGAACGCGGAAGGGACCGATTTAGACGAAACTCATAAAAAGGCTCTCAAGAATCCGCTGCATGTTTGCTTGAGGCCCGAAGAGGAGAGTATCGATGCTGCTCCAACCCGGGGTCGGGCCATTTCTAGGCTTGATACCCGGCTAAAGCTAGTTGTACACGCGTCTAGCATGAAGATGCCGGGGGAGACTCAACTAGAGATGAATGCCTAAACGGCTAGGCTAGGGGACTAAGGTGGGGAACAAAAGGCGGATGGGTGAGGGACTCCGTCTGGATCAAGGCGGGGTTCGGCTCTTGGAAAAGAGATTCTCGGTCAATGGGAGCTAGAGTTTCTAGACCACTAGCCAGCGGGGTTGTGGGGTTGCAGAGCTTTGCGTAGATCTATCAAGATTTTCTGTAGTCTATATTTCTCCCATCGTACCCTAGACTTTTTTCAACATTTCTCTTGTGTTTTTCGCTGTTCTGTTTGCTATATTGCCCTCCGCATGAATGTATTCTCTTTGATTTTTAATGCCTTGTATTATTGGTGAATATGATTTAAGTCATAGTTAAAAAAAATCGAAGGCCTTTTATTGATCATTACTTTGTCTCACTTGTTGATATGGTGGGTTATTTAAAGAACTAGCACGGGTGTTTATCGATATATATCCGATTACGATGTGGGAAATGGGAGGGCAAACATAGGGATCAAAAATTAACCCACTTCTTCTATGAATAATAAACATCTGGGATTATGTCTACGGAGGCTAAGTTACACATTCTTGATTAGGTATATGTTATTCTAGCTAGCTCATTCCATGCATACAGCCACACTCCAAAATTGTTCGTGATTTAGGTCCAACTTGGCGTACCATGTGGCTTACTAAGATCTGGACGCAGTATTTAGAAACTGCACTGTATCCATTGCGATAAAACCAATAGCAAGGGTCAATGGTACCATGTGTGTCTAGTCTCAATCTTGTGTGCCTTTGACCGCTGCTTGGTTAATATTTTGAGCATTTTGATGGGCACTTTGGATCCTGGCATGAGCCGGGCATGCCACACCAAGGGCTCGTTAGCAGATTTTGCAAAAATCAAAAAGCAGAACGGAGGTTTCTCTTCTGAGAAGCAACCACCAAAAACATCAGGGTCCCGAGATGGAACAGAATTTTCGAACCCAAATAGGCGTTTTAGTATGGTAGCCAAATCCAAATCACAAACGATTTTTTAGCTGGCTGTATATGGAGGGTACCTAAGTAGATGTATATTTGAACTCGGTGGCTGAGCATATTGAGGCAGGTTGAGGAGATCTGTGTATTAAAAGCATGGGTTCCATGCGGTCCTAATCACATAGAGTAGCCTGATTTTAGTGATCTTAGCTAAGCACACAGCCGATAGGCTGTAGGTTAAGCATTATGCGCATCGTGAGGCGTCACTCGGGTTTCTCAGGTAAAGTAGCTTTTGTTTTCTTTTGTTTTTATTCATTATATATGTGAATAGGTAAAGTAGCTTGTTGGTATTATGATCAAACCTAGGGGAGTAAATCCTGGCTACAATATTAAGTCCAAAGGAAAATACTTCCTAGCTCTAATGGTGGTGACAAAGGCATAGACCACTCCATCTTATATATTTTCTGCGTTTTGTCAAGGAAATTATTATTATAAAAGGGTCAATTTCTTTTACGGGTGAGCGATAGGTGAGACCCGTAGGCCTGGTTATGTGTGGCGGTTTTCAATGGAATGTGAAATAGGTTAGAGCAGTACAGTACCCCTCTAAGTAAAGGAGCAAACATGTAAAGATACGAGACCCTGAAATAAAACTCTACCTGTTCAAGTTTTGTTTGACCTGTGAAGGCCTTACCTTATGCCTGCTCATCCCTGATCAACCCGTGATTGTTCTTCACGTATTTTGAACCTGGTTCTATCATAAAGTAGCTATCTGAATTATTTGAAAATGCATGAGAAGAATCTAATTGCTCTTCAAGTATCGATAGTTTGTGGAATATTGGAACTGGCTTTAGAAGATTAGGTCAAAAAGAAGGGGGGGGGGGAATAGTACTTAGTGTAACCTACGCATGAATACAAGTTTTGAATGTTTTTATAGAGGGTGTATCTGCAATAAGTCTAAAAAGAAAGGGTGGTTAAGAGGAAGCGGAGCAAGTGTTGGAAAAGCAAAGAAAGAAAGCAGCGAGGAAAAGAGGATTGAAGAGAAAGAAAAAATCGAGAGAGAATAGGAACTACAATACCGGTTCAGGCTAGCTGGCAATCAATGCTATCTGGAACTCAGCTCAGAGGTAGACGTGTATGAATCAATGGGAGTAGTATTATATCGTTTGAGGAGTCTTGGAGTCCGGTGGTGGGATTTATTTCTGTGGTGTCTTGTGTTAGGGTAGCAGTTTATTGGCCCTTTCATACTAGGAAAAGCAGAAGATTTCACATTCTGACATACGTATCGGCTAAAACTACAATAACAGGCGCGGGAACAGCTACGTCCTGGAGGGACGGGCTTCATACTGGTTGGGACTTGAATCTAGAAGTCAGGTTGGAGTCACCACCTAAACGTCTCCTTAACCGAATATTACGCCCTCATAAAATGCGAGATACATGTCCGACTCTGCTTTGTATAGGCGTATTGGAAGCAAAGTTTCAGCTGCTGGACAGCTCTCCACACACCGGATATATAGCTCTCGGTTTGACTTATATAGACTGGCTTTTCACCATGGAGTAGGCTTCCAGAATTCCAGCACGATTCCGCCAACTAACCTGGCGTCAAAACTGAGCAAAGCTATCCATCCAGGCGGTATCACTATATTTGCTTCCACCACCAGGTACACTTCCGCTGAGTAGACTTCCGTAGCATGTGCTTCCACCAACGGACTGGCCCCCCCCCCTCTTTTTCCCTCTTTTATTTTTTTTTATAACGGACTGACTTCCTTCAATCATCCGTCTGTAGTGTGCTGGTTCTTATTCCTGGCTACTGTCAACATCTAGAAAGACATTATATACTCTAAGCTCTCATAACTATAACAACTTTAATATGTTGATATACGTCTCTGGATCAGCTGCCAAACCGCCAAGCAGGCTTCTGCCATATTGACTTCCACTAGCAAATTTCTGCGGCCTCTATCACCACCGAACAGGCTCCTATCCTACAAGTCACTGGGAGCAAGCCCCCAGTACCAATTCACAATTAAAGTATAGACTCCCGAGATCGAGCCGGCACCTAGATTACCAAGCTGGCCCCCATCACCGAGAAGGTTCCACCGGCTCGCTAGGAGCCTGTCAGCGATACGGCTCCCACTACCAGCGTGGTTTCCATTGCAAACAAGCCTTCACAACATAATGTAACGTGGGTTTACCAAGATGGCTCTCACTAGACCGCAGGTCTTCCTCCCCTCCCAACCAAGGTGGCTTCCAGGAATGAATGGCATTCATTATCAAGTAAGCTCTCAACGCAGAGCAGGCCTCCATCATCGACACAGCTCAAGCCTTCAAGATGGCATCGATATAATACAACCCACACTAAGTAGTCTCTCGCCGGCGAGCAAATCTCCCCGCTAAGCAGTATCCTGAATTGAGATAGTTCATAAAATGAAGACCGCCGCTCCCATGCTGGCGTCAATATCGTATCTTCCACAACCCAATAAGCTACCATTCTTCAACTGATGTGACTCCAATTATCGAGATGTATTCTACCTATCAACTCCTATATCAACTTAAAGGCGACTGAGACTAGCACCCGACTGGCTTCTACCACTAGGCAAGCCACGACGGCCTATTTGATGTAGTGCTACTTTGGCTCCGGTTTGATATTTATAGGGCTTTTTGTAAAGCGGGATTCGGGTTAGATGGGGGTAAATGTGAGTGATAATTCATGTCTAGAGTATAGAAGTGGATGTATTAGATTTTGCGAGTTATAATTAGTGATTAAGTTTATTTTAGCATGTCCGATGAAGGACACGACTACTCAAGCTAAGGTTAAGGTCTATGCATGAATTCTCCTCCCAGAGTACTTGCACACAAGGGATCTAAAAGGAGGAAGAAAACGATATCAAACAGGCAAGGGAGATGCTCGGGAAACAAAATTTGAGGATATTTCCCATGGTCCTGTCACTAACAACAAATGCGGCGCGAAATCAGACTACAGCACAAGCACTCCTAAATATCAGCATACATACTGTAGTGCATAGCAAGGGCTACGGGAAAGAATAGTCACAAATCGCACTCCTAGGATCACATAATTATATGTCTGAAGGTCAAGTCAGCCAAGTCTAACGATGAGTTGTGATCTGGATGAGTCCAGAGAGATATAAAAATAGAGTAGTACCTGACGCTTAGATTATCCCCTGGGCTCAAAGAATTCATGATGCCAAGAAATAGGTTGTGTTTCGGATATAAAGCATCCTAACTGATTGGAATACCCAGCTCATATCGGCGCTTCAATTCGAGTAACAGCAGTTGAATATGGATACAGAGGGCTAAATTGATTTTTTCTTTCGGCTTTTGTCTTTTTAACTTTTTCATTGTACTATACCTGTTTCTTATACATTTCGTATTCTTTGATCTATTTACCACTCTAAAATAATTTGAGACAATTGCTCTTTAAAGGCCTCTTGCTCGGATCCTATCCTTCTATGTTCGTATGGTGTTTGTCTTTTCTGTTGGTTACAGTTGCATTTGTTCTTTGCAAGCCGTGACACTATTTTACTTGGAGGGGTAGGTACCTTGGATCGTTTGCGGAACCTAGTTGACTTTGCATTCTGATAACCCTAACCCTGAGTTCGATTCTAACTCCCTGCAAACTGAATATTTTCTTTTTTTTATTCATTATGTGCATGCAACCTCACGGTTATGGCATAAGCCAGACATTCATTTATAACCGGTTTATAACTCCTGAGTAATTCAAGGGGCTTGGCGGTAGAGGGATGAGGCATATATGAACTACTCCAAGCTATATATAAGCAGGAGGGCCCTTCTACTCGCAATTCCATAGCGTGTTCAAACTCGACTAATATTGCATATAAAAAAAAGAATCGTCAAGACTATATCTTTGTATGGCATGCAATAGGGCTGTATTTAGAAACGGTATGATGCGAGAAGTCGCCCAGTATGAGTGCACCTATGACTAGAGATTATATTAGTTCAATTAATTAAAGTGGCATCAATAATATCAAAGAAAGAGAGACCAAGGTCAAAGCTTGTGAAAGAACCCAACGCGCCCACATCCAAGGGAGCACTTGTCAACCGGGGTTTTTTTATCATTATATTTGGTGGATTTGATCCCCAGATCACCAGCTTCTATAAATTTACGGACCACGTAAATCAAAGGTCACTACCACTGAAGATGCTTCAGTCCATGAGAGCATGGCTCTGTGACATCCCTTGGCTACTTAATCAGTTTAGGTAACTGGTTGGTGGTAGAATTTGGGAGTTAGACATTGTACTAGTGCACACCCGGCATAATTAATATTGCTGGTGCTGAGCCCTTGGCTTCTGTAGCTATTTTATCCCTTGAGCATATGAAAAAATGTCCAACCTGCAGCTTGGTTAATGTAATTAAAGATTTCTATTAAAGTTGGAAGATCAGTTTAAAGGGTACTGTTACTACGGCTATGACATACCCCTTTCGAGCTCTACATACTTGCTGCGAGAATAAGTGTCTGCCACCATCTTTGTGTCGCAACCGCACAAATTTGGCAGAAAGTTATTCTTGCCTCAAGTACTAGCGTTCTCGAGTACAGGCGGTGAAGTTGGAACGCCAGGGTATCAGTTGGCGTGAATTTTCACCTTAACTGCTGTGGCTGAGTGCCTTGGGCGTTCCAACTTCACCCCCGTACGCTAGTATGTACGCAAATAGCAAATATGGCGCGGCGCGCCTTAAAGGTGACATGCCGGTATCTCAGCTAGAACAATCTTGGCCGCTCTGGCTGTTTGTGAACCAATAAGAGCCTTAGATCCCAGCCATGTTATGGCTGAAAACTAAATCTTGGCTGTAAGTCTCAGGCAATATAGGGGAATCACTTAGATATATGAGAGATTGGAGAATCTCCCTCATGCATTAACGTGCCCTACCTAGGAATTGATTGGCAGAACTAGAGGAGCTGTTTTTTTTTTTTTTAAATCATATCTATTCATGTTTCTAGGTACAGAAAGTTCGCATGCAGTATAAACTATGGTGTAAAGAAACCTTTCCCCGAACGATACCGCTGGTCCAGACGCAATTAAGAAAAAGAAAAGGAAACAAAAGTAAATTTTTCTACCGTGACTTAATGTCAATGCCGCCTGTATCCCATTTTCTGAGTCAGATACGGCACTAAAGAAGGACTCGATTGAGCGGCGAGTCTTGATGGGTGGTATAGACTTGCGGGGCCAACATGAGGTTGGTGAGTGAATGGTGGAGGAGTGTGAGGAGAGGACCGAGTTTACTGCTTTCTGCAGTCTTGTCGGCACATTATCTACGACTTTCTGGTTAGGACAAGTTGCCCGAAGTGAGGAGAGGGGTGTTTTTAGTTGCCGGTGTCCATGGTACCGGGAGGATTGGTTGGTGTTAGGGGGGGCGGGTGTTGGGTCGGGATGGGGATGTAGGGAGGAAAGCATAGTGTGGTCATTCACTGTTGGCTCATCTTGAGGGGGAGACTTCACAACTATTGACGACGGAGTTGGAGTAGCCATCACAAGTGTTTATTGGGTATCTATAGCCGCCTTGGTTGTGAGGGAGTGTGCAGATCGAGCAGGTAGGAAGTTCCTGCTTCCAGCCTTTAATATTGTGGCCAAATTTGCAGTATTTTCGGCATTAAGTGACGGGGAAGGCTTTCCATATTTCCAGGTAGTATCGAGGACGAAAGAGAAGGCGGAGGGGGTGTTTGAAGTGATGAACATCTTTCATTCGGACGGAGAGGATCACTGAGTATGTTTTTTTGACGTTACGTACGGAGTCGTCTGTAACTCGGAAGTGAGTTGCGGTGGGGGTAACGCCGGTTGAGAGGGTGATAGCGTCTTGAAGGGTCCAATCTAGGGCTTCTTTGTTTTGAATGTCAAAGAGGGGGATCCCATGGATGACGAAGTCAACATCTATGGGGACGAGTGTCATAGTAGTGTGGGGGTTGAGGGGGGATGCCACTTCTTGGTTGATGATCACAGTAAGGTTGGTGAAGAAAGGTTAGTAGGTAGTGGTTTGGACGGAGGGGTGGGCCAGGGCAGTAACTGTACCTCTGTCGTTGATTGTGAAGGAGAGTGATGTGGCGGGGGCGGTGAGGCTGTTTCTGGCTAGTACTTTGCCAAAAAGAGAGGGGAGTAGAGTGGTGAGGAGTTCAGAATCGGCAATAGGGGAGGGGGGGAAGTGGGTGGCGAAGAACCTTCGCTGAGCAGCGGGTAGAGTGACCACCTTCTTTGGGTCGCCTCTCTTGCCCTGTGGTGTGTTGGCGCTCTTGGTATGCGCTTTGAGTTTTGTTGAAGTCTTGGTAGCGTCTGCATAAAACTTGGAGGGTTGGCGTGACGTGACCTTTTGGGAGGACCTCTTGTGGGGGGGGGATGGGGAGTTTGGGTTGCTTGCGGATCGCCTTGATGAGGTTTTCCAACTTCTCAAACTGCTCGGTAGCATTGTGTATTGTTGTGGGTGGTTGTGGGGGTCAAAATTACATGGCGGCAACTTTCTCTCCGAGGTTTGCCATGCTAGCCCGGATCTCGTTGAAATACTCGAACATGAGGGTGTTTTGTTTTAGAATGGCTATCAGGATCAGGGTGTCGACATCTTTGGGGTGTGGGATGTTATCGACACCAATTTTCACTTTGACAGCTTTGGCGAAGAGGTTGAGGGTCTCTTCAAAGGGGGCATTTTCGCCTCCTATCCTTCTTTTGTGTAGTTGTCTGTCCAGGTTCTTCAGTTGAAGATCCTCAAATAGGTCTGTCATCATAGGATTTACGAGATTCTGAGTTGGGGAAGAGTAGTGTGGGCATTTAGGAGGCATTATGAAGCCTAAATGGAGGGGATATTTTGGTGTGATGATGTGGTTGCCACACAGTGACTTAGTATTGAGTTTTCAAAAACCGAGTGAATAGAGCGAAAGAAGGATGAGAAATAGAGGAGCAAATTGCGGGTTTTATAGCACATCTACAGCTACTCGTCAAAAGTATTCGTGATTTAGATCTAGCGGGGTATGACAGCTTGTGGCGATTGAAATGCCTATAATATTGATTTTGTACTAGTCAATGGCACGCAAAACCATTGTTAATTATTAATCATTTTGTTGTTTCTTGTGACTGATTTTACAAATTATTTGAATACATTCTATTTCCCACTGGCAGCATAAGTTTGGTGAGGTCCACTACGCACTGACCCAGTTGCTGAATCACGAACACTTTTGACGAGTAGCTGTAACTATTCCAAGGGCTGATAAATACAGCGAACTGCTTACCTTCATCCAAACTCAAGAGCATATGATATATATGCATGGGAGAGATTCACCAATGCTTCATACTGGCAGGCCGAAACATGTTCAGAATTTGGTATACTACATATTATACAAACTTGGTTCTTTACCTGCTATATAAGTTAATAGTAGAGTTAAGATTACAACAGCAATTCTCTGAAACAATATTTCTTTGGTGTAAAGTTGCCATGGGTATAGCGTACTAGATTCTAGGCATATCTCGACCTACCAGGCGATAATAGTACTTTATCCCTTGAGTTGTCAATGCTGGCCCCTCTATAGTAAGGAATTACATTTGTATGGGAGATCTACTATTTGATAAGGGAGTTAAGAGGGTCTGTTAGTAAAGCCAAATAAAGTTTGCTTCTTCTTGGAGGTCAGCGTTTTACTGATAGGCTAAGGGATAAACTGTTGGCACTTTTTGCATACAAAAACAGGCAAATTAAATTTCTGAGAACCAATGACGCCAGTCGTCCGGTCTGTCTGCAGTTGACTGCCGGCCGTACAACTTTGGGACGGCTTTTGGATTGACTGACTTAGCGTAGTTGACTGCAGTTGACTGCAGGCGACTATGGAAGTCCAGCCAAGCCAGTTCGTTTTTTTTCTTGATGACTGGCCAGGACTGGACTGTACTACAGAGGTAGGGACACTACCCATATAGCAATACCCCTGTAGTACGCTACTCGTGATATTACAGCGTTTGTGAATACAACTGTTATTGATTACGATACAAAAACGTTGTCTTCCTGTTTTTTTTGTTTGTATGCAATAGTAGTCATGTTCACAAAGGCTGTGAAATCACGAGTACATAAGCGAAATGAATAAAATATGAGAGCTTTTATTGAATCTATTTGAGTGTACTATTTAAGGTTTTGAATTGTCCCAAATGTTTTGATGTGAAAAGAATACCAAAATAGTTTTATCCCCCTCAAACCTTGCCAAGAAATGCTCCAATAGAGATGACTTGAACATAATGATATTTTCAGGTCTAAGCTTAAGTTTCAACTTCAGCTAAGGTAGAGCCAAGTATGCACCCTTAAACTCTCCAGAGCATATCATCAAGGCCCATCCATCCTTTCTATCACCATTATCCATATAAGGTTTGACCCGTAGATTTTTTAGCCTACAACTCTATGAAAAGGAAACTTCCGACTTGTTGCATGTGGTTCCCAAGAACCCCATCTTCGAGTGACACGAACCCAGTAAAGTGTATTCCAATAATCCTGTGAATCATTGACATGATAAATAATACCAATAACTTGTAGAATTTGTGCAATATTCTTGAAGAATTGAAAACGGCCGTTGAGGATTGTTGCAGTTTTGATGAAGTCTTTTGAAAGAATTGAAGGTTTGGTTTTAGATTAACCGATTGCATACTACTATACAAAACAGTAAACACCACATATTGCAACAAGTTATTCAATGACGATACTGTTGTTGGTTTGTTTGTGACGCTTGTCGGTGACCGTTGGTGGAGGTGCGGGTTAAACGGTATATAGATTTTGAAGGGAAGTTGCTAGTTGGTTCATGATGTTTTGGCCTTGAATTTTTCCAAACTGGGAGTTGACAGCATCTGTCCAAAATACAAGGATCTTTTCACCATCAGGTATTTTGATAAGTGTGTTTTGGTTGATGATTTGAAAGGGTTCAGCGGAGGCTAAAACTGCACTGTCCTTTTGTGGGGGAACTCGTTGCCCTGAACTGTGGTAGAGGAAAGAAAAAGGTATGTTTGAAGGAGAGAGAATAGTAGTAATAGTTTTGTGATAGTTTCTGGAAACATAATGTAGAAGATGTCCTTTTTCAACATATTTCTCTGGTTTAAGTTTTTCTTCTTGAACAATAGATTTCACTGAGGGAACGAACAGGCCGTGAGAGTTTTCTTCGTCAATTTCAGAATCCATCTCAAACAACAACAATTATTAGAAGGTTTAGAACGGCAAATAATAATCGTTCAGGAAAGATATCTAGGTGGAACCACGGCAAAATATTTAACTTGATGTGGTTTAAGAAATGTTTTGGCTGTTATTGTGGGAAGAAAGCAGAAAAGGAGGTTTGGGGTTGTTTTAAGAGAGAGAATAGAAAGCCACATATACAGAAAGGTTACCCGGCAAAATTCAAAATAACTTTCTTGCCGAACCATTGGGCAAGTTGGAATATAAACAAAGAGACGTTTTTGAATATATATACATAATTAATTCAAAATATTAGAGGTTAAGAAATCCTGTTCAGTTTTTTCAAGATACTCAGAAATCTCTCTTGCGCTTTGAAATGAAATAAGACCAGTACTCGACCATGACTTTTGATATTCATTCGCTTCAAGAATCTACTCATTTAATCTATTCCTCCAATCGGCAATACATTGTTTAGCACTAAATAAAATCATCATTGGTTTAAATTAGTAAAGGAATAAATATTACGAACCTGCTAAACATGCATTCACATTCAGCAGACATTGCAGTAGCTGAAAATGCATCTAAGGCTAGAATAGAAAGCTTTGGATATAAAGGCCTTGCCTTGATCCGCTATGGTATAGCGGTTCCGACTTCATAACCATTTTGAAATACACAATTCGTGTACTGGGAAAGCTCATATTCAATTGATTCCAAGTTCATACATGGCTTTTTCAAGCTTCGTCCCTTCTTAACTGTACTATGATCCAGAGTCCGCTTTAGTGATTGTGGAGATTCTGTTGATGCACCATGTAATTGTATATCCTTATACGAGCTTTCCCACAAATCTTTAGCCAACGCTTTACTTTTGAATCTCCATTTCGGCCGGTCACCACATCACATCTTATTATCTTCAAAAATACCATCTATATCTGAATGGAGTACAATTGATTTATAAATGATAGGAGATAGGGAGTCAATTGAGTAGTATTTCTCAAGCTTATCTGACGCAAGTTGTAAAGAAATCTGCAGGAATGCAGATTGTGCATGTTGTTGAGCTTGGAATATATACCGTTTCAATGATTCAAAGGGAGGATAGACTTCGTGTAAGGCACCTTAAGTTTCATGGAATTCTAAACCTAAAGTTTTATCCCGAAATGGCTTCAAAAACTCACATATTTCCTCAAGTACAACTCAGTCACTTGAGCATAATTGATCTCACTCAATGGATAATTTTGATCCTGTATGATCCCTTAGGAGTTGGTGAATGTGGAAGCCAATTGCATGTCTCAAATTTAAAACTCTTTCTACACTATCGTAATCCTCTGTTCCTCTAGTAACATTACCCAATATAACTGTCCGAGCTTGAATTGCAGATCGCAAAACAGTGATAACAGAATTACAGAATACATCCCGTTGTTGTGGACTTCCTTGGATCCAGACAGTGAGGTTCTGGAGTTTACGCAAAGGACCAATCTTTCTGTTACGCGCTGAACCGGAGGGACAGAAGAACGGCGAAGATAGCGGAGTTACGGGAGCGGGGTCTGGGTCAGGTATCGGACCACGTGATAAAGCACCAAGAGTCACAACACGACAGAACATATTCGGGAGGGTCGGGCTATAATCGACGAGAGAATTCTGGAAGGATCGGGCTTGATACCGATCGGGAAGATTTCAGGAACTCGGACACGTTGCGCGAAGCGAACAATGTTTGGAAGGTTTAACGTAATATATTTTAATACCCCAAGACCAAAAGGAATAACCTGTAGAGAAATAAAAACCAAACTAAAAGAACCCCAATACAAAAGGAAGATTGCGTGAGGAAGAAAGAAAAGGAAGACAAAGGGAAGGTAGGGCCGTATATATACAAGTGAAGCCAAGACGCCGAGACATGATTAATAATCCGTGCGACGGAAACTCACGGAAGCATGTCAAGGAAAATTACAACGAAGAATAATGATCATTACACAAAAACCCGAAAGAAATCCCAAAGGAGAAGTGAACGCTGAAAGACAACGCGTCGAGAACCCAAAACGATATCCTTCCTCCGCAATCCAAACCAAGACACAAAAACGCCGTTAGATTTTCTCCATTTCTCCATCTCAATATTTTCTTTCTCTACCTGTTTTCGCTCCTCAAAACCTAGTAGTTATACCAACCTTTTACCATAAAGAAAAACTTTGTCAATAAGATTCAGAATATGGCTGTAGCATCTGATATACCGAGTTGTATGTGTCAATTGTATACTGACCGGTGGTATTACCAACGTCATTGGTGTCAGAGTTGTCGATGTAATAATAGGGGAGGCAGAATTGATATTGTTTTGAATATAATGTAGACCAGTCATTTTATTACCTGCATTATCCAAAGTAAAGTAACCCAATATGGTTTCAATTTGATAATCTTGAATAACAGACCAAACAATAACCCTTTGAGTTTCACTATTATGGGCTCCATGTAACAGTCGGAGACTGAGAAGCCCATGATCTATAATCCCGTGGTCACTCAACCAATAAGCGACGATAGCAAGAAGAGCCAAATTGTTTGGTCATGCCCACATATCAAAACTTAAATATATAGATGAAACTGACTTGCTCAACATCTCCTTAATTGTTGCTTTATGTAACACGAACAATTATTTGGTATAAAACCTATTGTACTAGAGGATTTTAATATTGTTTTGCCTAGATCGGTCAAGGATGCTTGCTAATAATTATCAGCAATATATTTAATAAATATATCATAGAATTTTAATTCTTACCATAGCATATAAATACATCAACAAGTATCAAAAAGATGGAGAAACGCTTTCCTGGAACGGAACATTGTTTGTTATAATCTATCGGATGTATAATTGATTAAATATATCACTATTGGATTGAATTTTGGCGATTAAATTACTGGTACTGTTGCTGGAGGCTGTTGCATTTGGATGAATAGGGTTGTTCATCTCGTGTTGTGATCTGAATTCACTGTTGTGCTGAAAACTGTGCATTTTGACCAAATGATTGATTGCATTTTCTGTTGTCGAGTCTAAATAAGTAATGGCTGTCTCTTGATTGGGACCTACACATAATATTTAGTATTCAAGACCACTCTTGTATGGCTAGGCAGTTCAGTAAATTCATACATAAATTACATCACCAACGGTCTCTGGTAACACCTTGCTTATCTGGAAGCTGTACTACTGTACCATGTTTCCAAACTCAACTAATTCTTTCCTTTATTTTGGGAAGAAATGTTGCCGGTAATTAAGGATTCAACAATTTAGAATCAACGGCCGAATGTGATGCCCCTGCAATGGAATGCTCATAAGTAGAACTACCGGCTATCTGAGTGGTATCATCATTAAAAGACATTTTGGAGATAAGTAAAAAAATCATTTGTATATTCAAGAGTAAGCATTGTATGATAGAGAACTATATCAATATCTACGCCTTTAAATACATAACTTTTGCTATTGATTCTCGTATAATTTTAGGTATATAATACCTATATTTGTTGCGCGTTGTACACATCACCACTTTTATACAGTTCATAGTCTTGCAGTCCCTAAAAAAGAAGGACGGACTGACTTGGCTGCACTTTTGCAGTCAATCACAGTCGACCACAATGGGCTACAGTCGGCCATAGTCATCCGATAACCAAGCCTTTAGACCGCAGCTGTCCTTGTCCAGTCTCGGACTGGGCAACTTGCGGCGTTGCTGATAACTTTTTAACAAGCCAACATATCAGAGATCTGTGAGATAAAAGTGTTCTTCATTACTAGCCCTATACTTCTATCAGACCGATTTTCGATATCTTGTCTTGTTCAAAAGTTATTAGCAATGGAATTTGCTGTCACTTTTAAGATACGCCGCGTCATAAACTAGGCTGCAGCCGGTGGACCCCTAGCTCAACTGGTCAAGACACTATGATCCACATATGCAGCCCTCACCCCTCCAAGAAGCCTTCACCGGAGCGGTAGGCCACCCAAAAACGACATTAAACAAATTAAATTACAGGTGTCGACCAATGTTAAGCGCTCTTGCACCAGGCATATCTAAGAATCAAGAAAAAATATCATGAAGACACATCATCGTCCCCATTATTATCAGCCTTGGCGTGACTGTTCCCATTCACGTCAAAGGTCAATCTCTTGATCCTCATCATCCTCAACCTCAATGTCATCTGGGAGCTTAGCGCCCTCTTCCCTGTTTTCTTCTTCGTCGTTCTTATTAATCTGTGTAGGTGCTAGTTGAATAAAAAAAATGCATTGACATACATAGAGATGTGAGATATATGTATACTTATATTAGAAACGAGGGCGCCAAGGAGAAGCTTTGGTACCTAATTTACGTCAAAATTGATAATCTCATGTAGGCAAATTAGCGAGCAACCATTATGACATGACATTAAGACAGTAGGGATCGCCGATCCAAACCCCGCCACCAGCCCAAAACTGCCTGAATTCTCGCTCACCACGCAACGGGATACAGCCCGGTTTCTCAGCGACAGATGCGTCGAGCCCAGGGGTGTTGCTGAGCTCTAGGCACCTATGCAATCGCCGATGATTACAACACTGCGGTTGATGTGTCAGGAATGCAGCAGGTAGTTATAAGTAGGCTCTCTCATTGGTCTGGCTATCATCTTGTAGCCACTTGCAATACCGCTGTGCAACCTTTAAAAGTGTCCACACGATACCATAATTTCTCGAGAAATCCGCCATCTCCGCCTCGCTAAATCTTAATTCCGGAGGTAAGTGTCTGCACGAATCCGTGAAGTGTGATTCATAAATCCCACCTGGTTCGGACCTACCACATACAAATACTAGGATAGTGGATTACGTGCCCGAGAATTAGCAGTACTCTTCCACGGGGTATCGGTTGGGTATTGGTGAATTGTAGTGTCCGCCATCACCCGTGAACGACGGTATCCCATTCCCTCCCAGGCCAATGCAAAAGAATGCCCACTATCCCTTAGTCTGTCAGTAAAATGCTCACCCCCCAAGAAGGACCAAATTTTGGGTGTCTTTACTAACAGATCTTGTTATCTCCCCTATCAATCTCCCATAAAAGTTTAATTCTTTATTATGGGGGGGTCAGCATTGACAGCTTAAGGGATAAGACAGGCGCAGCCAATGCGGCAATATTTCGCACCCGTCGAACTACCGGTGGTTTTAGCGTATTTTAATAACCATATGACAGACACGGGTTTCGAACTGGACTAGCTGAACAGAAGGGATGTCATAGAACCACCCTCCATCTTCAATGATAGTCGCTCACAGGGTTTTGGTGACCACGGGGCTAAGGCCAATATGTATCAGTGTTTCTGAGACAAACCCGCAGTTTGACCAGTTAACACATACAAGAAGTAGTAGGGGTTGGCCCGCCACCTCGCAAGTGAGGGAAGGCTTTGGGAGAAGTTTTTTTTTTTTGTTTTAAAGAATTCTATTTGGTATGGTAGCTTGAGGAGGGGTTTCTTAGTTGCCACGCAAGGGATACTTATACTCCTAAATTCACACCTTTTCACCAAGTACTGTATGAAACTACCACTGTTCGTATAATTGCTAGGCAGGATCAGTAGTCATCCAGTTTCCTCAGCCTTGAGGTCTTGCTACAAGATTCTATTTGTAATTCCATTATAGGGAGTGGATTGAAGTTTTCTCTGCTGCTACAGACCACCACTAATGCTTCTTGATGACAGGCTATCTATGAATTGATCAAATATTATTAAAACAAACGTAACATTGAGAAAAGATTGAGTTGTTCTGTTTCATACTCATAGAATCGATGTTTCGGATATTTGTTAATTAATACCAATTGATTAAATTATTTATAGGATTTGTATCTGTATAATACTTGTTAATGAAGTTTTGTATCCTTGCAACTATTGTTATCATTCCTCAACGATAGAACCCAATGCCAACCAACCTAAATTACTATAGAAGAAGAACAAACACAATTCAAACTATATGAATGAAACATGGTTTGGATTGATTGTATGCAAGTGTTAATTGACAGTGGGATTTCGATAAGTCAAAACAATATTCCTAAACTCCTTGTATTTATCAAATAAAATTCCTAACAACTGATTACTGAAATAGAGAATATGACAGTCTTTATTTGCATTAATTTCGATAATTAACTGTAGTGAATAATTTGATATTACTTTCGCTTTCCTATCCTGTGATGTAATAGTAGTAAGATAGTTTTATTCGATTTGATAAATCGTAACAAAAGGATATACACCGTTCAATTCTACTATCACATGTTATAAAACTACTGGATTCAAAATAGTATAAGTAAAGTATTGAACTTCAGCAACAGATCAAGAATTATAAAGTACAGTTGAGCATAAGCTGAATTCTGATCAGGTTGGGGTTCTAATAAACCATTCGGATGAAATAATTCCTGGTATATTTAGAAACACATAATCCTCAAATTCCAGCCATTGGTAGATAGGTCTGTATTTAGATTATAACTCACCTGAGTGAATGTCAAGTTTGAGTTGAATTCCTTAATATGCAACCTGAATTGCTTTGCTGCAGTATCCATTCAATAGAAAAGATAGTGTAAATACTCAAGTGACAACAGTAATCCCAGTAATTCGAAAATAATTTTCTTGCAATAATTCAATAACAATCATATTGTACTATTTGTGCTATTTCGTTCGCCAATATTTCTAATAATATGAAATACAAGTGGTTGTAATTCCTTCCAGGTCCAAAAGCTTTCTCCAATTGCACGAAACGCGAGATAATAATGGTTTCAAACTTCAAATACTTAGCCTTTACTATTAGATATTTTCTCTTTAAATATTACTTCATTGTAAATTTAATTTTTTATTAATATAATCAGTGGTTCATTACTTCATTCTGTAAGGTCATTTACTTTGCTCACTTGCACTTATTATTTATCACGTCTCTCATCCCTGGCCTATCAGTAAAGTCATTACTTATAAACGATTATATATGTAAAACGATAAAATATTACCCATAGCTTTCATAACTCTTGTATATATGAACATTTCTAGTCAAACTGAAAGCTTTTCGTATCTTAGCCCCTCTGCATTTTGTGTATTACTTGTATATATTTTGTATTGCAAGTTTAACAACCTTTCATTTGATATTTTGAATTATGGGATGGACATATACTGTTCCTGGATTTTTATTGATGAGTTGAATTGGGTTTCTTAATTGGGTTATACTGGCATTGCTTCTGGTCATCATGACCGTTTTGGCTTCACTCTATGTATTGAGCCATGTCTTATTATTTTTCTTGCCTGTACTTTTTTTACTGGACTCTTTAAGGTTCTCTGAGATTATACGACACGGACTAATAATTGTATAATCAGGTTCTCACCATCACAATATATATGATGTTACCTTTCCTTTGTATTTCTTTCATTTCTTCTTCACATAATCTTTATATTCCTTTTCTTTCTTTTAGGTTAAAAATACTACATCGGCTTCGGTCATTCTTATTTTGATTCAAGGTTTAACCAATTTCAAGCTACCACAGATCAACATCGATAGCCTAAGTCTAGGCCCATGTCATTACCCAAAAGGTAGTTGAGGAGCAGTAGAGCATGAGTAATGTACCGTAAGGATTACCTATTTGGGTTGTGTTGCTTAAGGCGTTGCTGTGGCACAAGTTCTTCCTTGTACATTTTCCCTCTTCCCTGTAAATTCTCTTTGGTGTGGTGTGATCATAAATCGGTAGGGTTTCTATAAGTTTCCGCGGTATTCGCTTGAGTGAATGTTCCTCAGTATATATAATCACTTGTGTCTCTTTTTTCTCGCTTTCCTTTCCGCTGCACCCAACGTTTTCTTTTCACTAGGTAGTTTTAAGTTTCAATTTATTTGACGTTTTGTTCCTACATCTGTCTGTAATCAAACCAACCTCCTAGCTGTTAGTACCTTAAACTCTCGACGATAGCAAGCCCATCGGCGTGTCTTTAGATTCCTACGAAGCATACTCCGAGTCACTTCTCCTGACTAGTTACGACTCCATCCGTTCAACAAGCCCAATTCCTCATCCTCATAAATCTCTTGTCGATCAACGATATGCTAACGTCTTCATTATACTCTTATGTCTGGTATTCTATGGTATAATTACATCTTCAGTGATATTGAGTTCACTTCCACCGACTAAGTCTTGTTATGTTGTGTCCCCTGCTACTTTTTACTTAGAAGTCTGATTCTTGACTTTGACTCCAATGCGTGACTCCACTATATCGCGTTCACCTTTATTTGCCCGATTTGGAGTGTAATAGTAATACTAGTTGTACTTGTATTTGTAATCAGAAGAGATTGTCAAAAGGTGGTTGTACCCAAAATGTTGTAATAAAATTTGGTTTCTAAAGTCTTTGGTTACTAGTCAAACTGGAAGTGTAGTTGTAAAATGATACAGATGGAGAGAGAACATCTGATGCACGAGGCTGGAACTAGGTAGAAAAGCGATTCCGGGTGCGTTTTTTAAAGATAATGTATACAGGAGCGGGCTTGATACGGTAAGAGGTTCTGAATACTAGATACTAGAATGTTTGGCTTGATACCGGCAAAGGATAAAAACCAAAGTGCTAATATAATCAAAATAAATGCCAATAAACAAAAATAGAAGTTGCAAGAAGAAGAAAGGAAAAAGAGAAATAGAAGACAGGAACGACTATATAAAGATATACAGGAGAACAATAATGATTCCATCACACAAGCGACCCCCGAAGAAACCAATGGAAACACTATTGACTAAACATCATACTAGACCGTAGAGAAAATATAGGAAAGAAAGAAAATATACAAGGAAGAAATTGTGCTGCGGCACTGCCTCACACAACTGAAACCAGAATAGTGAACTCAATGACAGATCAATCCATAATCATTCAGTTCCACAATTCCCTCCTTGGTAATGGAGCAGATATAGACCGAAACTGTGGGTGTTGGTCCATGAGAGTAGCTCTCTCTCTAGATTCGATCTCTGTGACACATCTGCTAGGACTTGGTTTGGTAGTGTAGATTCTCTGGAAGTGTGATAGGAGAATTGAGAATTACAAATATATTTATGGGGTTCCCACGTCAGTGCGGCAGAGCCTTTCCACCGCCCGAGTATTAGAGACTTCCAAATGGTAACTGGGAATCAAGGATTCTATCAACCTCTGATTCTTATTCGCCTTTAACGATCACTGGAAGTGCTAGAAGTGGTATATTGCCGTGAAGGGGTCGGTGGTGCAGGACTCGAGTTTGAATATGTGAAAGACAGGGTGGAACTTTATGGAGGTTGGGAGGGCTAGTTCATATGCGTAAGGGTTGATGATCTTCCTAACTTTGAATCTGTCAAGACCTTTCCAGCCGAGTTTCTTTGAAGGACGGGTTGGGTGGATGATTTTTGAGTTTACCCATACTTCATCACCAACCTTATAGGCCGGGATGGGAAAGTGACACTTATTAGCATTTTGTTCTTGTTGATAATAGGAGTATTCTATTTCAGTTTTGAAAGAGTCGTGAAATTCTGAGAGGCGAATACTTAAAGTGTCAATATCTTATTCCTGTCTCAAGTATGAGTTAAGGGCAAGGATTCAGTTTGTCTTCGGTGTGCTGGGATGATAAATTATTGTGATTTCTATATATACTTTTGGGGTTTGGTTGAGTGAAGGAGTCATGAGAGTTCTTTTGTATATATAGTCTCTGCTGTCATCCATTTCTCTCTTTCCTTTTCGCTTCATTAGTCTTAGTTTGAATATATTTGTTTTGGATTTATTTCTGTTGGTATCAAGCCCGACTCTCTAGTTCATAGTATACCAAATTTCTGACAGTAGCAAGTTTGTCCTTGTATCTTTGTAGCCCACAAAGTATACTCCTAGATGCTTCTGCCGTCTGTTTAAGATGTCCTCTGTTAAAAATACTGACTTGGACCTTGATAGAGTGCTATTGACGGTCAATTTGTGTATGGGTAGCTAGTCAGCCCAATTGTTCCGCTGGTAAGAATCTAAACTTCAGAGCTATTATTCTATAACCGTGTTAGTTCATTCCATTAGTCCATCATTCTCAGAATGGGCGTCTGAAAACACGACAACCGTGATCTTGAGTTGCTTGCAAAAGGTTTTACAGAAATAGGAGGTGAAACGAGTACCTATTACGTGTTGGACCAGAGGACCAAAGGAACACTGGACATAGTGGAGTTACGGAAGCGGGGTCAGAATTAGGTATCAGAACTCTGGAGATGGGACAGCGAGAGCAACAATAAGACAAATCGCATTAGAGAAGGTAGGACTATGACCGACGAGAAGGTTCTAGAAAGTACTGAGCTTGATATCGTCCGGAAGAATTCTTGCGACTCGGTGATATTCCTCGAAGTGAACGATATTTGAAGAATTTAGCATAAAATATATTTAATGATCAAACCTAAAGAATAAATCATAAAGAAATAAAACCCAAATCAAAAGAATCCCAATGCGACAGGAAGATTGCGTGAGGAAGAAAGGAAAGGATGTCAGAGGAAAGGTAGAGCCATATATATACATAGTGATACCGAGACACTGAGACACAATGACTAACCCGCGTAATGGAAATTCACAGAAGCGCGTTAAGGAAACTTACAGGTAGGAAAAATGATCGTCATACGAAAGCACGAAAGAACATCTAAATAGGAAGTGGTTCCCCAAAAGCTAATGCACTGGAAGACCCAAAATGATATTCTTACTCGGTAATCCAAAGCAAAACATGATACGATGTTAGATCACAACAATCTGAGGCGATAATAGTAAGCCGGTCGTGCAGTTTCCATATGTTATCAATGAACAGTAGGGCCATGTCTTCCAAACCTGTGATAGTGTTGCAAGCGATGTAGTGTTTCACGTTGGATAGCCTCTCAACCACCACTACACTAGAATGGTGTCTTTATGACGGTTGAGTAGTAACCCGGTAACAAAGTATCACAGACCAATGTCGACAGTTTAGGCCTAGTCCCATGCCATTACTTACAAGGTAGGTGAGGAGAAGGGTCGCATGAGTAATCTTGTGTTAGGATTTCCTATTTGGGTTTAGGTTGCTAAGGGCCTTGTTGCGGCACAGGGTTTTCCTTATATATTTTCCCTCTTCTTGTAATTCACCTTCAGTTCAGTATGATGATAAATCAGTGGAGTTTCAATGAGTTTTCTCGAGGTTCTTTTGCGCGGGTATTGTTCTGTATATATCCAACTGCGTTTTGTGCCATGGTTCAAGTTGCGGAGGAATGGTATCATTTCGGGTTCTCGGCGCGTTGGCTTTCAGGTATCTACTTCTCCTTTGGGTTTTCTTTCAGGTTCTCGCATAACAATTGTTTCTCTTTCCTGTTATTTTCCTTAATGTGCTTCCGTGAGTTTCCGTCACGCGGATTATTAATCGTGTCTTGACGTCTCGACGTCACTTGTATATATATGGCTATACCTTTCCTTTGTCTTTCTTTCCTTTCTGCCTCACGCGATCTTCCTGCTGTATTGATTTTCATTTTGTTTGAGTTTCATTTATCTCCGGGAAATTCCTTTTAGTCTTTGGGTATTCAAATATATTACATTAAATCTTCTAAACATCGCTCGTTTCACGTAACGTGTCCGAGTCCCCGAAATCTGCTCGATCGGTATCAAGCCCGATCCCTCTAGAATCTCACCGGCAGTTAAAGTCCAGCCCTCCCAAAGACCTTGTCATGTTGTGTCTCTCGGCATTAGTTTATGACTGTCGAACTAGTCCTCTATTGGTATCTCATTGTCCACTACTTCATATGCAAAGTTATTTACGCTATCGTTCATGAACTCTGAAATGCTACCCCGCTCTCCACTAAGTAACGCCAAGCCAACGCGTAACAATATATAGTCGCTGGTGTCTCCTCTTTCTCTCTTTCCTTTTTTCTTCACGCAACGTCTTCTTTTCACAGTTTAGTTGTAGGTTGAATATATCTAAATGTTGGGTTTCTAGTTTCGCATGTACCCAGCCCGACTTCCTAGTTCCTGGTATCCCGAACCTTCAAAGGGATCATGCACATCCTCGTATTTTTGAATTTCCAGGACACGTACCCCAGATCGCTCCTTTTGACTGGGTACGATGTCGTCCGTTAGACAAAGTTGATTGAAATGTGAAGGTAAGGGCATTGAGGGGCTGTAAGGAGTCGTAGTACTGTATAAGGGGCATGTTGAGAGGTTCTCCCTCGAGTGCAAGTATGGTAATTATGCACATCTCAATTGCCTGTGATTCGCATTTTTTAGTAGATAGTATTCCAGAGAGAGGAGTTCAAAGGTCTTATCATTACCTTTATGTTCAGCCACCGACTCATGATGGTGTTCTCTGCAGAGGTGAAGTTACGCTTTCAAGTCATCAGGAACATGGAACTTACCTCTATCTGACTTGAACCCAACTTCCGAAGATTCTTTCATTTTAAGCGAGATCTGCCTAGTTCTCCTGAGAGCCTACCAAGTCATCTTGATATCCACAGGGACTCTTGACCTTTAAGCATGATCTCACACACTCTCTTGAAAACCTATCGAGCTGTCCTAATGTCTTCGGTGAGTCTAGATTTTTAAATGGGATCTCACATGCTCTTGTTATGTCCCTGGAGACTCTACAAAGTTTCATTGGATCCCCAAAGATCCCCCTGATTAATATGATATACACTAGCTGTTACGCGCTGAACCGGAGAGGGACAGAGTGGTACTAGGAGGGCAGGGTAACCCTTCAGAGTTCGGGAGCGATAAGGTAGATTATTTCGCGTACGAAGTAGTGAACACGTAGGTACCAATAGAGGACTCGTGCGGCTGTCATAAACTAAACCAAGAGGCACAACACAACGAAATGTATTCAGGAGAGTCGGACTATAACCGACGGGAAGGTTCTGGAAGGCTTGATCGGGGAGATTTCGGGAACTTGGACACGTTAAGCGGAGCGAACGATGTTTGAAAGGTTTTAACGTAATATATTTTAATACCCAAGACACGAAGAAATAACCCGTAGAGAAATAGAAACCCAAACGAAGAGAACCCCAATACAACAGGAAGATTGCGTGAGGAAGAAAGAAAAGAAAGACAAAAGGAAGGTAGAGCCATATATATACAAGTGATGCCGAGACGCCGAGACATGATTAGTAATTCGCGCGACGGAAACTCACGGAAGCACAGTAAGGAAAATTACAGGGAAGAGAAATGACCGTCATACGAGAACCCGAAAGGAAACCCAAACAAGAAGTGATAATCCGAAAGACAACGCGCTGAGAACCCAAAGCGAAATCCTTCCTCCGCAATCCAAACCAAGACACGAAAACGCCATTAGACTAGCCCATGATGAACACTAGTCCAGAAAGATACTCATACACTAGCTCATACATGATAAACAATAATCCGGAAAGAAAACTCACATACTAGCCCTCAAAAAATGATTGCAGCGGGAGGGGACTCTGCGAAAGCCTATGCAACCTTGGCCACCTCTACCTCCCACAATCACTTCCCCCTCTAGTGGATACTGCTGGTGCCTTCCTTTTCATTCCACGCGCTCTCCACTCACAATGTCTGCGGCTAACTGAACATTATCCTCCTCAAGGCCCATAATCGATACATTCCCACAGGGCCTCCTTAATTCATCAACCTAAAGGCATATTAGTATTTAGATAAGGTGCTATGAGCCTTTTTCACCTACCTTTTCGCGAATGGATTCTCATATCACTCCCAGCGTACCCTCTTGGCTCTCCTTACTTCTCTTTCTGCAAGTGTTTAACATCCTCCTATAGGTGGTTGGGACCATTCTGAAGTCACCAGGAGCCTTTTAGAGGGCTTAGCGTGATCTACTCATGATATTTGGATTCTGATATTGGTTCAAATTCAACCCCTCGATGTATATGCCTGTTTTCCAACATCACAAAATAAACCAGATTGTAGTGCAAACTAGCCTAACAAAAGCTGTAAATATATCATCAATAAAACTAGAATCCTTTGCTTCACTCATCTTATCACCTTTGTAATATTTTAAAAATATGACATCCACAATTTCAGGGGCCCAAAAGTGGCATCACCTGGTCTAAAGGCTGTAAGAGCCGGTGCAAAGGCTAATAGGACGGTAGGGGAGGCTCTTACGCTATAGTTTCTAGGGTAACTGATAAAACGGTCATTCTCAAGAAGAAAGCATGCCTTCTCACCAATCGACTCCGGTGTTTTATCATCGAACAAGCCGTACAAAGGTCTATACACCATGTAATCCTTAACCGCGTAAGGAAGGTATGATATCATCCGCGAAAATTGGATTTGACTCTAGTAACTGTTAGCTATGGCATATTAAGCCCTCACCTCACTGTCTACTGGTTTAGAGAATTCTATGCTGGTATTGAAATGATCATTTGTCACAGTCCACAATCGACGGACCTTAACACTAAGAGCATCAGCTTTAGGCCAAGGCTCCTCAAACAATGTATAATATGTGAGAAGTTTTCTTGTATGCTTTACTACAGACTTCACCTCTGCGGACTCAGTAACGGGCTCAAACTTTGGTGATGTTGACGCTCTACCGTGGGAAGGGGTTGATGTTCCACAATGTGTAGGAGTATGTGTATAAAAAGAAGGCGTAGCGGTTGTCTCGTTGCTCAAGTCGCATACATGCCGTAAGGTGTTCCTGGCCGAGGTAAATTTGGAGCTTGAGGATGCAAAGATAGCCCTTTCGAAGGCTTGCTCAGCTTTCCTCCGGTCCCGAGGTGTTTCCTGCCTTAGTGGATTAACAGCATAACGATTTCCACGCTTCATCGCGTTAGCAGTTTAATTGAAACACAAGGGCTTGAAACACCATACCTGTATCATATTAACAGGAATAGAAGAAGCAATTGCTTCTGCGGTTGGTCTGCTACATCTCTGTTCAGTAGCTGCAATAGCCTCGGCGGATGCTACAACAGCCTCCTTTGGCGTTTTTCCAGCTCGTGACCCCCGGTTTGATGGTGGTGGTCATGGTGGTGGTGGTGATAGTAAGGGTGGAGATATATTCCGTTCTGATAAAGGCATATGTCCAGAAGTTAATGGTGCATTCTCATCCCGTAGTTCTTCATCCTCATAGTCATCCTCAAAGATGTCAACATGGCATTCCTCCTCTGGATGATTATCGAGGGCAAATTAGGTTTTTGATAGGCCTTGCAAAATTCCGTTTACCAGTATTGTGCCATAGTAGTTGAGATCTGTATCCACTTCTGTGGTTGCATTGGAGTTCATAGGGTTCTTAAGTTTGGAAACACTCATCACCACCCTTAAATGTTTATTACCAGAGGTGGAGAGAGGCGCTTGCATACTATATCCTTCCTCAACTCCGTGCTTGCTGATTTTTGATTGCCGGCAGACATGATGATGTTTTGCAGAACGAGCCTTCATGAAGACTCTTTCCCCACTATATATAGCATCATTCGCTTTGCAAACCACATAAACTTTGCTTTTTCTCGGCAGTCAATAAAAGGTTTTTCCTCCAAGGGCAGGAAAGATTCACGAGAACCCTGTTGGATGGCTCGAAAATCCTATTTGAAGGCTTGTTAAAGCATAATTCTATAATTACCCTAACTAAAGATAATGGGAAGCTCAAACAAGCAACCTTCAAAATAGCAACTTCATTTCAAAAATCAAAAAATTGGCTATCTATATGATATCAGAATTATTGTTAGTAGACATGATCTACACTCTGCACCCAATCATGGAGGAAGTAATCCCTGGCTGGAGATAATCAACCTTTCAAGTTTTATCATATTTCAAAACAACAATCAAGGCTCATTAGACCTTCTAGGCTTCCAATAAACGCTCTTCAAGCGTGGCTTGCACCTCCACCACCAACGGCACCGGCACCTCCATTATCAATATTGTCATTAGCCTGATTGTTGGCATCTCCGTCTGCACCACTAGTTTGCTCAAACATGTGACCTTTCTCAGCAGGAATCCAAATACATTCAGAATCCTACTGACAAGATTCAAAGATAATGCCATTCGGAAAGAACATTTTATAATTTTCACAGAGTCTTTTTCTGATCCCAGTGTTCCTCTTGATACATTCCTAGACTACCGACATTACCTTCTGGCACGCCATGTCGGAATGACGCATGTTCATTTGCAAACCTTTTTTGTTAACCATATTACTGAAGGCCACAAGTTCCTCCTCAAATTCTATTTTACTAGCAAAGGCGTCATCTGTGAGGTGCTACCATCGCTCTTTGTCAAGGATTTGAGGCATTTGATCTTGCCCTGTTACATATTCGGGGTTTGGAATTATAAGCATTCTGCCCCCGAGGGGCTGAATTAGCCAATGCCCCTTAGAAGGCTTAAACAGCCCTCATGGATTCTCCTGGCGCCGCCGGTAAGATTCATTTCAGCACGAAGGCTTATAATTCGTACATAGACAGTATTTGGAGAGTGCCGCTAAATGGCACACGTGATACGGGGTCGTACAAGTCGTCGGGCCGGTATGTATCACTGGGAACGTCGCCAACCTTTTCTAAATCAATAACATGTATGATTATTCCCGGCCTGCACCGCGCCTCTAAGGGCTTCCAATAGGTGGATATGCTTTCAGCCTCTTTAATCATTTCCTCTTGTCCCCTGAAGCTGTCACCGTCGTTGCCGTTGTTGTTGCCGTTATTTTTGTCATTGTCATTGTCATTGGCATTTTCGTTGTCATAGTCATTGTCATCGTCTACTTCCAAAGCCGCGTAAATATCTTTACCCCTCCTGGACCTCTTCTGCGATAAATCTGCAATGAGAAAGAGGAGGGCTCCTTGGATCATTACGGAGTCCTCCAAAGCCTTATTTAACCAAAGTGACTCTGCATGCTTGAGGGCTTTGTGACCCATGCAGAACTGAAACAGTTCATTAAACAACTGCTTGCCGGAGTTCGACTTATTGACCTACCCTATTCTTACTATCTCATCCACGACTTCGTTGCAAAAAGTTCTATATAAGACATCTCTTCTAGTCATCTGCTGGATTCTGTGACAGTCTGACGTAGTATTATAAATGTATCTGCCAGATCACCTCCCTCTTCAGCTGTGGAGCCTCCTTCTTGGCCTGTGAAGCCTTCTTCTTGGCCTGTGGAGCCTTCTTCCTGGCCTGTGGAGCTTTCTTCTTGGCATGTGAAGCCTTCTTGATCTTAGCGATTGGTTTTGGGTAGACTCCAAAAGCCCTCGGTAAACTAGGGCGAGCCTTGGATTCTTACCTGAGGCGAGTATTGTATGAGGTCTTCTTGCACATCTTTCATTTTCCCTTCCACTCCTCTTCGAGGTCAGAATCGGTGGCTGGACTAAGGCTGAAAGCCCAACTCTGCTGATCAGTATTAGTCCCCAAGTGCATTAATTAAATATCCTGTCTTTTGGATTCGTTTTTAGCCTCATGTAATGTAATGCTGCATTTTCGTCGGTTCAATGAGCATTGTTGGGGCTTGTCGGGGCTCCCGGGGAAGTACTAAATATCGAGTTATAGAAAGATGAAAACCCCGCTTACAGATGTCAATGATTTGAGTAAATACTATAGAGAGAATACGGTACTATCGTATATAATCTTTGAGAGGCTTGAGGAGACTTAGTGATGGCGTAGTAAGCCTATGTAAGTGAGGATATCGGTCGTGGGCTTGAAAACATGAGAATAGAAGCACACAGAGTTTACACATCTCTGATCAAACTTCACTATACTACGTCATATATCAGAGTATCAATTATAGTCATCTGTTGGAGTTGGATCATATGATGTCACTCCAATATTGCCTGATCAGATTGATAAGATATGATTTGATCTATCGGTACATGCCACCCTCTAGAGCTCTGAAGCTTTGGAGACTTCCAAAACCACTCTTAACACCAAAACACATCAATATCAACTATCAACAATGAGTTCACGATGTCAATTTTGTATATGGAACTACGTTAGTGCTGGTAGTTTCAATCGATATCTCTCGAAAGACCACCCAGTACAGGCTTCAGACTGATATGATCGCCAGGTTCCGCCTCCACCCGGTGAAAGCTTGCAAAGCCTTTTAGAAGGTTCAGAGGGCCCCTATCAGAGCAGATACGTCGAAATATCGGCTTTAGATTTTGACAACTTCTACTAAAACAAATTTGATACTGAAGCAAATAATGAATATCCCACTTTGAGACGTACTCCATTCAATCTATCAACTACTATATACGAGGGTGCAGAGGAGCCTTTTGATCAACCCATGTCAACTTTTCAAATCAGCAGACGCATTTCGGTTATCGCGTTGGTTCCTATGATCGAATATATCACAGAGTCAAATAGACGATTTCTTCCGTAGCACACACTCTCTAAAAGGTTCGTACAACACTTGTAGAGGGTTTGCACGCCACCTTGATGAGATGTCGCCTACTGCAGGTTGAGGAAAAGAGAGTTGGATACACTCAGAAGTCGAAATAGACGGGCAGAAAAGTTTCTCCTACCAAAGGGACCCTATGAATATAGCGCCTTTTCTCTCGGACAACGTGCATTTAGAGAGTCTTTAGTTTATTCACCTACTATGGAATATAACGAAATGAGAGAGTGGATGTATGGGGAAATGCACACTGCAGACTGCTGGTGGGAGATGCAGGTTCAAAAAGACACTTGAAAGGCTCATCAAGTCCTCGCTAACGTCCCGCAAATGTTGCAGAATGCTTTTCCAGAACGATCAATGGTAGTACCGGTAATATGTACATCAGACGGAACACACCTCACGAATTTCGCCGGTGATAAGAAGGTTTGGTTGGTCTACCTTACAGTCAGCAATAGATAACGGCGTGCCAAGTCTTCGCGTTACGTTACTAGGTTTACCTCTGCACGGGAAGGTGTCAGCGATTCGGTGAAACATTCTTGGGTTTTCATTTGTCATCAGGTTTTCTTTCGGTTCTATGGTTTCCGTCACACGGGTTAGTAATTGGTTCTCGGTGATGGATATATATATGTGCCTGTCCTCTCCTTCTCACTCTTTCCTTTCTTCTCTACGCAACCTTCCTGTTCTTTAGGGTGTTATATTGTTTGTCCTTAGTTCTCTACGGTTATTATAGTTTTGTTACTAGTTGGAATATATATTGTTCGCGTTACTATAGTTCCTTCCTCAATCCCTCGAACCCTTAGCCGTTTGGAACTCATAGTAGTAGTTCTTTACGTTTCATAGATTCCGAACCTCGGTTGTGCTCCTTGGTTACCTTCGTCCATAGATCATAGTCCATTACTGCAGAGCGAGTGCTCTACTGGTATCTTCGAGTCCACTACTTCGTACGCGAAAACATCTGTCTCCTAGATCCCGAACTCTAGAGAGCTTCCCCGCTCTTCGCCAAGCAACGCCAAGACCTCTGTAACACAATATTACTCCGGACATACGTAATAAACCTTCTGATTATGTGATCATATTGCTGACTCTGCTACTGATGCCATTAAAACTGGGAGTACAAGTAAATGAACGACGTTGGGAGAGTCAGACAGCCCTTCACCAGGTCCTTGTTGAGGGTCTTGATGGCCTCCGGGGCACTGCGGAAATGGTGAGCTTATTGCATGTGCTGATAACTATGTACGCTTGTGTTTTCCGATACTTCGTGCGTGGATTGCAGATCAACCAAAACACGCTTCATTGCTCACCGTCAACAATCAGGCCTGCCCTAGGTGTGAGGTTGATTTCAAGGGCTTGGAGAGTCTTCAAGAAACCCCCCCACGCATTCAGGAGCGATATCTTGAAATGCTGGAGCGTTATAATGAATATACATCAGATACTGCACCCGTTGAATACCTCGTGTCGAAGTTCTTCAAGACTCTGTACAATGCTTTGTGGGCCCTGCCGAGGGCTCAGGCGTATCATCTTTATAAGCCAAATATGTTGCATAATATTTATCTCGTACTATTTAAGCTTATGATGGAATAGGTTCAATTGTTTTTGGAGAAACACAATCGGATGAAGAATTTTGATTGAGGTTGAATGTCCATTAAATCTTATCCAGGGCTGGCTGTACCAAATAAGGCTTATTGGATGAAGACTCAATGGCAGGGTAAAGAAATGCGTTACCTCGGCCGGATAGTGTTAAGAGCTTTTGCGGTGGCTCTTTGGAACCTCCCGAACGCTTTGCAGCGCGACTTGGGGAGAGTTTTGAAATGTGTCCGATCACGCATCGATTTCCACTTGATGGGACAGTATACTATGCATACAAAGAAAACATTCGACTATCTTCAGGGGTATCTCGAAGATTTTCACAAGTATAAAGATGTGTTTCTGGAATTCAGGGCCTATAAACGAATAAGGAAAGAGTCAAACGGTCGAACTTGGGCATTGGAAAGCTCCGGAAGCCTTGTCAGAGGCCTGGCAGAGCTTGAAGAAATTCAGGAGGCCTCTCATATTAACTTCATTCAAATCCATCTGCTTTCACACTTCCGAAACATGTAGAACGACTTGGGAATATGTCAATATTTTCAACTAATATCGGATGATTAGCTTATAGGCAGCAAAGTAAAATAGCTTATGCAGCCTTCAATCAGGTCGACCCAACGATTCCAATTCTTGATTACCACTCGAGACGTATGGCTATTGAGATACGGGTCTTGAATCTGAAAAGTGTCGTTTTCAGTCCCCCAGAACGTTAAGAGGGCTTCGCAAGCCACCGAGAGAGCCTCTGAGACATGCTTCAAGTTTTCAAAAGCAAGGACCGACAAAGGGCAAGCGAAAGGTTCCTAGATGAACATCCCAAGCCTAAGCTGACCACCTCTGATGGTAGTCCATGCATAATATTCAATATCGCTGATATGACTAAGGTGAACAGAACTACAGTAGCAAGAGTGGTGTCGAAATATGGGCAGGGCTTGAACCGGGGAGAACAAGGCTTATTGAGCCTTCTGGAATACCCAGTGATGCCCTTTAAATACCTACAGATACCAGTATCAATTTTTGAAAAGCCTGACAACTATGAAATACACAATATACGATGTACCGGGGAGACACTATTATAACGGTGTGCCAAGACTTCGCATTACGTTACTAGGTTTACCGCTGCACGGGAAGGTGTCGCCGACTCGGTTAAGTATTCTCGGGTTTTCATTTGTAATCAGGTTTCCTTTGGGTTCTATGAGTTTCCATCACATGGGTTAGTAATCGGTTCTCGGCGATGGATATATATATGGGCCTGTCCTCTCCTTGTCTCTCTTTCCTTTCTTCTCTACGCAACCTTCCTGTTCTTTAGGGTGTTCTATTGTTTGTCTCTAGTTCTCTACGGTTATCATAGTTATATCGTTAGTTTGGAATATATATATCGTTCGCGTTACTATAGTTCCTCTCTACGTCCCTCGAACCCATAGTGGTTCGGAACTTATACTCGTAGTTCCTTACGTTCCATAGATCCCGAGCCTCGGTTGTGCTCCTTGGTTCCCTTCGTCCATAGATCATAACCCATGACCGCAGAGCGAGTGCTCTACTGGTATCTTCGAGTTCATTACTTCGTACGCGAGATCATCTATCTCCTCGTTCCTGAACTATAGAGAGCGTCCCTGCTCTTCGCCAAGTAACGCCAAGACCTCCGTAACAACTATTAAAAAAACGATAAATTTGGAATGATTGAACATGGATTAACGTGGCCACAATGGAATCCTGGGGAGCCTTGCAAGAACACCTACTGAGGCTTGTACAAGTAGTATTCAAGCTACTTGACGCCATATTGACGAAAATATATCAACTTCGTCTTGTAGAACTACGGAAAGCCAGGTATAGAGGGCTATCAAACGGCTCACATGGTATTCTTAGAGTCGTGAGACGCTCCCAGCAAAGATTTTGGGTAGTTAATATTGGCATTGTATTGGGAATGTCTTATTTGTTTGAACTGAGACAAGGTCAATTGCTCATAAACACAAGGATAGGTTTAAGAACATGGAACGAGTACCATATATAGCGATGTTGGGTCAGGAGGATTGTTCGGTTCGGTAGGAGGGATCAAGAGAGCAATAGCCTTAGCGATAGCCTCCACAGGCTTAGTCCAAGGCTCAGGAGGCCTTCAGGAGTATACAGGTAGTTATCATGGTTATCAGGAGAGGTGGGAGAGTAGTTGCTTTAACAGTTGCCTCCGGAGAAAGTCAGTAGTTTGCTGAAGTTGAAGCTTATGGTGATCTGGTAAAGATTTGAATACGAGATTGTGGTAGCAGTTGAATCTTTCGTCAATGAAAGCAATTCCAGATACTCTTCTAACGGTGGTTCGTATACTGGTTTGCATTGCGGAGGAAGGATATCGCTTTGTGTCTTCGGCGCATTGGTTTCGAATTATCACTCCTTGTTTGGGTTTCTTTCAGGTTCTTCGTGTAACGATCATTTCTCTTCCCTGTAATTTTTCTTGACGTGCTTCCGTGAGTTTCCGTTTGACGGATTACTAATCATGTCTCGACGTTTTGGCATCACTTTACATATATATGGTTCCATCTTCCCTTTGTCTTCCTTTGCTTTCTTCCTTACACAATCTTCCTGTTGTATTGTGGTTTTTTCCGTTTGGGTTTTATTTCTTCCAGGGCTAGTGCTTTTGGCTTCGGGTATTTGAATATATGATATTAAATCTTCTAAAACATTGTTTACTTCAAGTAACGTGTTCAAGTTCTTGAAATCTCCTAAACCGGTATCAAGCCCAATCCTTCTATAATCCCTCCATCCGTTATAGCTATCACGGACCGTCGCTGGCAAGCTAGGTCTAGGCCTGTCCCATTACCAAAAAAGCAACTGTGAAGCAAGGTTGTATGAGTTATGGGTAGTTAGGATTTCCTAATTGGTTCTCCCCTCTATAAGGCTCCGTTGCGGCATGGTTTCTCCCTTGTATATTTTCTCTCTTGCCTGTAATTTTGTATTCAGAATGGTGTGATGTTAAATCAGTGGAGTTTCTATGGGTTTCTTCGGGGTTCAGTTGCTTGAAGGGGCATTTTATATATTTAGTCGATGGTGTCTTCTCATTCTTCCTTTCCTCTCCTGTTTACGCAACGTCTTCTTTTCGCTAGTTAAGGGTTAGTTTGAATATATTCAAGTACTTGGTTTCCACGTTCGTCGTCAACTAGCCCGACCCTCTAGTTCCTACTAGTTCAAAAACACGTGATAGTATCAAGTCCATTCCCATGCCCTTGAACTTTCACGAAGCGTACCCCGGATCGCTCCCCTTGCTTAGGCACCAAGTCATCCATTAAATAGCCCGATTTAACGGCATTTCGTGTCTTGGTTTGGATTGCGGAGCTAGGATATCGTGTTGGACTCTCGACGCGTTCTCTTTCAGGCACTCACTTCTTCTTTGGGTTTTCTTTCGGGTTCTCGTGTAACGATCAGTTCTCTTCCCTGTAATTTTCCTTGATGTGCTTTAGTGAATTTCCGTCGTGTAGATTACTAATCATGTCTCGACGTCTCGGCTTTAGTTGTATATATCTGGCTCTACGTTCCCTTTGTCTTCCTTTCCTTTCTTCCTCATACAATCTTCCTATTGTATTGGGGTTATTTTCGTTTGAGTTTTATTTCTCTACAGGTTATTTCTTTCGGCTTTTTGGGTACTTAAATATATTATATTAAATCTTCTAAACATCGTTCGCTTTGCGTAACGTGTCCGAATCCCCAAATTCTCCTCGATCAGTATCAAGCCCAATCCTCCTTAGAACTTTCCCGTCGGTTATATTCTGACCCTCCCGAATACGTTCCGTTGTTTTGTGTTTTTTAGTGCTTCGTCGCCAGACTCGATACCTAACACTGACCCCACTCCCGTAACTCCGCTATTTCTAGCGTTCCTCTATCCCTCCGGTCAAGCGTGTAACAGCTCTAGTATCTGCTAATTGGTATGAATTAATTGATTTTTCTTATCGGACAGGCAGAACCAAAAAAAAAGTTGATCGTTATCTGATACATCAAAAGCAGATGAGGCAGAAAAATTAGAAACTGAAAGTACGAATAAATCACAAGAGGTGGGAAGAGTTTGATTGAAGCCATTTTGGCCAAGCTGTCCTAGATTCCTGACAGCTAATATAGGGTGAAATGAAGATAATTATTGAAAAGGGCAGGAGTGCTAAAGGAATCATGACTTGAGTAGAAAGCAGCAGAAGCACCAAGAGAATTAGAAGGAAATGATTACTCAGAACTACCTGATAAATCCATAATCACTCGATTCTCCTATTGCCATTTTAGTAATGGAGCAAGTCCAGACTGAAGTTGTCAGCGTTGGTTCGTAATAACATCGAAGTACAAATATGGCCAAAACCTCAACATTCTTTTTCTTGGACCATCATATTTCATCTTTTTTGCTGATTCTGGCTATTATAATCGGTCATTGTATCGGAACATATGTGTGGAATTATTAGCCTTCAAAACAGTTCAGCTGAGTAAGTGAAGATGGCAGGCAGGTCGGGTGAATGTAATTCCCCGCGTAAAATATCATTTTTAATTTTATTTCCAGGTACAGGAAGACTACTTGGAACAAAAGCTATAACGTGAACATACTCATCTTCTAATTGTGTTTCATGACTTGTTTTGGATTGTGGAGGAAGAATATAACTTTGGATCTCCGATGCGTTGTCTTCAGTCTTCTACCTCCTGTTTGAGTTTCCTCAGAGCTTCATGTGACTATTATTTCTTTTCTCTGAAATTTTCCTCATCATACTTCTGTAGGTTTCCATCAGATGAATTAGTAATCGGATTCTTGACGTCTCGACATCACCATTGTACAGTCGTATCCAACAAAGTTTGACCGATTCGCTCAAGACAACCACCTGCTACACCCCTAACATATTAATGAAAAAATCAATTGAGAAAATAATTGATTGAAATTACATAGTGATATTTGATAGAGTGTATGTAAATTAAGTATGTGACTAGAATCCTTTGATAACAAATCTATCAACTTATTTACTTTTGATAATAGATTTGAGCCCCCATTTCTTACGGCAACTGAATAAATTATATCTTCAAGGTGAGGTACTCTCTATCTGTAATTTTATAATGTTTGGAGAATATACTTGTATATTTTCATATGTGGTTAATACAACGATAATCGACTGATAAAGCAGAAAATACTTTTCATTATCGAGTATATAGAATTTTATGGCAATAGAATAAAGACATATTCAAATATGCTTATATCTTGAACTTTCTTCGAGTCTTTTAAACTCTAATTTATATTGTCTATTGAATATCTTGACAATTGAATTTACATCAGTGTTTTTTGTATTTCCATTGAAATTTCATGCAACAAAAAAGTCCTAATTACCCCATAATAGAATTAGGCCATATACATTAATACAATTACAAATACTATGAAAATATATAAAAGTTATACTCTGAAAATATATTATAAAGAGGATAAATTACACACTATGGTTCTAAATACTCTGAGCCAAATTTTATAATCAAAAGTGAAGAAATGAGTGAATTTCTTACCAAAAATGCATACACTATTTCTGGCCCCCACTGAAGCATACAACAAATTCTAGTCACATATTTAGTTTTCTTATATTTTATTCAATATTACTATGTATTTTCAATCAATTAATTTGTCAATTGGTCCTATGGTTGATATTTTGCAGATGTCGTGGGTGGTTGTCTCAAGTGAATCGGACAAAGGTTTGTTGGATATGATTATATACATCAGACTCTACCTTCCGTTCGTCTTGCTTTCTTTTATTTCTTATGCAATCTTGCTGTTGTATTAATATATTTTTATATGGTTTTCTTCCTCTAGCGGTCATTCTTTTAGGCATTGGGTATAAAATGTATCATATTAAATACTTCATCTATCGTTCACTTTGTCTAATATATCCAAGTTCCGAACTGACTCTCTGCTGAGTGTTATATTGTCTGGTCGTATTTGATATTTCGGTACCTCGTCCCTGAAGGTCTGATACCTAATCCAGACCCCACTTCTATAACTCCACTATTTCCAGTAAACCTCTGCCTCTCCGGTGTGATAAGTAATATATTCTCAATTAAACTCAAATACGATTCACTGAAAAAGAAATAAACCTAAAAACAGAAAGAAATAACCATCGAAACCGAAAGCATGACCAATGGAAAAGCAAACAATATAGCGGAGGTCGGCCAGTATCTCATAGATGGTCTCTGGATTGCAGGTCCTCATGTTGGAATAATCTCTCTTTGCTAACTGGTGGTTTCTTAAAGTACTTGCAAGATAGCGATTGAAATAGGTGAAGTGTTTTTAGAGAATGTAAGTGGAAGAGAGTTCAGTATTGAAGATTCCTGAGGGAACTTGTGCAGAGAGTACGGGATGTTATTCCATAGCCAGGGTAAGTGAACAATTGTTCTAGATCTCATCTAATATGGATACTTGCACCAGGAATAGGTGTAGGGTGTTGGTGGCAGCCATTCATTTTAGAATAGGATGGTTGAGTATTTCTTCTTCTTCCTTGCATTTATCATATAGAGGTATAAGATCGATATTGATGCACAACTTCTAGAATTAGCTTTATACACTAAGTTGGGGAAGTGGGGGGAGGGTGGAAATAGCAGGATTACAGAAGCGGAGTCAGGGTTAGGCATTGAATGTTCATAAACCAAACACTTAGTGTTCGTACTTTGATGTGGGAGGTTGTACTGTATATTACGGACTGATGCTGATAGCTTCAATCTAGTCCTATTCCATTGCTAAAAAGTATCACGGCGTAGCACAAAGACACAATGCAAGCATGAAGGAAAAGAGTTGAGTTGGGTTTCCATTTGTTTGTGAAAGTTCTATGGGTTTCCGTTCGGTTTTGGGGTTACAGGAATTAATGAGTCACTCGCTTTGTAACGCATCTCTCATAATCTTCTATCTGATTCTATGAATGAGTAAGCGAAGGAAGTGCTGGGATATATATAGAGGCCCCGCCTCCCACCTGTATTAGTTTCTCTTCCTTTCCTTTTCTCTTCACGCAACTTTCTTTGTCATTAGGAAATACTATTGTTTGATGCCATTTACCTCTACGAACTTCGAACTACTTGCACCCCTGTGGACTCGAGGGGTCCCCACAGTCCCCGAATACTAAAGGTATTGAACCTATCCTTCGGTTCGTATACGTGAACGACCCTGGCCTCGGTCGTGTACCTTGGCTCCTCGCCTCCCAGAGCACTCCGTAAGATACAACGGAAGGCCTTAGATCCATCCGTGATAAAAAGGCAGTTGAGAAATTGAATAGTTGAGTAATAACGGTATTTATCGGTTATTGCTTATTCTATTTCAGTTTCGATTGCGTAAAGTCGTACGGTAGCCCAGTTCCTTCCTTATGAACTTGCTTTCTTTGCTGTATTTTCTCCTCGGTAGTGCTTCTATGGGTGATGTTAGTGGTAAGTTGTGTGAAGGAGTCATTAGTATTTATTTGTATATATAGTCGTCGCTGTCTCCCCTTTCATGCTTTCCTTTCTTCTTTATGCAATGTTTTCTTTCTATTTGTTAGTATACAGTTTGAATATATTCAATTTCTGATATGTCCTTTGTCGGTATCAAGCCTGTCCTCCTTGTTCCTAGTATTCCGAACCTCTGACATTAGCAAAGCTATTTCTGTATCCCTAGTTCCTTCGAAGTGAAGCCCTAACTATTCCTTCTTACTACTTCCAACTCCATCTGTTAGACAGGTTTGGACTTTGGAGTAGAGAAAGGAGAATATTCATGATAAAGTATATAATCACAGCCTCACCCTCTTTACATAGTAATACTAACGAATATCGACTGAAATCCTAAAGCTGAAAAGAGTAATTCTTAACGTAATATCCATAAATAGGTTGTGATGAACAAAGATAATAATGTTCCTGCCGTCGGTCTAGCCCATTCTGGAATATTCAGAAAACAGTTACAAGTACCGCCCAGGTTGCTCAACCGATAGATAACAGCAATGACAAATATTCTGTGATTGATACTCGACGTTAGAATGTGAATATCTGGTCAAGTATAAACAATTAAGATATTTGTTAATAGCTTTTTCTTTTCTTTTTCCATTATTCACAGTATCATGGACCAACACCACCAGCCTCAGTCTAGCCAACTCTGTTATCAAGTAGGTAATTGCAGGACCGATTGGTTGAGTCATGAGTGTATTGATTGGTCGCTGGGTTTCCTATTTTGGTTTGTTTGCGTCAAGTGTTACTGCAGTACGGATTCTTCACTGTCTATTTTCTCTTTTCCTTGTACCCTTTCATTCGAGATGGTGTGATGATAAATCGTTATGAGTCTACTGGTTCTTCAATGTTTGGTTGTATGAAGGAGTCATTAATATTCTTCTGTTTCTATAGTTGTACTTGTCTTTACTTTCTCTCTTTCATTTCTTCCTCACGTAAAGTCTACTTCTTTCTTATTAGTGGTTAGATTGAATATATTTGTTTTTTTGGTTATTTACTTTGTCTCAGTATCAAGCCCGACCCTATAGTTCTTAGTATAGTGAATCGCTGATGGTAAAACAAGGCCATCCTCGAGTATTAGATTCCAACAAAGCCTACCCGAATCGCTCGCTCTGTCTAGTGCCAGCGATATCCATTAGAGGTACGTGTGCAAGAGGAATATAGATTATTATTCGTTCATATATTATTAAATCCTTCTTGTAGTTGTGATAGTAATAGTAACGCGATCTAATGGACGGCGTGGTGACTTAGGCAGGAGGAGCGACTCGGGGTACGCTTCGTGGAACTTGGTGAACAGGGGGACGGGCTTGGTACCGTCGGAGGACTTGGTGGACAAGGAGGACGGGCTCGGTACCGTCGGGGGTTCAAGGTACTAGGGACTAGAGGGTCTGGCTAACTACCGACGAGGGAAGGGAACTTGAATGTCAAGTATATTCAAACTTCTAACTAGCTAGCGAAAAGAAGACGTTGCGTGAAGAAGAAAGGAAATAGAGAGAGACGACAACAGCGACTATATATACAGAAGGGTCTTCACGCAACCGAACCCCGAAGAAACCCATAGACAACCCACCGATTTATCATCACACCACCCCGAGGAGAAATGACAAGGAACAGAGAAAATATACAAGGAAGAAACCACACCGCAACAACGCGCAACGCGAAACCCAACTAGGAAATCCCGAGGATGCATTACTCACACAACCCTGCTCCGCAACTGCCTGCCTGGTAATGGAGCGGGCCTAGACCTCGGTTGTCGGCGACGGTCCGTGATAGTAGCTCCCTCTCTAGGCTCGAGCTCGCGAGCTCCGGTAGGCTCGGCTTGGTGGGGTAGAGGTGGTGGAAGCGTGATAGGAGTGCGGTGAGTTGGAGGCGTTCTCTGCTGGTTCCCATGTCGGGGCATCGTAACTTTTCCACCGGACCAGGTACTGGAGACTTCCATATCGTAACCGTGAATCAAGGATTTCCTCGACCTCCCATTCCTCTTCGCCTTCGACGATGACCGGGGGCGCCGGAGGGGGTATATGGCCGGGGAGGGGGTCGACAGCACAGGGTTCGAGTTTGGATACGTGAAAGACTGGGTGGACCTTCATGGAGGTGGGAAGGTCGAGTTCATAAGCGTAGGGGCTTATGATTTTCTTTATCTTGAACCTACCGAGACGTTTCCAATCGAGTTTCTTGGCGGGTCTGGTGGTTTGGATATTCTTCGCGTTGAGCCAAACTTCGTCGCCCACCTTATAGGCAGGGGCGGGGATGCGTCTTCGGTTGGCGTTCTCCTCTTGACGGGCTTGAGCGTACTCCATCTCGGCTTTCAGGTCCTTATGGAGTTCGGCAAGACGGGTGGCTAAGGCGTTGGTGTCCTGTAGGTGTCCCAAGTAGGGTGGTAGTGCTAGAGTCTCCGTGAATCAGGGGTTATACCCATAGTTAGCGAAGGGGGATACTTGGGTAGTTTCAGACACCGCATTGTTGGCCGTGAACTCGGCGATGGGTAACCAGTCAGCCCAGTTGTCCTGTTGGTAGGATACATAACTCCGAAGGTATTGTTCCATGACCGCGTTAGCCCGTTCAGTCTGTCCATCCGTTTCTGGGTGGAAGGCAGACGACATGGCAGCGGTGATTTTGAGTTGGCGGCAGAGAGACCTCCAAAAGTGGGACGTAAACTGAGTGCCCCGGTCCGAGACAATGCTGGCGGGGAGGCCGTGTAGTTTCCATACGTTTTCGATGAACAACCGAGCTAAGTCCTCTGATCCTGTGGTAGTATTGCAGGCGATGTAGTGTTTCATCTTGGATAGTCGGTCCACAACTACCAAGATAGCATCCTTCCCACGACTTAGGGGTAAACCGGTAACGAAATCCATTGATAGATGAAGCCAGGGACGCTGAGGGGCCGGTAGAGGACGTAGTACTCCGAAGGGGGCATGCCGAGAGGTTTTGCTTCGACTGCAAATGTCGCGATTCTTGCGCGTACCGGTCGACCACCGCTCGCATCTTAGGCCAATAGTATCCTCGTGACAGGAGTTCAAAAGTTTTAGCCTTACCTACATGTCCAGCGGAGGGTGCATCGTGATGTTCCCGGAGAAGGTGTAACTGCAATTCTTGATCCTCGGGTACATAGAGCTTACCTCGGTAGGTTAGCAACCCACGGCGGGTAGAACATTCGGCCAACGCGATTTCTCGAGAGTGGTTATCACCCCGGCGGAGAGCTTCTATGATCTTGGTCGGGAACGAGTCTTTAGTGTATGCAATGTCAAACAGTTTTTTAAGAGTGCATCTTGGCGGCTTCATTTGACGAAGAAGCGCGAACAAACAGCTTATGATCAATGTTTTGACTTTTCAAAACCACTTGACTTTGGTGTAGTAGGCGTTCATCCCCCTCCTTAGGCAGATCTCCTGATCTTCTAGTCAATGCATCAGGTTTTCCCCCTTGCTTCCCGGGCCGGTATGTGATTTTATAATTGAAGCGTGATAGGAACTCGGACCAACGGGCTTGACGGCGGTTTAGATTCCTCTTGGTCATGAAATATTCCAGATTCCGATGGTCGCTTAGGACTTCTATTGGTTCCGCTACCGATTGCAGTTCTGATCTCCATTCTTGAGCGTCGGACTACCGCATGAGGAGTTCCTTGTCGTAGATTTCATAGTTACATTCGGCGGGGTATGTTGCTTGTTGAAGTAAGCTACTGGGTGCAGGAGCCCATCATCAGCGTATTGGGAAGCACCGGCCGACCACATAGTCAGGCGTCGGTTTCACAATAGCGCTTCGTTCGGGGTCGAAGTGTCGGAGGTGGGTAGAAGTGAAGGCGATCTTCAGTTCCTGGAATGCTTTTCACAATCAGGGGACCACACGAAGGGGTGTTCTTATGTGTCAGCAAGGTCGTGGGCGAACTTATCCTGGCATAATCTTTGATGAACCGTTGGTAGAAATTGGCAAACCCTTGGAACTCTTGGATCTCCTTTACCGATTTCGGACTTTCCCAGTTCTTGGATCTTTTCTACCTTCCGTGGATCCATTTTCAAGCCTTCCGTAGTGATGATTAATCCCAGGTATTTGGTTTCTTGGACGTGGAATTCACATTTCTCCGGGGTTCCATAGAGACCGGCAGAAATCAAAGCTTTCAACACTTTTCGGACGTGTTCGATCGTGTCAGATCGTTACTGAAGATCAAAACATCGTCCAAGTATGTTGTACAGAAATTAATTGGTAGGGTCGCAGAGTATTGTTGATGAAGTGCTTTGGAATGTCCCAGGAGCGTTGGTTAGTCCAAAAGGCATTACCTTATACTCGAAATGGCCGAGGCGGGTTCTAAACGCAGTTTTCTATTCCTCTCCTGGGGCCATTCGAACCAGGTTGTAAGCTCCTTTGAGGTCCAATTTGGTGAACCATTTGGCCTGACTCAGCATGTTGAAGGTTTCCTTAGATAGGGGCAGGGGGTACCGGTTTTTGATTGTTATTGCATTCAGACCTCGGTAATCGACACAGAGGCGGAGCCCACCATCTGGTTTTTTGACAAATAGGACGGGGGAGCCGGCCGGGGACGAGCTGTGGTCGATGAACCCATTGGCCAAATGCTTATCGATGTATTCCATCAGGCCAAATGCTTATCGATGTATTCCATCAGGACTTTTAGTTCCTCTCTGGACATGCTGTACATTGGGCCGAAGGGGGGAGTGGTGCCAGGCTGTAGGGGTATTTTGTTGTCGTAGGGCCGGTGAGGAGGGAGGCGGTTTGCTTCCTGTTCTGATATGAAGGTTAGGCAGTCAGGGTATTCTCGTTCCATGAGGGGAATCGGGTTATTGGGAAGGTCCCCTGAGTTCTTAGGGAGAATTAGGGCGTAAACCGTGAGTCCTTTCGATTCTTCTGCGAAAGTGGCCGCGCTTACGATTTCTATCTCCAGGTCATGTGTTCGTGGTAGTGGGGAGGAGATGCCTTGAATCGTGGTGGGGAAGGATCGTCATTACAGAGCCGGAGACAAGCGTGAAGTCGAAGGTGATAAAATTGCTCGCGAAGTCTAGTTTAGTATTGTGACGACGGAGCCAGGGAATCCTAAGGACTATGGGGTAATGTCCCAGCTTGGTTACGAAGGCAGTGAGGTTTTCAAAGTGACCAGAGACGCGAAGGGAGAATTGGGCCGTGTGGGTGATTTCACCGGAGGAGATTTCTCTCCCATCGATGACTTGGAGCTTACGGGGTTGGGGCAGGGGGTTTAGTACAAGATTGTGGTGGCATGCAAATCTCTCGTCGATGAAAGCAATTCCGGATGCTCCAGTGTCTACTAATGCGTATGATTTAACAGATTTATTTTTATCGGACAGGGAGCACGAAACAACAAGGTGATCGTTATCTGATAGACCAATAGCAGAAGAAACAGAGAAACTAGAAACCGAAAGTACAGACAAAGCACGAGAGATGGGGGAAGCTTGGCGGAAGCCACTTAGGCCAAGCTGTCCTCGTTTCCCGACGGCTGGCCCAGGGCAAAATGAAAAGGATTATTGGAAGCGACAGGAGCACCAAAGGAGTCATAACCCGAAGCAGCAGAAGCACCAAGAGAACCAGAAGGAAAAAGATGACCCAGAAGAACCAGAACCAGAAGCAGAAAAGGAAGAAGAAGAAGAATGAGAACCAGAAGAAAGCGTTAGAAGAACCAGAAGGAGAACCAGAAAAAGAAGAGCACCGTGCATGGTAGCAAGCAGCGCGGAGAGGACGAAATGGGGGCAGGGGCAGGGCGCGGCGAGCAGCTGGGCACTCCGTAACAAAATGCCTGAGCCCCACAATACATGCAGAGGCCTTGGGAGATGCGTCGGGAGCGCTCAGCTGGGGACAACGGACCACGGGTGCGGGAACGGAGGTTAGACAGATCCATGGGGGCTACTCCCCCGGGGGTGTGAGAAGGGTGGGTAGAGAACTGACGGTCAGGAGTGGGGGCAGAAATGCGGGGGGCTGGAGCTTGGGCACGCGGGGTAGGGACAGAAAAGGCAGGGCGGGAGCGAACTTTTGCATCCCTGATACGATTGTCCAATTGTTGTAGTAACAGGACATACTCGTTCAGGGTGGTGGGGACCGCGTGGTGGATCATTGCCTGGCGGAGATCGTGGGAGAGGCCCTGAGTGAGGGAGTGCTTCTTTGCACTTTCGTTCCACTCGACATCCGCAACCAATCGCTGGAACTCCGCATAGTAGGCTGAGAAGTCCCGAGTTCCTTGGGCGAGAGTTTCCAACTTGCGCTCGGCAGTGGCTACCCTGTCAGGATCTCCAAATGCGACCTCCAGGATGGTGACAAGGGCTTCTAGGTTGGCGAGCTCGATCTGCTCTCCTCGCACCAGGGGCATGACCTGGTCTAGGGCTCGGCCAGATAGGAGATTGATGGCATATGCGAGTTGCTGCTGGGGAGTAGGGAAGCGATCGCGGTTGGCCACCATCTTGAGGCGGAGTTGGGTGATGAAGGGCCGGAGGGCGGTACGAGAACCGTCATACCTGGGGGGATCTGGCACTTTCTCTGAGCGGGCGGTTCCCAGGGCAGGGTCGGGATTGGCCGATCCCTGTGGGCCCGCCGGAGGAAGGAGGGCGGAACCCTGATTGGTTCGAGGAGGCGAATGAGTTCGCGTTGTTCATAACCTGGGAGCATAACTCCATTACCTCGCGTTCTAACTCGGGGATGGCTGCTGCGACATTCTCAGCGTTGGCTAAGGCTGCGCGAGCCTGTTCTCTCTGGGTACGGATCTTTCCAATGGTGGTTGCTAGGTGGGTGAACAGTAGCGACGGATCTTCCGCGTACTGTTGTTGAAAATCTTCGAGTGTCTGGGGGCTGGCCCAATTACCGGCCGCAGAGGTAGTCATGATCTCGGGTGGACCAGGAGTCGATATAAATTGCACGCAACGTAATCTAACGGACGACGTGGTGACTTAGGCAGGAGGAGCGACTCGGGGTACGCTTCGTGGAACTTGGTGAACAGGGGGACGGGCTTGGTACCGTCGGAGGACTTGGTGGACAAGGAGGACGGGCTCGGTACCGTCGGGGGTTCAAGGTACTAGGGACTAGAGGGTCTGGCTAACTACCGACGAGGGAAGGGAACTTGAATGTCAAGTATATTCAAACTTCTAACTAGCTAGCGAAAAGAAGACGTTGCGTGAAGAAGAAAGGAAATAGAGAGAGGCGACAACAGCGACTATATATACAGAAGGGTCTTCACGCATAACCCGAACCGAAGAAACCATAGACAACCCACCGATTTATCATCACACCACCCCGAGGAGAAATGACACGGAACAGAGAAAATATACAAGGAAGAAACCACACCGCAACAACGCTTAGCGCAACCGAAACCCAACTAGGAAATCCCGAGGGTGCATTACTCACACAACCCTGCTCCGCAACTGCCTGCCTGGTAATGGAACGGGCCTAGACCTAGGTTGTCGGCGACGGTCCGTGATACGCGATTAGTAGTAGCCATAATAATGGTAGTGATAGTAGCTAGAATAGATATCATGATAAGGAGTTCCGAGAATACTTCCCTATGAGAAAGCAAATTAGACTACTTGACTTCACTGGACACTGCTCCTGGAACAGCCAACCTACTTGAGATGTCATCTCAAGTAGGTACAAATACGTCAGGGAATGCCAGGAAGTACTATTCAGGGTCAGGGGATACGAGTCTATAGCACGGGAATGGGTCTGTACCAAGTGAAATTGGTCTACGCCAGGTTCCAACAAGAGCGATGCGGTTGTGCTAGAGCCCTTGGAGATCTAACGGTATTCCTGGATCTGAACTTTGTTTAATGATCGCAGTGAGAGTGAGTCAAAAGTAACGAAGTATGCCAATGTGAGGAGATAGAAGCCTTGTTTGGAAGCTCTATTGATATAGGATCGAGATAGGTGGAGTTTTCTTTTTGAGAAGGAGTGTATGGTGTGAGCTAATGAGCAGTGAAGTTTGAAGTCCCTAAGTATAAGAATGGAGTTATCGAGTAGGGGGAAAGAAAGAGCAAGTAGTTGTGCACGATGATTCACTTCAATCTATCTGTTATAGGGTGAAAACGAATTTTGGTAAAGAAGTTTCAGTTTAGGAAGAATGGTACAATATGGAGTAAGGTAGAGATTCAGTCTGGTGGGGAGGTGGGGGTTGTAGAAGATTGAAAGAAAGATATTGTTATTGTTATAGGATATCACAGAACTCAACGATTATGAGTGATGGATGGTGTCTCGGCTAGAATGGTTGTCGCCAAGGCTCGGTCGACAGGGAACACTCTACGGGTGATGGTGTGATAGCGATCCATCAATCAGCATCGGACACGTACCGACTATGCACTCTTAGTGAGCGAGATAGCCAGCATAGTATGGAGCAGTGTGGGACATTGTATTGGTACGTGGGGGCCGTTGCACCTTAGTGGATGACCTTTGTATACGGGATTCTTGGGATACCAGGATAGTACGGGCGCATCGCGATATTCTATGAGCGATCGGTGGAAGTATGAGGCATTTTCTATATGAGGGACTTAACAGGTTCTTTCTATTATTGTGTTGGATTACTATTGGGTTTCACTAGGTCTTGACGAGACATTTTTTTATGTATAAATAAGCATGTGATGGCCTCCGGTTAGAGTCCATCATCACCAACATCTTCAGACATCAGAACAGTAGACCGGAATCTGGTTTAACAATATTATACAAACTATCTCTTCAAGTCCTTCTACATTACTTCTAGTGATAGCGTTTAATGAGTACTTGTAACTACGACAGTACTTGACATATTCCCAAATAGTTATTGTTTGTGTAGTTGTATTGTATGACACAGTGGAAGAGTCCATGAGAGGATTTCTCCATATCTACAACAACTAGTCTGTAGCGAGGAGAGAAAGTTCAGAGACAATAATATTATCTTTGGGAATTAATTCGGAGTTGATGACTTCTAACGGACGACGTCGTAACTAGGTAGGAGGAATGACTTGGAGTACGTTTCGTGAAAGTTCGATGATACAGAAACAGGCTTAATCCCGTCAAGGGTTCGAACTACTAGGAACTATGCGGCCGGGCTATTTACCGACAAAAATAGAAACCAAAATACTCGAATATATTCAAACTAAAAACTAATAACAAAAGGAAGACGTTGCGTGAAGAGGAAAGAAATGAAAGAAAGAGAAGACATCGTCGACTATATATACAAAAGACTGCTCACGCAACCGAACCCTCAAGGAACCCATAGAAGTCCCACTAATTTACCATTACACCACTCCGAATAGAAAATCACAGGGAAGAGAGAAAATATACAAGGAAGAACTGTGCCGCAGCAACGCCTGACACAAGTGGGAACCGAATAGGAAATCTTAATAACCCTGCTTCGCAGTTGCATTCTTCGTAATGGGTCAGGCCTAGATCTATCCTGTCGGTGTCGGTGCGTGATATGGCTTTAGTGTTACAGAAGATGGGATTGGCTCTCTCAGTAGGTGTTGCATGCCAAGCCAGAGGGACAGAAGAAAGCTGGAGATAACGGGATTACGGAAGTTGGGTCAGTATCAGGTATAGAACTCTAACTCGAAATATCGAGAGACACAGTAAGACAAGTGTATTCTAGAGATATTTTAGTAATGTCCGGGATTGATACCGATCAAGAAGAGTCTTGCATCTCCGACATGTTACTCGACGCGAACGATACTTCAAAGATTCAATGTAATATATTCTAAAACACAAAACCAAAAAGGAATAACCCATAGAGAAATAAAACTCCCTCCCAAAAAAAACCCCAATACAACAGGAAGATTGCATGAGGAAGAAAGGAGAGGAAGGCGAAAAAAAGGTAGAGAAATATATATACAAAGTGACACTAAGACATTGAAATATGGTTACTAACCGGCGTAACGGAAACTCGCGGAAGCACATCAAGAAAATTACAGGGAAGAAAAATAATCGTCACACGGAAGGCCGAGAGAAACCCGAACGGTGAATGCTGATCCAATCATCACGCAAACGAAACTTGACAAGGAAGTAAAACTCGAAAGTAATACGTCAAAGACTCAAATCGTTATTCTTCCTCCGCAATGCAAAACCAAGACACGAAACGCTGTTAGAGTGTGGAATGTTATGGAGTTTACGCTGTAATCGCTGGATCAGTCATTGATAGCTGCTGAATGCTCCGTATCGGTTCAATATTACGCTCTGAACCGAAGGGACAGGGGTGCACTGGAGATAGCGAGATTACGGGAGCGAAGTTAGGGTCGAATGTCGGAGTTCTAGCGATGAAGCATCAAGAGACATACCATAACGGAACCTATTCGAGATGACCGGACTATAACCGAGGAAGAGATTCATAAACAGATCGGGATTGAGATTGATTTAGTAGATTTCAAGAACTCGGATAGGTTAAGCGAAGTAAATGATACTTGGAGATTTAACTCAGTATATTTTAATACTCAAAGCTAAAGGAAATAACCCATAGAGAAATAAATCCCAAACGAAAGAAACCTCAATCTAAAAGGAAGATTGCTTGAGGAATAAAAGAAACAAAGACAAAGGGAAGGTAAAGCAATATATATACAAGTGATGTCGAGACACTGCAATACGTTTGGTAATCCATGCGACGGAAACTCATGGAAGTACGTCAAGGAAAATTATAGGGAAGAGAAATGATCGTCACATGAAAACCTAAAAGAAAACTTAAAGAGGAGGCGATAACGCGAAAGCCAATTCATCGAAGACCCAAAACTATATCCTTCCTCCGCAATGAAAACCAACACATAAAATGCTATTAGATTCAATTTACGTAGCGGCGTTTTTTTTTTTATGTTTTCTGGTACAAAGTGGACAGGAGGGTGATGTTTGCTTGAAACGCTGTACACCTTATCCAAATTTAAACCATTTCTTGCATCATGTGTTGGAGAAATATACCAAGTGACTCCACCGTGTCGGAGTCTCAGATATAGCCTAACGGAGCCGTCAATTTGTGATGCTATTTTGAATTGGTAAGTAACTATGAGAATTGAAGTGGCCTTGCTATTTTTCATTGTTACAGGCCAACTTGGAGGGACGGAAGGACATCAGAAATAGTGGAGTTATGGAAGCAGAATCAGCGTTAGATATCGAGTTCTGGAGACAAAGCACCGAGAAATAAAACACGACAAACTATATTCGAGCAGGTTGCGCTGTGACCGACAAAGAGGTTCTAGCAAGGACAAGGCCTGATATCAATCAGAGAGATTCTTGACCTCAGACACGTTAAACGAGACTGACGACACTGAAGCCTGACGTAATATATTTTAATAATCAAATCCAAAAGCAATAAACCGTACAGAATTAAAACCCAAATGAAAACAACCACAATAGAACAGTATGATTGCATGGGGAAGAAAAGAAAAAAGAGAAAGGGAAGGTAGATCTATATATATACATAGTGATGCCGAGACGCCGAGACACAATTAGTAACCAGCATACCGGAAACCGACGGAAGCATATCAAGGAAAATTACAAAGTAGAGAAATAAGCATTATACGAAAACCTTAAGGAAAACCCAACTAGGAAACGATTACACAAAATTAATACAGTAAGGGCCTGAAGCAATATCCCTCCTCCGCAGTCTGAACCAAGACGTGAAACGTCGTTAGACTCATAATGTGGTATTCATTTCGCACATGGGTCACGACAGGGGTGATGCCAGTGGCTAGCTTGATGATACTGAAGAAGTTATTGTTGAAGGAGTCGACGTCTTGCAGATAGAACAGGAGTACTAAATAAAAAGGAATATGGATATTTGATGGTGTAGAATTGAAGGTGCAAATAAATTTTTGAGGAGTGTGTATCCTCAGGCCGATGGCCATTATCATGGCCTCGAAATAGGGAAAGTAGGCAAAGGTGTAGACAGTTAAGGAGGATGATCATGAAGGTTCCTTTGAGGTTAATAGAGAATGAGATTCAGGTGATTGAGATGACTGAACTATTTCTAGCGAGAAGTTGACCGAGAGAAGCTGATTGTTCCGAAGCGATTTCTTTCAGACGTTAGGTGGAGGTGGAGTTGGTTGTAATAGTATGAAATAATCTTTGTACTGTCAGAAAGCTAGAGGGGTTGACTTGTAGAGCTTTGTTTGCTTTGGCTTGTAGGAATGTTTCGTTAAAATCCTGTTTCCACTGGTTTAAATTCCACTGGATGGTCTGGGTATATATTTTCGGCTTGGGGTGTTTGATTGACCCTTCGGTGCTGTAGCGTTAGGTATCATTTCCAACTGCTCTCGTGAGGGTTGTGATGTAAGCCAAGTATTGATTAAGAATGGTAGGGGTGGTACAGGTACGCTTTTGTTTTAAGAGCAGCCTGGGAAGAAGGATGCAGTGAATTATTTCTAAGGGTTTTTGAGCATTCGAACAAATTATTTGCCTCAGTGGCAAATCTTTTGAAGTCATCGATTTTCCTTTCAATTGATTCCAGTTGAGAGAAGAGTATTCATAATTCATCTGTGAGCGGAGTGTATCGGCGGTTCATGGTTATGAGTAGGGTGAAAATTACCCCAATCAAATCTGAGATTTCAGGATTCATGAAGATGTTTTGTACCAAGTTGATAAGGGGAGGTGAGTGAATTTAATTGCAATCATTAATGTTGCTGTCAATGTTCCCCACTTCTAGGAGATTCCAGGCCAAATGGAGGTTTTCAGGGGGGCTTGGCATTGTGCAGGGATGGTTGGTGATGCTTGCAGCAAAAATTTTATAGACTTTTCTATCTGTGTAACCTGGTTGCAACTCACATTTTAGTGGGTATTTTCAAAAATTAAATATTTAGCGGACGAAAGGGATGCGCGCAATACACCATACGTCAATACATTATAGACTGGGTTATGGTCTAGTTAGCAACGCTACATCCTAGAGTGCTGTGCTTGCTTACCAGCGAAACAATCGGGAGGTGACGTTGCTGGCGACAAGGATAATTTCTAAGTAGTGGCGCCGTTATCTCATCCAAAAAATCCCTGTTTCCGTCACATGCATTTTCTGCCGGTAAAGTAAAGAAGGATGTCTCGTAGGTATGTGTGTATCGACATCGCGCTTATGAGAGGAGCTTCCCAAGCATAGATATATACTGGCGTAATATATAAAACAGCAAGAGCCTGTATCAGAAACTCGAAGTCCATAATTGCCATACCTTTGAAACGTCTCCAAAGAGTAACCTTCCCTCCTTACCAATATGTCGAAGTTCTCTGCCACAGAGCCACAGAATTTCAACCCGGGGCGGAGTTATTCTAGCTTGCGAGATGCCCAAACTGTACCTTCCTACCCCCTCACAGCTACTGATTTCGTGTCCGGCCCTGGCGTTAACGGAGCCATGAAGGGAACTTCGCAACGGCAATCGCGCTACTACTCCGGATGCTTTGGTTCCCCTAGAAGAAGTAATACTTTGGAAGATACGCAGGAGATCCCTCCCTTCCCTGGTCTGAATCCTGAGATGTGCAAAGACTTGCCCAATTCCCCTGATCCTAGGGATAAACAGATCATGTACCGAGTGCGCGGGATTCCCCACAAGCTCCCCCCAGAGGTGATAAACCAAGTTCTTCTGGATGAGCTTTTCCCCGGAAACAAGGGTGTGAAGGTGGAAGGAGAACCCAAAATCATACAAGGTGAAGGCCAAGACGTTGAACAAGACACACAGATTGCCTTGATTCAGTTTACAGAAAAGCCGGAAGCCTTCAGCAAAAAGTCGATATACCACCTCAAGTGCTGGAGAGGAGCATCAATAGATAACACCTTTGACGGATTTACTACATTGTTTGCTGGGAAGGGTGAAAGGATTATTGCTGAGTAAGTTTGTCTGTTTAAATGCGAGAGGTTAGCTTCGTATAACGGACTTACATATAATTTCTTTCATCTAGTATTATAGCCGTAACAGGACTCTCGGCACATGCATACGGTTCATGGAAAGGGAGAGATGGCCGCAAGGAGATGTGGCTTCACGATTTCCTACCTCAGAAGTTTCCAGACTGCAGGATTATGATTCATGGATATGACTCCGATATCATCAAGAGCAACGGCATTAATAGATTGGAAGACTATGTGAACGAATTCCTCAGTGAGCTAGACAAAAAGAGGCCGACTCCTGAGGTACTATACTCCACCGAGATCTTACTTTGTATATGGACGTACTCTAATGCGAACTCTATCTGGTCTAGGAAAAACGAAGACCAATCATATTCATAGGGCATAGTTTAGGAGGTCTCATAGTCACACATGTACGAATAGAATTCATAATTCCAAAGAGTAAGGAGAAGAATTTGCTGAACTACAAAAATAGTCTATTGTTCATACATCTCAGAACGCGTCTGGCTATGCTTTACTACCTCTTACAAAAGCAATAATTTTCTTTGGCACACCTCATCGCGGCCTCGGAGAACACGCGAAAAACATCTTGGATGTCGTGGGTGAAAGCCTTACCAGGCCTGCCCTAGTAAAGTCGCTACAGGCGAGATCACCCAAGCTTAACGTTGCCTTGAGATCTTTTATAAGCCTACTTTCGGAGAATGGTCCAAGAATCATCACTTTCTACGAGCAAAAAGAGACTTTTGCGCTAGAAAGAGTACGTATCCTAACTCCGCCTGATATATGAAACTATTAGACTCATGGCGTTCAGGACAAAAACGGCAAGCCCATTAGACCGAAAGCAGGAGGAAGACCATACTTTGCTCTTGAGCCCGAAGCAGCCTGGGTTGGGGTAGCATGGGAGAGACGTGTACCGGTTGATAAAGATCACTCGGAGATGGTGAAGTTCGATTCCATGTACGACAGGACGTTTGAGACTCTGCATCATCATATGAGAGAAGTAATATATTCGGAAGGTAGGTGATTGTATCCAGGATAGAGGATTGGAAGGGTGCTAACTAATACGTCCGAAGCCGAGAAATGCATCTGCAAAACGCTCGAATGTGCTATTAATCACGGTAATACTGAGCGGTTGCAACATATTTATAAATCTCAACAGGATGGAGAAAAGGCACCACAATTGGACAGAAGTCGCAATTCTAAACCACTATTACACCATGCTGTCGAATCTGGTACTTTTGAGGTTCTGCGGGTGCTCGTTGAACTTGGTATAAACCTGCGTGAGAAGGATGCTATTCATGGAAACACAGCACTACATTATGCAATTTCCGAGGGACGTCACGATATGGCCCTTGAGCTTGCCCATCGGACCGAAACGCACTGGGTTCGTAATAACTACGATCATACACCATTGGACGTGGCGGTCATGCACCAGAAGCTGGACATCGTACAGCTGATGTTGGATCTCATGTTTGAGGGTGAGACTTTCATTGATCGAGCTTCGGCCATGTCGCTCGGCAGGGAAGAAATGAATAGGGCAGATCAAAAGGGGACCGTGGTGCTACATAGGGCTGCCATGACTGGCGATTACAGGTTTGTAAGAAGGCTATTGGATAGCGGTGCAATGGTCAATATAACGGATGTCACCGGAACATCAGCTCTACATCTAGCCGCTATTTCAGGAAATCCCGAAATCGTAAAGGCTCTTCTAGATATGGGAGCTGTGGTGGATGCAAAAGAACGGTCCGGGCTTACGCCCTTACACCTCGCCATCATATGCGATAACCGGCAGGCAGCTGAGGTACTCCTAGAGAACAAGGCGGATATTGAAGCGAGGGGTCTTATGGGTTCTACTCCATTATACGCTGCCTCTGACTTTGGGAATCACGACCTAGTAGCATTGCTTTTGGAAAAAGATGCGAATGTATCCGCTCCCTGTGATAACGGATGCGATGCATTATTTGCAGCGGCAATGGGTCCTGGAGCCAATGATATTCGCGGCCCTCAATCAATTCCTTTGGAGTCCATTATGTCGCGGTATATTTTAACTGTCCGACTTCTTCTCAGGAACCACGCGGATGTCGACGCTAGTAATGAGTACGGTGCTACAGCACTACTCGGAGTGTTTGAGGGCCTCCAAAAATTTCTGTTAAAGAGAATCGGAGGTCCAAATTCAGGTGACGGTGATAGCAGGAACGAGCATGGGGTTAATCGTGGTAGGAATAACAAGGATGATATGGAACAGAGCCCTTATAATATTGAGCAAGCAGATAACATGAATAATTTGGAGATATATCGCAAGGACATCGCGGCATGCTTTGAAGGGTACAGTCAGATCGCCAGGGTACTGCTTAAAAAGAGGGCGGATATCAACACGGAAAATGAATCCTGGCAAACACCGCTGCACGCAACTTGCAAGGGGCCAATGGTGTTTGTCAAGGAGGTCGGCCTTCTAGGGTTTCATCCGGTTATTCTCAAATCAGTATTTGAGGGTTATAAGGGCATGCTGAAAATGCTGATCGCAAGAGGAGCCAATGTTCATGCACGAGATGACCTAGAGAGGACACCGCGGGATATCTTGTACGAGTCAATGGAAAAGCTTGGAGGTCTTCCACCGCACAAGGTACAGCTCCTGCAGCCATCACCTCTATTCCGAGGGGTCTCTGCTGCACTGGAAGAAATGGCAATCTTGATACAACGGGCTTCCAATATTCCTGAATTGGACGCCCAGGCAAGGGCCGCACCGTCGGAAGGCTACGATAATCTGCAAATCTCCGAGGGCTTGATCCTAAAGTCCAGAAGATCCAGTGAGCGTCGAAGAAGGCGCCCAAGGCCAGACACCCCCAGATACGCAGAGACCTCCCCCGCTACTCCTGAAAATTACTATTACCCGCCTGGCTATCACTCGCGTACCAGACGAACATCAGTCAGCTCCCAGTCTTCTTCTGGGATTCCCGAAGTCGCTCCTACCTATTACTTGACTGCCAGAACCACCAATAAAGGACCGGACACCAGATCGAATAAGCAGAATACACACTCAATGCAAGGTACTGTTGGAGCTATGGGCGAAAAGCAGTACGTATTGGGGGGCACGAATGGGGAGATGGTCGTGGATGCATTGCATAGGGCGGCCGTATCTGGAGACTTGCAAACCACGATGGGAATTCTTGATAATAAAGACTTCATAGTAAACATAAATGTGCAGAGCGTAATATCAGGAAACACCATCTTGCACTCCGCAATTGAAGAGGGTCATACGTCATTGGCGCAGGCATTGTTAGAGAAAGGGTGCTCCTTGTATACAAAGAATAAGTCGGGGGACACCCCACTCCACACTGCCGTTCGGGGTGGTAATGATATGCTGGTTGGATTATTGCTTTCCAACAGAGCGTATAGTCCTGCCAAATTGACAGCTACGCACCAACTCAGCTCACCTTCTCTCAGCGAACTATGCCTTGACATCAAAGATCGCCTAGGAAATACCGCCCTCCATCTCGCGGTCGAGTCTGGTAACGAAGATATATTGGCTTTGCTTTTGAGGTGCAAGCCAAACCTGGAGCTTCAAAGAAAAGATCACTTTAGGGCATTACACTTGGCCGTAGTGGGGGGGAACGAAGAAATGGTGCAGAGCCTGTTGCATCATGGAGCCAAGATCGATCAAGACTTACAAGGGCGACAAAACCTACTTCACGTCGCAGCTAGGGCGGGCAATATACGGATAGCAAAGGTGCTGTGCAGGCATGATAAGAATCTCATTGTTGCCCAGGACGATAGTAGGGCGACACCATTGGATGTAGCAGCCAGTCTCGGAAATCTAGAAATGGTCAATATGTTTAAGGGGTATAAAGGGATAAATAAGAGGTGAGAAGCGCGATCAATTCAACTTAAGCCTGTCCAGAATTCTCACTCACTTTCTCACCACTTGATTTAGCCTATTCGGCCAATTGGTTTCCTCCGTTCAGAGTCTTGCATATTCGTGGTGGGGCGAGTCCGCGAAGATTTATAAGTAGTTTTCTTTTAGACGCTCCAACTGGCGGCGTGGGAGATTTCCATTGTTTTTACGGATATCTTGAAAGACAGATAGCAACACGTTCCGAGTAGTAAGTTTGATCTGTTGGGCGTTGGTAAATATTAGTATGGCTATATAGTTATATTTATTAGCATGAAAGTAAGATGAGTGGATGAACGAAATGTCCCCCCCCACCATCTGACTATTATGACATCGAACTTGTACACAGTTTATAGAGCCTATGGCTATGAAACGGTCGTTGAATGTGCATATATCTTTTAACTCTAATATATCGTGGTGATTTTGAACGACGAGACCGACATGCCGCACAAGGGAGGAAGACCCTCCCAATGACGATCTCCTTTGGTCGTTGGAATCAACTATTGACGTGGTACCACCTTTCATGACATATCCAACCTTGTTAGTAAAGGAAGATTGGCGGTAAAAGGATTGGAAATAGGAACCGGGAGGGTTAGGGTTCTGTTATTGCCAGTGGCGTGGCTTGGGGGGAAATGATCATTTTGATTGTTTCTTCAGAGACTGGTCCCTCAAATATTTGGGTGTGTCCAGCTTTCACTCCGTCACTGTCAAATAAAACAGCGGTTACGGCACCGCTGCTCCACGTAATTAGGCAAACACCCATACAAATCTTTATTCACGCTGGTGTTACACATACAAAAACGGGGTTATAGGCGCTCATGCAAAATTACATCACGCACCCCGCCAACTCTGCACGTGCGAACCCCGCCCAATCCCCAAGCCCCAGCTCAGTTGATAGATCTGGTATGCGTTCCGGGCATAACTTGTTGACCTTGCGCACCTTCCCTGGTAACTAGATGTTAGGCTTGAATACTTTCGTGGCAATTGATATGCAGGGGAGCATTGCTGTATATAGTCGTATACGTACTCTAGTAGCGAAGAATAGGTGACTCGGGCATTTAGTGTAAGTCGTTTAGTAGTAACCGACTCAGTCACTTTAAATTGTCATTAATCTGACTACACTTAATAAACAACAAAGTGATTTAGAGGTATCCTAAATGACCTTGTTATTTTTATTATAGTATTTTTTTTTAATTCATTTCTATGCTTCTTTCTAGGGACAGAAAGATCGCATGCAGTATGAACTATGGCGTAAACAGACCTATTCCCAACGAAATCTATACACATCTATTAAAAGCACAAAATCCAAAACTAGAAAACGACAAAACATACATTACTTGAATTGAAAGCTAAGAAAGGAAAGAAGTAACTGAGGCCCGTAGGCCCGGGTACCTGTTAGGGTTAGGGCTAGTCAGGGCTAGTCAGGGTTAGTCAGGGTTAGTCAGGGTTAGTCAGGGTTAGTCAGGGTTAGTTAGGGTTAGTTAGGGTTAGTTAGGGTTAGTTAGGGCTAGTTAGGGCTAGTTAGGGCTAGTTAGGGCTTAGTTA